>OZ053312.1:4278547-4985013 GCA_964056655.1 Arabis hirsuta | reverse complement strand
AGCCAAAATTAAGACAAACATTAGTGGTATGATTTGACGATGAATGTCAATAATGATAGTCATAACCATTTGATTGCACATTATTTTCTATTTGAAATTATTAAAAGATATGCTATTTGGGGAGGTTATTGGTTCATGAAATTTAATAGATTTGGAAATCTATGGGTATTTGGAATTTTATATAGATTTCATAATCAATAAATTGGATTTGAGAATCAAATCTAATGGATTTAAGAATCATGTGAGAAAGATTTGAAAATCAAATGAAAGTGGAGTTGGATATAAAAATACATTGTAAAATAAATAAAATTGACTTATATTATTATGATATAAACGACAATTTAAAAAAAAAAATACAATCTGCTCTTCAATAATTTTTTTTTAATTAAAAGTCAGTTTTTATTTATTTATGAAATCATGAGAAAATAAGTTATTGCGGGTCGTTTTGAAGCTTCTTCACCGGAAATGGAGTGTGGTTGGGAGTTTGCCGGATCTATGAAGAAAAATCCACGCCTCTACTACGGATTCTACTCACCATACAGGGACTCTCTCACCCTCACAACTCTTACCTCAGATTGAGGTTGTAAACAGCCCCTCTTCCTCGGCGGTGAGGATCTTCTGGTTTTCGTTCTCCTCTATCCTCCTCTTCGTTATTGTTACCTCTCCATACCCTTCTTTGGGTCAGTTTTAGTACTGTTACTGTTACGAAAATGCAAATATACTGTAGATCTGAAAAGGGTAAAGGCATAGCCTCCTCTGGCACTTGGGTTCGTGAAGATCCAATTAAGCTTCCTGAGATTGATATTTCAGCTCTCATTGAAGTTAATAAACTTACCCTCATTGGCAGGGTTACAAATCCAGTCTTAACTAAACCTAAAGCGGTCATTGCTTTCTTGCCATCGCTATGGCCTACCTCTGGAAGAGTTTCGAGTAAAGAGCTTGGAAGAGACAAGTTTCAGTTCACTTTCACTTTGAAAAAGGCCCCCTTCCATTACAAACACTGGATTATTGTTCTCCAGTAATCTCTGACAATTTCCCTTCGCTTATCCCATTCTGGATCCGGGTTCAAGGGCTACCTCTGCACTTTTGGAACAAAGAAATACTCTATACAATTGGTGGTAAGATTGGTCGTGTAGTCAACACTGATTCGGATGATGGTAAGGTTCAAGTGGAGATCAATGCTTTACAACCACAACTCTTCTCTTCAGGAGAAGAGCTGCGTATCGAGTTTGAATATGAAAATCTCCATAAACATTGTTTCCTATGCATGAGGCTTGACCATGAAGAACAAGACTGTCGTTTCGGCAATAAGGACATCTCTGGTTCAGGAAACCCCCGCGGAAACAGAGGGATAAATCGTGATAATACTCTGGGTCGGCTTGAAGAAACAAAACAAAGAAGATGGGATAGGAAAGTTTATGCGCAGGCTGGCTCGTCCCAGCGTTATAACCCACCTTCTCGACCTCTGTGTCTACAAAGGGATGATACGTATGATAACTTTCTCGTAGTCAGAGAGAGAAAAAGCAGAGAGACAATGTTCACATATCAGAACAGAGAGCGGGCTGATGGGAGCACAACCCGTTCTTACGATCATGGAGCTCCTCCACGGTACCGTCAACCTCCATACCATTGGAAAGAAGTTTCGAGACCCCGCCCCCAAGAGGTTTTACCTAGAGATTCCTCTGGTTCTCGACATGTGTCCCCTCGGAGATCTCACAGTCATAAAAAAACTTTCCTTACCTCCTCTCCAACTAGGGTAAACTCGGGTCAGGGCAACGGATACACTACTTCTTTGGGCTCTGGAAGATCCCGGAGACTAGCTTTGGAAAGAGTCTCCAATGAATATAACAATACCATTATGAACCCCCCAAGAGGAGTGCTTTCCAACTCCTCTAATCTTCAGGATGTTGAAATCAGAGTGGAAGAGAGCCCATTTACCAGAAGCAGAGTCTCCCCCCTTCGGAATGAGGCACCTCTTTCTCCAGAGACACGAGCTTGTATTCAAGACCGTTTGGGATCTCCACAAACCGATATAAACACACCTCTCTCTCCCTCTCCTCAATCTCATATCAGAACTCCTCTTGCTCTACGGCTAGGAGAATGAGCAGATGAAAGTAGGGAGGTGATTCTTACTAAAGGTGGTAGTAAGAGAGGTATTAGCAGAGGAGGAAGTACTGCTAGAGGTAGAGGCAGAGGCAGAGGCAGAAAGGCAGTCCCTCGAAGCCCTCTCCTCGGAGTTGCGTCAAAGAAGAGAAATATGATGGTAGGGACACAACCCCCCTCCAAGAAGAAAGCCAGCTCAAGTAAAAGGCCGAATGTAACAAAGAATGCTGCAACTTTACCTCTTAATGAGGACGCTATACAAAGTGATCAGAATATTGATCCAGCCCCTAGTCTTAGAGCATCATCGAGTAGACGCCCGGTGGATTTTCAGGATCCGCCGTGTTCCCTTCCTTAGTCTCCTTGTGCTGAAACTGTCAAGGTTTGGGAAACCCCTTGACAGTTCGTCGTCTCCGGGAGTTAAGATTAAAACACTTTCCGGATGTAATATTTCTAATGGAAACGAAAAACCAAGATGATTTCGTTTTCCATGTGTTACAATGGATGGGATATGATAACAAATTTACCGTACCGCCTACGGGTCTTAGTGGTGGTTTGATTCTTCTATGGAAAAATGATATCAACCTTGAGATTTTATATTCATCCCCAAACTATATTGATACTAGGCTTAAATCTGCTAGTGCTTCCTTTTATCCAACGTTTGTATATGGGGAACCAGCTCTTGAAAATCGTTTGGAGCTTTGGAACAAGATCTCGTCCCTGGGCATAGGGCAGGACTCTGCATGGTTACTTTCCGGTGATTTTAATGAGCTCATTGATAATAGTGAAAAGAGAGGAGGCTCCCCTCGGGCAAAAAAATATTTTATCAACTTTAGAAGCTTTATCACTCGGAATGGTCTTATGGATGTTAAACACTCCGGGAATTCTTTTTCTTGGACAGGATGGCGATACACTCACTTGGTTCAAGCACGTCTTGATAGATCATTGGCTAACAATGCTTGGTTTGAGATGTTCCCATCCGGACGCTCACAATATCTAAAATTCGAGGGCTCCGATCATCGACATATTCTAACTCTTCTCGATGGGTCTTATTGCAAACACAAAAAGTTGTTTCTGTTTGATGATCGCCTATGTGACAAAGAAGAAATCCTTCATCTTATTGTTGTAATCTGGCCAGATCCTAACAATGCTACGGTGGTGAAGAAAATGGTGGCTTGTCGACGTGAATTGATTAAATGGACCAAGGAACAAGGAACCATTAATGCCAAGACTATTTTAGAAGCTCAACTGAAACTGGAGTTAGCTCTTTCGACTGATACATCGGATGAAACAGAGATCCATTGTCTTAAAGATTCATTGGAGAAATTATATAAGGAGGAAGAAATTTGTTGGAAGCAACGTAGTCGCATCCTATGGCTTCAATGCGGTGACAAAAACAAAATTTTTCCACGCTATTACGAAGAGTAGAAGAGCTCTCAACCGGTTCACAATCCTAGAAGATGAAGAAGGAAAACCACATCACCATGAACAAGATTTTTCTCGTATTATATCTGATTATTTCAAGAACATTTTTACTACTAAATCGCAAGGAGAGTTCTCTGTTTTGGAAGAGATCTTAGCCCCCTGTATATCTGTTGAAGATAATGAAACCTTCACTTTGCTACCACCGGAGGAAGAGATCAAACTAGCTGTCTTTCACATTAATGCTGGAAAGGCGCCAGAGGCCGATGGATTTACTTTGGGGTTCTTCCAATCTTACTGGTCAATTATTGGACCCGATGTGTGCCGTGAAGTACAAGAGTTCTTCATTTCTGGCCAATTTCCTCCAAGTCTAAATGTTACGCATATCCGTCTAATTCCAAAGATTTAAAGCCCTAAGAAAGTCTCTGACTATAGACTGATAGCCTTGTGCTATTTGTTCTATAAGATTATAGCTAAAATCTTAACGAAACGACTCCAAGCTATCCTCCCCGGAATAATTTCGGAAAATCAATCGGCTTTTGTTTCCGGGAGAGCTATTTCCAACAATGTCCTTATTACACATGAGACGCTCCACTGTCTAAGAATTTCCCAAGCAACAAAACGAGGGTCAATGGCGGTCAAAACGGACATGAGTAAAGTTTATGATCGCATCGAATGAGACTTTCTCAAGGCCGTACTCGAGCAGATGGGTTTTCATAGAACATGAATAAAATGGATTCTTGCTTGTGTTTCTACGGTCTCTTACACCTTCCTTATAAATGGTGCTCCACAAGGTTGTGTTGTTCCTACGAGGGGCCTATGGCAAGGTGACCCGCTCTCTCCTATCTTATTTATCCTTTGTACCGAAATGCTTTCGGGACTATGTAGAAGTGCACAAGAGAAAGGTCTCCTTACCGGCATCAAAGTGGCCAAGTATAGCCCTCAAGTGAACCACCTCCTCTTTGCGGATGATACCATGTTCTTTGGGAAATCTAATGTGTTATCTTGTAAAGCGCTATCGATATATCATGGTTTTTACCTGTTTTTGGCCATGATATAAGTCCATTTTATAGAGTCTTTTTGGTATTTTTCGAGTCTTTTGGAGTCTTTACAGGTTAAGGGACAATTGGAGCATAATGGGAGTTTTTGGAGCATTTTGGAGCATCAAGGAAAGAAGTGCCGAAGTGATCAAGTCGGAGTCAAGATTTGGAGTCTGCGTCGCTCGACGCAGAGACATTGCGTCGATCGACGCAATTTCGTCTGACACGAAGACAATTAAGCTATGATCGTGCGTCGCTCGACGCATCCCCATGGCGTCACTCGACGCAAGCCAACATTAAAGAATTTCCTCTTTTGCCCAGAAAGCCCAGAAGTTTGCAGAAGAAACCCAATCCGATTTTAAGACTCTATATATAGTTTTTCTTTAGGTTTTCATATATATATCTTGATTTCTATTGAGACTTGGAGAGAGAGAGAGATTTGGAGAGATTTTAGGGAGACAAATCTGTGCTTGACATCCATCGATATTCGAACCCTTCGTATCTTTTTCTCTATCTTTCTATGCAATTCTATTCATCTATGATGTTTGTTTCGATCACCATGTCTGAGTATTTTGCTTGTTAGGTTTAGGGTTATCAAAGGAATATGAGAAATTGTTAGACTTTTTAGATCTGTTAGGGAACATCACTTGGTTCTTCATCTTGATTGTTGATTAATGCTAGTTCTAGTTTGATCACCTAGAACTTAGATCTTAGGTTAATTGTTAGATGCGAAAGTATTGATAATTACCTGAACTAATCTTAGATGAGCAAATTAATTATCTATTCGCAAAAAAATTTGGTTTAGACAAATTGTGAACAATTGAATCGGAACATTAATGCTTGTCTTTATCCACTAAGTTTGCAAAGAAATTTGGAATTTAGGGATTTAGTCATAAATAGTTTTCGCAACAAAAGTTGGTTAACTTTACCACTGTTTTCATGTTCAAGAACGGATCTTAATTCCCCTATCGATCTAATTTGTCTACAGTTTCGAGTTTCCTGCGATTTCCTGAAAACCTAGCTTTTGTCTCATTAAATTTTAAGAACACTGAATCATAATCTGCTTGCCTTGTTTTACTATTGTCTTAAATTTAACACATATTTACTTAGCATAATTTGAATTCATAATCGTTTGTGTGATTTGATTCCCTGTGGATTCGACCCCTAAGTACTACGACGGTCTCTTAATTTGAGAGAGTAGCTCAGGGCAAATTTGAGCATATCAAATTTTGGCGCCGTTGCCGGGGAGTTGATTTCACCACTCGATTTTTGGTTTTAAAATTTTGTCTAAGTTTTAATTTTTTTTGTTTACTTACTTCCGTTTTCTTTTGTTTTTGTGTGTTTCAGGTGCATGTCTAATCGCAAGACCAGAAGCAACAAGAATCAAGAGTAAGTGGATTTTGTTTCTGAGTCAGGAGCTTTAGAGCGAGCTAACCGAGCAGCAAAAAAAAAGGTAGCCACGATGGTTAATCCTTTAGTTCTGATCAGAGGTGAAGATGGGGTTCTTAGGATTTAGAGGGTCAGAGGTACAATGCTCAGGGTCAGAAGTTAGACGAGCATGGAGTTGTGATTGTGGAGCAGCCTGCGCAACAAGTTCTTCAGCGCCAAGAGCCAGCAGCAGCTGCTGCGCGTGGGCGCACTCTGGGAGAGTACAACAGGCCAGACGAGTTCTATGCCAACAGGGCTGCTATTCGCCCTCCAGCTTTCCAGAGGAGCGACTTTGAGCTGAAGCCTGCTTTCTTCTCACTCGTGGCTCAGAATCCATTCCATGGTCTCTCCTCTGAGCATCCCATGGATCACATCGAGAGGTTTGAGAACTTAGCATCTAGCATCAAAGCTAATGGAGTCTCAAGCGACTACCTCTACTACAAGCTTTTCCCCTATTCACTTAGTGGAGAAGCAGCCTACTGGTTGAAGCAGTTGGAGCCGGGCTCGCTGACCACTTGGGAGGACACCAAGAATGCTTTCCTCAATAACTTCTTTGATGAGGCAAGGTCCGAGGATCTAAGGACAAAGATCTCTATGTTCAAACAAGAACCGACCGAGGCATTCAAAGCTTCTTGGGTAAGATTCAAGGCCTATCAGAGGGATTGTCCACATCATGGGTTCAGTGATGTGCAGCTGTTGGGTATATTCTTCAGAGAAGTAGATTGGAGGTATCAGATGGCGTTGGATGCGACATCCAATGGGAACTTCAACACTAGATATTTAGAGGACGCGCTTGTGCTCATCGAGAACTTGGCTTCTAGCAACAGTACCAAGAACGCGGACTTCGAGAGAAAGAAGCTTGGTGGGAACATGGATGGGAGCCAAATTGCTGAGGTGAAAGCCAAGATTGATTCTGTGCATAACCTTCTAGTGGGGAAGAAGCCAGTGCAGTTTGCCGCAGAAGTGGAGACTTTCGAACCAGAAGAAAGGGATTGCAACTACATCAATGGAGCTGGTTATCAGGGTCAGAGGTTTGGTAGTAAGCAAGGGTATCAGAGGAATGATTTCCAGAAGCCGTTTCAGAGCAACAACTGCCAAAGGAATTACGATTCTTCTTCTTACCAGATGCCTCCTGCTCAATCTACGGATAGTGAGATGAAGTCTATGCTCGAGCAACTCTTAGATGGTCAACAGAAGATGACAGTGAGCTTCAATGGGAAGATAGATGCCATGTACACTGATCTGAATGGGAAAATTAAGGCTCTCAATCTCCATGTGAAGAAGGCAAGAAGGATTTCTACCAGCCAAGACTGAAACAAACCCAAGCCTACACGTCAATGCAATCACTTTGGTGGGTGAAAAAAGGTGTTTCAAGATTCTGAGTAGAGTCTAGAGGAGGACGAGTTCGCGGAGTTCGAAGAAAGTTCGATTTTGGAGATTACAGACCCTGCGTCGATCGATGCAAGGCCTGTGCGTCGCTCGACGCATGTCAAAAATCTGGACGAAGGAGTTTACGCGATCGGATCTGCATCAACCAAGCTCGACACGGGGTCGACACAGACACGTCGACCGACGCAGATTACTGGCGTCGATCGACGCACTTCGCAGAATATTGCTTCTTCGCCTAAATCTTCGGCAAGTGCAGAGGAGCGAGTGTACAAGCCTAAGATACCATATCCTAGGAGATCAGCGATGTCTAAACAAGAGCTGGAGAATGCTAGATGCAAGCATATCATGGATAAGCTTGTTTTAGAGATCCCACAGATTGATGCTGAAAGGATTTCTCCTGTGGTAAGAAGGTTTGTGAAAAAAATGGCTGGCCAGAATTTAAGTCGTGAGCAATGTACTGCAATGCTTTCTGAAGAAGTCAGTGCAGCGATTCAAGACATGACTCCAGAGAAACATGCTCAACCGTCGCTGAGGAAGCTGCCTAAACTAGAAACTCCAGGGAGGTTTGTTGTTCCATGTTTAGTCAATGGTTTAGAATTAAAGGACTCTCTCTATGATACAGGTGCTAACGTGAATGTCATGTCAATGGTCGTTGAAAAGAAGCTGGGAATTCTTAATTTGAAACCTCCAAAGGCATCTCTCAAGTTTGCAGACGCTTCTTCTACAACTTCGAAAGGCTTCATTCCGGATCTAAGACTTCAAGTGGGAGATTGTCTTGTTCCTGCGGACTTTCATGTGATGGAGATGAAGACGGACAGCGAGGAACCATTGATTCTTGGGCAATCCTTCCTTGCCACTGTGGGTGCGATTATGGATTTTCCCAATGAGCGAATTTCCTTCTCCAAAATCAGCAGGGACGTCTTCTACCCCGCAGTTCATATCAAGGAGACTTCTCGTATGACCGCCAATGATGGAGGAAAGCAAAGCTTAGCCCTTGGAGTTGACGTGAAGAAGGTCCAAAACGTCATCAAAATGACCCCTTCCACTGCACATCATGGAGCCACCAAACCAGTAAGGTCCACGCGCAAAAAGACTTCCAAGCCTTTTTCCAAATTCAGAATCATCATCCCCTTGGAGTTTAGGGAGAAAGGAGAGGAAGTTGTCCAAGAGATGGTTGAAACCACTATGAAGCTCCTTTCTGGTGTTGTTCCTTGGAAGTCTGGAGGAAGAGAGCGATCAGGACGATCAAATGCGAGGTTTTCAAAGGATGAGGGAGGCACAAGACCCTTCAAAGATCCACCAAAAGCCCAAGTCCTGACACAGTCAAGCTAATGACTGAAAACAAGCGCTTAGTGGGAGGCAACCCACTTGTAAGTGTACATTAGTTTAATTTTTGGTTTTATTTTACTAGCTTTTTATCTTTCGTTTGTAAAAAAAAAAAATATATGGTAACGGCCCGCGTCGATCGACGCAGGAAGGTGGCGTCGCTCGACGCACACATGGGCCAAAACGAGGTAAGTGTTTTTAAACACCCGTCGGTTTCGTTTCTTCTTCGTCCTCACTTTGTTCTTCACGAAACCGAAAACAATTTTTTTTCAAATTCATAACTTTCTCGTTTCTACACCGAATTGAGTGGTTTTTGCGCCTAACTTGAGTGGATTTCCATTCCCTTTTCGTTTCTATCACTCCCTTGTTCGATCTACAAGGTATGTGTTCGAAAACTCCCTCTTTCTGTTTCGTTTTCGAGGTTTGATTTTCGAAATTCATAACTTTTCCCTCGTTTCTATTGCTAAATTCTACCAATTTAGGTTGTTATAGAGTGAATTCGACGTATCCATGTGCTTAATTCGGTTTGTTTGGCAAGTTTTAGGGATTGTTCGACTATATGAATTTCGGAATAAAACTTGGTAGAAATTGGGAAGTGGACCGATTAGGGTAGATAATAGGGATGTATTGTTGTTACCGCGAGTGTTGGGGTTGAATATTTGCCGATTTGATGCCTTGAGATTATCGATTTTCGGACTCAGAACATGATGCGTCGAGCGACGCATCCCGCCAGCGTCGAGCGACACAGATACCCAGAATTTCCTGTTTTTCGCTGATTTTGGTTTTATTTGGTGTTTCTTGTTTGATTTCCTTGCAGATTTCTTCACGAAGGACCAAGAGACCCAGAAATCAGGACGCATCAACCTCCCAACCCGTTGGTAATCACACTCCTTGGCCTAGACCGGAAGAAACGACATTCATAATTGACCGGACATTCGATGATGTGCCTAAGAAGATTTTACAGAGTAGTGAGGTTGTCAAGAGGACGATTAATCACGAGTGGGATGATTATGACTCATTGCTTTACAACGAGTGGTTGCACGTAACGATCTCACCTACCCGGTATTCTCATCCACGGACGATGTCAGGGATGAAGATCAAGGATGGGGTATATCATTTGTTAGACACAGCTGGATTAAAGACGATCGCTTCAAGGACAAATGTTTTGTACCCAGATTTGGTACGCCAGTTCTTCGCATCAATGAGGGTGTTTTGTGGGGTTGTTGATCCGGAGCAGCAAAGTAACGCACAGCACTGGTTTTTGAGCTTCATGGCTAGTGGGATTCGCTACAACGTCTCTGCCCAAGGTATCTGCGAGATCTACGGTTTCGCCACAGATCGTTTTGCTCAGGAGCTTCCTGAGTCTATTGTTGAGGAGCAGGATTTCTGGGGACACATTGGGGTGGGCATTTACAATGCCCATGGGAGCGCCACACACACTGATATTCGCCATCCGATTCTGCGCTACTTGGTTCGTTTGTTTGCCACCACTTTTCTGTACAAGGTGGAGCCTGGGAAGTTGAGGAAGTCTGAGTTGGTGTTGCTTTCTTATGCTCTTCGGGATCTGATCACGAACCCCGTTTGGGATGAGCTCGCACCCAACATGGGGATGGTGTTTACTCGACATTTGTACTCACTGAGGACCACACCGCTCACCTCCTCGGGCAACAGCGGAAGGACCTTCGCAGCGGGCAACCTTCTTACACCCATCTTTCAGTTTTGTGGGGTTGATCTTTCCGGATACAGCGTCGACAACATGCCCCTCTATATGGATATTGATTATCTGCAGAGAGCCACATGGCTCAAGCCTGATTTGCACTGGGTTTTCCCCATCGCTCCGGGACAGTAGTGGATGGTGCAGCTTCCTCTTCCTGACCTGATGAGGATATCCGAGGACCCGACTCTACTGTTTTTCAAGCCCGATGAGAGGCTACTTCGATCAGTTGGTCCAGCGCGCAGGCAGGTGACTCGCGGAACTGTAGGGGCTAGTACTTCTCGCGCTAGTACTTCCTGGGCTCCACAGCAGTTGGATGGGCTACCACCTACTCCCGCCATCCCTATGGATGAGTTCCAGACTTGGGTGGTTCAGAGTCTCCAGACACTCTGGAGGGCCATTTCCAACGTACCTCGTTGTGGCTGTGTTCGTCCTCGCCCACCATCTCTTCAGCGATCTTCATCTGAAGAGGAGGACTAGTTCCTTCCTATTTATCCTTTTTCTGATTTTATTTTTTTTAGTTGTTTCGAGTCATTTTCTGTTTTCTTTGAGTCATTTTGTTATTTGTTTCTTTAGGATTTTTGAGCTTGTGCGACTAATGATTTGCTATATGTTTTCCTCTTGATCATTTTTATTGAGTTGCTTGCAGATTTTAGTTTTGAAACTTAATTTTCAACCATGGAAACTGATGGGAAAACTGCTGCACTACTGACCAAATTCGGCAACTCTGCGTCGCTCGACGTAGAGTAGACATTGGTAACATCTCGTTTTTCCTTCACAAGTTCATTGTCTTTCTTATTCTTTCACCAATCCCAAGCTTGAATAACACTGGGGACAGTGTTGTTTAAGTCTGGGGGAGGTAGTTGCTAACTTTGTGTTTGTTTTTGAGAGTCAGTCCAAAACGTTTTATTGAGGCAAAACAGTCAGTTGGAAACTATGACCCTTCTTTTGGATTAATGGACTGTTTCTTTCAGATTAGTGACCATTCTTTCAGGATCAATTTCAGAGTCAGACTAATAGAAAATCCTAAGGCTGACTGGTTAACTGGAAACGTCTGTTACTTCTAGTATAATCCGTTAAGTTAGAGCTACTCAACGGTCTTCTTTGTGATTGGTGTTCATAGGGCTTGACTCCTCATTCATACCTGATAAGTGCAACCTCTGTTTAAAGTAATGGTACTCCTCTCCCTCTATCTGTTTCATCGAAAAGAAAAGAAAAAATGATGATTGGGGTGATATGATAGTTCTCGAGTATAAGATGAGGAAATAAAATTCCAGTGAATCAATACTCAAGAGGTGATCACCCAGAGCTCAAAAGCAGCAGTCCGAGTCCCTTATAACGGATGTAGAGGACGAGCGATCTCATGACCCTGTCTCCTCACAAGGAACAACAGTAGTGAAAGCACTGCTTTTGAATCTCAACAAAAAAAAAATTAAAAAAAATAAATAAACAAAAAAGATAGAAAATCAAATAAGTCTTGGGGAGAGAAAGAGTACCAAGTGTTCTGGTTCACTATCATGGTATAGTATGGGAATGAGTCTAGAAGGTCCTTGGCATTGAGATCATTGAAATCTAGCAATGAAGGCTAGCGGATTATGCTGTGAAGTTGTGGATGAATTCGGAAGGCTGCAAATGTCTGTGGAGAAGTACATGGGGGTCTGACTTTGGGATTGGTTCTGCATTATGTGGATTACTGGTTGAAAGGGTTAGTCCGGTGATCCAAGGGAAGGTAAGTTTCTGCGTTTTCAAACCTCTTTCACATTTTTAGTTGATGTTTTGCTTGAGGGCAAGCAAAGGCTAAGTCTGGAGGAGTTGATATATCATGGTTTTTACCTGTTTTTGGCTATGATATAAGTCCATTTTATAGAGTCTTTTTGGTATTTTTCGAGTCTTTTGGAGTCTTTACATGTTAAGGGACGATTGGAGCATAATGGGAGTTTTTGGAGCATTTTGGAGCATCAAGGAAAGAAGTGCCGAAGTGATCAAGTCGGAGTCAAGATTTGGAGTATGCGTCGCTCGACGCAGAGACATTGCGTCGATCGACGCAATTTCGTCCGACACGAAGACAATTGAGCTATGATCGTGCGTCGCTCGACGCATCCCCATGGCGTCGCTCGACGCAAGCCAACATTAAAGAATTTCCTCTTTTGCCCAAAAAGCCCAGAAGTTTGCAGAAGAAGCCCAATCTGATTTTAAGTCTCTATATATAGTTTTTCTTTAGGTTTTCATATATATATATATCTTGATTTCTATTGAGACTTGGAGAGAGAGAGATTTGGAGAGCTTTTAGGGAGACAAATCTGTGCTTGACATCCATCGATATTTGAACCCTTCGTATCTTTTTCTCTATCTTTCTATGCAATTCTATTCATCTATGATGTTTGTTTCGATCACCATGTCTGAGTAGTTTGTTTGTTAGGTTTAGGGTTATCAAAGGAATATGAGAAATTGTTAGACTTTTTAGATCTGTTAGGGAACATCACTTGGTTCTTCATCTTGATTGTTGATTAATGCTAGTTCTAGTTTGATCACCTAGAACTTAGATCTTAGGTTAATTGTTAGATGCGAAAGTATTGATAATTACCTGAACTAATCTTAGATGAGCAAATTATCTATTCGCAAAGAAATTTGGTTTAGACAATTTGTGAACAATTGAATCTGAACATTAATGTTTGTCTTTATCCACTAAGTTTGCAAAGAAATTTGGAATTTAGGGATTTAGTCATAGATAGTTTTCGCAACAAAAGTTGGTTAACTTTACCACTGTTTTCATGTTCAAGAACGGATCTTAATTCCCCTATCGATCTAATTTGTCTACAGTTTCGAGTTTCCTGCGATTTCCTGAAAACCTAGCTTTTGTCTCATTGAATTTTAAGAACACTGAATCATAATCTGCTTGCCTTGTTTTACTATTGTCTTAATTTTAACACATATTTACTTTGCATAATTTGAATTCATAATCGTTTGTGTGATTCGATTCCCTGTGGATTCGACCCCTAAGTACTACTACGATCTTTAATTTGAGAGAGTAGCTCAGGGCAAATTTGAGCATATCAGCTATCTTCCATTCTTAGGCAATGTGAACGTTTATTTGGACAATGTATCAATCTTGAGAAGTCGTCCATCACTTTTTCAGCGAAGACGCCCATGGCTACATGGCAAATGGCAAAAAGGATTCTAAAGATTCGAAGAGATTGAGGGACCGGGAAATATTTAGGGCTCCCAGAAGACTTTGGTAGAAAGAAGAGTGATATCTTTGCGGCTAATGCGGATCGCATACGCCAAAAATCCCATAGTTGGTCGTCTAGATTTTTATCTCCATCGGGCAAACAAATTCTCCTTAAAGCGGTTCTCTCCTCAATGCCAACTTACACAATGTCGTGTTTCAAGCTTCCTCGAGCGCTTTGTAAGAAGATTCAATCGCTCCTCACCCTTTTTTGGTGGGATAATAACCCCAATCATAGAAAGAAGTGTTGGGTCTCGTGGAAGAAACTCACATTTCCCAAGAATGCGGGTGGTTTAGGCTTCCGGGATTTAGAAACTTTCAATGATACTTTGCTAGCGAAACTTTGTTGGCGCCTATTAAAGAACCCATCTAGTCTTCTTGAAAAAGTACTCCTCGGGAAGTATTGCCACTCCACTCCCCTTATGGAATGCTCCCTCCCTTCTCAATCCTCTTATGGTTGGAGAAGCATAATAGCAGGCCGTGAAGTCCTTAGGAAAGGGATCGGATGGATTGTAGGGACTGGTGAAACGATCAATGTGTGGTCACAACCTTGGTTGTCTATGGAGGTTCCTTTGTGCCCTATGGGTCCTTCTCCTCTGGCTCTACAGAAAATGACGGTTTCAGACCTAATTGACGACAACAATAGGCAGTGGAATCTGGTCAAGATCAGAGAATTCTTTCCTGCATATAAGGACATAATTAGGCTGCTCCCTTTAGGCTCTCTTCGTAGGGTTGATCGACTAGTTTGGCTTCCCCTAAAACAAGGTGAATACTCAACCCGTTCTGGCTACGGGGTCTCTGTTCTACATGATATTCCGACGCAACAAACGCAGTTTAATTGGCAACGAAATGTCTGGAAAATTCAGACCTACCAAAAATCAAAAGCTTCATTTGGAAGGCACTAGTAGGTGCTCTGCCCGTAGGTATGATTATGTTTCAAAGGGGCATGAATGTGGATCCTCGTTACAAATGCTGCGGTGCTCCGGAAACTATATTACATGTGTTGCGCGCGACTACCCTTTTTTCCATCAAAGTATGGAGTTTTTCCCCTCTTTTGAGACCAATAACAAGAGCTGGTGATATGTTCTCTTTCCTCCCTGCCCTGAAAACTATTAAAACTGCACCTCAGGAAGGAGTTAAGGTGATTTCCCTATATGCGTGGATCCTATGGAACCTATGGACGGCTAGGAATCATTTGAGCTTCATAGAGAAACGATTCTCAGAGGAGGAAGTTACACGTAAAGCCATCTCGGAGGCTTTGCAATGGCAGAACGCTCAAGCACCTTTGCCCGTGAAGCGTAATTCCCCACCAAACGAATCTCAGAACATCGATATCTCCTCCGGATTCGTGTGTCATGTGGATACAGCTGGATCCTTACATCTATGACGGATTCCTCTGATTTTTTCCGCATCAGCCTCATGTGTCGACGTCGCTTCAGCCTTAGTTGCAGAGACGAGAGCACTTAAAGCTGCCTTGATCTATGCAATAGATTTCGGATGTTCCTCTATCACGATGCGATCTGATTCGCAAACGCTAATTCGCCTCCTCAACTCTCACGAATCTCATTTTACAGTGGATATGCTCTTAGAATATATTAGAGAGTTAGCATGTTCTTTTGATTTTATCATTTTTCAATTTGTTCCTCGAACTGTTAATGTCGAGGCTAATGAGTTGGCCAAGCAAGCCTTCTCTGAGCTTGAGAACATTGTACCAGAAGACATATTTTAATGAATTTTCAAAGTTCGTGACAAAAAAAACCAAAAAAAAGTCAGTTATTACTTTTTGGTCACACAATAGTTTCTTTTGTCAAATCCAATTCAAAATAATAAAGTTTGGGTAAAGATTTCAACCTTTCTATTTATAATACAAAATCATTCTCAAATCCATTAAAATCCATTTTTAAATCAAATCCATGTTTAAATCATTAATATTGAATAACACTTTATTTGAATTTGTATTGAAAAGCACAAAATGAATAACACTGAAATTCAATGAGGATTTTAAAATGATTGATTGAATAACATATGATTTGGGTTGGAATTCCAAATCCATTAAAATACCAAAACCAATAAACCCCGCAAAGACTAAGTAGAATTTGGGCCATTAAATTATGATTCATTTATTAAGTCCAAATCAATATCTTAATTCCAAATTATTTGGCAAAACTTATTTGATCTCATTTACTTGAGACTTCTCCATGAGACTAATGGCTCATTTTTTATTCACATTACTACCAATTTAATCTTATCAAATTTTTATTCACATGAGACTAATGACTCATTTTTTATTCACATTAAAACCATGAAGACTTATTTGAATTTTTAATTGGTCCAACATCTTCATCATATTAACGCAACTGGAACAGAATCCAACAAAAGAGAGACACGCGACTGAATGATTGAATCGATCGGAAGAAAAATTTGGAATAAATCGATTTGAGGAAGAAGAAGCAGAATCATGAAGATAAAATTGCAGAGTCGACGAACAAGAAGAAAAACGCAATCGATTTGAGGGATCAATTGAATCTTGAATGCTGTAGATTCCTGTTTGCAGTTTTCGATTACCTCCAAGCGATCAATGAAGTTGAAGCTCGATTCAAGCGTACTCGACGAACACGAAGAAATTGAAAACAAGATCGAAAAAAAAATCCACCGATCAAATGATCGGAATTGAACAGGGAAGCAGAAATTGATTAAAAGAATCAATCGATTAAAAGAGAAACTCGAACATCAGAAAAAAAAAAAATTCGGACAAAATGAAGATTGAAGAAAATGCTCTGATACCATTTCAATATTTGTGTTTAATCTTCATTAAGTGTAAAGAAGGATACAATGTTTGTTATATACAAAACCTCTAAACCAAGTATGAACTAAACCATAACCTTAACCATCACTAACCCAAGTATAATTGGATGTATAACTCTAATACCTTCGCCTATATTTCTAGCTATATTTGGCTGAGCTAGTTTTTAAATATTCGTCTCATAACACAAAATGAGAATTTGGAAACTAAATATAGATACTAGTAAAACTTTTTAATTATCAGATACGAATAGACTAAATGGGGAAAATGTTTTTAGATATCTGATAATTAAAAAGTTTTACTACTATCTATCTATATTGAAACACAGCATTACAGACTTACATTCGTTTCTAATTTTGTATTTAAGGTGTGATTGCTTAGTAATATACTAAATGCTGTGTTTAGCTCCAACGCTGAGCATAACACCTTAAATACAAAATTTGAAACGAATGTAAGTCTGTAATGCTGTGTTTCAATATAGATAGACAGTAGTAAAACTTTTTAATTATCAGATATCTAAAAACATTTTCCCCATACGGCCCACCACACACCTCATACCAAATCGATAATGTGTGTAAATGTGTAATAATCTCAAGGATAGGGAATCAATCATTTTTGAATTTCATTCAATTTAATGGTAATCGCAATAACTGGTCCTCTTGTCACGTCGCGACCACTTCTTTGTTTTTTTTTGTTGGTATTAATTTATATATTAAATGATGTTTCAATGTATATATGTTGATCCAAAAAAATATAAATGTTTCAATGTAAAGAAAAAATTATAGCTTATGTAGTTTTCAAACTTCACGATTTTAAAAATCTTATACAATGGAAAGTGAGTGAGTAGAAGTTTATAACTTATTTCTTCATTGATTTTTTTTTTCTACCGATTCAAACCTCTGGAAGATTATTATTTAAGTCGAAATATCTAAAAGCTAAAATTAGATACCAAATCAAAGAGATTATGAACCAAATGTTCGAAATTTTTACCATTTATAAAAAAAAAAACTCCATGGAACGTTCAATATAATACTTAATTAGCAAACTTAATTTAAATTCAAAATATGATTAAAGAAAACAAGAAAAATAAAACCTAATCAGCTTAATTATCACACCCACAAAGAAGCTTATTTTTCTTAACTCTACTTAGAACATTTCCAACCCACCATCAAATCCTTCACCAAACCTATTTTTTGTGTAAAAGCCTCTCCAACCCAATATCATTTCCAACACCAAAATGGTGTAAACTCATATTTTACACCAAATATAGTGTAGAAAATGGGTTTACAATATTTTGGTGTTGAACTTTTTTATTTATAAAAAACTCCTTTAAATTTTAATCAACTTTAAAATTAATGAAAAACATATATAAATTGTGATGGTTAAACCCAAAATCTAATATGTTTGATATAATTAAACAAAAACTTAATATATTTTGTTATTTTATATGTTACAATGTATTTCTTTTATATAATAAATGTTAAATTTAATTTTTTAAAAAATTTTAAAAAACAAGTGGGGTTGATTTATAAATTTTAAAGAATTGAAAAAAAAATCTATTAAGAATATTTTATTTTAGTATAAAAATTGATCAAAACCATTAGAGCAAAACCATTCGATTAACTCTCTCTGTCTCTCTATCTCACTCATATCACTCTCATACATCTTCAGATTCACATGTTCTTTCTTCCATTGATTCTCCAATGGCGTCTATAAGCAAGAGACGACTAAAGCCATTGCTTTTGAGAGATTATCTTCTCGATGATCTCAGTTCTTGCTCATCCAACGGCTTCAAATCATTCCCTCGCCGTCAAAATTCCTCCACCGTTCATCTTCTTCTAAAGGCCGAGTTCAATTGGCTAGAATCCGTTACTTTAACGAAACTAGATCTTGTAGAATCATATTGAATATTTGACGATACATCTCGATCAAACGGTCAGTAACGTTCAACTACAATCGCCGTCTAACTTGCGGCTTGGCGATTACTCACGCCGTTCAGAAAGCTTCGACGGCGTTACTTAACGCCGTTAAACTCTTGCCGTTCCCTTCCTCCGTCAAACCTTCCTATGGAAAAACAGAGAATAAGAAACGGCTTTTCGCGAGAAGCTTCTGGAAGAAACTTTTACGCCGTGAAGGGAACGGAGAGACCAGACGGAAAGTTGAAGATTGTGAAGAAGAAAAAGAAGAGATCCAACGGTGGAGATCATTCGGGGATCTTCTCCAAGAGAGTCAAGAAGATTCTTACGTTTCACCGACGGATTCATTTTCCGGTGAGACGACGTTTTCAAACGCCGCCGGTGAGTCGTCGAGTTTCAGTAGCGAGTTGTTCACGAACTCGGAGGTGACTCAGTCATCAAGAAACAGAGTAGTTATGATGAGTGGGGATTGTGTAGGGTCACATGTCAGTGACGGATCATCTGTCAACGACAACAAAGAGGTTAGTTAGTTAAGAAACTAACAAAAAGTTTTTTTTTATTTCGATAGCTTTTTGCTTGTCCAATTATCATACGCCACGTCATTGAAGATGATTTTCTTAATCAATGTACGAACCATTAATACCACAACAACTAATTACAATAGAAAACCATTAGGTGAAGAAGTAATCTTTAAATATGATGATGATGATGTTTGGTTTAAGTTAAGTGGAGTCGCGGGATGAAATCGAGAGTTGTGATTATTTGAAAGTGAATTCTTATACGAAGACTATCTCCAACCCAAAACTCAATTTTCTATTCTAAAATAGAGTGACTTTAAAATGGAGTTGTGTTTTACTCCAATTCCACTCTATTTTGGAGTAAAAAATAGAGTGAAAAACAAAAAAATAGGGTGATAAATGAGATTACTCCATATTTGGAGTAAACCTACCTTTTACTTTATTTTGGAGTGGGATTTGAAGTGGAATTGGAGATAACTTTACTCCAAAACTCATTTTGGAGAAGATTTTAGAGTGGGATTGGAGATGCCCAAACTACTATACAAAATAATCTATCCATATCGATATATTTAAGGTAGATAACTAATTGTAGAATTGCGCCACCTCCTTGGATCACAAACTCGTGGTAAAAATGTGCTTTATAAAGCTGTTGACAAAAAAAAAAAATCTAATTGTAGAATTATTTTTTTTTGTGGGAACTAATCTTCTATATATTAAAAGAGAAGCATTTTTGGATTAATTTGTTTATGTGTCAAGTTCTCAATTTTTTGGAGATTTTAATTAAAAATTAAACCGTATTATTAATTCTCTATTATACTATTACCCAAACACTTCACTATCCTATTTATTCTCTACTATACTATTATCCAAACACTATACAATCACACAATCCTTACAACCAAACATCATTAGAAAACAATTTTTTGGATTTGTATTTTAAAAATGAAAAATAAAAGAAAGTTTACTATTAATATTCACCTATTCTTATAATTATCTTAACTCTATAAAATTCAATTCATATTTGCAATCTTTTATTTTGTATATTTGAGTCATAAACCGTATTTTTGAAGATTATGATAGTAAATAAATATATTTTATTAGTAAGTGATATATTGACTAAAAAAAAATTCAATTATTTAACGGGTGGGATGCATTTCTATACAAAAGAGTTGCAAAATTCATATATATAAACGAGTTTTAGATTTCATATAATAATTTTTTCAATAACTATAGATGATGTTTTAAACTAAAGCTATATTAATTTTATTCGCGTATCATATTATCCCGCGTATAACGCGGGTAACTATCTAGTTGTAGAATTAAAATTGACAAACTACCATATCATACGATAAAATATTTATCTTTTTTTTTTAAATAGACAAAAATCTCGTCCGATCCACATTAATTTATTTTGCAAAAAAAAAGAATTAATGTTATTGAATAACCTTCCAAAATTTAGCTACTTAATACATATACCCATAAAATAACACAATTCACGTAATGTGTTAATGTAAAGTTAGCATTAAAGAGCAAGCTTTGTAGCTAAAGAATCGAAAAGTTTTGGAATTAAAAAATTTAAAATAGTGATATACTAGTAATTTTGGAAGGTGTGGAGACTCGAGAGTCGAGAGATGTAAAATGTTGTTGTCATGAAGTGGGTTGACTTTGCCAACTCACTCTACTCCTCATTTCCAACATTTCTCTTTCTGAACTAAAACTCGTGCCCGATTTACTACACAGTTGATCCCTCGTTTACTTATACTAATAGTTCTCCATTTAATATTGAGTTAATTCAGTCAATGTGATATGTAGGAATGTGTGAACGACGAGAAAGAACAACTCAGTCCAATATCGGTCTTGGAATGCCCATTCGAAGATGATTCAATCACTCCTCATTCGTTTCAAAAAGGTAAATTCACCGATTATATCCTCATGTTTTGAATGTTTGATAATCGATATAGGGTCATAACTCATAACATTGCTTGTTTCCGAATATAGTTTTTTTCCTTACGTTTATTTTGTTTTGTTAAAGTTTTTTCTTACGTTAAAGACTAAGTTATTGTAGTTATCGTTAAAAGAGAGTTTTTACTATTGTTGTTGTTGTTGTGTGTACTATTTTTTTTTTTTAGTGTTTTCTAAAGGGTCAATTGGTGATGTAACTAAAAAAAAAACTATCTAATATTCTAACTAAAAACCCTAATTTTAATGATTAGAAATTGGCCACATAGGTACTTTTTCTTAGATTATTAGATATAGTTTTTTTTTATAGTTATCCATGCTAATTTCCCTTTTCTAAATGAAGTTTTTAAAAAACAATTGATATATTAAACACACGCAAACACATAGTTGCATTTGAAACAATTAGGTGATAGAATGCGATGACTTAATCTTTTATAAGTTGACATTTACAGAAACAGATGAGAAGAAGGTCATGACAAAACGCTTAAGATTTAAGAGTTCGATACAACTTGAGCCTGTGGATTTAGAGAAACGCATTGAGCAATATGTGGAAAGACAAGATTACAACTCTCACATGATAGAAACCGAAGAAAATCAATATGAAAACCGAGCATACCGTTTGTTTGATCTAGTGAAGTCTAGATTAATCGAAGAACCAAACCATTTATTGGAATCTCACAAAGTAGACAATGTCGTGATAGATTTTTTCAAAGAAGACGGGAATAATGAGACAATAGACGAGGATAAGTTGGTGAAGATAGTTGAAGAATGGGTGATGAGGAGACAAGAAGAAGATTGTATGTTTATGAGTTGGGAAGTGAGAGAGAAGAGAGAGATGTATGTGAAGGAAATGAAATGGGGTTATATCAGTGAAGATGAGAAAGAGTATGTGATTGAAGAGTTAGGAAATTGTTTCGTTACTTCTTTGATTGGTGAACTTATTCTTGATTTATTGTTTTGAAAAAAGATTTTTATCACAGTTATTGTTCATTATATTAAATTCTATATGTGTTTTATTATATATACTTGATTTTCTTTTTTTGAAAATCATAGTATATACTTATTTTGTTGGTTTTAGATTAGTGATATATACTAGTTTGGTTATCTTGAAAAATGGTATGACAGCGTAATTGGCTGGCTTCAAAATATTATAGAGAAAATTTGTCACTTAAATACAAATCACTCCAAATCTTAGATTGAATACACCATCCATACTTGTCAAAAACTTTTGACTAAGCTTGTAAGTTAAAATTTTTAACTACGCCTAAACTTTAACTAAGTTTGTGTGTTAAAAGTTGTAAGACTACGTTTTAAGTTAAAACGTTGCTAAGTTATTTAACATATAATTATTGCCAAAAGGGGTAAAATAAATAAAATTTTAGTACGTCTTCAAACTTACAGTATATATTTTTAAAGATTTTTTTCTAAACTTTAAAATAAATTCAAAAAACAAACGTAAAAACGCAATTGTTTGATTTTCGGATTTGTGTTTACAATTTGAAAAGAAAAAAAAAAATCATTTGACAACAAAATGAGTTTTTATGGGTTGGATGGGCCCATATCTTTTGCTTCTGATTCAATTTGTGTTTTCATTTTGTATGTCTTAGGTTACTTAGCCAATAGGCCTAAAGCCCAGTAAACTTTTTATTTATCTACAAATAATCTTTCTAAAAAAAACACATTTTTTTATATATGAACATACACAAAAAAAAAATACCAAAAAAATATATATATACATTGACGATAATCGAGATTTTGATATCTAAGATCTTAAGTAAAAAAATAATTTTCTTCGGATATATCATTATTGGCGACATAAAAGGCTATAGAAAAGCCAAAAAAAAAAAAAAAAATCAGACTAATTTTGTTACACAAAGATATATAAAAGTACTCAATGAAACTCAGCAGCCAAGTTTTAATTTTTGTTAAAGCATACTTAATAAATACCTGTTCATAAATGATACACAACCCAAGTTATACCAAGTGATGGGTATTGAAACCAAATCCTCAGTAAATGTTTAAAATCCGCAAGCCCATAACTGAGGCCTAATGAAACAGTTCAAATGTGTAGTGAAGAGGTCCAATTCCTGAATAGCTCATCGTTGAAGAGAAACAACCGTGATTGGTAAAAGCTAACTGTCAGTTTCATTGCTCTAGACTCTAGTGATAGCTAAAATTGCATGCACTCGCTCGTTTCAGTCGGGTCTGTGTATGTTTTGATGGAACCTCGAGAGGTATGTCCCATATTTTAATAAAAAATATTCAAGTAAATTGGCATTGCTTTTTTCTTAATTATCATGCAACTTTCTCCATTGGAAGCAAAGCAACTACTCTAAACATATGATACAAGTGGTTACATTGATGGAGTTTAAATCAGTCAAAGTTCATCGCGGCTAGGTTATCTTATACTCCCTTTATTCCATTCTATAAGATTTTCTAGTTGAATGCACAGAAATTAAGAAACTATTAAAAATAATATTTATTATTTAACTAAAAACATTTCAGCCAATAGAAAAATATACTGCATAATATAAATAGTCATAACATATTTAATTAATAAAAAATTTGCATAGAAACACGAAAAAATCAAATAAAATGGAACAAATAAATTTTTTCTAAAACATCTACTCCCTCTATTTCAAATTATAAGATATTTTGGAGGTTTTTTTATTTAAAATATAAAATATTTTGACAATCCTATGTACTTTTTAACTTTATTGAATATTGTATGACCACTAGTATTTTGCAGTCTCTTTTATCATTGGTTAAATTATTTTTATTATCTATATTAAATGATATTTTTTAGAAAAAAAATAGTAGTTTTTTAAACTCTGCATATTTAGCCAAAACATTTTACATTTTAAAACAGAGAAAGTAATTAAATAGGACGGAGGGAGTATAGTATTAAACCTAATGAGAAATTTTAATGAGAACTTAATAAATTTATTTAACAAAGTTCAGTTGCCGTGGCGTAATATATATGGCCTCGCTAATTGTTGGCAAGTGCCTGCACGGAAATTATTGTTTTAATTTGGAAACCAGTGATCATTCCACTATTTATTAATAAAACCAAATGTCACTATACTGTATAATGAAAATACATGGTACTCCTTCCCTTCGATGAAAATTGATGTTTTATTAGTTTCGCATAAATTAAAAAACAATAAATTATATTTATTTATTAGTACACCTAAATATTTTCTAACAACTAGAAACCAATAGTTATTTTATAAATTCAAATATCTTCATTTAATATTTCTTGAAGTTTACAATTTATTAATATTAATAAATAAAAAATGCTAGAACATCAATTTTTGTGGAACAACAAACAAAATTAGGACATCAATCTTCATGGAACAGAAGGGATACTATATAATTGTTGCAGAGAAAGAGACAGTTAAACGGATGATAACACTTTCGATATTTGAAAACTTGTTTAGTACTAGTATTTTATAAGAGTTTTATAATTTGTATTTGTGGCGCTTACAAGATATTGCGACATATTACCTATAATTGTATTTTTAATTCATACCGATATAATTACTTATAAATTTATATATAACTATACTAATGATTACTTTTTAAACATATATATTTTAAATTTTCGAATCTTGTTATAGAAATTTGGATGAATTTTGAGAATGTGTATGATATGTGACGGAGTTATAACGTTAACAAACAATTGCATCCACGTCGGACTTTTCATATCTAATTATGGATCTCAAAGTTTATGATCACAAGTTATATTTATAATTAATTTATTTATTACTCATATAGTCCGATTCCCAACTGTCATCTAGTTATAAGTTATAAGCCTAGAATACTGTGACCAGTATAATCTATTCTAGTTTACCAACCCTAATTTTTTTATCTAGTTTACCAACCCTATTTTACGTAATTCTAGCAAAAAGAAACCTTATTTTACGTATGATTACGGCAATAATAGTGCCCAACTTCCCATAATCAATGTTACTGTAAAACAAAATCATAGAAATATTTGTAGTCCTTATTTGATTTGGTTAGTTTAATATAGTTAATCTAAATAAATTTTTAAAAAGAAAATCTAATCCATTTGTGGCAAAAAAGAAGTACCAAAAAGAGTCAGAAGTGTAAACTGACCTGTCTTACAGTTTGGTAAGATTTCGATGCAAAGTACAAAATGGCCGAAGCTGAGCCCACACTATTTAACCGTACGTCACTCAACTCTTTCTCCTAACGACTTGATTCTTTTAACTCGACGCTTGAATATTATAAATATCTATTTTCTTTTTAAATAAAGTATTTATTTTTCTTGCCATATTATATTGCTGTCAATTTGTGAATTGTGATCGGTTGCTTCCAAATCCAAAAGTCTCTACTGAAGTCTTCGGGATACTACAGACCATACGAACGATTAGAGCAAGAGAAATATCTAAAATAATGAAATCATTTTTGTATTGTGTGTTGAGACTACCATGCATGCATATGTATATATATTTATGAATACATAAATAGCTTAAATCCATTTATAAAAAAACTAAGTCGAAAATAAATTTAATAAGAGAAAGGCATGTATGATACTAATTGTAATTTTTTTTTTTAATAAACCGTGAGAGTTCCGAACAAATTGCAATATATTTGATTGTTGTTGTTGTTTTTTTTTGTGAAATAATTAATTGTTATTGTAATATTAAATTTGTTGACACTTTCCATATGTGATCATTATGGGTTGAAGATCAATGCCTTATTCGTCGATGAATTGGAGAAGTCGTGACTAATCTTTTAAATTTTGGCCATCTTCTCTATAATGAATCAAAATATAGAGTCCTCTTTAAAATCGATTGTCCTGCGCTTTCTAATATATAATTCAATCAAATTCACACAAGTATGAATTGATATCATCTATATATATGGTAAAATATTATTTGTGATCCGCATATAGTATATCACTTTTGAGAGAATAGTGATTTATCCATTTAGATACTTTGACATTCCAAAATCGGTACTATAAGTTTTATTATAAGACGTGTGTGACGACATTTCAGTCTTCCTTCTCATTTCAAAAACATATTCTAAGAGAATCCACTACTTTTTTTTGCTATGGATATAAACATTTATCGCAATTTTTTTTTCCTTTTTCCAGACTTTTCGCTGCTAGTAGCGACCAGTCTTCATTACTAAATATTACGACTAGTTCCGCTAATTGTAGTGAGATGAATTATCTCATTCACTCGTGTAGCATTTGCAAAAGAAGAAAATGTGGTATTTAGTCCAAATTCCAAAATGTATGCTACATAATATAGGATGATTTTTGGGACAACAACATATAAATCGTAAGTTTAAGAAACTGTTTCCCAGAGTCGAATTTAACGCAATTAACAAATATCATGAAGAAAATTAAATAAAATGGCAAAAAAGGTAAAAATTATAAAGACAGGCTGTAATGGCAGTCTATTGAGACAATGACCAACTTCTCTTAAACCGAAAAGTTGACTAATTAGCATTATCATTATTTTCATCTCTATTCTCTCGTTTACTCTCAAATTCAATCTTGGAAAGAAATATGAAAAACACGTCCTCAAGTTTATATTATTTTCCAATTACGCCTTTTAGTTTTCTAATATGTCAAAGACGAAAATGCTACATTATTAATCCTCGATTCGTATGACAACACTTATTTTTAATACTTGGGTGATCATGATCAATATCGAACTAGTGAGTGGTTTAGGGATAGACAATAGTCCAGTTCTGATCGATTTAAGCCGTTCGACTAATTTTAAAAGTAAATATGTTCATTATCAAAGTGTTGATTCATTATCAAAAATATTTATTGGTTTTGAACATAATCGGCGAACTTTTAAAATTATCCCCTATTTATTATTTGAGAAGTAATTTTTTTATAATTTGTTTATATGTCAACTTTATAATCATTCTTAAAAGATAAATTATGACATTAAAAGTGATTGTTTTCTTTTTCTACTGATGTAATATTGTTATGCATTTTAATTGTATGTATCTAAAAAATGTTTTTATAAACTTATATGCACATGGTATCATGATTCAAATACAAGCTCAAACGACAAATTTCAAAGAGTTTTTTACAATTGATGCTTATTTGTCAATTGATGGGTTATCATTATTCATTGATTTAGTGAATTACATTCATTGTTTTGCATTTACAATTGAATGTCCTTTATTTATAGTATTGTACACACATTTGTATTAGATGATAAATTATACATTTTAATTTGACTACGTCTATATATATAAAATAATAAAATAGTAAATTAAATTTCAAAAAATTCATATTATTAACAACAAAAATATCGACAATAATACCTAGAATAAATCCAATACATATTTCACATTTTAAAGTGAAAAGTATATATAAAAAGTTTATCCGCTTAAAATGCGGGCGAATTACCTAATTTGTGTATAAAACAAAATCTGTTTGGGATTAATGATACTATATCATTCATAAAAAAACAAAAATCTAGATCAACATTAATAGTGTTCGGAAAAAGTATTTGTTTGATTGAAATAAAAAAAAAGTTGTACTAAAAACAGATTAAATATACTTAGAATCAAAATGATAGGTTTCAAAATGTAATAAAAAACATCTAAATTTTGATTGGAAAGATTTAATTTTGATATGTTATTGAAATTTTAAATTTTACTTTTTTTTAATTGCTGGTTTCTTTGTATTTTTTTTTATTAAAAGATCTTTTTTTTTAGAGAAAAGGTAATTTTCCATTTTTTTTTCGATTTTTTTTTATTTATTTAAAAATAATAGATATGTTTTCAATCATAACATTTAATATCATCATTATTAGTATTGTTTCAATTAATTTTTAAAATTAAATTAAATATGATAATACGGTTTCTTATATACTATATATATACTAGATGAAGGATCCGCAAATATGCGAATTTGTGATAAAATATTTTATAACATGTGATAAAATATTTTATAAGCCGTGAAAAAATCAAATTCAAAAAGATAAAAATTGAATAAATCATCCATGGAAATAAACAAAATTAAACCGAAAATGTTGATATAAAATAATTTAAGAGTTACTTTTTTTTATCTTGGTTGTTTTTCTTATTTGATTTCCAAGTAATTTTTAATTTTATCATGTAATTAATTTTTTTTAGAGAAATTTCAAAAAATGTCACTTTTCAGTGCCACTTTACAAAAATGCCACACTTTTGAAATCTTTACAAAAATACCACTTTTTCAAAATAATTTTTTCTTTATATTATTTATGTTTGGGTTAATTATGTTATATTAGGGTTTAGTTTTGAGTGTTTAGGGGGTTTTAGGTGTCAATACATTTTTTAGGGTTTAGAATTTTAAGATATAGGTTTTATAAATCTATAATTAGTGGTATTTTTGTAAATGGACACCTCTAAGTGGCATTCTTGCAAATGTGCACACAAAAAGTGGCATTTTTGTAATTGCCCCTTTTTTTATTCATGTGTGAAGTAAATTTTATTCGAACGATGTACAAAGCTTTAACTTGCAATTTTGCAGGAAGTGAATGAAAATACTACAATTAGATCGTCGTAATCTATCTCACCTATTGAATAAGAGGATAATTGATATTATTTTATAATGAAAACGTTGAAATAATTTTTTTTAAACACGTGTCAAAATCTAATCGATCGACTGACACGTGTCACGATTTTGTTAATTATCACGTTTGACGCATCAAATTTTATATAATAAAATATATTAGATTAAGAACCCTCATTTTTGCGGGTTCTATAATTTGATCTTTCATAAACCTGTGAGATTAAAATATTTAATTTTACGTAACAAAATTAGATCATCCGTTAAAGTAAATAAATAAAAATGAGAAAGTTGATGCATATATTTTGACATGTATCTTTTTTTTGTCATCACTGGAAGATTTATACTAAACATGAAAAGATAAAAGGTAGGACACAAAGCTGGATAACCTAGAATCAAAGCCTGAGAGTTTTACGGGAAGCCGAACCCTAAAATTTAAGGAAAACCAATCGAAACTAAAAACAAAATGGAGGAAAACCACAAACACATAAAAAGACAACTACAAAGCCTAGATCACTACCCAAAACAAACAAGGCCTCCTAAACTTTCAATCGGATCCTGCAAGCTTATAAAGACGGATGGCCAAACTAACAAGAAAACTAAATGGCAAGAGAAGACAAGAAGAAATCATAAAACACAAAACACAGGAAGAGATGAATCTCTCACTTAACCCTCATCCCAGGTCATTTACAACCAGCGAAGCCATGAGTTCAATCCAAACATCCAAGACAACTGCACGATCCTTTTCCACAGAGCACCTAAAGCCTGACAGACATGAAACTAGTTCAAAGGAACCTTCAACACCAATCAAAACGGCCAATGCAGAGGAGAGGATAATCCAACCAAAGATGGGTCTTCACATGAGAGAGAGAAAGGAGCTTGAAGAAACAACAAGTCAAACCAACCAAGAGCACGCCACAGACTAGCGGAGAACGAAGCGACATCAAGGCCAAAGCCAGATAGGCCGTTACGGAACCACCAAAACATCCACCAACGACCAACCGTAGAGACAGAAACAGATTCAGATCTGGATCGAGTGAAAGTTTATCAACCGAGACAAGTTTTGGGAGAGATCGAAACTACATAGACTTGCAAACGAAAAAACAAGAGGAGCACGGCTCCGGTGCTTTGGAAGCCACTGAAACCGATCACACACGCTTTGATCTAGGTCTCTTCTCTCTCTAAATATCCGGATATGTACAAAAGTAATTCACATATTTTGACATGTATCTAAATCTAATAATAAAACAATCACTAATACACGTGTTAGATTATATCACATATTTTCAAATAATTAGATTTTTCTGATACTATTTAAATTAGGTTTAGATTTTCCTAATTCCTATTTAAATTAAGTTTACTTTTCACTATTATACTATTATACAAATAAAGATAAATCAATAAATTTTTTGACATATAATTAAATCTAATTAAAAATAGTTTTTTACATTTATATACACATATCAAAATTTGATTAATCGATTTGACACGTATTTTATGTTAATTATGAAGTTTGATGTATGAGACTTTATATAATAAGATATAAATAATGTCCTCATTAAACACCCAATTTACAAAATACAAACGGTGATGATATACGATCGTATTAATTGTCATTCAGTAAAAGCAATAGGTGCCACGTAACTAAAAAGTTATTAATTTTGGCACGGTGTGTAAGCCATGCATAAGTTAAAGGGTTAAAAGATAAATAAAAGATAAATTGAGGGACTAAATTGAAAAGTTGAGTTTTACCGGAAAAGAGCAGGAAACGTAAAAAGTAGAAGAAGAACGCATATGGGAAAAAACGTGTCGCAGAGTGGCGAATCACGCGACGAGTCTTGACTCGCCTCTTCTCCTTCTTCTTCTTCTTCTTCTTCATGCGTTTTCCCCTTCGTTTTTAAAACCTCTCTATTTCTCTCTCTTTCTCTCTCTCCTTCCTAATACATCTATTTACTCTCTCTCTCTCTCTCTCTCTCTCTCTCTCTCTCTAACATTGAAGTTTAGACAGAGACTTCGAGAGGAGTGAATTAGACAAGAGTTTGGTTTCGTTTTCTTCTTGTTGTTTCTGTGATTACCCTTTTTGGGTTTTTGTTTATTTCGAAGAGTGATTTCGTTATTATGAGTGTTTGATCAATTCCTGGGATTTTCTGGGTTTCTTTTGATCTTTTTTTTTTTCCTGGGAAAATTTTTCTTTAGAGGAAAAAAAGATGAAGAACGAGGAACAATCAAGATCTCTGTTTGGAATCTCACTGTCTGATCGACCAACATGGCAACAGTTTCTTATATGTACTTCTGGTTTCTTCTTTGGTTATCTCGTTAACGGAGTTTGCGAGGTTCGTTTTTATTTATTTTTTTTTACTTTTTTTTTTTCAGTTAGAATTTTGATTTTTCATAAGTCCGATGTATAATTGATAACGTAAAATGTTTATCTTTTGGAAATTTGTGATTTTATTGCATTCAAATTCACCTGCATGCTAAGTGTTTGATGTTTGGTTTCTGAGAAAATAACAATACAGAGGAACAACAAAACTGCATGACGAACTTAATTCTCTCCAAACAATTTGATTTCTATAAATCTTATAAATTAAAATTTGTTTTTAAGTCGAAAGACTTGTGAGATCACAAAAAAGTTGTGATCTTGTAAAGAAAACATGATTTTGATAATGCATTGGATCTACAATTGTTGATACAATAATTGACTTGAATTTTGATTTTTACAGGAATATGTTTATAATCGTCTTCAATTTAGGTAAAAGTCAACTTTGATGCCTCCTAAAATTTAGATTTTACAGGATTTGCTCTCTCTTATGTTGTTGTTGTTGTTGTTGTTGTCTTGTAGCTTTGGTTGGTATTTCACGTTTATACAAGGATTTGTCTACTTGTTCCTCATCTACCTTCAAGGATTCACCACAAAGCATATCGTTAATCCGATGAGAACTTATGTTAAACTCTCTGCTGTTCTCATGGGATCACACGGATTAACCAAAGGATCTTTGGCTTATCTCAATTATCCAGCTCAAATCATGTTCAAATCCACCAAGGTAAGTCCATAGTTCCCAATTACAATCATTATAAAATGTATTTGGAGTTTATAGTAGCTTGGTTTTTGGAGAATGACCGAAATGACGGATCTTTCGGGCGTTTTAGGTATTGCCGGTAATGATAATGGGAGCGTTTATACCCGGTCTGAGGAGAAAATATCCGGTCCACGAATACATTTCAGCGTTCTTGCTTGTTCTTGGTTTGATACTGTTCACGTTAGCAGACGCCCATATGTCTCCGAATTTCAGTATGATCGGTATTATGATGATAACCGGTGCATTGATCATGGATGCTTTCTTGGGTAATCTACAAGAAGCGATCTTCACAATGAATCCCGAGACAACTCAGGCAAGAAACCCGAAAAAAGCGAAACTTATCTTTTGGTTTCCTTTTACCATTCTGTTCTGTTTGTTTCCGAGTCTGAGATTCTTGTAATGTATTTTGCGCAGATGGAGATGCTTTTCTGCTCAACGGTTGTTGGATTACCGTTCTTGTTCGTTCCCATGGTCTTGACCGGAGAGGTTTTCCGTGCATGGACTGCGTGCGCACAAGTAAGTCCAACAAACCTCTGTTTTTGTCCGGTTTGGGACTTGGAAAACCTTATAACCAAACCGAATTAACCCGCTTTGGTTTTGGGTCTATACACCATTTATGACATAGAGTGGACTTTGTATTGGCTTTGAAAGTTCTTGGTTTAGGTCTGACTTGGTTCTTGCTTCAAACTGAAATCAGATTTGGTTTATACGCAATAGGAAAAAGTCAAAAATTCATTCTTCGCACCGTCGAAATGAAATCATTGACCGACATGCCTAAATCTGCCAACTTTTTAGAAGCCAATTATTCTTTATAAAAAATGAAATTAAAATCAATGAACCTATAACTAACGTACCAACGTGTAATTTTTTAATCAAACTGTTTAATGATTCGTTACATGATAATATATTTAAAAATCAACTCTTCTTTGTTTATTGTTTTACAATTTGCAGCATCCGTATGTGTATGGAGTCCTTGTATTCGAAGCCATGGCCACATTCATCGGTCAAGTCTCTGTTTTATCGCTCATTGCACTCTTCGGAGCCGCCACAACCGCCTTGGTAAATCTCTAACCGTATCTACGAACGCTCACTTGCGTTTTTAATTGAATCTGCGTTCTATATTCTCATCAACGTTTTGTGTAGATAACAACGGCGAGGAAAGGGGTTACATTGTTGCTATCCTATTTGATATTCACAAAGCCGTTAACGGAACAACACGGGTCAGGATTGTTGTTGATAGCAATGGGGATTGTATTGAGGATGGTTCCGTTGGATAGTAAACCTCCAACCAAGATTCCGTCTAGACCAGCGGTTAGGATCGCCGGAGGTGAGGGTGATAGAGAAGAGGAAGAAGAGAGAAAGTCATTGGTTTGAATATGTCCCCATATATATATATATATTTACATTTCCCTATATTTTATATCAGAAGTTTCAAAGGGTTTATAGAATAATGTTGGATGAAGGAAACACTAAAGGGAAAAGAAAGCAAATAGAGTTAAAAGAAAAGTTGTTTTATTTTGCGCAATTATATAATAATATATATATTTCAGAGACTTGTCATTAGTTTCTAAAATTGAATCACAAAATATTGTAATGTTTTTGTAAGCATCCAAAAGCCCCTTCAAAAACCCTGACTTTGGTTTTTATGCTCTTAATACATTTTTGTTCAGAGATGTAAAAGCTAGACTATATTCTAGTCAGAAAAAGAGAGAAGGGTCAGTAAAGAACTGATTACGTTCTAAGATCCTCCAGTAGTTTCTTTCTCTGATCTACTAATAACAAAACGATCGACGATCTTTACCGTGTTGATAGGATCCTGTTGCAATGTTGTTGCACACCAGTCCTTGTCTAGCTTCCATTCCTTTGGCACCTGGACTCATTAATCATAGTTAACCCTTTGGTTAAAAGACCGATCTTCGATAATGTCATAACATCAAGAACAACAAAAGCTAATTCCATCATCACAAAGTGGTGAGAAGAGTTTTTTCCTCACCTTATCTACTCCGAGAGTGCAGACTTCAAGGTCTCCGTCAGGTTTAATGTGGAAACGGGTGAATGATTTGTAATTGGCGATCCGAAGCGAAGAGAATGCTTCATCAAAAAGTGTATGTGGAGCCAGTTGATGGAGATATATAAGTAACTTCCAAAAACCATAGATACAATAGGAGTTGAGAAAACCCAAGAGTAGAGGAAGACAGAAGCATAATATATGGCTGCTCCACTTCGAGAAAGCGACTCCATTCCTTCTCGGCAAATGTTAGTCCGTGTAACCGCCATCACCTGATGTCAAATACTTTTAACTTCGGTTGCGAAATAGATTTTTCTTTTACCTAGAACAAAGGCTAAGTTGGCAAACTATGTTACCTCAGGAATATCAAATGCTGACATAAGATACTTAATGCAGGCAGGATACAACCCATATGTCCATTGTTCCATACGGACACGAAGGCCAATGGGGTCAGGAAAGTGCTCGTCTTCTACCGATTTGTACCATTGATACAATGTATGATACCCTGTGTATACATGAGTTCCAAAATCATCATTGGTCCATCAGTGTCAATGACATTGTAATGAGGAAAGCCAAAACAACAAACATTGTATGGAAAGCAAACTAACCGGAAGTCGCAAGGAGACTATGCTGAATGCAGATTTCTATGCCGAGTTCCAACAACAACATAAGAATCAAAGCAGCCGTCAGGTGTGCAGCAACATGAAGAATTCCGATTACAAGTCGTTTCTTCCGAGATATTTTTGAGGGAACAAACATAATTGCAGTTATTAGCAACATAACAACACTGGTGAAAGACACATATGACTGCTCTGTTATGTACACAAGGGCGCTCCAAACTGTTCCAAAGAAACTCCCCAAGTGGCCAGAAAACGAATCACACCGTAAGATGTGACCTAGCTTACACTGAAACCAACATTGAATGAAGATACGGATCTTCTTGTGAGCAAGTGAGTATTCAAGACCCCGAGTTGAAGAAAGTCAAAAGCTGCGTAAAACCGCACCTGAGGAAACAAGGAAAAGACCAAGAGAAAGTATATGATACCACCAATGAAATCAAATTGCCAATTCTTTTTCCTGAACTTCAAGATATTTCCTGAACATAATGTCTCTGAATGCAAAGAAAACCAGTGATAAGACGACAAGAGGAACCCAAGAAACATGAAAAACTTTACCCTGCTTGAATCATGAAAAGAAGGGTAGGCAGATTTAGTTTCATAGGAAGCACCATAAAACTTTGAAAAGTCACTGAACACATGAGTGGGATGCAAAAACGCTCCTCCACAACCATTAACAATAAGATGTTGGACATGTGCTGGTCCATCTGATTGAGTACACGAATGGCGCATATTATGATGCAAATCTCCTGCCATTCTAAGTTTACACCTATCTTTCAAAAAGTCGCATATCAGGTGTCTCATGTTCTTTTCTGAATCATCTTTCCAATACCAATCAAGAAGCCAGTTCGGCTCATGTGTGACTACGATCACTGCATCATTCTCCCCAACCTAAATGAAAATTTAAAAACTTTCATTAAAGCAAAAAAACTGAAAGTTGAATAGTATCAAACAGAAGACACAAACTATAAAAGCCCCAAAAGAGTTGATTTCACAAACTAAAGAAAAAACAAAAACCAATATCACAGAACATCATCTAGTTCGTGAACGAAAGAGCTCGAGTAGATGGGAAGTAATATAGTTTGTATAGCATTTTCAGAAATTTATTTAGCAGGAGAAGGAACGATGATGCTGAATCTACCTTCTCCTTCACTAATTTAGAAAAGAAATTGAACTGGTACACATCAATATCACCATGAAGCGCGAGATCCAAACCAAACACCCACCATCCTTTAGGTAGGTGCAGGGGAAAATAACTTTTCTTTTGGGGCATAAACCAGCCACCAATCCAACGTTTATGGCATATATACCTCATGAAAGTATTGAGTCCATCGAACCAGTCTAAAATGTTAAATAATAACATTACAATTAGAAGCAAATACCAGCGAAAACCAAGTATCCGAGTATTATAGAGAGAGAAATGAAGTTAGGGCTGAACCCACCATGGTTTCCAGGGATAAGAAAACATTGAGGACCATCGTAATGTCTCAGATCAGTAACCCCGTCAGGTTGGAGGGCATACTCAAATGGACGAAATAGACGTATGTAAACGCTGATGGATTCGGATACCTGCAATATATAAAGAAATATCATTCGGTTACATTCAGACGTGACAAAAATAAAAAAATAACGAGGAGGTCAAACACAGTTTTAAACAATCAGCTGAAGTTCTGAAATAAATAGATAAGACTGATCAGACTCTGCTCAAGTATCCTACTTAGAAATGTGTATTGCTTCAAAGAATATAAAGGGAAAGGATTAGTTGACATAGACATACCCTGAATACTAAGGAACCATTTCTAAGAAATTGGGTTTCATTTTCTGCTTCTGATCAGACCAGTAATTATTCTATATGTGTTGTTGACCTTTTTGGTTGCAACATTTTACTTAAGAAGTACTATGCCAAAGCTGCCATGGTCTTTCAGGTCATCACCGTCTCCTTTCCACAACGAAAACCAGCTAGAATGCCTTCTTTCAAGGGGGGTGTTTGCTTCAGAATAGCACGATTACTACAATGACTGTAGAAAGTACAGCACGCTATACTAAGAACCTGCACAAGATAAAATGACACTGACCTTTGGTTTTTAAGTGGCCTTGGTGTACAAGATTGTGGATGGAGTACTTACAGTGCAGTTTTGAAGAATGGTTGGGCGTTTACCAGCCACGCGAGAAATAAGACCAATATACCAAAGGCCAAGAAAAAATGATGTGAAAAACAAGAAGAAAGACTACGGACGATATGTAAATTGTTAGAAACAAGGACAAATTCATCCTCAAATCCAAACCCATTGACTGAAAACTTGGGAGATTGTACAAAGCTGCAACTAAAATCCAAGCAATGTACCTACACAACAACAAACCAAAGAATTAAAACATTTGATTCAGAAAACTCTTGATATACGCTTAATGGATAGTCTTTCCGATGAATGGAGATGAAAAGAAATAGAAAAATCCAAGCAAGCAGGCATACATAGACCACCACTTTAAATTGTTGTCCAACTTTTCCATGAGAGTGTGCATATTATCCGACGAAATAAAGAATAAGCAACCCAAAATCACAGCAATCATAGCATGACGTGAATGCTCGTGCGGGTAAGGGTAAGTATGCGTTAGAATCGTTCTGACCCTCTCAAAATTTTGAGGTTATTTAGCAAACGAGCAGCGTGCTTATCAGAGCCCATATATAGCTGAAGGTTCCTTTCGTCTTCAGAATTTTTGACGACAGTCCAAATCTTGACAGAACTAAGCACGGTTAGCATAATAACTTCAGCATCTGGTTTTCGAATTCAGCAGACAGAACCTTGTTCCTAGGGAAAGAACAAAACAAGAAAGGAATGCATTCAGCAAAGTGTGGTCCAATAGTGGAACAATATTCATCAACAAATTTTTTTTATGAAATTGAAATAAATGGAAGAAACTAGTTTAACTACATACCAATCAAAGCTTAACTCAGATCCTCAGAATGATTTGTAACGAATTTTATCGCTCTCTTTGTTCATCAGAACACATGCCTTGAGCTACACTATTACAACAACATAATCATGATTCCTCTAATCTCTATCTTTTCCAAACTATTTGATTCACCAGAATATGAAAATCCATCACTACAAATAAGAATGCAAATACCAAAATCTCTTAGTAGCTCAATAAATTAATCCCCACTATGACAATGATACAACAATTATTTTATACCATCTATCTAGATAACTGAGAAACTGATTAATAAATCACTCAATCCTAAAAAAGCAATGGTACATGAGATTGATTATCCCTCGTAAAGGAAATGTTTTAACACTAACCCATCAAAAGAAAATTAAAAGGGAAGAATCAAAATCCGTAAACATTAAACAAATTACGTTGAGGATATAAGAATTGCACCTTCATTATTCAGAAACTTGATGCGATCGAAATTGTCGTATGATCATCCTCACATTCACCGTAACCCTAGAGATACAATGATTTAGAGAAATGTAATCACTGATCTTTTGTGGTAGAATTTTAAAGTGCGGTTTTCCTGAAAATCACCAATTAATTTTATCGGAGAGAGATTACCATTTTTTTTTTCTTCTGATTTTTTGCTTTGAATATTTTTTTTTCTAAAATCAAAAGAGGGAGAGAGGAATCTCCCTTCTTCACTAGCATCTGATTCCAGAATCTTTATTATTATTAGCATCTGACTTTCATTACTAAACTTTATTTTTTTTCCAGGCTTTGTTCATTCTTTTGAAAAAGTTGAAGATAAGACAATGCTTATAATCAGGAGGGTTCAAATAAATTATTCTTTCATACAATTTAACATTCGATCCACTCCCACCTGTTTTGAACACATGAGTTCGATTGTGCAATGGGGTATGCACAATCGTGCGGAACGGTATGAGTAGTAACAAAAATACATACATATAGATTTGACGAAATATATATATATATAGTCGTCTTTATTCGAATTAAAATCAGATTCTAATCAACTTAATATAAAGATAGTTACCAAATACTAGTAATCATATCATTTATCAAACCTAACTAGGATAATCCGGTTTCTCGAACTATAATTTGAGATAATTAGCTCGAAGAAACCGCCTTTTCAACTCATTGTTCGAGTGGTGGAATAATTAAAATCTAAAATCTGTAAAACTGTATCTAAGATTTTTGAGAGGATACGATGATGTCGCTAGAGGTTCTGAATTGATTTAGAAAACCAAATATGGAGAAGGCTTGATGCTAGTTGCGGATGACTATCTCAAAGATACTAGTCTTAGGTCCAAACAGTGAGTCCATTGATCGAAACCTCTTTTAGTGAAGCTGATAGTTTCACTCTGACCAAATTATGTAGAAGCCGCCGTAAGTTCCATCGTTCAAGATTCATAAATCTTTGACATTGCTTGCACTAACATGGGAACTTTATTTTTTAACTACATGAATCTTGAGAATATTCATATTTCTAGAGTGGCATTTTTATAATCCTTGATCACATTAGTAATAATTGTCCACGTGATGATATAGGGTCTATGGTGTGCTTGGTGCGAGACACTAAGAGCATTTGCATTAGAGACATTTTGGAATCAATTGCTGAAATGGTGTTGAGAAGGAGAACAATGATCTCGGATGGTGTTGATATAAACAGATTTTTTTTTTTAATAATAAAAATCGAATGAAAACAGAATTCTGTCCTTACTAGTTCAACTTATTTACAAAAAAACCAGGCTCTAAACCAGACCGAAACGGTTTCAAATCAGTTTCCCAAACCGGCACGGTTTCTTTCCCAAAACCGAATCGACGGTTCGAGATCATCTTCTTCTTCGAGAAACCAGCCTCTTTTTTTTTCTTCTGAAAAAATTCGAAATTATGCAACTGATTCCTCTTTTTCTCTTTTCTTCTCCAATTTCGATTGATTTCTCTCTTCTAATCCACTCAATTCTTCGATAACATGCCACCTAAAACCAAAAAGAGGAAATCCCCATCGAAGACCGAGAGTTCGAAGTCCGACAAGAGACCTCGCTCTCCTCCTCCGGGGAAGAAAGGTCCGGCTGCGGCGGCGGATTCGACTTCTAAAGGAGGGAAAGGAGGTGAGTCGAGCGGAGACGGCCGCAATGTTCGAAGGAAGATAGGCACCAATCCTCCGTCAAGGACGGCGGCGGTTCCTTCTCCTCCAGCGGGCGCACAGTCGGGAACTTCTGGCTCTCCTCGGACTCGTGCGGCGGCGCGAAGTTCGATGCAGGCAGAAGAGAAAACTCAGACTCAGTCTTCAACGTTATAACTAGGGTTTCCAGATCCGACCGCTGTGCCGCCTCCGCGGCCATCTCTTCAGCCTCCGGCGCCGGCCTCGGGTCAGGAAGGTTCAACGCCGCAAAGGGTAATAGGATTTTTGTGAATATTTGCTATATACACTAGTTGTACTGTATTTGCTATTTATACTAGTTGTACTAGTTAGTAGGATAGTTTCATTTGTAGTAATGACTTGAATTTGGCATAGTGACTTGAATTTGGAGAGTAGAAATTTATGATTTGTTGAATTTAAGGTTGTTTAGGAGATAATAGGAGATAGTAGGAGTCATAGTTGTTCTAGTTGTATCGGTTTTATCAGTAATACTAGTTGTTCCATTATTACTAGTATTACTAATAAAAACGGGACAACTAGCACAACTTAAGTCCCAGTATTCCAGTAGGTCTAGTTGTACTGATTTAAGTAGTAATACTAGTAATATTGGAACAACTAGAACAACTACTTCCTATTTGTGCTATTTGTTCCAATATTACTAGTAGTACTACTTAAATCAGTACAACTAGAACCCTATTTGTCCCAGTAGTTCTAGTAAGAGTAGTAATAGTAGTACAACTGGTCGTATTGAAGAAGTTCTAAAATTGTTTGTTTGATTTGTTTTCAGGTTGTTGACGCGATGAAACCTCAAAGCTTTGCATTTCCACCCGAGGACTACCCTTGTTCGTTAAAGCTCGGTGCGAAATGCCATATACACCGATTCCAAGAGTTGTTTAAAAGTTTGGTTTTGGAAGACTACGAGAAGAGGTGATTTGAAGAGCACCCGCAGTTCAAGCACATCCTGTACATGCCTGCCCAGCAACATCGAAAGCTGCAGTCTGTTAACATGTTGGTTCAGAGGACAGCGAATATTGAGAAGAAGAACCAGGCATGGTTCGTGGTTAATGGAGTACCCATTCGATACTCCATCAGGGAGCATGCATTACTGTCTGGGTTGTTCTGCCACATGTACCCGGCGAATAAGGAGAGGCTGGGAAAGATGAGGTTCGTGGAGAATCACTTTGGCATGACGAAAGCCAACAAATCCATTAATGCAGCAGATGTCCTTACTGCGCTTAGAGGGATGACAAGAGATCATGGTGATAATCGGCTCAAAATGTTGGTCCTCTACTTCCTAGCCACCGTATTAAAAGAGAGAACAAAGCATAATGGACCCATTGAGAAATTCCTTCTGAAAATTGTGGATGATCTCGATGCATGTAGAACGTTCCCATGGGGACGTTACACATTTGAAGACTGCATCTATCAGATACACGCCGTTCGGGAGCATCATAACGGAAGGATTCCAGACGGTGTGAGCTACACATTTCCTGGGTTTATCAACGGTTTGGAGGTAAAAATCGAATTATTTTTTGCAATTGTTAAATTGATATTATGGTACAACTGGTATAATTGGTTCAACAATGTGTGCAGATTTTGGCATTCGAATGTATCCTAGCTCTGGATGCTGTGTATCGAAAACCAGCAGATACATCATACGGTGAGGAGTGTCCCAGAATGTGCAAAAAGTAGTTCAAGAAGACTGGGACAGCTGATTTAAGTCTGGAGGCCATGTACCGCACGGTTGGAGATACAAAGGTATGTAAAAAGTTCCATTCGTACTAGTATTTCTAGTAATCCTAGTACGACTAGTGTTAGTAGTTCCATTCGTACTAGTATTTCTAGTAATCCTAGTACGACTAGTCTTAGTAGTTCCATTCGTACTAGTATTTCTAGTAATAGTGGTACGACTAGCTTTAGTAGTTGTATTTGTACTAGTATTTCTAGTAATAGTGGTACGACTAGCTTTAGTAGTTCTATTTGTATTAGTAATTGAAGTTGGTTTTTTTTTTGTTTCTATCAGGATATCACGAGTGTTTTGGTCCCCAACGACGCAGAGCAGAGGCTTCTGTCCAACCTCTTGGATGAAATGAAATTGTTCGACCATGAGCTCAAGGATAATAACGATAGGGATGACGCTGCTGTTGACAGTTAGAACAAGTTATTGATGATGGACGAAGTGAAGATATGGTGGGAGGATCTCTATCGCAGGGACATTGAATGCCGAAGTAGACCAGTTGAAGAAGACCAAGAAGAAGGCGAAGAAGAAGCCCAAGAAGCAGGCCAACGGCGACTTGAGCCAATTGGCAGGGGACAGCATCAAGGCGGATTGAAAGAAGAGATTAAGAAGATGATGGAGTCGATGATGAAACCAATTCAAGAAAATATGGAAACGATTAACAAGGCGGTTGAGGGAATGAACGAAAGGTTGACAATTGTGGAAAATCAACCAGATATCCTTTCCCATCAGCACTTTGTACTCAAGGAGAAAGCTATTCAGCTCAATGACACCTAACGACTTTGCTTCCTTACACATGCTGTCCAATTCTTTATGAACATGCGGCACCAGTAGCTGTGCCTTTGGTACTGCTGCGGATTCCTTCCGATATCTGTTAAACCACTCAACAATCTTTCCCAAAATCACATCAAGCATTGCTAATAGCGGCAGCTTCCTTGCCTCTAACAGAACATTGTTCATTGATTCAACACAATTAGTGGTGTCTATGTTGTACCTCTCTCCTGGAAAATGGCTTTTTGCCCATCTGCTCACGTGAAGACTCTCGTCTAGATACGCAGCACAACCAGGATACCTGTTTCTGAAATCAGCATAGTATTTCGTGAACTCAGACTTTTCGTAAATCTGAGCCAAATGTCTGAACTTATTTGAACATGTGTCTTTCCTTTGGCCCTTGGTTACGTGCGCTTTAACATTCTGAGACAAATGAAATATGCAATAACCATGCGCGGACTCTGGATAGACCTTGTGTACATTCTTTATGATGCTTTGATGTCTATCAGAAACAAAAACAAGCTCTGGATGATCCGGAATTAGTTTTTTCAACTTTTTCAAAAACCACCTCCAACTAGCATCTTTCTCACCATCAACCACACCAAAAGCAAGAGGATAATGGTGTCGATCTGGATCTTGAGCACAAGCAATAATAAGCACTCCACCATATACAGTCTTCAGGTGAGTTCCATCAATAATGATGACTTTTCTCATGGCTTTAAAACCTTCAATGCAAGCTCCCACAGCGATGAGGAGATACAGAAACCTTTTCTGCTCATCCACTTTCACTTTTGTCTTTGTACCAAGATTCTTCGTCTTTAAAATGTGCAAGTAAGAAGGAAGCATAGAGAAACCCTCCTCTGGAGTGCCACGCACATCACTGAAAGCTTTCATTTTCCCTCTCCGAGCTGTAGAATATGAAACTTCAACGCCAACTTTTCGTTGCACCAAGCCTACGAGTTCTTTTGCAGTTGGCGTTTTGAATGAACCCGGGTACTCTTCATGCAGCACAGATGCAACCAAGCGTGGTGTGCCTCTCGATTTACTTTTCACTGTAACCATTTCCAACCGAGAGCATGTATGCATCTTCCGATATGTTACAACCGAGAATATATTAGAATTCTTAGGAACTGAAGCTCTTAAGTACCAATTGCAACCAACAGAACGACATTTTACCGCATATACCGTAGGTCTCGTTTCCATAATACGAATCTGAAAACACTCTTTATGCATCGCTCTCTCCACTGCCTGCATCACTTCGTGCTTAGTACTAAATTCTTGACCTAGGGTCAGATTCAAACCATCTTCCCTTTCCGCACTTACATCCTCTACTCGTTCAATAGGTGTAATGTCAGAGTTAAACATGAAAGAATTATCAATATCTGAACTCTGACGAATAGTAAGTGCAACAATACCATCATCATCTACTCTAACATCACTAGCTCCAACAATATCACCATCATTAACTCTGCCATCACTAAGAAGCTCCTCATTCGTAAGAAGATACTGATTACTCTGCTTTTCTGAGACAACTTCATCGAGTTCCACATGCAAAAGACTCCTACACTGATCCTGATTAACTTCCATCAAATATCCTAACACATCTTCATCATCCAAGATATATGATGGACTTCTAGGATGCACGATCATTGGAATGTAACTCAGCCGAAGCTTCGTAGTACCTGCATCTACCATAAGCTTCCCACAAATTCTATTAACCAGCCAAGAATAACTGACATCCTCCAGAGTTCCTTTCATCACAATACTAAAAATCTTATCATCTTCATTATTCCATACCACTCCATCTGAATAATATCCCCCATAATCAAAATGTACGACCGTGCCACCACGATTACTATCCATTGTCCCCTGAAAACAAACAACAAACATCATTATCAAGATTCAGTTGTACCATTTATACTAGTTGTACCATATTAGTCGTACTAGTTATACTAGTCGTCCCATTCTCACTACTCGTACTTCAGTTTAGTCGTACTAGTTATACTAGTCGTCCCATTCGCACTACTCGTACTTCATAAAAGTCGTACTAGTAATTCTATGTGTTCTAGTTTTTAGTTGGACCATTTATACTAGTTGAACCAAAGTAGTCGTACTAGTTATACTAGTCGTCCCATTCTCACTACTCGTACTTCAGATTAGTCGTACTAGTTATACTAGTCGTCCCATTCTCACTACACTTCATAAAAGTCGTACTAGTAATTCTAGGTGTTCTAGTTTTTAGTTGGACCATTTATACTAGTTGAACCATCGACACTATTTGTTTCAGTAACGTATTAGTACTACTTTCCTAGTTGTACCATCCCTCTCAACTTCGATTTCACAACTCTAGATAATATACAGTCTGTAGATTATCAATGTAACACGCTAGTGAATGCTATTACACTTCAAAAACAAGTTAAATTAGCCAAAAACGGTTTCTTAAACAACAAATAAATGGTGAAGAGAAGGAAGAAGAAGAAAAAGGAGAAAGAAAGAACATTGAAGAGAAGGAAGAACAAACCTTAGCTGTGCCGTCGATGAAGAGGGGACAGAGCTGGCCGGATTCGATTTTTCTTTTCCCTCAGAGATGTGCCGTCGATGAAGAAACTCAAACCTAGATGAAAAAGTTCCTTTTTTTTCTTCTGTCGGAGACGAGGAAACAAGAGGAGAGAGAGAGAGAGAGATCCGAAATTTAATGATTGGTGGTTGAGGATTGAATTGGTGGTTGGTTTGAATTGAAGATTGATTTTGGGTTGGTTTGGAATTTGTTTGATTTTCAAATAAAACAAATTAGATTCATTAAGGGTAGAGTAGACTTTTCCACCCCACCAACACCATTGAGAACAATTGAGCTCCATTGAGATTTTTGGTGTGCTTCTTAACACCATTTGAGCAATTGACTCGACATTTTGTATGTGTCTTTAAATATAAAATTATTAAAAGTTGAGTAAAAAGAAGAAAGAAAGTATTTTTGGTTGAAATAATGGGGTGTATTGAAATATAAAATTAATAAAATTTGAGTAAGGAGATGAGATAGTGGGTATTATTGGAGAGAGGTCTCGGGAAAGATAAAGTTGGAGAGAAAATTGATGAAAGTTGGAGTGTGTTTAAATATAAAATTAATAAAAGTTGAATAAAAAGATGAAAGAAAAAGTATAAAATTAAGTAAAAGGAAGAGAGAGTGTGTTTTTAATATTTTTTTATTTAGAAACATTTTGGTCTTCAATATGGATGGTGGGTATTATTGTTTTCTCGTCTCATAATTTAAATAGAAAAGACCATTAACTAAACTTTATAACTGAGGACCCACTAAATCTTTCAATTAGAATATCATTCTTCGTGACTAGTAACTTCATTGGACAAATTGTTATATACAAAATAGAGAAGAAGGCGTTTATATCACATTAATCCACCACTTGTATATTGTGTTATTAATCCATAACTATATCATTATCATATAGTTGCACTGATATACTATCTATGAATTACAATTACTAAGAAAATGTAAGTCGGTTTAAACACACACATATAGATGTATTTTGGGTTGTGCACATTAATGCCACCCATCACATGTCTTTTCTCTATATTATAGTTTTGCTCTTTTATTTTGTATTTTATATGGACAACAAAATTTGTTTGTTGTGTTCGTGTGTAGTTCACATATAGTCTTTGACACTTCTTGCACTCACATGGGAACTTTATTTTTGGGGGGTTTCTAGATCATCCTAAGTAATCAACCTATGTTACTAGTATATATAGGGAATATTACGATTTCTTCTACATTTAATAAGACTATTTACGAGATAGTATATAGAGTAATTACAATAGACGTAGTGAAAACAAAACCAACAATAGATACTCTAGATTTTGAACTATCAAAAATTGTCTAATGACAAAAGCCAAAAACTAAGTGGGTGATTGGTTGGGCAGTACATGTAGATTAATTGCTGTAAAATTTGGGCTGTAGACGTTTTTGCTGTAGTTTTAGAATTTTGGCTGTAACTATTCGAAAGTTAAAGTATGATTGGTAAGTAGTAGATGTATGCTGTACAATTTTTTATAATTATAATTATAAAATAAATTAATTGATATATATATATTTTTTTTTTTTCTTTTTGGTAGGTATAATTGATATTTATATTAATAATGTATATGGAAAATGTATTTAACTAATATAATCTTGTTTCTATATAAAATTAAAAGAAAATATGCTTATATATTAATATTATATATAAGTAGTACATATATATTAATATTTTGTATTAGTAGTACATATATATTAATGTTTTTATATAAATTAGTGTAAAAATTGTGTGTATATATATAACATATCTGTATATAACTATGTATATAAAAATTGTAAATTAAAGTATAAAATTTTTTTGACTTTAGCTTTTAAAACTAATCTAAAGACGGATTGGTAACTTTTAGGGTTGTACAAAAATTTTGAGTCTGTAACTACTTTCTACAGTCCAAACAATCACACCCTAAATAAGTAATATTTGATGACCGGACGAAATTCGACTCAAGTCACACTAACGGCAATGAATTTCTACATAAAATGCTGCAAATATAAGTGTTACACATTTTATCTTTGCTATTTTTTTCCTAATGAAAATATTTCACTTTGCTTTCTAAAATATGTTCATATTTTGCTATATCGTAAATGGACTCTAAATGCATTGGAGACATGGGACCACGTATTCCCCATTCACCGACCTACCAAACTAGAATAATAAGACTATAAGAGCGTGATCAAGATGACAATAAAAAGGGCGTGATAAAAGAACAAAAATCTTCATTTCTTATGCCAACTATAGCAACAAAAACAAGCAAGAGATGATTAAGAGAATGACGACACTCGACGAAAAAAAAACTCATGATCATCAATGGATGTTTATATAATTTGGGGACTAGTTATCTAGAATAGTATAATGCTTGAAAAGATTAAAAAGCATATAATAATAAGTGGACCAAAAACATAATGCATATATCTTTTAGAGAATGAAACATTTCTAACTTTGTTTTATGATATGTAAATATAAATCAATATTGGTTTGTTAATAATTTGTTAAAATTGTAGAAAAATATTTAAATACTAAAGTAATTCAAATTGACTCGAACCAGACAAATCATATCAAACGCATATCAAATAAAAAAAATGTGAAGTTTATCAACATGGTTGATCTGGTCGATCAAAGATTTAGGCAGAACACACATCATTAGGGAGCGTAGTCCCACTCAAAATGGATGATTGATGTCATGGTCGATATTGTGCATGTAGAGAATCCAGTTTTCTGGTTTTCCAACTTGATCGGCGTGGTTGATCGACATAGTGGTTGGACATCACGTAATTCTGATCGATTTGGGAATTTCGAATCTACATCTCACGACCGCCATATAAACATACGAACTTCAGCACCATAAAGCATTTACTAGAAAGAATATGGAACCAAATATCCTCCATGAGACATGCTTCATTTTATCTTTCTTCTTGTCTTGATCCAAAGTTCTTCAGCGAATTGCAGGCTAAATCTTATTCGAACGTCATAGAATTCCATTCTAACACACACTAACACACACACACTAATTATTTTAAAGATGCTAGCTATGATCTTCTACTGAAACGCAAATATAAAATAGTAGTAGTATAAGATAAGAGTTCTGATATGTAATTTGTAATTTTTTTTTTGTTTTTTGAATTTGTGTTTTGTCTACAGTGTCTAAAGTAAAAGAGAGTACATTATTCTAGTGATTCATTTCTGGTTTTTAGTGTCAAACTTCATTATGTGATTCAGTATTACCCATTATCTGTTGACAAAAAAAAAAAAAAATCATTATCTCACTAAACTGTGAGATATTTTTTTTTTTTGCCGTCACAGAAAATGATTTTCAACTGAAAATTCCGGTTACCGAGATAATTCATTATCTCACCAACAAAAAAACTCGAAAAAGAAAAGAAGAATCAAAATTTAAAGGGTCCACAGCCACAACAATGCACTCTCTCTTCTCCTGCTTCCTTTATTAAACCCTCTACAGAAATGTTGAATGTGATTACTCTGCAACTCTGAGCCACTCTCTGTTTTTACTTTTTGGTTTTTTCTCCATTCTTTTGTCTCTTTTCTCACCGACTGCCAATTCCATCCTCACCCCAAAATAACAAAAGGGTTTAGAGCAAAATTACGATTTTGCAACAGAAAATACTTCTACTCTCTCTCTCTCTCTCTCTCTACTTTTGAGGTAATAATACTGTATCTTCCTCTGTTTTCTTTTCGTTTCTCGTTTACAGAGGTTGGTAATAGATTGTAATCTTTGATTCTTTCTTCAAATTACAAAGTTTTCCTCCTCTTCTTTTTGATGAGCAAACAAAAAAAAAGGGGACTTTATTGGTGATTTCTACTTTCTAGTAAAGCTTAGTTTCTGCTATTCACTTTTCTTCTCTCTTCTTGCTACTAAAATTTCGCTGTTTTTTTTTTCTTTTTTTTTCTTTTTTCAGAAATTGAATTCATCAAGAACTAGGAGAAGAACGACGACAAGAGGTACTACATACATTTATGATTTATCACAATGTTTAAAACTTCAATTTTAAGTAAATGTTTTGTGTTATTTTGAGTCTATCCTTTCTTTCATTGAGTGAAAAAAAAAAAAAAACTGACTCTTTAGCTGAAACAGAGGAATTTGATTGACCAAATTAAATACATAACACTTCAAGAATCATACAATCAAGTTTGAATCTTTTTCCAGTAGCAATCAGTGACAAATTTATATATATATATATATATATCTGATTCTTCTCTGTTACTTTCTTGCATTGTAGAAGATGGTTGCCTTTGGTAAAAAGCTCAAGGAACGGAGCATTCAAGAATGGCAAGGGTAGTAATGTTTCCATCTACTTCTTTTTCGTGAGATTTTGTCGGTCTTAATGTGAAATCATGATCCCCTTGTAGATATTACATCAATTACAAGTTGATGAAGAAGAAAGTGAAGCAATATGTTCGTCAATTACAAGGAGGAAATCAAGAGCGTCGCAATGTTCTTAAAGATTTCTCGAGGATGCTCGATAATCAGGTTTGAGATCATTCAATCAACAAATATTCATTTTGTTTTATGAAACTTTCTAAAAGCTAATTTCGATATGAATGCGTACTCAGATCGAGAAGATCGCTCTTTTCATGCTGGAGCAACAAGGATTGCTTGCAAGTAGGCTACAGAAACTAAGGGAATCGCGCGATGCTCTCCAAGAGGAGCCGGACATTTCTCACGTAGCTAATCTAAAAGAAGAGTATAGAGCTGTTGGACAAGATCTTCTCAAGCTTCTGTTTTTCATCGAGATGAATGCTATTGGTATCCGTAAGATACTGAAGAAATTCGATAAACGGTTTGGTTTTAGATTCACAAACTATTATGTCAAGACTCGAGCTAACCATCCTTACTCTGAACTTCAGCAAGTCTTTAGACATGTGGCAAGTAAAAGTCTCAGCCTAATTGTAACCATCCTTACTCTGATCAACATTAACGTCGAATCATAATGTTGGTGTATAGGGCCTTGGAGCTGTTGTTGGAGCCGTATCTCGTAACCTTCATGAGCTTCAGAACAATCATGGAAGCTACTTATCGATTTATGATCAGCCTGTTCTTCCTCTTCATGATCCTGTAGTGGACTCAATTAGAGCTGCAGTGGATAGGCTAACACGTTCAACAAACTTCTTAAACTTCATGGCGCAGCACGCGCTTATAATGCAAGAAGAGTTACCGAGTCCTCAAGACGAGGAAGCGGATGAAGAAGACGGGAGATATCACTTCATGTCTCTCTTGTTGAATTTGGTCAACACATTTCTCTATATGGTTAATACGTATATCATTGTCCCTACAGCTGATGACTATTCCATGAGTCTCGGTGCAGCAGCAACGGTCTGCGGTGTTGTCATTGGTGCTATGGCTGTGGCTCAGCTCTTCTCTTCGGTTTACTTTAGCGCTTGGTCCAATAAATCTTACTTCAAACCGCTCATATTTAGTAGCATTGTCCTCTTCATTGGGAACTTGTTATATGCTTTAGCTTTCGACTTCAATTCGATAGCGGTTCTCTTGATTGGCCGGCTTTTCTGCGGGTAAAGTCCTTCTAGACTCGTAGATTTAACCAATCTCTTAAAGAAATCGATTACTTTGATTCTTAACCGTATTGTATTTTTTCAGTTTGGGGTCGGCTAGAGCAGTGAACCGGAGATATATAAGCGACTGTGTACCGTTAAAGATCCGAATGCAGGCTTCAGCTGGTTTTGTTAGTGCAAGTGCTCTAGGAATGGCGTGTGGTCCTGCGCTTGCCGGTCTATTACAAACAAGATTCGAGATCTATAACCTTACATTTAACCAAGATACATTGCCTGGTTGGGTTATGGCAGTTGCTTGGCTTTTCTACTTAGTCTGGTTAGCTATTTCCTTTCGGGAGCCTGCGCGTGAGCCTGAGGAGATTCATAATACTTCAGAGGAGTCTCATAATAACTCCGGTATGTCTAGTTCCAAAATCTCTTTCTTTGGTAGATGAATAGAAGTTATCGGTATCTGATTGTAGCGGTTTTGGCCTGGTGTGTGAGTGATTAGAAGCTGTTGAAGATGGGAATCTGGAGAAAGGTTTGCAACAAAGATTGCTGCTTACATCAGAAGAGATCGAAGAACAAGTTGAAGATGACTGCGATGGAAGCGAAAAAGCGTCTCAAGATTCACGTACACCTGCAAACTCCATTGTAGCTGCTTATAGACTACTCACACCTTCAGTTAAGGTAAAAACGAAAACCAAAATTTAACTTCAGAGAAGCTGAAAATGTAAATTGTGCAAATTTCGAATAACTGATTTGATTGGTTTTCAGGTTCAACTGTTGATATACTTCATGCTTAAGTATGCAATGGAGATTCTTCTCTCTGAATCTAGTGTCATTACCACTTACTATTTCGGTTGGTCCACGAGCTCGGTTGCGATCTTCTTGGCTTGTCTCGGCCTCACGGTTCTTCCTGTAAACCTCGTTGTCGGAAGCTATATAAGCAACATGTTCGAAGACCGGTAATTTTCTTTCAAAAAGGAAAATTTTGTTTGCTGGTTTCTTCTCCTCATAGTTTTCTTTAAAGTCATAAACTTTTGTTTGTCTCAGGCAAATTCTGTTGGTGTCGGAGATTATGGTATGTGTGGGAATACTTCTCAGTTTCCATGTGGTTGTTCCATACACTGTACCACAATACGTTTTCTCAGGACTCATCATGTTTGTTTCGGCAGAAGTTCTTGAAGGTAAAAAGACTGATAATACCCCAAAAAAAACTTCTCTTTTAGCTCATTTAAGCTTTGTTTTTTTACTTATTTTGGGGTTTTTCAGGTGTTAACTTATCGTTGCTCTCGAGGGTTATGTCGTCGAGGCTATCAAGAGGGACTTATAACGGAGGATTGCTTTCGACGGAAGCAGGCACGATCGCACGTGTGATTGCGGACGTGACAATTACTGTCGCCGGTTACTTTGGAAGGAGTATGCTTCTGAATGTCACTCTGCTTCCTTCTCTGGTCATTTGTGTTCTCTCCATCGTAGCTACTTGTTTTACTTATAACTCTTTGTATTAGTAGTACTCTTTACAAATTTTACCCGTAGAAAGCAAATCTTTGCATTTAGGTACCTCCAAATCAAATTTTATTTCGTTTGGTATGACCTTTCATTTCTTCGTACACGGTTTTTTGAAAAACAATATACAACTAGTTGGTTGGCCTGCACGCAGTGTGCGGATATCAAGTTTTTTAGACAATAAGTTAATTTAGTATTTAATAATGCAAATTTATTAATTTGTTAAAAAATATATATACATGATTGCAAGTTTAAACTTATATGCATGTAAGAATATATTGTGTTTGGATAATATTTTTAAAGTTTTGAGTATTATCTTGAAATTATGGGTTTTCTATTTTGTCTAATATTTAAATACTAAAATTAACTTATTGTCTAAAGTTTACATATTGCTATTCATCGTTTGTGTTTTATTTCATAGTTATTCATGCGTTTTCTAACAATATGTAAAATTTCGCGGTTAGTAAAGAGATGATCATAAATATTGGAAATTAGATATGGCGAGAAAGATGGCCAAACACAACTGCAAAACTTTTAAGAAAAAAATGCAAAACCAAACAAATAATTCTTTATCTATGCACATGCATGAAAATTTGTAAACTTTAGTAATGAAAATACGTAATTATCTATGTTATGCTATCATTCATTATTTTTGTTTTGTTTTGACATCTATATATACTCTATTAATAAATAGTAATGCTCTACCATTTCTTGTTTTTTATTTTCGATCTTTGTTTTTTTTTTTCTTTTTTTTAATTGAATGTTAAATTTTATTCAAACCAAAAAACATTTTTACAATTAATGTTACTTGTGTTTAGACAAGCAGAATTTTTCATAGTAAGAACATAAGTTTATTACTTCCTAATCCTTGAGTCACCTAATTAGGCGAGTCGCACGGCGAACCATTCGATGAGACCCTCGCTATACATTTGATTTCCTTTTGCTCGAAGTGAGCTCAATCGATTGCGGAGTCTTTTATCAATTAGCTTCGTGAGTCAGGCATGTGTCATCGGTTGCTCTCCATGCCTTCGATTGTTGCGTTCTCTCCATAGGTGATATAATGTTGCTTGGAGTGTGTATCTTATTAGGAATAGTTTGACGCGACCGAAGTTAGGATCATCGAGTAGGTTGATAAGATCATCCCAATGCGTTGTATAGCGGCTGCCTAGAAGTCTTGAAACCAATTCTCTCCAGATCGTAGATGAGAACCTACACATATAAAACAAATGATTTCAAGATTCTTCCATACGATTTCATAATACACACTGGCTTTGACCAACCCATATTTTGTCCTGTCACCAGTAGATAAGCGATCGAGCGTTGCCAACCATACTAAGAACGAGTACTTTGGTGTTGCGTGGGTAAACCACACACCGTTGTGCCAATTCTGAGTAGGGCTGACCGCTCGAATCTGTTTTCAGGTTTCCTTCGTATTGAAATTCTTGTTGAACTTATCCTCACCACATCGCCAAAGCGCTACATCAGCTGACTCCGTTCGATCTCTTGTCACTCTACCAATTTCTTCTTCGATGTTATTCAGAATTTCTACTCTATGTGTTCTTCTGCGATGAGATGTAATAACCTCTGCCACCGTCGGCGTAAATGAAAATGCCCATGTCAATAACCTTTTTTTCTATGTTTAATTTTTCTCTTCTTCATCTCTTTTTTTGTTCTTTCTTGCTTTCATAGTCTTTGTCTTATATTCTTGTTTTCTTTCTTGTTTTCGTGTCCCTCTTCAGTTTATTTTTTTGTTGTTCTTCTGTCTTTTTATTCTTTACTCATTTTTTAATGGGTTAATTTGCTCATTAGCCACAAAAATTTTTTTTAGCAAACTAGCAAAAATTAGCATATGTGGCATACTTATGTCCATTAGATTTAGGTTAAATGGTTACATTTATAATTATAGATTTTGCTTTTAGTTATTCAACCCAATTTCCCTTTTTTAACTTTTTCTAGTATTATTACATGTGGCCAAAAGTGGTTATAACTATTTTTTTTGGGCATTTTGAAAAATACACCTTGTTTTCTTTTTTGAAAAATACCTCTGTTCGTAGTTGAAAAGACTCTTTTATCCATTTTTATTTTAATACTAATTAATTTTTATATATAATTATTATTAATATTAATTTTTTTTATTTGACGTAAAATTAAGTTATTGATTAAAAATTAGTAAATTCGTACATACAAATACGTTCTGAATACATTAACGAAGCACTAACATGTGTTTTCAGAGAATTAATTGATTAACAATATTTTGAAGATGATTAATGTTTATTTTTTTACATTAATTTTAACATCCAAAATATCATAAGAGATTTGTATGTACACTTTTTGGCTTATATTATATAGATTGATATGAATATGAACAGAATAATAAATCATTACATGAACCGGACGTTAGGAATCAACTGGCCAAATAAAAGCACGTTAAATACAGTAGGTGTGAGTAATCGACCACATGTATAAACTATGTGACCTTCAACTTTTAAAAGTGGTAAACAGTGATAAAACAATAAAGTGACTTACCTTTCAAACAAGTGACTTAATTAGTGCACATAGTTACACAGAACCACATTGATGAAGAATCAATAAAGTCAACAATTTGCAATATATAAAGTTTTGACAACTATGAGCCTGAAACAAGTGAATTGCCACTACGTTCGATATATATACAGCAGTAAAACATATAGCCATGGCAAAAAAATTCTCATAACCATGTGTCATGTGTGATATTGGCCTGTAAATTATGCGCAAGTTTCACACACATTTAGTTTTTGTTTCTTCAGAAAATTTAAAAGTGTGTATGTATGAAAATACGATCCGTCGTGAGATGTTTTCTAGATTCAGGCTATATATATATATATATATATTAATTTCTCATAACAAATTAATTCAATTTTAAATATGTAATTTATTAGTTGGTGTGCAGATTTTTTTAGGATATTTTCATAATTTCATATTTAATAAAGTGTATTTTTCAAAAAAAAACAGAAGTATTTTTCAAATTTAAAAGGTCAAAAAAGGCATTTTCCAAATTTCTTTTTTTCTTTGCGATTCATTTGTTCTTCTAAAACATTTTTTAGGACAACTTTTTTTTTGAAAATTATTTTAGGACAACTTGCTCCATTCTATTTCTACATTTATTCCTCAAATTTTGTTTCTTTTTATTTCTTTCATTTTTTTTCCTTTTCGTATATTCCTAATATTCCTCAACTGGTACTACACTCGTTAGAGTCTTCAATTCGTATTACACTCACTGTAGTGATAACACAGGTTTTAACCCAAAATAACACTGCAAGAGCACAACAATCGAGGTGGTAATTATGGGATCGAATCCACAAGGACCAAGTGTTACACTACGAAAGTATGAGAATGAAATTAAGCTAAGACAAGTAAATGTGATTGTAATTGCAATAATGAAAATGAGAAATTAAATATAACGATGTAAAACTTATGGATTAAAAACGTCAGACTTTAGGGACATTCGCAGGAAATCAAAAATCATGAATCAGACAATTATTCAGGGAACAATTCAGCGCAATCTCGAACTCAAACATGAATGTATAACTAATCCACTGTCGTGGTATCAGAGACTTTATATAGTAACCTAGAATTTCAAACTGTCGTTTGAATCTAGAATTCTAGACAAGCATTAACGAGCAGGTTTGATATGTTCACAAATTGCCTTAACATCAGCTTTCGTTGGCTAAGGACAATTTGCTCATCTACGTTCTTTCAGGCATTTAATCGAACATCTTTGGTGCATTAAACATCCTAACATCAAGAACTAGGTGATCAATCTAATTCAAGCGGTAAGAACAACGATAGATGAAGACAATTACATATCCCTATCTATGTCTAATTCATCGATTCATGGAATCCTTTGAAACCCTAAAACCTAACTAGAGATCTACTCAGACATAATCAAAGAGAAACAACAAAGAGATGAAAATAATTGCATAATTGGATTAAAGAAATAAAAACTGGGTTCAGAAATCTTCTCTAGAGATGCAGAGTTAGAGACTCGTCTCCCAAAGCTTACAAAATCCAAAGGTCAAAGTCTGAAGATAGAAAATAAAGTGTGCCCTCAAAAAACTCACTAAAAATCGAATATATATGTCTAAAACACGTTTTAGGTCGAAACTGAGCAAAATTAGGAAATCTGATTTTTTCCTCTTTTGGGCTGGTTTAGGATCAGGATCGACCGATCCACATGTGGATCGATCGATCTGGTTGTCAGAAACGCAGCCTTCGGTCGATCCTGGACTGGCCCGACGTTTTGCGTAAATTCGGATCGGTCGATCCTGGGGTCGATCCTGAGGTCAGTTTCAGCATTTTTGTTATTTTTCTTCCTTTCTTTGCTCCATCTTGCCTTAGACTCGTTCCAAACGTATTTCTACCTGCAAAAACTCTAAAAACAAAGAAAATACTCGATAAACACTGAAAACACGGGTTAGAATGCGTTAAAAATGCAACACATCATGTAGCTAGTTCACTGGAATCTCATAATAATACTAAGCATTAATATCACGGCTCTATTGGCTAATCACAGTTTAACGAAGCCAAAGAATGCTGAAAATGATAAAAATTACTAAACACATGAATTGATAACGTCAAAAGAATTTGAGATGCATAAAAATTTCTCAATTTTTATAAGTGATTGTTTTTAGGGAAGTTTACTAGAATAGTCTTGATAAATGGTTTTTTGACCAAAATGATGCTAATCTTTTATAATTACTCAAACAATTTTGAAAGTTTTATTAATCCCGTTTGACCCTTATTTTCTTTGAAAACAAAAAACGTATTTAGGAAATTGTCATTAATGAGCAGCAAAAATTTTCCTGCCAAAAACGAATAAGTCTACCGTTCATGTGATGGTAAATTTATTTTAGGATGGTAGATTTATTAAGTGGTTGGTAGACTTATTGATGTTCACGCAATGGTAGACTTATTTATAGTAGTGGTAGATTTATAAAATATGGTAGATTTATTTGTAGTAGTGGTAGAGTTAATTTTGTGGTCGGTAGACTTATTTCTAGTAGTGGTAGATTTCATTTTGTGATCAGTAAATTTATTGATGGTTCGCGCAGTCGTAGACTTATTTATAGTAGTGGTAGATTTGTTTTTGAGTGATAGACTTATTAATAGTAATTGTAGATTTAATTTTGTGATCAGTAGATTTATTGATGGTTCGCGCAATGGTAGACTTATTTATAGTAGTGGTAGATTTATTTTTGAGTGATAGGCTTATTAGTAGAAGTGGTAGAGTTAATTTTGTGATCGGTAGACTTATTATGGTTCGCGCAATCGTAGACTTATTTATAATAGTGGTAGATTTATAATATGTGGTAGACTTATTTATAGTAGTGGTAGAGTTAATTTTGTGATCAGTAGACTTATTTATAGTAGTGGTAGAGTTAATTTTGTGATCGGTAGACTTATTGATGGCTCGCTATCGTAGACTTATTTATAGTAGTGGTAGATTTATAATATGTGATAGACTTATTAGTAGTAGTGGTAGAGTTAATTTGTGATCGGTAGACTTATTGACGGTTTGTGCAATCGTAGACTTATTTATAGTAGTGGTAGATTTATAATATGTAGTAGACTTATTTATAGTAGTGGTAGATTTACATTTTTTACTAAAATAATCTTCACTTATTATAGTAGTGGTAGATTTATTTATAGTAATGGTAAATTTATAATATGTGGTAGACTTATTTATAGTCGTGGTTGTGGTAGATTTATAATATGTGGTAGACTTATTTGTAGTAATGGTAGATTTATAATATGTGGTAAACTTATTTATAGTAGTGGTAGAGTTATTCAAAAAGGGTAAAATTGTAATTTACGAGTCATCTTCTCTACACAACCAAGCTTTTGTCAAACCCTAACAATGGCGACCAACTACGTTTTAGCTCGTTTTTACTGTATTTTAAATTGTTTTCAACTGGATTTAGCCTAAAACTAGTAAATCTAACATCATATATCCATTTTCTAAGCAAAAATCAAAAGATTTCAAATTTTTTTTTTCTAGCGATTTTCAATCCGATTTTATCTAAATCCAGCGACACACCTCCGCCGAACACGTTTCCGGTGCTTCCGCAGCCTCCGCGGTCGCGGTTTGAAACAAATTTCTAATTTTTTTTTTAAATGTGAATGGCATTTTCGTAATAAAATGTTTTTACAAAAATTTATATGTCTTTTATGATTTTTATTAGATTTTGATATTTTGTAAAGATTATTCTAATAATTATCCTATTTATTAAGACTATTCTAGTAATTACCCCATTTATTAAGACTATTCTAGTAGTTAACCCTTTTTATATAGAATTTGTTTGCCGGAATAAATTGAGAAAGGAAAAATTGGCGAGTTCACCAAATAGATGTCGTTATAGGTTGCTATAATATTCAGGCAATAAGAATTACAAAGTAGATGTCAATTATAAAATAAATAGCTACTTTGACTTAAAACTTTAGAGACACCCATCAAACACCAATTAGCCCGCGCTTTAGGCAAACTCTTATACAAATCGGTCACGTGACAAGAGATTATTGCATTACTCCTACTTTCTTTCCCCTCTTTCAATCGGTCATGATTAGCCGCCACTAGCAATTGCTCCTTGATTTCTTTTTCACTTTTTTGTTGTAATATTTTTCTAAAGATATAATACTTTATAATCTCCACATAATTTTGTCTCACGAATCACATAATTCGCAGTCTCCATACATATATATATATATAGACGGAGAATTCGATTAAGAAACACACAATCTAAAGAAATAACTCTTCTTTATTAATCACTTAGGAAAATAGCTCAAAACCTAAGTTTCTCTTAATCTCACAAATCCTCAAAGGGATGTCACAACTTGACAACTCCTTATATAGGTTTTTCTCTAAAACCTTATTTCCTTATTTTTCTCTAAAGTACAAGATAGTCCTAATCTCATTAGGTTTTTTACTTGTGCTTCAAGCTTACTCCAACAATCTCCCCCTTAAGCTTGAAGTCACTCTTCATCAAATCTTGTACTCCCATAAGCTCCCTCACTTCCTTGAATCTGTTCTTTCCCAATGCCTTTGTAAAAATGTCCGCCTTCTGCTCAACTCCAGGAACATGCTCAACTTCAATCTCTCCATTCTCAACACACTCTCGAATGAAATGGAACCTTCTCTGTATATGTTTACTTCTGCCGTGGAAGACAGGGTTCTTGCTGAGAGCTATTGCAGATTTGTTATCAATACGAATGAGAACCTTTTCACTTTCAGCTCCAGTAATTTCGCTAAGCAGGTCACGCAACCAAATTGCCTGTTTTGCCGCTTCGGTTCCTGCCATAAACTCTGCTTCACATGAAGACAAAGCCACCACATCCTGCTTCTGAGAACACCATGAGATAGGGCCGTTACCTAAGTAGAAGATATGTCCTGTTGTGCTTCTACCATCATCGGGATCGATGTTGTGGCTGCTGTCACTATATCCAACCAGCCTTGGTATCGTTGTGCTTCTCTCAAAAACCAAACCAAGAGACGTCGTTCCCTTCAGATACCTCAAGCATTGTTTAATTGCGACTCCATGTGACTCCCTAGGGCTGTGCATATATCTGCTCAAGACTCCAACACAATACGATAAATCTGGCCTTGTATGAATCAAATAGCGAAAACACCCAATCTTCTTTCTAAAAACCGTAGCATCAATCTCTTTTTCCCCTTCTGCTCGAGAAAACTCAAGTCCTGACTCCATTGGTGTATGCACAGGATTGCAGTCCATCATCCCTGTTTCCTCTAAGATCTTGAGAGCATACCTCTTTTGACTTAGCACAATTCCCGTCTCATATTGATTTACCTCTATTCCAAGATAATAAGTCAGCTTGCCGAGATCACTCATTTCAAATTTAAACGCCATCTCCTCCTTAAATTTGTAAATGATTTCCATGTCCGTTCCTGTGACAAACAAATCATCAACGTACACAGCAATAACAAGAGTGTGACCTCGTTCTTCCTTGCGATAAACCGTAGGCTCCTTTGTGCACTTTCGGAATTTCAGCTCCTCAAGTATCTGATTTAACTTGTTGTTCCAAGCTCTCGGTGCTTGTCTTAAGCCGTAAAGCGCTTTATTCAACTTATAGACCTTCCCTTCATTTCCTTTTACTTCGAAACCCTCAGGCTGCTTGACATACACGGTCTCTTTGAGTTCACCATAAAGGAACGCTGTCTTTACGTCTAAGTGATGAATTTGCCATCCGTTTGCTGCTGCAATATTCACAAGAAGCCTTATTGTCTCAATTCTTGCTACAGGAGCAAAAACTTCTTCAAAGTCTATCCCATACTGCTGTACATATCCCTTAGCAACAATCCGAGCTTTGTGCTTGTTGATACTTCCATCTGAATTCCGTTTTAACCTGAATACCCACTTTAAGCCGATGGCCGTTGCTCCAATAGGTAGATCAACTAGATTCCAGGTGTTTAGCTTCTCTATCGACTTGAATTCTTCTTTACAGGCATTGGTCCATTCAATAGACAATTTTGCTTCCTCAAAGTTTCTTGGTTCATTGTTGATCTCTAAGAGAAGTGCTTCTCCCTCTTCTTCTGCGAGTAAAATATAGTCTTCGAGATATTTCGGCAACTTACTCTCTCTCTGACTTCTCCTAAGCGTCGATGCATCATTCTCAATAGTCTCGATGATCTCGTCTTCTTCACTCTGTGTCGGCAGAGCTTGTGTCGACGCATGTTCTGAAGTTCCGTCACCACCTCCTTCACTCTGTGTTCCAACAGAGTGACCACTCTCCGGCTCAATCTCACCTCCTTTATTCTGTGTTCCAACAGAGTGACCACTCTCTGGCTCAATCTCACCTCCTTTATTCTGTGTTCCAACAGAGTGACCACTCTCCGGCTCAATCTCTCCTAGAACAATGGTAAAGCTTTCATCATTGTTTTGTTCCGACTGATCCTTCCTCCAATTCCATCCTTTTGTCTCATCAAAGACAACATCACGGCTAACAACAATCTTTCTTGTCCTCGGGTCAAACAAACGATACGCCTTAGAGCCTGGTTCCGTTCCCAAGTGAACTAGCACTCTAGATCGATCATCTAATTTTTTAAGTAGATGTTGATCAATTTTTGCATAGCTAATGCAACCAAATATGCGCAGGTGATCAATACTCGGTTTCTGCAATTTAAACATCTCGTATGGTGTCTTGTCCTTTAGAGCCCTCGTAGCTATTCTGTTCAAAAGATAAGTCGAATGCCTAACAGCTTCTCCCCAGAGATAATTCGGTACCTTCATATGCTTTAAGATGCTTCTTGTCATCTCCATCATTGTTCTGTTTCTTCTTTCTACAACACCATTCTGCTGAGGGGTGTATGGAGCAGTGAGATGTCTCTGTATTCCAGCATTATCGCAAAAATCATTGAACTCCTGTGAGACAAATTCCCCTCCTCTATCGGTTCTGAAAGTTTTAATCCGTACCCCTGTATCCTTTTCCACGCAGTTTTTGAAGGTCTTGAATTTTTCGAAAGCAGCACCCTTTTCTTTCAACAAAATCATCCACATATAGCGTGAGTGGTCATCAATAAGGACAAAAACAAACCGATTTCCTGCAGCTGTACTTGGTGTAATAGGGCCGCATAAATCACCATATACTAGTTCTAAGATTGCAGAAGCTCGGTAAGAGGTTGCTTGTGGGAATGATTGTCTCGTTTGCTTCCCAAGTAAACACGATCCACATATCTCTTTTTCAAACGTGACTTGTGGAAGTCCTTTAACAAGCTCTCTTTGCATCATAGACTTGATAGTCTCTGAGTTTATGTGTCCGAAGCGAGCATGCCACCTGCTTGATTCACTAGTTGAAGCTAGATTTAGAGAAGCATTATCACGAAAACCCATACATACCTTGTATAATCTGTTTCTCGATCTTGGAGCTTTCGCAAGGAGTCTTCCTTTTGCATCTTTCATTGTAAGAAAACCTCCTCTTAGCCTGATGTCGCAGCCTGACTCAGTCGCTTGTCCCAAACTAATGATGTTGCTTTTCAGGTCAGGGATGTAGTACACATCAGTCATAACTCGAGGTTCACCATTCATATCAATAAGCGAGATTAACCCTTTCCCTTTGATGTCCACACGCGAGTCATCTCCAAACCTCACCTTCCCAGTAACAGATTCATCAAGCTTCTCAAAATATCTCCGATCTCCCGTCATGTGATTGCTAGCACCATTGTCAAGGTACCAGATGTTTTCCTCCTCCGTGTTGGTCTCAAACTTGCTCGGTATGCACTGCTCTTCATTAAGATAAACAATTTCATGCATCATAAGTTCATCAGCCCTTTGCGTGTCTTGAGTCTCTGCTTCTTGAGCTTCTTGAAGCTTTAGCAACCGGTCTGGGCAATCGGAAGCAAAGTGACCAAGTTTGTCACATCTATAACAAGTAATTCTAGATGAATCTCTTGCTCCGTTAAATCGTCCTCTGCCTCTTCCTCTGTAAAACCGACCACCGTGGCCTCGGTTATGGTAGTCACTATGAAATTCTCTGCTGTTTGTTGCTTCCATATTCGCATACATGAGCTTAGATTGATCTTCTTGTGCTTCCTCCTGGTCATTGATTCTCTCTTCGTAAGCCTTAAGGCGTCCTATGATGTCTTCAAAAGTTGTAGTATTAAGATCTAATACTTGTTCTAATGAGGCCACAATGTGGATATACTTTTTGCGAGGAAGACAGTTCAGAAACTTCTTAACCAGCTTAGATTCATCAATGTTTACTCCGAGAGAAGCTGATTTTGATGCTATCTCTGACAATTTTCCCGAAAACTCATCAATCTTCTCCGTATCCTTCATCTTAAGCCGGTCAAAATCAGCCATGAGTGTCTGTAAGCGTGCCTCTTTGACTCGTTCTGCCCCTACATGTCGAGTTTTGATAGCATCCCAAACCTTTTTCGCTGAAGTTAGGTCGCCTACTTGCAAAACGAGAGCCTCGGGTATCGACTGGAATAGCAAGGCCATGGCCATGTTATCTTTATCTCCATCAACCACATCCGTGTCGGACTCAATTGCTTCCCAAGCTTTATGCACTTTTAGTGCAACCTTCATCCTTATTGCCCACACGGTGTAGTTAGTTGAAGTTAGCATAGGACACACGATCGAAGATGAGCCTCCTCCTTCTTTTGATTTAATTGGAACAATCGCACCACCATCTGTCATCCTTCCCTAGAGATCGCACCTCTCTGATACCAAATATAGACGGAGAATTCGATTAAGAAACACACAATCTAAAGAAATAACTCTTCTTTATTAATCACTTAGGAAAATAGCTCAAAACCTAAGTTTCTCTTAATCTCACAAATCCTCAAAGAGATGTCACAACTTGACAACTCCTTATATAGGTTTTTCTCTAAAACCTTATTTCCTTATTTTTCTCTAAAGTACAAGATAGTCCTAATCTCATTAGGTTTTTTACTTGTGCTTCAAGCTTACTCCAACAATATATATGTATACATAACAAGAAAGATATAGACGTTACAAAACTACAATTCAATCTATAATGTTGTTCATATACACGTTTAATTCAATCTATCCAAATATTTCTAGCTATTCCCATGTTACATCGACATATATAATACACTTTTATTTCTCTATATAGAGATGATATAATGATTTTGATTATATGATATGTATATGGTTAAAGGAAATTGGGTGGAATAGCCCAAAAAAAATTATAACTAAAAACATAACCAATTAGCCTAAATCTAGTGTATATAATTATGCCACAGAGGCTTATTTTAGTTAGTTGTCTAATTATTATTATTATTATTTTTGTCATTGAGTAAATTAGCCTTAGAGTAATTAGTTAAATAACATGTTTGAACATGTAAATTAATAAAATAACATGTTTCTCATGTACATATACTTATTAATATTATATTATTATGGCATCAAATGGTAACAACAAGAAAATGAAGAATTTGAAGATGTTGTTACCATTTGAAGAATATGAAGAATGTGAAAAATATTGGAGATTTTTGAAACTAGGTCTGGGCATACGGGTGCAGATTCATGTTCTATCGGATACAAGTTCTGTCGAATATAAAATTTTTATACCCATACATATATCTATAAATTTTTAGGTCGAGTACAGGTTCAGTTTTCTTGGTACAGTTCGGATCGGATCACAATTAATAATACCAAAAAATTTCGGGTACAAATTTGGTTACAGGTTCTTTTAGGTTCAGTTGTACTTAAACTGTATTTTCTCTAAAATCTACAAAAATAACCTATTAAATAAAAAATATTTGAATCAAAAACAATACAAAACATTTAAAATACCAAATCTAAAATTTAAACTAGTTAAAAATGTGACAAAAGGTACCTAGACCTGGGTATACGAGTATTCGAGTCCGGTACAGGTTATGTCGGATCTAAAAATTTTATACCCATATAGCTACCTATAAATTTTCGAGTCGGATACAGGTTCGGGTATTCTGATTTGGTTTTTATGCCCAGTCCTATTCAATACGTAATAATTTGCAAAAAAAAAAATGTAGAAAATATCATTAAATATAGAGAAATTTTGAAAAATGCTACTTTTCAAATGCCATTTTTCATATTTCAAAATTATTTACTCATTATATCATTTATGTTTCTTTAACTATGTTGTATTTGAGTTTAATTTTGAGGTTTAAGGGTTTTTAGGGGTCAAAACATTTTTTAGAGTTTAGAATTTTAAGATTTAGACTCTAAAAATTTATAATTAGTGGCATTTTTGCATATGTACACACTAAAAATAGCATTTTTGCAATTGTCTCCTAAATATATATGTAGTGTGATTAAATTTTACTAAATTTGATTGATAATTCTAAAATAATATTGTAATATTTTAAAAATTAGGTTTACTAAAAAATAATTCAATTTCAATAGCAAAATATTATATCATCTATATAAATTTGTTTTCAATCAATTAAATTTATTTAATTAATATCTTTTTCTAAAATTCATTAGATTGAACAGATTCAATAAATTCAGCAGTTACCATTTAAGTTTGGCATTATTTAATAAATTTTGCAAAAAATCACTAAAAATTCAGCAAATTCAACACTTCAGCAGAAAATTAGTAGAAATTATGTGGTTACTATTTATACCCATGCTCTCGGGTTAAAAGGAAAAAAGAATTGTACACCACTACACAAAATATTCAAAAATGACCACTCTCTTCTACTTATGAAAATATGAAATCAAAATTTCTGAGTTTCGTTATCCGAATAAGTTTGTTTAGTTGGCAAACATTAATTTGTAAAAGCCAATAATAAATTGAGAATTTCATAAAGTTGATATGCTCCCTTTATTATACGATCATTTTTTGATATATTTGTTCACTACTTCATATAATAGGATATATTTAGAGATGTCAACATGGGTTACGGTTTGCAGGCTAGGCCCAAGTAAAACCGCAACGGAGCGGGATTGGACTAACATTTAAAACCCGCAATTCTTGACAGACCAACCCGTATGGGTTGAAAAAAAATTTGGTCAGTTACGGGTTGGCCCACTTGGACGTAGGCTGACCATCTAGTTGTTTAAATTTTTAGTTTTGACTATATAACTTTAAATTTATTACTTTTGTGTGTTGTTCTTGTTTATGAATTTGAGTTTTTGTTACAAAAACTTAATAAAAGATTTTTCTTTAATCATGATACATGTTTGGTTTCAATCTATGTTTATTTAAAATATAAATAATGCAAATTAGTCAAACGAAAAAATCCATTTATACATCATTTCTATCGACCAATATATTTACGTTTATATTATAAATACAAAACATATAATTTATATCACTAACCAAATTTAAACAACAGATTCTTTTCTATTTATCAATTGCAAACAGAACAAAAAAATATCGTCAAGTTATATTTAATTATGCAACATATATAATAGATTTGAATGTGAGCCTGACCATAAAAATGAAACATAAAAGTTTACGTACGTACTAAGCCAAAAAAACATATACAATACAAATTGATAAGGTACTATGAAAAAATCATTGAAAATCATGTTTGGTTTATTTTTATTGCTTGTTGCCTTCTTGGATATCAGTTAAAATTTTTATTTTGAATTTCAAGCAAAGATTGAGTTAGGTGTTTGAATTTTAATTTTGAGTTAAAGACTCTGATTCAGTTTGAATTTTTAAAATTTGATATTTTGATGTGCTATTGATGTTTTTAATTTGATTTGGATTGAATAAAAAGACCTTAGACGAGAGTTTCCTTCTGATTCACATCAGCTTTGTATACTAAATATTTGAAGTAGTTAAACTCGTTTCTTTAGTCTTGTTTAATGTCTTCACGTTTGACAAAATAAAGCCTTAGACGAAAGCTTGCTTCCAATACACATTGGTTTTGTTTCATTCATGTCTTGTGTTTTAATGTTACACTTTTTTGTACGTTGTAGCAAGACTATCATAACCCGTGGGTCGGTCCGTTAGCCCGTTTGACTATGTAATATGAGCTTTGACATACATTTAGAACATGTAACCCGCGACGGGCCAGACCGTATGAGTTGGAAAAAACTGTGTCTGTTACGAGTTGGATTACTTGAACGCGAGCTGGTCCGTCTGACATCTCTAGATATATTGTTTCTTTTTTAGAACCAATATAATAAGATATATTTTTCCTTCCAATAAGTTGTGATATTTTGGAAAGCAATACAGTTTCTTCACGAAACTTTCTTGTTAACATGGACACACACATGGTAGTGGAGTCAGGAGTGGATTATTTTTTCTTCTTATTATACGATCATGTTTGGATTATTTTCTTCTTATTAACGTCGAATCATAATGATGATGTATAGGGCCTTGGGGCTGTTGTTGGAGCTGTATCTCGAAACCTTCATGAGCTTCAAAACAATCAAGGAAGCTACTTATCGATTTATGATCAGCCTGTTCTTCCTCTTCAGGATCCTATAGTGGACTCAATTAGAGCAGCAGTGGATAGGCTAACACGGTCAACAAACTTCTTAAACTTCATGGCGCAGCACACGCTTATAATGCAAGAAGAGTTACCGAGTCCACAAGACGAGGAAGCGGATGAAGAATACGGGAGATATCACTTCATATCTCTCTTGTTGAATTTGGTCAACACATTTCTATATATGGTTAATACTTATATCATTGTCCCTACAGCTGATGACTATTCCATGAGCCTCGGTGCAGCAGCGACGGTCTGCGGTGTTGTGATTGGTGCTATGGCTGTGGCTCAGCTCTTTTCTTCGGTTTACTTTAGCTCTTGGTCCAATAAATCTTACTTCAAACCGCTCATATTCAGTAGCATTGTCCTCTTCATTGGGAATTTGTTATATGCTTTAGCTTTTGACTTCAATTCGATAGCGGTTCTCTTGATTGGCCGGCTTTTCTGCGGGTAAAGTCCATATAGACTCGTAGATACAACCAAGATCGATTACTTTGATTCTTAACCGTATCGTATTTTTTCAGATTGGGGTCGGCTAGAGCGGTAAACCGGAGATATATAAGCGACTGTGTACTGTTAAAGATCAGAACGCAGGCTTCAGCTGGTTTTGTTAGTGCAAGTGCTCTAGGAATGGCGTGTGGTCCTGCGCTTGCCGGTCTATTACAAACACGATTCGAGATCTATAACCTTACATTTAACCAAGATACATTGCCTGGTTGGGTTATGGCAGTTGCTTGGCTTTTCTACTTAGTCTGGTTAGCTATTTCCTTTCGAGAGCCTGCGCATGAGCCTGAGGAGATTCATAATACTTCAGAGGAGTCTCATAATAACTCCGGTATGTCTAGTTCCAAAATCTCTTTCTTTGGTAGATGAATAGAAGTTATCAGTATCAGATTGTCGCGGTTTTTGTCTGGTGTGTGAGTGATTAGAAGCTGTTGAAGATGGGAATCTGGAGAAAGGTTTGCAACAAAGATTGCTGCTTACATCAGAAGAAATCGAAGAACAAGTTGAATATGACTGCGATGGAAGCGAAGAAGCTTCTCAAGATTCACGTACACCTACAAACTCCATTGTAGCTGCTTATAGACTACTCACACCTTCAGTTAAGGTAAAAACGAAAACCAAAATTTAACTTCAGAGAAGCTGAAAATGTAAATTGTGCAAATTTTGAATAATCGATTTGATTGGTTTTCAGGTTCAACTGTTGATATACTTCATGCTTAAGTATGCAATGGAGATTCTTCTCTCTGAATCTAGTGTCATTACCACTTACTATTTCGGTTGGTCCACGAGCTCGGTTGCGATCTTCTTGGCTTGTCTCGGTCTCACGGTTCTTCCTGTAAACCTTGTTGTTGGAAGCTATATAAGCAACATGTTCGAAGACCGGTAATTATCTCTCCAAAGCACTGATTTCTTCTACTTCAAGTTTCCTTTAAAGTCATAAACTTTTGTTTGTCTCAGGCAAATTTTGTTGGTGTCAGAGATTATGGTCTGTGTAGGAATACTTCTCAGCTTCCATGTGGTTGTTCCATACACTGTACCACAATACGTTTGCTCAGGACTCATTATGTTTGTTTCGGCAGAAGTTCTTGAAGGTAAAAATGATTTATAACACTCCCAAAAAACTTCTCTTTTAGCTCAATTTAGGCTTTGTTTTTTGGCTTATTTTGGGTTTTTTTCAGGTGTTAATTTATCGTTGCTTTCGAGGGTTATGTCGTCGAGGCTATCGAGAGGGACTTATAACGGAGGACTGCTTTCGACGGAGGCAGGCACGATCGCACGAGTGATTGCGGACGTGACGATTACCGTCGCCGGTTACTTTGGAAGGAGTATGCTTTTGAATGTCACTCTGCTTCCTTCTCTGGTCATTTGTGTTCTCTCTATAGTAGCTACTTGTTTTACTTATAACTCTTTGTATTAGTAGTACTCTTTACAAATTTTACCCGTACAAACCAAATCGGTGCTTTAATTAAATACCTCCGAAATCAAATTTTATTTCGTTTGGTATGACCTTTCATTTCCTTCGTACATGGTTTTTTGAAAATCAATATACAAGATGTGGATTTGAATTCGGATGGTAACACATTAATTACATAAGCACAAATGATCAAATATATCATGATATAGTATTGTGCAAGTATCTTTTAGAAGAAAATTAACCAAGTTATTTGTTGTTTTCTACAAGTAAAACCTAATTTTTTAGTATTTGTTTGCCGGAAGAAATTGAGAAAGGAAAATTGGCGAGTTCACCAAGTAGATATCGTTATACATTATTAAGCTATAATATTTAGGCAATACTAATACGCATTAAAATGAAAGAACCAAAAAGTAGATGTCAATTATAAAATAAAGGACTTTTTGGTGAATAACTAAAAAAAAAAGTTAAGAAAAATATGATACGTGACAAATTGTAAGCCATTGAATTTGAGATTTTAGGTTATTTTTTAAATTATAATTTTATTATTGTATTTTTGACAAATTATCGCTAAAATAAATAGCTACTAAAGGCACCCATCAAACACCATTAGCCTGGGCTTTAGGCAAACTCTTATACAAATCGGTCACGTGACAAGACATTATTGCATTATTTACCTTTTTCTCCTCTTTCAATCGGTCATAATTAAATTATATTTTGTCTTTGCTATTTCATAACATCAACTATTTCAATAGTTTGGCGTTTGTGTTTTTTACAAGAAATCTCATTTCGAAATGTAAAAAAATGGTTATTCAGAAAATTCTTTGTATTTATACTATTGTAGCTTGTTGTTTTCTGTTTATTTTGTTGTGATTATGGTGGATGCCTCACGGGATATATAGTAACGCCAAAAATATATAAATCATTATAAACTTGTGATATGGTTCGTTGAAAAGGAAAGTCGCCACTAGCAATTGTTCCTTGATTTCTTTTTCACTTTTTGTTATCATATTTTTCTATAGATATAGTACTTAATATTCTCCACATAATTTTGTCTCATTAATCATAATTCGCAGTCTCCATACGTCCATACATATATGTATAACAAGAAGGATATAGTTTTAGGAAAAAAAAAAAGAAAAGGATATACTTGTTTAACAAGAATAGGGTATAGATTTTCACAAAACTATAATATTTCTTTTTGGTCGAATCAATCTATAGTAATGTTGTTTTTATACACGTTTAGTTCAATCTATGCAAAAATATCTAGCTATTCCTATGTTATTGACATATAATTCACTTTTATTTCTATGAAGATGATAGAATGATTTTAATGATATGATATTTATAGGCATATTATATCACTACACTCTCGGGCTAAAAGAAGAAACATACACCACTACCACTACACAAAAATGACCACTCTCTTCTACTTATGAAAATATGAAATCAAAAGTTTCAAGTTTTGTTATCCGAATAAGTTAGTTTAGTTGAATTTTTTTTGTTTTTTTATCAACAAACATTAATTTGTAAAAGCGTAAATTGAGAATTTCATAAAGTTGATGCCCTCTATTATACCATCAAATTATCTGATATGTGACATAGATGTGATAGATTTGTTAACTATATCGTAAGATATATTTCTCCTACCGAAATATATATAGTTGCAAACGCTATATGTAATACAAAATCTATCAAAAGCAATAATATATGCAGTTTCTTGTTCCACCCAACGTGGACACACACATGGTAGTGGAGGCAGGAGTGGAGTGGATGATGTGTATATGAACACGTAATATATGCATAAACGAACACACATGCATTACATCTTTGATTGCGATAAGTGTAAAGACATTAATGATTAAAGTGTAATGTAAACACGAGAGATTGACCAAGTCCAAACCGCGTCGTCCTCAAGGTTCTACTTTCTACATGCATGAAAATGCCATCCACTCTCTCGTCCTGATTAATTACAAACCAAAAAGGAACTAAACTTTGAGCATTGATTGATGTAGAAATTATTAGTAAATAAAAACTTCAAACATTTTTTTGAATAATCCATTTTTAAAAACATACATTCTGTCGGTTTGGACCGGATACTAATAAAATAACATCATTAGCTAATACAATTTCTGGTACCACTCAATATATCTAAACATATATCAAGTGGCTTTTGGTCTAGTGGTTTCTTCCTCGTAAAATATAGTAGAAGTCTCTAGTTCTAGTTCAAGTCCACTTGGGAAGAGAGGTATTTCCAAAAAAAGGAAACTAAAGACTGATTCCAAACCCACAACACTAAGATTTCAGTCCGAATTTCGACGTTTTCAAATTAAAAACAAAAACAAAAAAGGGTTTAGATGTTCAACGTTTTCTAACCATTTATTTTAACCGTTCATTTTAATTGTTTGTTTAATCTTTTTCGTTCGATTGGTAATAAACAAGCGGTTGAACAATATTATTTTCTCAAAATAAGTGAAAAAAATTATATGTGTCAGTCAATGCATATTTTAAGGGTTGAATCATTTAAATTAATCAATCAAAACATTCTAATTAATTCTATATGCCATGTTGAAAATATCTACATATTTACATTAGTTTTTTTTAATATTAACTCACAAATACATATGTTACTAATTTAAATTGAACTAAAATATAATATTTTAATATTTAAACGTTATATAACATAATATTTTAACGATGAATCATTTACCGATGTTAATTACTTTATAAAAATTGTATTTATGTCCATTTGTATATCATATGTGATTGATCATACAATTATTTTTTTATATATCCTTTAATTGTATTTATATTACTCTAATTAAAGTTGCGTTTTTGTTATAAACGTACGACTTAACAAATCAAATATTAATGGTTGAAGAAAATCATTATTTTTATTTTTTATTATTTCTTTGATTTTTTATTTAGGAAGATTTACATACTAACGTGATTTTTTTGGGTTTGGTGAACTTTAATAAATTTGAGAGAATCCATAATTTCAAACATATTCGATTTACATTAAAAATGTTTACATTCAATATAAGTGTCATGCATATTAAATTTTTTAAGAAAAATATATTTATCTATATGGGAGATATACTATTTGATATTTTTTGTTTTAATTTCTTTCGTATAGTATAAAAATTTTGTATTTTTATTTTCAAATATTCTAATCTCGCGTTTAACGCGGGACAAAAATCTAGTGGTATGTTAAAGCGGAAGAAGAAGAAGCAATATAAATTTCTAGAGCATCATTATCCATGATACCATGTAGGTATCATTAACATTAGTTTAATATTAATTTTAATAATAATTTAATCTTTGAGACTCATTAAGAATTTTCTAAGTTTTGTATATCGAATGGTGATACTTAATGGAGTTCTAAGAATAAAAACTTCAATTTTTTATAAAAAATAAAATGAAAGAAAATCAGATTAGTATATATAAATATACAAGATTTTATAAAAACTTGAATTTATTATGTTTCATAAAATTTTACACGTATATTACAATCCATTAAAACAAATTGAAACATAAAATCGCATGTAGTAAAATAAAAAAAGGTAAAATGATAAAAAAAACATATAAAAGCATGATGAAAAACACAATTAACTCGGCTCTAGTCTTTAGTGGTGCCAAACTTTTGCCAAATTTGTAGATGTCTCTGTAGAATACGTGTAGATGTTTCTGAGTAATATAATAATATTTATCCGAACATGTACCCGAATTTTTTTGGTACAATTAATTGTGATCCGACCCGAAACTGTATCCGAAACTTTACAGGTACATGTATAGATATAAAATTTATATATCCGACGGAATCTATACCCGATAGGACCCGACTCAGATCCAACCGAATATCCGTATATCCAGGCTTATTCTAAAATTTTATTTTCATTAATAATATTTATTATTTAAAAAAAAATTAAAATCTCAATAATCCAATCCAAAGACGCCACGTGTCTCCATGAGACCGTCTCTTGCATTTCCGCCTGTTAATCCGTCTCACCCACAAATCTCTTCATTAGTTAATTTTTTATTCAACTTTTTTTATGAAACTTCTATGATATCCGGAGTAATCATCCTCTTACCGACTGAGATTATATCTTACATCTCGATTACATTTTTCAATCATTCAATACTATTTTTATCGTTTTTCTACAGAAAAACTTTTTATGTCATTAATCGAACGATAAAGACTTTTAAAATAAATTAAGGTAAGAAAATTATATCATTTTCAGCGGACCCGTTTCCCGGAAATAATTTTAGACTTTTAGTAGCACTGGTCATTGGTCAATAAACATCTGGCTATCTTTTAATTCATAAACTAATAAATCTCTTGGTGGTTTGTTTCTGTTTTTTTCAAGAAAATTGTTTGTTTTAGTTGTTCTTTTTGGATTATACCAACATATTTTATAATTCCCATTACCAGTATTAATCAAATCGAAGTAATTTATAAGCAAAAAAAGCCATAAAGATTAGAGAAGTCAACTCTGTTCAACCTTAAACGTGTGCATAATATATAAGCTAAACCGTCTATAATACTCTTTCTATATGTAATCGTTTTCTTATAATTGACTACCTAATTAAATTTGATTGGTTTGGTGTAAATTGACTAATCCATTTGTATCATTTTAAATAATTTTTAAGGTTTCTATCCACAAACTAAAAAACTATTTAATTTATATTGGGAAGTTTACTAGAATGACCTTGTCAAGCAAAGATTTGGACTAGAATGACCTCTATCTTTAAATATAATTAGAATGACCTTGAAAAATATTTAATTCCTATGTTAACCTTATTTCATTTGAAAACAAAAAAAGTATTTACGAAACTGCCATTAATGAAGCAGAAATTTTTTCCCGCCAAAATTAAATAAGTCTATCATTCTGTTACGGTAGACTTATTAAACGTTTGGTAGACTTATTAAAGTGTATGCGATGGTAGACTTATTTATGGTTGTGGTAGATTTATAATATGTGGTAGACTTATTCGTAGTACTGGTAGACTTATTTGTAGTAGTGGTAGATTTATGAAGTGGTCGGTAGACTTATTACGGTGCAGGCAGTGGTAGACTTGTTTATAGTAGTGGTAGACTTGTTTATAGTAGTGTTAAACTTATTGTAAGTTGTGGTAGACTTATTGAGTTGTTACGGTTCACTTATGCGTTGTAGTGGTAGACTTATTTATAGTTGTGGTAGATTTATTTTTGAGTGATAGACTTATTAGTGGTTGTGGTAGATTTATTGTTGTGATTGGTAGACTTATTGATGGTTCGTGCGATAGTAGACTTATTTATAGTTATGGTAGATTTATTTTTCAGTGATAGACTTATTAGTAGTAGTGGTAGACTTATTGATGGTTTGCGCGATGGTAGACTTGTTTATAGTAGTGGTAGATTTATAAGATGTGGTAGACTTATTTGTAGTACTGGTAGACTTAATTTTATGATCGGTAGACTTATTTGTAGTGATGGTAGATTTAATTTTTTGATTGGTAGACTTATTGATGTTTAGTGATGGTAGACTTATTTATAGTAGTAGTAGATTTATAATATCTGATAGACTTATATTTAGTGGTGGTAGACTTAATTATGGTTCCGCCCCATGGTAGACTTGTTTAAAGTTGTGGTAGGTTTATTAAATTTCGTAGACTTATTTGTCTTTGTGGTAGACTTATTAAATCTTTTTAGAGTTTTATTAGAATGACCTTACTTAACTACAGTTATGGTAGAGTTAATTTTGGTTACGGTAGACTTGATCTGTTCGCGCGATGGTAGACTTATTGATAGTATTGGTAGATTTGTTTGGCTATATTCAGTTATGATAGACTTGTTTCTGAATATTGAATGACGATAGAGTTGTTGTGATTAGAATAAGCCTGATGGTAGACTTGTTTGTCGTAGAGTTAATTTTGGTAACGGTAGACTTATCGTTGTTCGCGCGATGGTAGACTTATTGATAGTATTGGTACATTTGTTTGGCTATATTCAGTTACGATAGACTTGTTGTGGTAGGTTTTAGATTTTAACAGTATGCGTCAATGGTTGTGGTAGACTTGTTGTGGTAGGTGGTAGACTTGTTGACAGTATACGCGAAATGTCATTTTTGCCCTCAGAAGAATTAAACAATCGCAGGCAAAACCTGCAACTAGGGTTGGCCGCCATAGCTTCTTCTGATAGCTTCTTCTCTTTGTTTTGTCGAATCTCTTTGCTTGAACCTAAAAATTGGATTGGTTTTCAATGGAACAAATAATTTTAGTATGTGGTAGCTGGAGTTTTCCGAAAAATCGATGGATCTTCTTTGTTGACAACTCAAAAGGGTGTAGAGTTATAGGAGAAGATCATGCAACCTCCTACGACGAGTTCCTTGGTATGGTATACGAGGATTTCGGCTTGGATCAACGTTTTTTGAAGGTAAAGTTGAGTTACATGTTGTCAAAGAAGTATTTAGCAGATTTACCTCTAGATACACCACCAGTTTTTGTTGGGAATTCAAGACAATTGAATGGGTTTTTGCAACAATTTAAGAAGGACAAGATTCGATTGTGCGTTGAGATTGAAGAAAGAAAGGCACAAACTCGGGTTGGTGAAGATGAGAAAGTCGAAACAAAAGCATGTGATGAACATGATGAAGAGGACGAAGGAGATGATTGTAGATTTGACTACTGCGATGATCCCGACGGTGCAAGTTCGGACGATGACGATTACGGTAGGTGTGGTAGATTTACAGATGACGAGGAAAAGAGGGAAAATCTACCACATAAGAAAAGGGGTGTATCATCGAATTCTGATTTTGTGAACTTGGAAATGCAGTCAGTTGACTTAGCTGTCAGGCAACGTTATGATGCAAAAGAGGAGTTCGAGATGAGATTGCAGATTCTTTCGGTTGTAAAGCAGTTTGACTATAACGTCACAAAATCAACACCAAGATTATTGACGGTTACGTGTTGGGTTGAAGGATGTACATGGAAGGTTCGTGCCTCCACAATCGGACATAGTCCCCATTTCCATGTGAAGACTTATGTTGGAAAACACTATTGTTCTATTACAGAACGTTCAATCCGTGCTCGTAAAGCAACGTATCAGGTGCTAGGACGTCTCTACAAAGATTTCATTGGTGGTGTTGGACCATCAGTGGTGCCTAGTCATGTAGCCGAGGCTATAACAAAACGATTCAACATAAAAGTATTTGGATTCAAGAATTTGTAATGATGGTAGATTTATGTTGTAGTTGTGGTAGATTTATTTGCAACATGATGGTAGATTTATTTGCAATATGATGGTAGATTTATTTGCACCATTATGGTAGATTTATTGCACGATATGATATTGTCACGGTAAACTTATTGTTTTAAGTGACGGTAGACTTGTTGTTTAAGTAGATTTAATACTCAAGCAAGCAACGTATTTGAATTGGTTCAGGTCGATTATTGGAAAGCCCATCGGGCATTAAAGTATGCACGACAATTAGTTGGGGGAAGCTACGAGGACGGGTACAAAGAACTTCCAACGTACTTATACATGATTAGGCGAGCTAATCCAGGGACACTGATTAAGCTTGAAGTCGACGGGGAAGATAGGTTCAAGTTTCTTTTCATTGCATTTGGCGCAAGCATACATGGTTTCTAGTTTATGAGGAAAGTAGTTGTCGTGGATGGGACATTTTTGAAAGGAAAATATAAAGGTACATTGCTAATCGCCACAACACAAGATGAAAATTTTAACATTTTTCCGATTGCTTTCGGTATAGTTGATCCAGAGAATGATGAATCCTGGGAATGGTTCTTTAGACAACTAAACCGAGTTATCCCTGACGATGAAGGACTTGCGATTATCTCGGACAGGCATCGATCAATAGCAAATGCAGTTGCGAGGGTATACCCACTTGCTTCTCGTGGTATTTGCACGTATCATTTGCATAAGAACATTTTGTTAAAATTTAAAGGTAGAGAATCATTTGGACTAGTGAAGAAGGCAGCGACCGCATATAGGCTTCTAGAGTTTAATCAGATATTTGGGGAGATTGAGGCTTTGTATCCGGCTCTTCATAGCTATTTAGAAATAGCCGACATTCGTTTGTGGACTCGTGTACATTTCCCGAGCCAAAGATACAACTTCTTGACGACCAACATTGCGGAATCGATAAACAAGGCCCTCTCTCCTGCTCGAGGATATCCAATAGTGCAATTTTTGGATACAATCAGGTCAACGTTAACCAGGTGGTTCGCAACAAGAAGAGAAAACGCAAGTCTAATGACCACAACACTTACGACTGCCGTGGAAAAGCTGCTGGAGGTATATATGATTCTGGTAGACTTACTGAGTAGTTATGGTAGACTTATTGAGTAGTTATGGTAGATTTGTTAGGCGTTTTTAAGCATGGTTGTGGTAGACTTATATGTGAATGTGCTCATAGACTTGTTGGTCAGTTTTTAAGCAATGCTGTGGTAGACTAATATGCGAATGTGGTGGTAGACTTGTTGGTTCGTTATGGTAGACTTATTTAGTAGTTATGGTAGATTTGTTAGGCGTTTTGAAGTTGTGGTAGATTTGAACGTGTTTGTGAAATTTATGTTGTGGTTTCGTATATTGTAAGCAGGCTAGGGTCATAAATGCAAGGATATGGACTGTCCAAGAGATAAATGAAAATCAGATCGAAGTAACATCTGGGTCGTCAATGCATGTCGTCAATTTGACAGCAAAAAAATGTTCTTGCCGAAGGTTTGACTTGGATAAAATACCTTATGTCCATGCCATTGCAGCAGCCAAAAAAGCAAAGAAGTCACGGATCGCCCTTGCCCATTCCTACTTTAGTCAGGCCTACTTGTACAACGGTTACTCTCAAAGTGTTATGCCAAGAGATGTTGCGCTTCCCGCGCCAGAAGATGTGGCCTCCAAAGTTTGTAATCCGCCTGAGGTTCGTGAACCACCTGGTAGACCAAAATTGTCAAGGATAAAAGGTGCATTGGAGACTGCCATGGAGCGAAAGCGGCCTAAGAAAGAACACATGTGTTCTATATGTCTCAAATATGACCATAATCATTTGACTTGTGACGCTAATCGTTTGAGTTCTGACGCTTAAATATATGTTTGTAGTACTATGGTATTTGGATTTCTCGAATTTGTACTATGGTATTTGGATGTGATTACGTTTAGCTTACGTTTTAGGTTATGCGTTTGAAGTGCAAATTCTCTAAACTTAATATGAATTTTCATTATCTATATTTTCATAAAGGCTTTACAAATTCTCTAAACTTAATATGTCATCTGGTTTGTCCCATCGGTCACTTGGCCAAATATTACGATCGATGGAGACACCCCGATGGCATTTTACAGTATATTTAATGTCACGGTAGACTTATTGTTTTAAGTGATGGTAGATTTATTTTATAACATGATGGTAGATTTATTGTCACGGTAGACTTATTGTTTAAGTACATCATAAATTTCTTTTGTTTCAAAACTTAACAGTAGGAAACCATTGATCATGTTTAGACTACACATTGTTTGTCAAATCATTACATTACAAAAAGAATCATATAAGTCTACCATACTTTCGAAGGACCAGCAAGTTTAACATAGCATGGTCATACATATAAACATGGTACTTTGAAAGTATAGACCTAGTTAGATATAATGGTTGCGCACTTAGTCAATATGTCTGCGACAACAAAATATACAAGCCTACCGTCACAAAATAATTAAATCTACGGTCACAAAAGGACCTGTCAAAATAAGTCTACCGTCTACAAAGGAACTTTATCATCTGATTGACCTTAGTGGTTGTGGATCGGATAACTGAACAATCTCATCTTCTAGTAACTCGTCCATCATCTCAGCAGCAAGTTTCAGACGAATAGCAGCTATGTTGGAATCATACAAGCCATCGTAACAATGTCCTAATGCTAAACACTCGATATACTTCAGTGTATACACACCACAATCACCCTGTTGGAAGTTCTGTGGTATACTCTTAACCCTGTATACATTCCAAGCCTGCTCACTCATTTTCTTCCTTTTCTCAACGGGTGCAGCCTGCTTGAGCAACAAAGGAATCATCTTTCCATATGCCCTGCATCTTTCTTTGATGTAGTCATCGCTGTACAAACTGAAGATGCTGTCGTAGACTTTCACCTTCTTTTTAACCAAGTCTACCACAACAGCGACCCAGTGTTCATTTTTGATATTATGAGCAATGTACAAAGTATCCACATCCGCAACCCATTTTTTGTTGGTGGCAGCGAAATGTGGAATTGTACCATTGTAGACACTGAAATATCCTGGCGGAAACACCCAGCTCTTCTCTCTCCCGAGGAAGCCTCTACCGTATTCTAGAGACCAAAGGCACGAAAAGAAAGGATCGATAAAAGCAATCCTTTCACTTTTGAACGGACTTGGCTTTTGCAAAGACCTTTGTCGGAGCATATTCATGCCGGCAGCCATATGCTGTCAATTAAGAAACAAAAAGTGTTTAGAGATCTCGTATAATAAAAATCTGCAAAAATAAGAATAAGTCTACCTTTACTCCACAATAAATCTACCATAACTATACAATAAGTCTACCATAACTACCCAAAAAATCTACCAATAACTACACAATAAGTCTACCATAACTACACTATAAGTGTAACATAATTACACAATAAATCTACCATAACTACACAATAAGTGTACCATAACTACAAATTAAGTCTACCATAACTACTAAAAAAATCAACCAGCATTAGGTGTACTGAAATTTACCCCCGTACTCAACCACCCGTAGCTGGGATTGTCTGCTGGCCACATGTGTTTAGGCGTCATAATTCCCAAGTAGAATTCTACTCCAGCGAGGCTATTGTCCAATGGATTTTTCCTAAATAATGGAAAGGGTTAAACGCTGAGAACGATGCAAAGAGGTAGTACATTGTATAAGATAGATTTAACAAAAACAAGTAGATATAACTTACAAATCACTCTTCACGTATGCAAGCAACCGATCCAGTTTACACTTTTCCACCGGTGCAAAAGGATCGTAGATAACATCAGAAGGAGTTTCACCATACATGATCCATATAGTTCCAGAGTTTCCTATGAATAGGTCCACTTGGGTTTTTGCAAGAGTGATTTTACGGCGTTTGAGGACACCGAAATCATCATTCTTTGTCAAGTCAAGAAGCTTATTTAATGCACCTCCCAATGCTTTGTTGACCTTGTCTGCCTCTAGGTCAGAATAAGATGGGACCGGTGAGGGATGCTTACCTTTTGGAGTAGGTGTCACATCTTAGTCATATTGAAAAACTCAAGACCAGCCTTCTTCTTCGACTCAACAGCAGGTGTCCGATACTTTTCGACTTCACTCTTCTCTTTAGTCATATCAATAAAGGCAACAGTCTTCTTCTTCTCAACAGCAGTTTCCACATTTGCAAAGACCTTTGCCCCAACTTTCGAGTTTCTAACAACCCGGTTAATTGGAAACTCGGCTTGGGATGTTGCCTGCAGCTCTACCATCCATGATATCTGTCATGATAGCACCATCAATTTAAATGAAATAAATAAACTGAAATTTAAGAAATATGTCTATCATAACACAAATCAAATGTACCATAACTGACAACAAATTGTTTTTTTTTAACACAAATCAAATGTACCATAAGTCTACCATAACACAAATCCAATGTATCATAAGTCTACCATAACTGACAACAAATTCCATAATTTGAAAACAAATTCCACAACACAAACTCAAGATTCCTAGCATCAATGTTCAGTAACTCTCCAGTAACTTGTGGAAGTTACTTGCGCTAAAAGAGAGTCTTACGTACCGCATCTGGGGTCTTAGTCCCATCTCCTTCATCGCCCACCTTCGAATGTGCATCTAGCTCACTCGCCTTGCCTTTCTTGTTCTCTAGTGTTGCGATCCTAGTGTCGACGCCTTCGTGCTTCTTGCCCAAGTCATCCACTTTAGCAACCAATGACTTCAGGAGCGCAACCACTTCACCACTCTCTTCCACTTTCTTCTTTTGAACCCTTCCTTCACCACTACGACTCTCTTGATGCTCCCTTCTCTTTTGCTGTATAATCTCTTGTAACGGGATACTCATGTCTTCTTCCTCGCTTGACGGCTCACTGTTTTTTCTCATCTTCTTGTCCTGCTTTTCCTTCTTTTCCTTCTTTTTCTTCTCTTCGATCTGAGATGTTTTCTGGATTTTCTTACCCTTCTTCTTCGAAGTCCTTCCCACAGATTTTTCAACAAAATCATCTTCACTTTCCTCAACCAACTTCTCCACGTTCCTCTTCTTCTTCTTACCAACCGGGCTTTCAAAACTCCACCGACATTCATCCAAGCATCCACCAAGAATATCACGTATCAAGTTATCAACTTCCTTATCCTCATCCTTGTCCTCATTGTTTCTGTCCCATGGAGGATATATCTCCTCATAAGGCTTCATCAATAAGTGTGTAACACGAACCTACAAACAACAATATTAAAAATGTCAACGAGTTTACAAGTATACCATCACATAACTAATATATCCAAACAATTCTAAACACAACTCTGAACAAGTCTACCACAACTCTGAACAAGTCTACCACAACAGTGAGTAAGCCTACCACAAATACAATACGAACAAGTCTACCACGACTATAACACAAGTCTACAAAACAAGTCTACAATGACTATAAAACAAGTCTACCACAACTACAATACCAACAAGTCTACCACGACTATAAAACAAGTCTACTGCAACAATAACAGAAGTCTATAAAACAAGTCTACCACAACTACAAATCAAGTCTACCACAAATACAAATCAAGTATACAATAACTACAAAACAAGTCTACGACATAGCTTTCCGTGATTTTTCTTCTCCTCTAAAAACACAGTCTCAAGGTTGTATCTGGCGCGGCTTGAAGCCCAACGTAGTAGAGGAACTGGTGCTTCTCTTTGATTCCCAAATTTCTCACCAAGGACTAGAGCCGACTGATATGCCCATACAAGCATCGCATAGACACAACCATGAACTGTCAACGACCTACCCTCCAAACATGCAACATTGATCGACTTGACAAGCTCCCTAAAGGAAACACGGCCCCACGGATACCTCTCAAACGCCTCTAGATCCAACACTCTTTTGGCAGCCATGAGAGGGATTCTACTTGAACGAGCAAACCCATATATTCCGACGTGCAACACAAAGAGCAATCCTACACTCTTTTTCTTCTCATAACTCCACGTCCTGCAAAAGTCTAAGACGTTAACAACCTCATTCCAAGAAGGTGCGTCTCCGGGGTTCACCTTCATTTCTCTCCAAAAATCAGTGTGGTCGATATCCCATTCTTCTGTAGCATCGAATGGGTCACACTTCAACTGAGTAATCTCGGCAAACTCATGAAGAGAAAACCTAAGAGGACGACCACCAATCACGGACCAAAACTCGTTAATCGTGTTGGTCGCCAATTGATTCGAAACCAAATCCTCAACAATCTTCCCGGCCCATATCATTTTCCATGAAGCGAGTTTCAGAATTACTCCATCTCCATGGTTGTTCATTATATCATTGTAAACGTCTTCCCCAACAGCTTGAAACATCTTCTCAAAGTCTCCCAACTGGCAATTATGATGCATGCTTTTTTTTAGCAATGGTACTTTTCCAACCGGATACCTTCTCTTCGGATAACCACTTGGCAGAATAGAAGACGACGTCATTTCTGTACAATGGATAAGATAAATCATGTTCAAACAATCTACCATCACTTGAAATAAATCTACCATCAAGTCAAATAAATCTACCATCAATTGAAATAAATCTATCATCACGTAGAAATAAATCGACCATGAAATTAAAAATTTAATCTACAATCAATATCAATAAATCTACCATCAAGTAGAATATATCTACCATCAAAATCTACGATCAATTTTAAAAAATCTATCATCACTACGAATAAGTCTACCATCACTAAGAATAAGTCTACCATCAAACGAAAAATTTAAACATCACTTTACATAAATCTACCATCACTAAGAATAAGTCTACCATCACTATCAATAAGTCTACCATCAAGCAAAAATAAAACAACAAAATAACAACTTCTCTCACCAGAACCACCGTCGATTCCGTCGGTTTCGCCGTCAAAGGTGAAGGAAATCTGTAAAATTTATTGCAGATTAGGGTTTCCAGATTTTGAGACACCAAAATTCATATACCCTAACTCGAAATGAAAACCAAAATTCATATACCCTAACTTGAAACCCTAAACTCACCGAGAACCCAAACTCGCCGGGAACCCAAACTCACCGAGAACCCAAAACCAGTCGCCGGAATTAGCCTCGCCGAGAAAACAAGACCTATCGAACAAACGGAATTAGCCTCGTCATCTCCCCAAATCGGTTAAACTAACAACAACAGAGGAGAAAGACTTACCCGTGACCGTCGTCGCCTCGCCGGAATCGCGGAGGTGTGTTAGGCGGAGAAGATGATGTGTGAAAAACAAAACCCGACTGCAAATATCTTATAAAACTTTGTTCTCTGTTCTTTTTTTTTTAAGTTTTGCAGTGGCAATTTTGTTAATAAAAATTCTTACTAAGGTTAATTAGTCTTTTATGAAGTTGTGTCAAGTTTGCAGATTTGACAAAATCATTCTAGTAATTACCCTACTTTCCAAAGTCATTTTAGTAATTATCTCTTTTCTATTTTTCAATATAAAACCACCAATTCTAATACAATTTAACTAATAAAAAACTAATCTGCAGAATTTAAAGAATAAAAAAAACAAAAACATAATTAATTTTACTTTGAAAACTTAAAACATCTTCTAATTTGAGAAAAAAAAATTATTTAATATGATACGGAGTAAATACTATTTAACAACAAAATTAAAGTCTAAAATTAGCTCATCGATTAAAGAGTAGCAAAATTTGGGTATGACTTCCCTTTCCTTCTCCAAAGAACATCAACATTTCTTTTCATTTGACCATTATATTTAGACAATTATTAGATTACTGTTATAATAGTCAACAATAGTAGGCTTCGAGAAGAATGATTCAGAGTCAAAAGATGCGTGCAGTTTATTATTTGTGTGGAGCCCACTGTCACTATGCATGCACAGTAACTTACTTTTCATTGTCTATATAAAGAGGTTCGATCGATTGTAAATACATAACATTCATAATAAGAAACTCTCTCTCGCCTCTCTCTAATAGTTTCAGTATACTATTCCTATCGGGTATAAAAATTTCTTCTTCTTTTATATTTATTGAGATAATAAATTATCTCTTTTTATTTTATAACACGTTATCAGCACGATCACTCTAAAATTTCAACTTTCATATGTATACTTATTATACCCTATAGTGTGAGACTATTGTCTCTATAATAATTTATTTATTTATGTGGTTGTTTTACGCACCATAATTTATTTACTGCTTTATTTATGGTCGGTTAAACCGCCTGCTATTTTATTTATTTCTATGGCTGCTTATGCACCATAATTTATTTATTTACAGTTTTTAATTATTTATGGACGGTTGAACCGCCTGATTATTTATTTATTTATGTGGTTGTTTCACACACCATAATTTATTTATTTACTGTTTTAATTATTTATGCTCGGTTTAACCGCCCGAAATTTTAACTGTTGTTTTAATTATTTATTTAATATTATCCCATGGATGACTTTGTCACCATAACCTTATTATTAATTCTCTGTTTATTTTATGTGCAGTATATATAATATTTAACAATCTTTTCTAAAATTAATATTTGAACTGGTAAATTTATCTGATTGATTATCAAATATTTTCAGATTAATTTTTCCTTAAAGATTTGACCCCCAACGGTCACAAAGAAATTTTTCACAAAATTTTTCAAAATTTCTTTACTCTCCAACGGCTAGTGAACAGTATTTTCAATCTATAAATACACCCATATTTCACTCTTCCAAAATCATTCAATCATTTCATCTCCTTTCAAACACTCCTACAAAATATTTTGATTCCGATTTTGATTCCGATTTTGTACGAAAAATGTTTCGTTTGTTTTTAATTTTTATTATCGGTGTAATTTTTACTGCTATTTATGGTCTCTTCGTCGGGGACTTTACCCGCGAAGAATATATCATAAATTTTTGTTTACTTTTTTATGCTTTAATGTTCACTGTAATTGCTGTTATGATTAATGTATACGGTTTCTAAAATTATGTTATATTTCTAATAATAATATTTTTGATTTTGTTTTTAGAAATCAAATGGCCACCGTTGAGAAACTCAAATTTCCAGCTCTCAAAATTACTGGAGCTAATTATATAGCATGGACAACCGATGCAGAACTCTATATGGAATCGGAAAATTTATCTGATACCATCATTGAGGAAAATGATTCATCCGCCCAAGCTAAGGCAAAGGCAATAATATTTCTACGGAAACATTTGGATGAAAATGTGACGCATGACTATGCGCACATTAGAGACCCAGCAGAGCTCTGGAAAGCTCTGAAAGAGAGGTTCGATAATCAGAGGGAGATAAACCTCCCTCATGCGATGGAAGAATGGAAAAACCTGAGATTCCAGGATTTTAAGAAAGTGGAGGAGTATAACTCCGCTATGTTGAGGATTGTATCACAATTAAATTTTTGTGGTAAACCTGTCACCGAAGCAGAAATGCTCGAAAAGACATACCTCACATTCCACAAAGAACATAGTGTCCTACCAGCAATGTATAGAAATTGCGGATACACAAGGTTCTCTGAGTTAATTGTTACACTCATCATCGCAGAGAAAAACAATGATCTTCTCATAAAGAATCACAACTCTCGTCCTACGGGAGCCAGAGCATTCCCTGAGGTGAATGCAACGGATTTTCATAATCCGGAAGAGAAGAAAAATCAAACCTATCGGGGTCGTGACCGATTTAATCGGGGTCGTGCCCGCAGATTTAATCGCGGACGCGGAAGAAATTTCAGTTCACGTGGGAGAAATTCTTTCCAATGGGTTCGTTCTCAACAAACCCCCAAAGGAATAGATATTCAAGAGACCACCGCACAGAAGCGTGATAGCATCTGTTACAGATGCGGAAGCAAAGGACATTGGTCCAATGTGTGTCGTACCCCGGAACATCTTTGCAAGCTATACAAACAGTCTACCAAAGGCAAAGGGAAAGAAGTGAACCTCACGGAACACTTTGAGGGTACATCGTACCTTGATTCTCCCGACTTTGAAAATGACTTTGATGAGACCGCTATAGCGGATAACTAAAATGCTTGTAATAATGAGACTGCTGAAAGATCTCCGGTTATGCCATTATGTATTCCTGTTTTCAACGAATAATGTGTGTTTTTTTTTGTTTTGTAATGCGCAATTATTAAGTATGTTCTAATAAATAACATTTACTTTCTATCATCTAATTTTTGTAAATTTCAGCGGAAATGGATGAATCGATAACCAAGGAAATGGTTCGAGAAATTTGTATACCAGATAGTGGAACAACACACACTATTCTGAAGGACAAGAGATATTTCTCTAATTTAAAACCGACAAACATTATTGTCAATACAATATCAGGTCCTACAGACTTGATTAAAGGAAGTGGCAGTGCAAACTTTATGTTGCCTAATGGAACCAAGTTTTCCATAAAAAATGCCTTATATTCTCCGAATTCTAAAAGGAATTTGTTGAGTTTCAAAGACATATACCTTCAAGGATATGATACTCAGTCTGCAACTGAGAATGGAAAAAAGTATATGTATGTAACTTCCGATAAATCCGGAAAAAGGCTTATATTGGAAAAATTTCCAAAACTTCCGTCAGGACTGCATTATACTCATATAAATGCAATCGAATCACATCTAGTGGTTAAAAGAAATCCAGAAGATTTCACATTATGGCATGATCGCCTCGGTCACCCGGGCACCACAATGATGCGTAATATTATGGAGAACTCACATGGTCATTCACTGAAAATCCAAGAGATATATCAGGGAAATAAAATGACATGTGTTGCGTGTTCTCTTGGAAAATTGATCAAAAGGTCATCGCCAGCCAAAATTGATAAAGAATCACCAAAGTTCCTTGAAAGAATTCAAGGCGATATTTGTGGACCAATACACCCATCATGTGGACCATTCCACTATTTTATGGTGTTAATTGATGCATCTAGCAGATGGTCACATGTTTGTCTATTATCATCTCGAAATATGGCATTTGCGAGATTTCTAACTCAGATAATCAAACTGAGGGCTCAATTCTCTGATTATCATATTAAGAAAGTTAGACTAGACAACGCTGGTGAATTCACATCCCAAGCCTTCAATGATTATTGTATGGTAACGGGAATAGAAGTTGAACATCCGGTAGCACATGTTCATACACAAAATGGCTTGGCTGAATCATTAATTAAACGTCTGCAATTAATTGCAAGACCATTGATCATGAAATCAAAACTCCCAACATCTGTATGGGGACATGCCATTTTGCATGCAGAAGCACTCATTCGGATAAGACCAAGTGCATATCACAAATATTCTCCATTGCAATTAGCTTTTGGTCGAGAACCAAATATATCCCATCTAAGAATCTTTGGTTGTGCGGTATATGTGCCTATAGCACCACCACAACGTACAAAGATGGGACCACAAAGAAGAATGGGAATATATGTTGGTTGTGATTCCCCATCAATCATACGATACCTAGAACCACAGACTGGTGATGTCTTTACGGCACGATTTGCCGATTGTCATTTTGATGAAAAAGTATTCCCGGTTCTAGGGGGAGAAAATAACAAAGTAGGAAAGGAAATAGAATGGCGTGTGCCATCTTTGCTACACCTTGATCCTCCTACAAAACAGTCAGAACTAGAAGTTCGACGAATTATGCATTTGCAAAGTATAGCAAACCAGCTACCTGATGCATTTGCAGATACTAAAACGGTAACGAAATCACATATACCGGCTGCAAATGCTCCTGCTCGAATTGAGATACCAAATGAACATGAAAGAGCAGATAATACACGTGAGTCTAGAACCCGCTTGAAGCGTGGTAGACCCGTTGGTTCTAAGGATAAAAATCCTAGAAAACGAAGGGAAGCTGAGAAGCATAATGATCCCAAAATTACTGAAAGTATTTTGGATGAAACGAATCATGAGTCTAACGACAATACAGAGCTTCATGAAGGAAATCATGAGATCTCTATAAACTACATTCATAATGGAAAGATATGGAATCGTACTGAAATGAATGTAGTCGATGACGTTTTCTCATACCTTGTGGCAAAGGAAATAAATGAGGAAAACGATGATCCAGAACCAATGTCTGTATATGAATGTCAAAACAGACAAGATTGGATGAAATGGAAAGATGCTATACAAGCTGAATTTGATTCGCTTAATAAACGAAATGTATTCGGACCTATTACACTCACACCCAAAGATGTGAGACCGGTTGGATACAAATGGGTCTTCATTCGAAAACGAAATGAGAAAAATGAAATTATGAGATATAAAGCTCGCCTTGTTGCTCAAGGATTTTCTCAAAGACCTGGGATCGATTATGAGGAAACATATTCCCCCGTTATGGATGCAATCACGTTTAGATTCTTAATGAGTCTAGCGGCTAACGAAAATCTAGAGATGCGTCTCATGGATGTTGTTACAGCATATTTATATGGATCATTAGATACTGATATCTATATGAGAATTCCAGATGGGTTTAAAATGCCAGAAGCATTAAGTTCCAAACCTAAAGAGTTATGTGCAATAAAATTGCAAAGATCATTATATGGGTTAAAGCAATCTGGACGCATGTGGTACAACCGTCTCAGTGAGCATCTAACAAAAGAAGGATATGTAAATGATCCTTTATGCCCATGTGTTTTCATCAAGAAAACAACATCCGGATTTGTGATTATCGCGGTGTATGTTGATGATCTAAACATAATAGGAACTCAAGGGGAAATACAAAAGGCCTCAAATTATTTAAAAGGAGAATTTGAGATGAAAGATCTCGGGCAGACGAAGTACTGTCTTGGCCTACAAATTGAGCATTCTCAAAAGGGTATATTTGTACACCAATCTACATATACCAAAAGAGTGCTAAAACGATTCAACATGGATAAGGCCAATCCATTGAGTACCCCTATAGTCGTTAGATCACTCCAAGTCGATAATGATCCATTTCGACCACATGAGGAAAATGAGGAGATACTTGGTCCTGAAGTACCGTATCTAAGTGCTATCGGAGCTCTCATGTATCTTGCAAATTGTACTCGACCTGATATATCATTTGCTGTTAATCTTTTGGCAAGATTCAGCTCGTCTCCTACACGAAGACATTGGAATGGAATTAAACATATTTTCCGATATCTTCAAGGAACGATTGATTTAGGACTGTTTTATCCTAAAAATTCAAAAGGTCAAATGGTCGGTTTTGCAGATGCAGGATATTTGTCAGATCCGCACAAAGCGAGATCACAAACAGGATATGTTTTCACGGTCGGAGGCACTGCTATATCCTGGCGCTCTCAGAAACAGACGCTTGTGGCAACTTCTTCAAACCATGCTGAAATCATTGCACTCCATGAGGCAAGTAGAGAATGTGTATGGTTGAGATCAATAAGCCAACACATCAAATCAAGCAGTGGGATCCACGAAAATACGGAGCCAACCGTTTTATATGAAGATAATGCTGCATGTGTCGCTCAAACAAAGGAAGGATATATCAAAAGTGATAGAACCAAACATATCCCTCCAAAGTTTTTTTCATACACTCAGGAACTTGAGAAGGCTAAAGACATTGAAGTCAAGTATATTCGATCATGCGACAATGCTGCTGATCTCTTCACAAAGTCGCTCCCTACCACCACGTTCAGGAAACATGTCCATAACATTGGAATGCGTCATCAACGAGATTTACAAGATGACTCATGATCCCTCGAGGGGGAGCTTGCGTAGTTGCACTCTTTTTATCCTTCTATGGTTTTTCCCAATGGGTTTTCCTAGAAAGGTTTTTAACGAGGCAACAGATGACACGATGCAAGAAATATAGTGACAATTGGTCTCCAAGGGGGAGTGTTATAATAGTCAACAATAGTAGGCTTCGAGAAGAATGATTCAGAGTCAAAAGATGCGTGCAGTTTATTATTTGTGTGGAGCCCACTGTCACTATGCATGCACAGTAACTTACTTTTCATTGTCTATATAAAGAGGTTCGATCGATTGTAAATACATAACATTCATAATAAGAAACTCTCTCTCGCCTCTCTCTAATAGTTTCAGTATACTATTCCTATCGGGTATAAAAATTTCTTCTTCTTTTATATTTATTGAGATAATAAATTATCTCTTTTTATTTTATAACAATTACGACATTTTATTTTATTTTAAAGACCCAAATTTTCACTTTTTTTTTTTTAATCTCATTGACTTGAACATTCTTACAACAAGTCGTAACCCTCTTTTTCTCCAGACAAAAAAAGCAGAGGAACAAAAGTGAGAGAGAAAAAGAGATGAATTCACAGTTCATGCAAGAAGCTTCAGAAGCTTGTTTCAATGGCTGTTGTTCATCACCATTCTCATCTCACTCTGATTCACAGAAACACGAAGAGTTCGAGTTCTCGTTAATCACATCAGGAGCTTCGTTTCTAACCAGAGACATCAAATTCACAAGCCAAGATTCTCTTCCTCCTCTTCGTACATCTTTCTACGATCTCATCACAGCTTTTCCAGATTACTTGCAGACAACTCAAGCCGATCATCTCCGATCTACAGAGTACCAAAACCTATCTCCCTCCTCTCGACATGTGTTTGGTCAACAACAACCTTTGTTCTCTTACTCACAATTCCGACAAATCTCTGAATCCGATTCGAATCCTCCTCTCATTACCTTGTCTTGCAAGACAGTGAGCTCAGGTGAAGAAATGTTATCATTCTCGAGTCAAGAAACTCGATTTCAGTCAATGATGAGGAAAAGAATCATGGGTTTTATGAATCTTGATGAATCAGAATATCACATGATTCTAACTCAAGACCGTTGCTCTGCTTTCAAGATTGTAGCAGAACTCTATTCTTTCAAAACAAATCCGAATCTTCTCACTGTATACAACTACGAAGACGAAGCAGTCCAAGAAATGATTAGAATCTCAGAGAAAAAGGGTATAAAACCCGAATCAGCCGAGTTTTCGTGGCCTAGCACAGAGGTTCTCTCGGAGAAACTGAGGCGAAAAATCGTAAAGAGTAAGAGAAGAAGGAAAGAAGATAAAAGAGGACTCTTTGTGTTTCCACTTCAATCTAAAGTCACTGGAGCTTCGTATTCTTATTCATGGATGAGTTTAGCTCACGAATACAAATGGCATGTGTTGCTAGACACATCTGCTTTAGGTTCTAAAGACATGGAGACTTTAGGTCTTTCTCTGTTCCGACCAGATTTCTTAATCTCTTCTTTTACAGAGGTTTTAGGTCAAGAAGATGATCGTCCTTCTGGTTTCGGTTGCTTGTTCGTAAAGAAATCTAGCTCTCAGGCTTTAACACAAGAACCAAAACTCATCACCAATCCGGCGAATCTCACCGTCGTAAAAGCCGCGGTAATAGAAAATGACGAAATTACCCTTGGGGACCACGAGGACCACAAGGCGTCTACTTCTGCCACTGAGATAGTTGAAAAAGAAGAAGACGATAAAGCAATGATTGAGTTTCGTGGTTTAGACCACGCAGATTCTCTTGGTCTAATCCTGTTAAGTAGAAGATCAAAGTCGTTGATTTTGTGGCTTGTACGAGCATTGATGAGTTTACAACATCCAGGATCTCACCAAACAGAGATGCCTCTGGTTAGAATCTACGGACCAAAGACGCCGAAACAGAGTAGAGGACCGTCGGTTTCGTTCAACATTTTCGACTGGCAAGGAGAAAAAGTGGATCCTTTAATGGTGGAGATGCTCGCGGAGAGGGAGAAGATAGGTTTGCGATGCTTGTATTTGCAGAAGATTAGGATCGGGAACAAGAGAAAAAGTGATGATGAAGTAAGAGGAGGGCAGAGACAGAACCTGAGTTTGAGAGTGTCGGTGGTGAGTGTTGGATTAGGGTTTATGACGAGTTTTGATGATGTATTTAGGGTTTGGGGGTTTGTGTCGAGATTTTTGGATGCTGATTTTGTGGAGAAGGAGAAGTGGAGAAAGAAAGCTCTTGAGAAAGAAAAAAAAACAAATGACGGCGTGAAATGATGAATCCTCTGTAATGTAAATCCGATTGGTACAGTTTTAAATTAGGGTTGAACATTTCGGATTTGGATTCGGTTTGGTTTGGTTTAGTTAGCTGAAATTGTGGTTCGATTAGGCACTAGCTAAACCTTCTTTGGGTTGGGTTAGTTTGGTAGAAATTCAATCTTGGTTTCGTTTCGGTTTGGTAAAACCCGAAATTAAACGCACGTACATATTATTATTATTACTACGTTAATAAAACAACATAATGTGACCATATTAATTTTTCTTGAAATATAGATTATCTCAAATCTAATTAAATATTTATTTAGTTACAATTATTCTGAAAAGACATGTAACCGTGACAAAAAAGAAAAAGAAAAAGAAAAGACATGTAATCTAATTTACATTTAAAATATATATGAACAGTGTACAATGCCTATGATCGAGTTTAACACAGTGAAATCGGAAAAACCAAATATAATAGTCTCTCAAAATCTATCATAAAGGGTCACATACTCATCAAATACGTGTGATTGTTGGAATATCATTCTAAATTTTACATCAAAAATTTAAACAATAAATAATACTTAAAACTAAAATAGAACATAATATCATACCGCACAATTAAATTTACATAGGTTCCTCGTAAACAGAAAACTACAATAAGTTTAATCATTGGCAATTTACTAAGCAGGTTGCCTAGTTACATAAAATGGGCTTTTGTTTAGCGTAACTAATATGGTGGGCTTTTACGAGCCCAAAACAATGGGAAATTAGGATGGATTTAGCCGTTTAGGGTTCTATAAACTTCTCTAATTGTAAAAACCAACGTTTTAAAAAATCAACACCAAACCGTTTAGAATTCTGATTTCAATTTTTTTCAGATCAATCAAATTGTTATTCGTGGCTTTAATTTCTCTCTGCGATTCTACAAATGCAAAATTATAGCATAAAGTCTAAAGTGTGAATCGACGAATGAAATTGCTCGTAAAATTTCAAAATTAAGAGAGAGAGAGAGAGAGAGAGAGAGAGAGAGAGAGAGAGAGAGAGAGCATAATAATGGAGACCTAGAAAATGGGCATTCTCGATTAGCGGGAATTGCAAAAAATTTCGAAAGAAAAAAAAAAATGGCGTCCAGTGAGGAGATTCGTCTTCTCTCTCTAATCGAATCTTCCGACGCCGGTTATATCTTCGCCTCCGTCTCCGATTACCTTCGACCTTTCTCTGCTCTATCAACAACTTCTCGGAAACAAGACCCAACACTTACCGTTCGATCCCTCGGCAAGCGATTCCTTCCATTCCTCAACAAATCGATCTCGCTCTTACCGAAACGCCTCTCCGTCGTGAATCCCGACAAGGAATCTCGTGAATCTGCCGAAGATTTGTTCCGTGCTTATGAACTCTGCTTGGATTGCTTAGAATTGGTCTCCTCTCAGTTAGCCTGCAAGCCACATACCGTTCAACTTCAGAGATTACGAATGGTTTACTGTCTCGATGCTTGGGGTTTTCACGATATTGTGTATACCCAAGCGTTTAAGGTTCTGGAGAAGCTAAGAGGCTCCGATATCAGTTCCCGGAACTGCTTGTTGTTGCCGAAGGTTCAGGACGGAGAGTCGGAGCTGGCGATGGTTCTGGTTGAGGCTGTGGCGGCTATCTTCAAGGCTGTGGCAATGGTTCAGCAAACAGACGATAAACAGTACAGGAAATGTCTTGTCTTGCTCGAGGAGGTCAGAGCTTGGTTCAGGTCAGTGTGGGGAGTAACTTTTCTTCGTTGATTATAGATCAATGCTGCTTCTTTGATTAAGAAATCACATAACCTGAAGATTTCTTACTTTACAGGGTCTTAGATACCAAGGCGTATGAGAAGTTGCACAGAGTGCTCGTGGCAAATCTGGGCAAATGTGCTATTTCTCTGGTTAAAGAAGCTGAGCGTTTTGATGGGGATTTTGTGCTTTCTTTCTGTGACTCAACTGTGAAGGAACACTATGAATCTGCATTGTCAAAAGATCGAATTTATAAGGTGACCCTTGTTCTTAAATGTCTTATCTTCTTGATGCTCCTTTTCTTGCACTTGCTGTCATCTAATAGGTGATTAAATCCAATGCCCATTGCCAGTTTGCTCGCGAGGTGCTTTCTGTTCTGTTCGGATTTAAGGATCGAAGAATGTCAGTGACCATTAATATATCAATGTCTGTGTTGCGCAGCTTAACTTGCCAATTGATGGTAAGCCTTGCATCGTAATTATCTATCGTCCTGTGTACATCGAGTAACTATTTCAACGATAAAGATTTCCATTTATTCTGGTGTTACCTGCTCTGTTGAAACTCCACCGCAAACTTGCAGTGTCTTATAACAACTCCCCTCTTTGTCAGGTTGAAACCAATGAGGATTTCATGGAGTTTGTTGACCTGGTTGCTTATTGCGCTCACAAATTCCGAGCATCAGGAGACATGTATTGTGTAGAAGTTTCAAAAAGGTTAAATGAGATAGCAGCTATTTTTTCCGAGGTATTTTTATCCTCCTCTGCATGTAGACCCGCCTCAAATTATGCAGGAAGTATCCTAGTATATGAATTAATTTATATATTGACTGCTTGGCAGGCAGTACCACAACTTAATCTGATTCTTAGACTTTATTCGGCGGGGCTGTCCATCACAGTTTGCGATTCCAAGTTTGGAGAAAGTAAGGTTAAAGATTCAACAGATGATTGGAAGATTCAAGCTATGCTTGATGATGAGGCAAGATGGCAAAGCTTAGTTTCTTTACTGGGTTTGGTTGATAGTTACTCAGGCGATGTGGGCAATCAGACTGATGTACGATTGATTGGTGGACATAGGAACTATAATAGTAAAACAACAGACAGGAACCAGAAGACTTGTTGGCCACAATGCTTAGATGCCTTGAGATTCTTGTGCCAACCACTTGCGGACTTGATAAATTCAGTGAAAAGAAAGATTGTGCTGGAGACAGAAATTTCCTGCTCTTCTGCTCATCTTTCTACTATTCAAGATGCCTTTCTCCAATTTTGTGATGGTTGTCTCTTACTTCAGAGGTAAGGTGATCACTATCTGTCTCTTATGCTATATTCCGTAGCTTTTAGTCAGAATTGTGTTCTTCATCAGAAGATTGTTTTGCTCGTCATATGGTGAAATTAACTTAAATATATTTGGGTGGATTTTAGAATAGATAGTTCCTTAAGTTGTTGATTTCATTCATTTTTTTTACAATGGTAATATGCAAATGAGTGGCAAGTGAGATGACGTTGAAATCTTCAATGCACTTGGAAATTTGAAACTATAGTAATTATTTTGTGTGATATTCTTCTGTGAGTTGAATGCATTTCTCACTTTTCTTTTTCCCACTTCTTAGGTGCTCGTCTGACAACGGAGGTAGAGAAACTGACAATAACAAAGCTCTGTTAAACGTGGCCATGGGTGCTTTCATTGTCTCATTGAGAACCCAGATTAAATTGGAGGTTTGGTATTTACGTGCAGTGCATACAAATCAATGGATAAACATATTCTCAAGTTCCTGAAATTGTCATCATAAATCTAACTTGGTGATCCAACATTTTCCTTTCCAGATCAGTGCGCATCTAGTTGAGGATGTAATTTCCAGTCCATGGATCCGATCTCAAGAACTCAAGTATCTATTTGTGTTGCTTTACAATATTGGTATTGTTTTGCACAGAAATAAGGAGCTTAAAAAGGTGGAGTACATGTGTGTTATAAATACCTTGTTTCTTTTGGCGTTTTATAAAGTTTCCATGCAAACAAGTATGAAAACTGGATAAAAATCTGATCCTGCTTTATATATGTGGACCATGCATCTATATTGAATATTCTTCTTCATAGTACATTATAGAGTAAGTGTTCTACTTTGCAGGCTTGTGAAGCGCTCAAGCTCTGCTCCAAGGCATCATGGAGATGTGTTGAACTACACTGTCAGATGTTTGTAAATCACTCTAGTTCATCTGATAATGAGCTGTCAGAAGATGCCATTATGGATTTTGTGGGCGAAACATGTAATGCGTGTGCATTCTACCTAGATATATTCCAGCAATGTGGCAGATGTAACATTAGACAAACAACTGTGCATATTCTAGAAAATTGGTTGTCAGCTGAACATCTGATTAGGAGGTTACCAGGCCCTACGGCAATTGTAAAACAGTGGGTTAAGGTAAATTTTATATGATGTACCTTTTTTTTTACATATTTTAAACTTCAAGTATCTGAGTGTGTGCTATCAACAGATAGAACGGGGATGTCACACGAATCTGGATGCAGCTGGTTCTTGTACAACTTTGTACTCATTGCTATCATCATCTAAGAAAAATTCAAAGCGAGCAATTGGAAAAATCGTAGAGCAGGTTGGGATCCTAACAACCTTTCATTTATAGTTTAAATAAAGTTTGTGAAGGTCCTAACTTGAAGCGGCATGCTACTATAAATTCCTTTTTGTTTTTGTTTTTATCGGTGGATGTACTCTTACTTATTTGTAAAATTGGTGAAAATAATACTGATTTGTATTTTTTTTTATTTAATTTGCTTTTTCTCTTTTCTATAATGCTTGCAGGAGCTTCTTGCCTATGAGGAAGTCTTCCCTTTAAGCTCAAATCTTGGCCAACAAACGCGAATCAAAATAGCAGATATCCTTTTGAAGGATGTTTATGTCACAAAGAATATGCATGTAGAGAGATCAAGAATCTTAATATGGAAAGCAAGAATGGCAAGGACATCTGGAACTGAACATCTATCTGACTGCATTTGTTTTTTGTCAGAAGCAATCTCTTTATTGGTATATCTCTTTTACTACCTTCAGAACTAAAACACATTAATTGCTAGAAATATTTTTGTGACCAAGTTCTTGTATGTATGAAAGGAGGGTGAGGTACATAATGGGCCAAATAAAGAGGGTACTCCATCTTCTCACCAGTTACCTATTGCGTATTGCTTGAGAGCTTTCTGTATCCAGGAAGCTGAACCAAACTCGAAGGTGCAAATGCATAATACATATCTTCTAATTGTTGACAGTTTATCATTCAGTTTGTGGTATGTGGTTCAATATTTAATTTAATCTTCTTGAGACATTTTGCCTCATCACTTTTGTGCAGAAAGTCTTTGAAGATATTAGCACTTCCCTAAATCTTTGGTTGAGGATTCCTAGCATAGATGAAACTGAGGACAATTTACCAACAGAGAACATAATCCCTTTACTATATTATATGATTGATTTGATGTCAGTGAAGGTATCCTTTTTCATACTACCTAGCTGGATTATGTCTTTTTTGTGGCATACTTTACAGTGCGTGCTTCATTTCTATCTGACCCTTGTTACTTTTTCCCATGTCCAGGGATGTACAAAGCTCCATCATGCTATATACCAGCTGATTTTCAGATTATTTAAATGGAAGAATGTCAAATTGGAAGTCTGCCTTGCAATGCTGTGGGAATGTAGAAGGCTAAGTCATGCCTTATGCCCTTCCCCCATAAGTGATGCCTTTATCCTGAACTTATCAGAGAGTTTTGGTGACAAATCTACGTGCATTGATTTCTGGATAGATTGCCTGAAAGATTCAAAAGCAAAGTTAATTGGGTTCCAGCAGATCTTTCATGATTTACATAACAATTTATTGTGCACGTCCAATAAAGATGAAGGTCCCTTTCAATCAGACATTACAATAGATGATATCAAAGATGCAGCTTCAGAACTCATTTCAAGTGTAAGAAATCTATCTGTTGACTTTTTTCTTGCAAAACAATATCTATAGTGAAATCAAATTTTGCTAATGATGTCATTTCAGGCTTCAGTCTCTGGTCATTCATCTTTTGAAGCTGCATATCTCTATTATGATCTCTGTGAAAGGCTCATATCATTTGGAAAACTTTCAGAGGTAAAATTGTTAATACATATTTTACATCTATTTCCACAATTTTTTTGTTGTGAGTTATTGCCGTTTTCATTGTTACAATCTCTTGATGGTAAGCTGTTTTCTTTTACAGGCTCTTTCCTTTGCAAAAGAAGCCTATAGGATACGAACTCTTATATTTAACGATAAATTTAAGTATACTGCTGAGAAGCAGTTGGAAGAACACAATGATGCAGGGAAAATATCGGAGATACGGACTTTTAGCATAAAAAATTTCCAAGTGTTAAAATCGCCAGCAACTGATTTTTGGCCTTGTGGGAATTTTCTCTGGGACATCAAGCGTTGCTACTTGAGCCCTTGGAATGTTCTCCAGTGTTATTTGGAAAGCACCCTTCAGGTTCTATTTCTTCTCAGACCTTTTAGTCTAGCCAGACTCCATCACTTCTCTGTTTCTTGATTTGGTGCCAAATGTGCAGGTTGGAATTGTTAATGAGCTAATCGGGAATGGACTGAAGGCAGAAACCCTTCTATCATGGGGAAAAGCCATTTCATGTTCGCAAAGTCTGTTCCCTTTTGTAGTTGCATTTTCTTCTGCCTTAGGTATGGAACTACTTTTGTTTTTTTTATCAACAGTCTTGTCTTTTATTGTAGGTTTCCTTATTGCTTTTGTTAATAAGCCACTTGATTTTGTTTTCTTCTTCTTTAATTTCGCAAGGAAATCTTTACCACAAAAAGCAGATTATGGATTTGGGAGAAAAGGAACTCCGAAATGCTAAAGACATAATTATTGCTAATCAGAGAGAATTTTCTTGTGTAAAGTGCAAACTGAAGTTAGAGGTTACACTGGATAAGCAACTTGGAGACATATCTCGAAAACAAATTGATGATGTTGGAGTTTCCCAGAAAGATGGATTCTTGCATGCTGAAAGTCTGTTTAGTACTGCTCTGGGAAAAATTTGTTGCTTAGCATGGAAAAGCTGCGTAAGATCTCATGGGGAAGAAATTTCTGAGGGAACAGCGATTGATAGAAATGGAAGGGAAGTTTTAGGACATAAATCAAGCAAAATAAAAGTCAAGGTAAATAAGGAGCCAACCGCAAGCAAAGGCTCCAGGAGGGGTCGAAAACCTAAAGGTTCCCAAACTTGTGTATCAAAGGACCATGATTTGATACCTGAGCCAACTTCAAGGCTGACTCGCTCAATGCGTCAGTCACTTAAAGAGCAATGCCAAAACCATAATGTGCATGAAGTTGTTTCAAAGAAGCCTAGTTTCTGTGATGTATCTGATGGTTCTGGGGGTGAAAAGGTGTTGTTGGACACAAAAAACGCAGTCCAAGGCTTTTGCATTTGCTACAAAGGAAAATGTCAGCAGTGCCTCTCTGTAGAAGTATCTGAATCTGGGTCTCTCAACAAATTAGTAAGTTTGAAATGGGAAATTTGCCATAGGAGGCTTGCGTCCTCAATACTTGTTAAGCTCGGTATGCTCTAATACCTTATGCATCTGCTCATGCATGCATGCATATGAAGTTGGCCTTTTGACATTTTCCTGTTGATAACAGTCTAATAGCTTAATAGGGTAGAGGAGAACTGATATCCAGTAATTAATAAATCTATCCACTGTTGATGAAAAGTAAATGGTATGGAAATCTTTAGTGAGTTTCGAGGCCAAATTAGTTTTGATCTTTTGTTTTCTGGCCATTCTCATGTGTATACATGAACAAATGTGGATGCTACTCTTTTGTTTATTCTCTGATAAAATAGACTTGGTATATACACATCTCAGTCACTAAACATTGTTATAAGACGTGTTTATCTGCTTATAATTTAGTTTTCCAATTCAGGAAAATGTTTGGCGGACTCTGGTAGAGTTCATCTAGCTCATGAGGCACTACTGCATAGTGCCGCTGTTTTATTTAAAAGCAACTGGTCCAGCCACAACCTACCTTCTGTCAGCCAGTTGCTGGAGTTTATTGGGAAAGAAGTTACAATGGATGTATTTGCTATTGATCGTGCAATAATACTATACAACTTGTGCTGGTTAAGTTTGCGGAATTACCACTACATGGAGAGCAGGTATGTGTGACATCTATTGGTTGTACTCTTGTCAGTTTTACCATGGTTAAGCTTTTGTCCTCCCCCTCCCCTGATGCGATATTTATGCCATGAGAAAAATCATCTAAATTGATCAAATATGCCCTTTAGAATTGTGTACCTGTTATCCTTCTTAGCCTCTTGATTGTTACCGTTAACAGGTCTATTTGCTGTGATCTGTCTGATATTCCTTTCACAAAACTGGTGTCATGGTTGATGTTAGCATTTGTACTCAGCCGAGAGGTTCCAATACTATTTCAAAAGGTAAATGCTCTGCTTATTCGATGGTAACCTGTTCTTGCCTGTCCTGTTTTGATCTTTGATTATTCTATGGTATAAAACTGTTTTTTGTTCCCACAGGTTTCAAGATTGCTTGCTTCTTTATATCTACTTTCTACATCAAGTGCTGAATTCTCATTCGAATGTGATGGAAATGAGCTGTCTACAAGTCATTGGGTCTCATATTTCCATCAAGCCTCGCTTGGTACACATATTAGTTACCATTTCATTTCAAATTTAAGCCGAAGACACAAATTGCCTTGCGTCTCAGATAAAGAGGTAACAGGAATAGGTTGTATATGTATTTTCAGCTTGTCAATTTGTGGATTAAATCTTGTAGCCCAGTGTTATCAATGATATTTTACGTATTTATTAGTTTTCTATTTGGAAGTACATGTTGTGTCTCTTATCTTACAGGTTTTATTTTCAGTGTACAGAGGCTACCTGCTCGAGTTGTATGGTTCCTGAGGAGTTGGACTTACCCAGGTATGAGATAAAGTTAACTTAAGCAACCAGACATGCTATATAGTTTTTTGTTGGCTTACCCTATTTTTTCTTACTCGTCACTGTAGGCTTGCTCCTGAGCGTACTCAAGATCTTGTACAATTTGCTAAAGAATTCTTCAACAATCTTCCAAGCTCAGCAATCATCTGTATTAGTTTGCTTGGAGGCGCTTTAAATCAATTGTTACAGGAGCTAATGCAAATTCATTCACCTGTTTGTGCCTGGGTGCTCGTATCACGCCTAAACTTAAATAGTCAACCGATTGCTACACTTCTACCTGTAGATTCAATTCTAGAAGGTAAATATGAAATGTCTTCTGTTTGATCAATGGTGTTTCCTCTTTGTACTCATGATCTCATTGATTCACTAGACATGTCAGATGACGGTGCAAATCTTAGCTGTACGGAGGTGACTCAAGTCAATAATTTTGAGAGGCGCTGGCTTTGTCCATGGGGTTCCACCGTGGTTGATGTTGTAGCTCCAGCGTTTAAATCAATAATGGAGGAAAACTTCACATCTGCTGCTGACTTTCCTTCAGAAGACACAAAAGAGAGTAGATGCTTGTGGTGGGAAAAGAGAAAGAAACTTGATCACCATCTTGGAAAATTCCTAAGGTACCGTATGATGGCTCTCTTTCTATAACACGTATGATGGCTCTGTCTGTTTTACGGTTCAGTTAGATCAATCACTTCTTGTCATATTTCTTGACATTTTGCAGAATATATTCATGCCCACCAAAAGCTTTTACATTTTAATCTCTTCTTGTTAAGATTTTTGAATACAGGACTGTGTTTTGTTCCATCTTCTGAGTGCACTACTAGGCACGAGTCTTCATGTTTGTTAACAACATTTGGTATCCTCTCTTTTGTTCTAGGAATCTAGAAGCTTCCTGGCTGGGTCCCTGGAGATGTTTGCTTCTTGGAGACTTGTCAAACTACAAATTGCCCGACTCTGTGCAGAAAAAAATAGTAAATGATCTCAAATCCAAGTGCAAAATGGAAGTAAATGAGATGCTTTTGAGGGTTATTCTTGGAGGCGGGATTGAAAACTTTAAAGGAGAAGCATGCATTGCTCAGATTTCTTTAAGAAATGGTTGCTATGTAGGTAGAGGGGGATATCTTTATGAAGAGGATAGCTGTAAAACTCCTACTACTGCATCTAATATTTCTGAAAGTAGGCATGGGTTGGCCTTAAAACTGATACATGAAGCAGCAGCCAAACTAGAGCAACAGGACGGACATGAAAATAGAGAACCTATCATTCTTGTGTTAGATCCTGAGGTTCAGGTTCGTCAAATATATTCCTTATATCACTTCCCGGCACATGTATTACAACGTTTGATTGTCATTGACAAGTTCTGCTTGGTTTATCTGTTAAATCTTGTATGAGACCAATCCTTGGGATTGATGAACATGAAATTGTGCCAGGATTGGTTTAAGTGTATTGGTTAACTAAACTGCTGATTTTGATTAGATGCTTCCTTGGGAGAGTATTCCAATACTACGGAAACAGGAGGTCTACCGCATGCCTTCTGTTGGTAGCATATCGTCTGTGCTGAAGAAGCGCTCTCTCCAAGGAGAATCAGCAATATCTCATGTTGCTGCTTTCCCTCTGATTGATCCTCTAGATTCATTTTACTTGTTGAACCCCGGTGGTGATCTCACTAATACACAACTCGAGTTTGAGAGTTGGTTCAGAGATCAAAACTTTGAGGTAACATATAAATAGAGCATACTCGTCGTAAAACTTCTCTTTTATGCTTAAATTTTCAAAATTCCATGCTTTCAGGGGAAAGCTGGGTCAGTACCAAGTACTGAAGAGTTGACAGAAGCATTGAAAAATCATGATCTCTTTCTTTACTTCGGTCATGGAAGTGGTATGATTCCTCTAGCACTCTAGATTAAATGGTTTAAGCCCGTCGTTGGTGCAATTTTCGTTTTACTTTTGAGATTGGTTTATAAGAGATCTTCTACTGTATATGATCCGCAGGAGCACAGTATCTGTCTAGGCAAGAAATAGAGAGTCTAGATAAGTGTTCTGCAACTTTCCTAATGGGGTGCAGTAGTGGTTCGCTATGGCTAAAAGGCTGCTACATCCCACAAGGCATACCACTCTCTTATCTCTTAGCTGGATCTCCAGCCATTGTGGCGAATCTATGGGACGTAACAGACCGAGACATTGATCGGTTTGGGAAAGCGTTGTTGGAAGCTTGGTTGAGAGAGAGATCAGATTCTTCTTCTTCTTCAGAGGGTGGTGGTTGTAGCCAGTGTGAGTCATTAGCTAATGGACTTGCAGCCATGAACCTAAAAGGCAACAACACCAAGAGGTCAAGGAAACCGTCTTCGCGTAACAAACCAGCTCAATCAAATGTCGATGGATCAGGGAAGATCGAGTGCAATCACAAGCATAGTAGACGTAAGATCGGTTCGTTCATAGCCGCTGCTCGAGAAGCGTGCACCTTGCCACACTTGATTGGTGCTGCGCCGGTCTGTTATGGTGTACCAACTGGTATCACAAGGAAAAAAGGAATTGAAGCTATTCGTCCTTCTTCTTCATATTGTTAGCGTCTGGGATCCCAATTGTTCGGTATTTCAGCAGTTTTGAGGGAAATTTTACAGATCAATTTATGTGTATAATAAAGGCAATTGTTTATTCAGGTTTATACATCAACTGAATCCACCTCACTTGCGATTATGTTGTAAAAAGTATTCTGAAACAGTTTTACATACAGTAAATTTATTACTCTATACGGGGCCATGAAACAGAGCTTTTGACAAAAAATCTCTTAAATCTAAAAACAGTTTTACTATTCAACTATCAAGGAGCAATGTAGAACACCAAATTACACTTGTTCAATAATCATCGCCACCGTTGTCTTGATTGCTTTGTTGATTGTGTTTCTGAGCTACATACATTTCAGCAATCTGATCCGATGATGTTGCTTCCTCTGGCTTCTTGTCTTTCCGTACACGGACAAGACGAGGAAATCCCCTTTTAAACCAAAACAATAATTCAAAATAAGGCCAGTTGCTTATAATAATCAAAACAAAGAAGCAAAACAATGTTGGAACCTTATCAGGGTCCACGATTCCGATAGCTGCACAATGATGTTGTTGCTAATCGTCAAGTCAGCTGCTTTCACTTCCCACACCTTAAGCAAAACCACATTATTTAGCTTTGCATCAAACACACTTTGGACCCATGAGATAAATATCATTAGAGTACAAAACAAACATAATCCTACCTCGGTGGGACATTTGGATTGAGACTGTCATCAACTCTGTAGTATTGCTGGATTATTTGAATCATTACCAATTAACAACAACTCAGGCAACACAACATATAAATGTTGCAGGAAATAAATAGGCCAGAGAGAAGAAAGAAATTATCTTATCTTACTTTTGGAGTAGCAATCACTTTAGAGCAAAGACTGGAAGACACCTCTTGAAGCTCTGCTTCAGAAAATCCACTACCTAGTAGCCCAATCCGTAAGACCAACCCATGTATGAGAAACTTGACATACAAAAAATGAAATGTGAAGGTGCATAAGACTGACCAATGTTACAAATGCTCTGGAATTCTTCCTTATCCACAGAATCCCCAATGCTACTGTATATACACCCTAGAGTCCGTTAGTATCTAAACTTTATAAACACAAATTTGTTTAAAAGTGTATATTGCCTGTCCATATAGTCCTTCTTCAGTTTTAGCCAATTAAACTTTCACAGCTGCAAAATACAAGTGCAGTTCAAGTAAATAGAGGCTACTGTAAAGAAGGTGGTAGGCAACAATTAGAGATAAAAAGACAAGTGTTTCAGATATATATACCCAATGTCAATAGAAGCTTTAAGAAACTGTTCTATTTCACCGACATTGCTGGATGTTAGAGCAGTTGCAAACTGAAAATATCCAGGATCTTCATCGAATGAATCGTATAGCTTCTGGTAGAAGCAAGTGCAAACAAGTGTTACTTCACTGATATCGAAGAAAAAGGAAAAACCTTTGTTATGATTTACTGATATAGCTCACCTCTCGGCGAATATTCAGATTCTCCTCAGATAAGTAGTTGGCCATTTAGATATAACATGTCAAAAGCAAAAATGCATACTCCAACCTTGATATCACTGACATTCACATTTTTATGAGCTCGAGTGCTCAAAATCTGGAGCGGAAGAGTTTTCTTTTTTTTCTCTGTCGAAGGCAACAAGCTCGCAATCCAGGATAAACGATTTCACTGAGGGCTTCCTTAACCTACATAGAGAAATTTTTACACTAACTTGAGTACTAGAAAGATTTGGTCTTTCTAATGTTTTGAACAAGTAATACCAAGAAGTGTACTTACCTTGATAAGGCAAGAGCAACATCAGGGTACTTGCTAGTGTTTCTTTCAGCATGTTTACTGAATATCTCGAATGTACCATCCTCCATATAATGTATCTGTGCACGTTCACCATCATATTTGTATTCGCATGTGAAAACAGTGTCCTCAAATTTATCAAGTACCAAACTTAAACTTGTAACTGCTTTTGCAAGCATTGGTAAGACCGGAACGCTTAGTGTAAGTGTACAAGTTTTAGGAAGATTCCACACACCACTAGTTAGAAGAGAAGCAGCAATAATGTCATAGTCAGGAAGTACAGAGTATACTTCTTTAACAATCTTAGCCGCCTACAAAAACAGAGGAGATAAATCTCTAGAAGAATACTATATAGCCATTTGAATGTAAAAATGGCGAACCTCATCTAAAGGATTCTTGGTATTTGGGGGTGGCTTAGAGTGGTCTTCATCGGCTTGTCCCAAGGCAGCTAAAACAGTTTGATGCGAGAACCCTAACCGCAACTTTTCCTCGAGTAAACGAGTTAAGTAAAGAGGTTCACAATCTGTTGTTGCCACAAGAAGTGACTTGATTAGATCTTTCTTCTTTTCCTTGCTACCTTTTCCAGATTCCTGCCAATAAGCAATAATAATCTGAAGAAAAGCAAAGCATTCAAACGCCGAAAACACAATAAAGGCTCTTAAAATACCTTTGCAATTTGGCGAAGTGTGTCGGTAACCTTGACAACAGTCAATGGTTTGGGCATGAAAATCATAGTCTGAGACGAACGGCTCCCTTTTGCTACAAGCCCCAAGTCTCCCAGTTCCTACAAATCCACCACAGAGACAAGTGATACACTAAACAAGACCTTATTCAAAAACCTTATAGCCACAAGACAAGCTCATTGGTACCGTATTGAGCTTCTTAACGTGAGACTCAGTTCTACCAAAAGCTTGAGAGATAGCCTTGATGATGGAATCAGTGCCAATTCCCAATTTGACACCTTGATGAGCAGGTGAAATCTCATTGGCTGCAAGATAAACCGTAGGGACTAAATCTTCCGGAGTAGTGGCCATAACAGTTCTCAACAAGTTACAGAGAATATCAGTGATCGCAGTCCGTCCACTTTCAGTTTAAATGAGATCAAAGGCTAAGGAGAGAAATAGAAACGGAACTCTCTCTCCTTTCTCCCAACAAGACACAGTTTCAGGATCGAAGTCATCTGGTTTCTTCTTCAGCAATCCAGTTCTACTCTTGAGTTGCGAAACCCTAGACGATAATATAGGAGGAACTAGGGTTTTCTCCGTTTCTTTTCTTGTTCTTTACGAGAGCGTTGCACATCAGAACATCCAAGGCGGACCGGCGGTCGGGCGAAGAAGAAGACATCGCTCTCTCTCTCGCACACGAAACCTAAGCTTTTTTGTTTTTTTTAACCCAAACCTAAGTTTCACTGCAATATCAATCAAAACTAAAGCTATTTTTCAAGTCACGTTTAAAACTCTTTTCTGGTAAGTTTCATTTATGTGAAAGAGGTGAAACTATATGGGGGTTATCTGAGATCCTAGTGGAGGTCAATTTACATTCAATGGCCAACGTCTAAAAGCCTTCTCGTTGAAAGGAACAATTTCCTTAGCCGGTCTCGCACACATCCTAAACCACATGTGTGCTTCTGTTGTAAAGTATTCTCAAAAAGAGAGAGACACTATGAGAAATTTCAAAAAATGTCACTACCACTTTACAAAAATACCGTTTTATAATCTTTGTAAAAATGCAACTTTTTCAAAATTATTTATTCAATATATCATTTATATTTGAGTTCACTACGGTGTATTAGGGTTTAGTTTTGAAGGTTTTAGGGGTCAAAAGATTTTTTAGGGTTTAAAATTTTAAAATTTAGGCTCTAAAAAATCATAATTAGTGGCATTTTTGCAAATGGACACCAAAAGTGGCATTTTTGTAAATATACACAAAAATATGACAAAAAAATATAAAATTATTTTTAAAGAAAAACGATCATATACATGAATGTACATTAGCCATCTTTGGACTACAGGTTTCACTTCCTCCTGCATTGAAGAAGGCCTCTGGTTGCTTCTTATTGATACCTGAAGAGATTTCACACACTTAGTTATTACACATCTCATTGATAACATAAGAAGACGAAGAGGAAGACATTCATTGCTTGTAAAAATGCCTATCATTACTAACATCTGGTGGTTTCATATTGACTTTGAACTTGTGACATTCAGATCACGATGTCTGATATTTGCTGAAAACACTTTCCGTTTTCACTCTTTCAAGGCTCTATATTAAGTCACCTGCTATGGTGTGGGTTGGTTAATGTTTAGGATGTTGTTGATCAATTGTAGTAGAAAACCACAGCTGCTATATCCTTATCGCAATTGCTTCTGAGATTTAACCTTTTTGGGGGTTAGTCTGTTTGTTAATCTTACAAGGTACTTCTTTATTTGGTTCCTTGTGTTTGGATACTTTTGAGGTAATTTTGGTTAAGCCTCAAAGCTAATTCTTCTGTAGTTTGAGTATTTTATTCGTTATTTAAGTTTGTAAGGTTTTGAAAGGTAGCAGTTATGTTTTTTGAAAGACATGAAAAAAAAAAGTTTCTATATCCTCTTTACACTTTTAGGAAAGTTCTAAATTTTTGATATTATGTGCACAAGTAAGGATCAAAATCAGCTAAACTATACCTCTGAATAAATGTCTCCTGCCAACTCTTGTTGCTGCAATATCATCGCCATTTCCAGATCGGTACTGCATTACCATAAAAACCGAAAACAAATCTTAAACTTGTTATAGAGTTAGAAACAACGGGCAAGAATATTGAATTAAGAACAGAAAGTATGAGATATTTACTCTATCTCCATGCCTTCTTCCGATGAGCTCTTGTTGATGCTGAAAATATAATCCTGAAAAAAAAATGATTCAAAATTTGTAAAGCCAGTACTGAAATTTCAAAAAATGATTCAGAAGCAGGAGTTTTTTATACCGCAGTATTACTAATTGCGTGCTTTTGATTCCATTTTCGACTCTTGCCCTCGTCGCTCTTGAAGACCTTGAAGTCACCAGTCATGAAGACAGAATCCCCTTTAACCTGAAATTTTTAAAAACAAACAGTTGCAATCAAGTGAGAGTTGCATATAACAAAATATTCTCTCCTCGTAAAGCTAACTAATACATAATTCACAAATATACCTTGTTTAGTTATCAAAAAAAAAGAAAAACAAATACCTTGTTCAATTTTTCCCAAACCAAGTCTCGCTGCGTCAGATAGCCTTGATCAGTAACCAATTGATAGAGTTCACCATCATACTGCAACACATGATCAGAAGTTATAATCAATCAATCTTCAAGAATTTGTAGTATAAATGTTAGAATCTCCTCTAAACTACTTCCGGGTTATCGATCAAAAATACCGAGAGAAAAAAAACCTTCAGATTTGCATATAAGTAAAATACCTTCAGCATGGTTAGAAAGTGATTGTTTCGGAAGAAAACACAAAGTTCATCTTCTTTAACTTGTTCTTGCAAGTACGAGAGTCTGGAAAATATGGTCATCAATAAGTATAAAGACAAAACCAGTGTAGCCAATTATAGAAAACCTAGCTAATCAATCAATACCATCACTCACCCAGTAACAGTTAACTGACTGCGATTATTGTTCAAAAACTTGTTGATCAATTCACCTGAAAACTCAACCATGGTGAAGTTTTCTTAAGAAAAACAGGAAATATATGAAGTTGACTCTTTTTGCACAATAGATACATATAAAATGTATGGACTTACCCTCTTCTGGCGTGAGCTCATTTGTATCCCTCCATTCCAAAGAGCTTTCTTCAAGCAGTGACTCGCCTTTGTAAAATGGAGACCCTAAGCTTCCACATTCATCACCTTCATACGGGGGTTTATCGTCATTACCCTTGGATCTGCCACTAGAATCTGGAAATGCAATGAACAGATTTGCATAGAAAACTTCAAATCTGGACGTCCTCCAGATGCACTTTAAGTCAGTTCACATAGAGATACCAGTTATGTTACCTTCAGACTTGATCTCAGAACTGCTGTCAATTTTGGTTGACTCCAGATTAGTCTTCTCAACAGAGATTTCCTCAGAAGAAGCCACATGCACAGTAGTCATTTTGCTGCTATCCTTCTCAACATCACAAACTGTCTCATCCCTCCTTTTGTTTGAAGCTAACTGGTCATGGTCAAGAGCTCCACTGCTTACCTTTTCCCCCACATTGATCTCATTCCCATCTTTTGATTTCGTAGAAGAAAACTGATCATCAGATTTGGACTGCTGACAGATATTGCTCGTACAACCAGCTGCAGCATCCTTAGACATTTCATTATCATCTAATTCTCCTCCACTGCTTGAGCCTCTGTGGATTTTCAAACCAGGCGCTTCCCTTTCTGATAATCGCAAGGCTTGCAACAACGCTATTTCCTCTTCAATATCTCCCTTTCTCAATCTACTATGCTCTGCAGATGCAGGTGGAGAGACAGCAAAAGATAGACAGGGTGAAGGAATCCGTAGAGCTGCAGTGGTCGCCTCAGCAAAATCAACAGAGCATTCTCCAGAACTCTGACTGCTCGGGGAGTTTACAGTCTGCGTCTCCAAGGCAACAAGAGCACTCATTAAAGCATTATAAGACTTGCAACCAATTGCAGTAGCAGTTTCAAGATCCTGGAGGCAATAAGCAGAGGAAAAGCAATCAGATATTGAAACTATCTTATCACTCCAAAATTCCAAATGAAAAGGGTGACAAGAAATGATGTACCTGGGGATTAACGATCCATCCATGATACAAGGGAATCTTAAGTAGATCAAATATAGCTAGCTCAGGTGTAAACTCAAAATCATCAATCCTGAAAAACCAAGTAAACAAACATTCCTCGATTATGATAATGGAACTTCTATGTCTGCATTTAAAAAGAGGAAAAACAGATTAAACAAAGAATAAAAACCTCTTGAATTTTATATTGACATTGATTCCATCTGCAACGAGTGGTAAGAGACTAATGGCATCAGAAATACTCTCAGTATATTCATCATCTTCTCTCTGCCATGAGAGAAACAAACAAAGTAAGCTTCTCTCTGCAATAAGATAACTGAGAAAGAAAGAAGACGAAATCAATCAGGTTATTACATCAACGTTAGTGTTGAAATCGATCAGTGTGGTTGCCACAAGAGTCAGCAATCTCTCTTGAGAAACTTCACGAAACTGAGGATGCAAATCGTCTCTCAAGATAAGAACATTACCTGTTTGCATAAAAACACACAAGAATTTTCAGGAAAAATCTACACACAACACAAGTTTCTTCGGAATCTTCCATCAATTTTTAACCTAAAGGATTCAAAGATACTAACACCAACATTCCCAATTTTTCCGTTTTCCCTAATCGATCGTCTAAAGCGAAGTTCACAAACCCTAGCGAGAGTGAAAATTGGGGGAAAAAAAAAAAAAAAAGCGTACAAATAGCGATCAAAGGACAAGGTCCGTTCTGGTTCTGGAGAATGATTCGCTTCTTTCTTCCAAGAAACTTAATCTCCTTCGTCTTGTAAATGACTTCGTTCTTCGATTCCACGACGATCTCGTCGCCGGGAGAATCCGAAGTCGACGACATTGACGTTCCGCGAAGATCTTCTCGAATCGGAAAATGTGATAATCGCTTAATCTCCTCTCGAAAGTGAAGCCAAGTACAATAATCGAAGAAGGAAGTTTTTTTTCTGAATTTCAAGAGAAAAGCAAGAAAGTGAGATTTATATAGACGATGATGGGAGGAGAAGAAGAGGAAAAATACTTGATTTTGAATTGGGTTGACTACTAAACCAACCAAACCGAAATTTGTAGTGTATGTTTTTACTTAACCGAAATTTGTAGTTGTAAACCGGTAAAAGCTTAAAAGCCTATTTTGGGCCCGTATTATATTGATGACCAATCAAGCCTATTATATCAAATTGAAATGGCTGCAAAAAGGAAAAAAAAAATCAAATTGAAATGTTTTACAATATTGTTAATATGGAGAGTTAATAAATATAATAATGAACCACAAACCATTATTCTTAATCCTAATTTTTGTTTTAAATCTATTTTTTGTCAAAATTTCAAAAAAAAATTTCTAAATTAATTACTTCTTCGTCCACTAGTTTATTACTCCCTCTGTTTGAAAATATAAGTTGTTTTAGATAAAAACGCAGATATTAAGAAACTATTTTCTACTAAAAAGTATCATTTAATATATTTAATAAAAATAATTTGACTAATCACACAAAAGACTGCAAAATATTAGTGTTCACACAATATTCAATAAAGTTAAAAATATATCTAAGATTGTCAAAACAACTTACATTTTAAAACAAAAAAACCTTCAAAACAATTTATATTTTGAAATGGAAGGAATATAATTTAAATAATAAAAAGTTAGTGAATGGTAAATTTGATTATTTTACATTTGCTTAGTTCTTGATTTGTTAACAACTACTAAAAAATAAGAAAATCATATTTTATATCTAATTTATAGAAAAAACCTAATTCACATGTGTTTTGTAAATGATCTCGTGATTTTTGCATAATGCTCATTTGCTATCAAACGAATACTGGAGGGTGTTAAAGGACTTTAAAGTTTGATATGGAATGGTTTTAAACTTTTAAGTATTAAGAGAAATCTAGTTTCTTCGATGCATGGTTAACATAAGAAAAATTCAATTTCAAAAGAAAAGCTATAATTTTCTTTTTTTTTATAGAGAAATTAGCCTCTATATTAGTTATTGTCTATATATTTAATTATCTAAGATAGCATAAAATGAAATTTAATAACTAACACTCTAATTACTTGAGATTTCAATTTTACCCTTATTGTATTTATGGTAATTGATCTCATATCTCATCCTCATTATTATTTCAATTAATACTTTATTTTCTTATATTAAATTCTTTATTTCTCATGTTCAAAAATATAGATAAATAACATTCTCATGTTAACATAAACGTTTTATACTTTTCATTTCTGTTAATTATATATGTATACATATATTTAGCTATATATCCAAATACACTTATCAAAATTTTCTATTTTTATCAATTATACAGTTAACTATGTATCCAAATATACTTATATTTCTAATTAATTTTCTTCACAAACAGTCAACTATACTTGTTATATTTACGAATAGTTATCTCTTAACTACTCACTCTCTTTGTATTAAGTATATAGTTAGATATATACTAACTATTTTAAAATATAATTACTTATAAATTTATATATGTAGTCAGCTATATACCCACATATAGTTATCTATATAGTTAACTTTTTCACAAACAGTTAACTATACTAATTAGTTATATTCACGAATAGTTCACTATTATCTATATAGTTAAAAATATAAATAACTATATTTAAATGTAGTTAATTACATATTCATGTATAGTGCTATATAGAAAGATATAGTTGTCTATTAGTTAACTTTATTCATAAGAAAACAACTATATTTGTTATACTCACAAATAGTTCACTATTTTTTGTTATATTTTTACAAATAGTCCACTATTTGTGTTAATAATACTTAGTTTTTTTATGTAGTTCACTATAAAATTTATATATCCAAAGTCTTAAACAATAATCATTTACTAAAAAATAAAAAAATGCAGAACAAAAAAAAAAATATATATATATATATATACATTTTATATATGTCAACTTCGAGATTATTTTTGGAAAGATTATTATCTCTTTTTTATTAAAAATTTTTTACTAAAAAACCAATTTGCATTAAATATGCATTTAAAGTGATAACTTTAATTGAATTGATTGAAAGGATAAAATGGTCAAATTTTTTTTTTTTTTGTTATTTACTAAATTTCTAAACTACACATGCTATTTAATTAATTTATATGCTCAGATATGTTATTTCACTAATTACCCCTTCTTTTTATCACAAGAAAGCCACGAATCTATTTTACACTATTAAACATCTAACATGTAGCATCATTAACATTAACATCATCTCATTAAAATTGAACATAAATGACAATTAAATAGAAGTGGAGACATATTTGTTCATTGGATCTTCTAAGACAATACAATTTAAGAAAATATTTTCCCAAAACTAATCTCACAACTTCAAAAAGAATGCTAATTATTGTACGAAAATTACTTAACTGTTTTAATCTACAAGTGCGCAACCGTTCCAAATAAGGATATGATGTCATAAAAGAACTACAGAGAGGTTTCCCAACTTGTTCACCTTAGCCAAATTAGTGGTATAGGTTGGTATCATTTTAATGTTCACTTATTCAGACAGATTCCTAAAGAAACATAACAAGCAATGGAGGTTTTTACTGGGTTTGATCCTCTTTGTGCATCTCATCTTCGTCATGGTGTCTTTGCAACTGGGAGAAAACTTCGAATTAGCGATTGAATGTTTCTAGTGCTTCATTTGGGCTCAATTTCCTATTAGTGAAGTTGAAATAGTTCAAGGTTATAGGCATGATGTTAAGATCAATTAACTTCATGTGGATGAAAAATCTGTTTGCAAAAGCTGTTCATATAAAACCACGACTATTTGAGCACCTACTCGTGTCAACATCAGAAGAGGAAGGTTGAGGTATAATAGAGCAAGTAATAATATAGCTAATACTTATGTCTTTTGTGGAAAGCTGTTCACGATTGCTGATGCTCATGATTTATCTCTCTCTCTCTCTCTTTCAGATCTTTTTAGTTTGTGGGTATAGATGACATTCTTAGTAGAATACCGCTTAGATCTTTTGTTTGTTAAAGACACTGTTTTTATTGTTCTAATTTTAAAGTTTTGGGTGTTCATATGAAATCAACCTCTCAATAAGTTTTATTAATTTTGAAGAACAAAAGTGTATTAATGAATTATTTTTCTTTTCTGATTTTAATACTTCAAAAACTAAAAATTCTCATTTTCTTATCAAAAACTTTTAAAAAATAAAATTCAATAAGAAAAATAAAGAACTGAAGGAGAATGCAAAATTTTAATTTCTCTAGTCTTAAAAAGCTACTATTACTTTTAGGATGATGAAATGTAAATGTAGTAGCATCATCATCATCAACATTATCATCATCCGAAGTGAACATAGATGAAAATTATATGGAAGTGGAGACATGTTGTTCATTGGACCTCATGAGACAAGACAATTCAAGAAAATTCATCCTCAAAACTAATCTCACAACTTCAGTAAAGAATGATAATTATTGTATAAACATTTTACATATCTTTGTAATTGTTTCATATCTTGAAGTGCGCGATTGCTCCAAAGAAGGATTTGCTACCTCCTTCCAATGTTTATCTTTGCGTTTAATCGTTTTATAGGTTTCTTACACCATCGTGCTCGCTTATGTGATGATGATATTTGGTCAAAACTCATTTTCAAGGGAGACTTTCATGCATGATGTTGTTGTTATGGTTGTTCATGTAATCTAAGTTGCTGAACCACAAACCATTATTTTTAATCTTTTTTATAAAGAAAAACAAAATATTTTCTGTTTAGATTCCAAAAAAAATAATCTATTAATTAACTTCTCCATCCACTAGTTATCATTTGAATAATAAAAAGTTAGCGAATGGCAAAGTTGAATGATTTTAAGTTTGATTAGTTACTCTGCAATAACCACTATTAAAAAAGAATAGTCATATTTTGTATCTAATTTCAGTATTGTGTGTTTTGAACGAAATATATCATGAGTAAAAGTTTCTTAAGTATGTTCAGTTTGGGGTCTCCATTTTTTTATTACTGGTTTTCAAATATTTTAGGAAGATATTTATCTTTGATGGTAGCAAAATAAAAATACAAGAAGGAAAATTGCATTTAAGAAACATAAAAAAAAATTATAATAAATCCTTAACCATTTAATCTAAATTGAATGGTTGATATTTTGTCATGCACATGTTATTTTTGTTTTTTTCTTAATTATTAAAAAAAAATTTGGTTATTCTTGCAATTCATCCATACAAGAAATGCTTGTTTCATTTCTAGACCAAACATCAGCAGAAAATAAGATTTGGTTATCATTAAAGATGTGAACATGCAAAATTAACTTACACCTGTTTTTGCCTAGTGATAATTTATTCTGTCAAAAATGTTGAAGGACTTTAAAGTTTAATATGAACTGGCTTTTAGTATTTAAAAAACTAGTTTCTTCACTACATGGTTAACATAAGAGAAAATCAAGAGTAAAAGAAAAGACACAAAACTATTCCCTGCCTTTTTGACTATTAGATCTTTGGGTGTTCTATTTGCACAAAGAAACTTTCACTTATCAATTGTTCTTCTCTCATCCAATTAATCAAAGACATATTAATATATGGGTTATGAAATCTTGTTTTAAGTATTATAAACTAATAAAATATAATTTATAATATGTGTATGTTTATTTTATAAATGGAGCAAGTAAGAAAAGCCTGAGAAATGTTGTAACAACGTATTTTTCTTTTTTCCTTCCCACTCTATTCCCTCTGCAACATTTGTGTGCTGTATATATAGGCAAACAAGATAACATAATTGAACCGACATAGGTAAGTCGGTTTAGATATATTATATAATATTAATAGATATTTATATTTTATAATACTCCTCCTTAAATATCTATTTATGTTTGGATATTTTTATACTGCCTCGTTAAAAACCTTATCATGGAAAAACCCAGTGGGACAAAAACCATGACAAGGAAAAAAGAGTGCAGTCTCCCCCTGAAAAAAATATATATAATCTTTTCTTTATAGGTCTCGTAGATGGTGCATTCCGATACTCTGAACATGTTTCCGGAATGTTGTAGTCGGAAGCGCCTTTGTGAATAAATCTGTTACGTTGTCACTTGAACGAATATATTGAACATCAATCTCCTTCTTCTCTTCGAGTTCTCGAGTGTAGGAGAAAAATCTTGGGGGAATATGTTTCGTCCTATCATTCTTGATGTAGCCTTCTTTTATTTGGACAACACATGCAGAATTATCTTCAAATATAGTCGTCGGCTCTTTGTTGGTGGTTATTCCGCTTGCTTCTTGAATATGTTGAGTCATTGATCTGAGCCATACACACTCTCTGCATGCTTCATGAAGTGCAATGATTTCGGCATGATTCGAAGAAGTAGCTACCAAAATCTGTTTTTGAGACCGCCATGAGATTGCAGTTCCACCAATTGTAAAAACGTATCCAGTTTGCGAACGAGCTTTATGCGGATCAGATAAATAACCTGCATCTGCAAAACCAACAAGACCATCCTCGGGGTTTCTTGAATAAAATAATTCAAAATCAATCGTACCTTCAAGGTAACGGAATATGTGTTTTATTCCGTTCCAATGTCTACGAGTAGGAGATGAACTGTATCTTGCAAGTAGATTAGTAGCAAAAGCTATATCTGGTCGAGTACAATTAGCAAGATACATAAGTCCACCAATAGCGCTCATATAAGGTACTTCTGGACCTAATATTTTCTCACCATTTTCACAAGGTCGAAATGGATCCTTGAAAACATCAAGCGATCTATTAACCATTGGAGTACTCAAAGGAGTCGCTTTATCCATATTAAAGCGTTTCAATACTCTTTTGGTGTAATTTGATTGATGCACAAAAATTCCACTTTTGAGATGTTCAATCTGTAGCCCTAGACAAAATTTTGTCTTTCCCAGATCTTTCATTTCGAACTCCTCTTTCATATGAGTTCTTGCATCATCAATTTCCTTTTGAGTTCCAATTATGTTCAGGTCATCTACATATACTGCAATGATCACAAATCCTGATGAGGATTTCTTAATAAACACGCAAGGGCATATCGCATTGTTAATGTATCCTTTACTTAACAAATATTCACTTAAGCGATTATACCACATGCGTCCGGATTGCTTTAATCCATACAGTGATCGTTGTAATTTGACCGAACATATTTCCTTAGATGATGCTTCATGCACTTTTAATCCTTCTGGGATCTTTAATCCTTCTGGGATTTTCATGTATATATCAGTATCAAGTGATCCATAAAGATATGCAGTCACAACATCCATTAGGTACATTTCTAAATTCATAGATGCCGCCAAGCTCATTAAGTACCTAAATGTGATTGCATCCATAACCGGAGAATATGTCTCTTCATAATCAATTGCCGGTCTTTAAGAAAAACCTTGTGCCACAAGCCGGGCTTTATATCGTGTGACTTCGTTCTTCTCATTTCTTTTTCGCACAAAGACCCACTTATATCCGACTGGGATTACATCTTTTGGTGTAACGACTATAGGTCCAAAAACATCTCTTTTATTAAGAGAGTCTAATTCATTTCTCATGGCCATTTGCCATTTTTCCCAATCAGATCTTTCGTGGCATTCTGATACAGATTTTGGGTCTGGATCATCTTGATCAATTTCTTTAGATACAGAGAAAGAGAATATTCCATCAGTATCATCGATTTCATTTCTAACCCATATTTTTCCATTTTGGGCATAATTAATGGAAATCTCATATATTTCTGTATCATTTTCATTTTCTTCCTCTGGTTCTTCCGGAACCCTTTCATACATATCTTATGGATATTTTTCTTTATATGGTTCCTCTAGAACCTTCTCATTTTGTTCTCCTAATTTCTTTTTCTTTCGAGGATTTTTATCCTTTGAGCCCATCGGCCTCCCCCTCTTTAATTGAACCTTAGGTTCATTCGCTTTGTTTCCATCGATTTGTTCTTCTGGAACATTGATTCTTGATGGAACATTTGCAGCTGGTATATATGATTTTGTCACCCTTTTTGTATTTGTGAACGCATCAGGTAACTGGCTTGCCAAATTTTGCAAGTGTACAATTTTCTGAACTTCCAACTCGCGTTGTTTTGTAGGGGGATCAAGATGTACTAAAGATGGTGCACACCAAATAATATCTTTTGGAATTCTTTTAATTCCTCCCCCTAACGCCGGAAATTCATCTTCATTAAAATGGCAATCGGCAAAACGTGCCGTAAACATATCACCAGTTTTTGGTTCAAGATATCGAATTATACTTGGTGACGTATACCCGACATATATCCCAAGTCTCCTTTGAGGTCCCACTTTTGTTCTGTGTGGCGGAGCTATAGGGACATAAACCGCACATCCAAAAACACGAAGATGGGATATATTGGGTTCTTGGCCAGATGTTAACTGTAATGGAGAATATTTATTATATGCACTTGGTCTAATCTGGACCAATGCCGCAGCATGCAATATAGCATGTCCCCATACATGAATTGGGAGATTTGTTCTCAAGATTAACGGCCTTGCAATGAGTTGCAACCGTTTAATTAAACTTTCAGCCATGCCATTTTGTGTATGAACATGGGGAACTGGGTGTTCAACATCAATCCCCATTGTCATACAATAATTATTGAAAGCTTGTGAAGTGAATTCACCGGCGTTATCAAGCCTAACTTTCTTTATGGCATAATCAGAAAATTGTGCTCTTAATCTGATTATTTGGATAATGAATTTTGCGAAAGCCGTATTCCGTGTTGTCAACAGACACACGTGTGACCATCTACTCGATGCATCAATTAATACCATAAAATAGCGAAACGGCCCGCATGGTGGATGTATAGGTCCACATATATCACCATGTATTCTCTCTAAGAATACTGGATTTTCATTCCCAACTTTAGCCGGTGATGGCCGAGTTATTAATTTTCCTTGAGAACATGCGGAACATGAAAAATCTCTAGATTGAAAAATCCTTTGGTTTTTCAATGGATGTCCGCTAGAGTTTTGCACAATCCTTCTCATCATGACTGATCCCGGTTGCCCTAACCTTTCATGCCATATTTTAAATATATTAGTAAACTGCTTGTTTACTACAGCATATGACTCAGTCATATAAATCTTTGTGCAATATAATCCAGAAGACATAATTGGTAATTTTTCCAATATATGATTCTTTTCTGACGTAATGCAAAGATATTCAATGCCATTCTTATTCTTCGTCTCGATATGATATCCATTTCTCCGGATATCTTTGAAACTTAATAAATTTCTGTATGAACTAGGGGAATATAATGCATCATTTATCTCAAAGTTTGTTCCCCTTGGCATTGAAAACCTAGCTTTTCCTGAGCCCATAATAATATTTGCATTACTAGATACAGTACTCACGCTTCCGGCAGAGTCTTTTAAATGAAGAACGGAGAAATACTTTTTATCTCTTAGTATTGTGTGCGTTGTCGCACTATCTGCCAGACATGTATCTCCGTCCATAATCTCAAGTTCTGACATTGGCTGGTATAACAATATTAATCAGAGATGCATTAATAAAAAGAAACGAAATGTTATGTAACATGAGATTATAAAATTATTTTAAAAATATTTTACAAAAACTATTTTACAAAATTATTTTAAAAATATTTTACAAACTTATTTTAACAAAATAGTATAAAATCTATTTTACAAAATTATTTTTCAAAACTATTTTAACATCATATTGCAAAATAAAATCATATTATACAAAGTACATAAAAATACTAATATCATGTCTTATAGATTTAGTTGTCATTTATTTCTGTTGATACATCAGGATCAACAAGAAAGTCAACAACATCGAAATGAGCATCATCATTGAGACCGTTAAAGGAAGGTCCAGCTTCATCAGTGATGAAATTTGTTTCGACATTCGTCTGCTTTGCCTTTTGTAACTCTTGATACAGATCGGCCAAATGTTTTGGCACACGACATGTTCGTGCCCAATGGCCTTTCATGCCACATCTGTAACAAGCACTCTCCGTTTTTCTTTTATTTATGCGGCCAACAACATTTCCCAGAGAATTTTGGTTGGCTTTCAATGTGCCAGAGTTATCTGATTGGAATCCTCTTCCTTGTCCTCGGCCTCGTCCACCACTTCTGCCACGTCCGCGTCCACGGCCTCTACCGCGACCACGCCATCGTCCTCGAAAATTATATGTATTGGATCCTACCACATTCGCTTCTGGGAATGGAGCCGATCCAGTTGGACGAGATTCATGATTCATTATAACAATTTCATTATTTTGTTCAGCAACAAGAAGAACTTGCATTAAATCCGAGTATCGGATAAATTCTAGGGGTGTCAAAATGGGTAATCCGACCCAACCCGACCCAAACCCACATGGGTTCGAGGTTTTAGTGGGCGGGTTTGACCCGACCCGTTTATTATATGGGTAGAATTTACATACCCAAACCCATTAATGTGAAACCCGATGGCCTAATGGGTTATATGGGTACCCGTATATAAATTAAATATCATAATAAATTAATTAAAAAAAACAACATCATTTCATATTATTATTAATAAATCCAACAAAAGTTTTTTAACTTTCAAATAACAAGCCAAAATAATTGTGTTCATATTTTAAGATAAATAAAACCATAAAGCCGTAAAACCAGAAAAACCAAAACCATAATAAAACCATAGATTAATTTAAAAAACACTTCAATCTTCGTTGGGTTCATTTGCTTCATTGGATGCATCAGCTTCCTTCTCATCATCATCATCACTTTCATTGTCTACAATTAATTATAAAAATATATCATCAATTTGGATAATATTAATAGGTAGTATTACAATCAATAAATATGAATGATAAATTTACCTTTTTCATCACTTGGAAAACCAAATAACCAAGATCTCGTACAAAGTAAAGCTTGGACATGTTTAGGAAGAAGCCGGCTGAGGTATTTGTTTAGAACACGTGAACCAATACTGAAAGATGATTCCGAAGCCACCGTAGTTATAGGAATGCTGAGCACATCAGCTGCCATATGTGCTAGAGCACCAAACCTATGTCTGTTATCTTTCCAATACTGCAAAACACTCATACCAGGATAGTTTCTCATCATTAACTTTGGTTCTTCCCAGTACATTACCAATGGTGACTTCCCCTCGTCCATAGCATCAGGAGCATCATCCAAATCAAACAAGTCCTATATTATAAGAACTCGTACACGTTAGTAACGTGAAGGAAACATTAATTATTTAAAAATTAATATTTACAAAATTTGAAACTTACATCATCAAAGTCGTGTCTGCTATGTTTAGTGGGATGATGATGAGAAGAAGACGCATTGGTAGACTTCATCGTCTTAGGAAACTTCTTCTTGTATTCTTCAAATAGCATACTCATTTTTCTCTTCAGATTCTCCAACTTCACTTCACTAGTACTTGGATCGAGCTCTTCGTAAAGACTCTTGACGAGCTTCAGTTTCATTCTTGGATCAAAGACAGCACCCATTGCAAGAATAAAACTGTATTGTTCCCAATACTTGTCAAACTTAAGCCGCATTCGACAAGCCATCTCCCTGATGAGGTTATCAGAGTTTCTGTCATTTTCTTTCAGAAGGCGTTCAATCTTCCACACATTCGAAAAATAAAGATTAGACGTAGAATAGCTTGTCCCCGACATCAATGTGGTAATCTTGTAAAATGGCCTCAAAATGTGACATATTTTTGATGCCCTCACCCATTCTTCACTCGACGGGCAACTCTTGTAGTTTTTATCAACCACTTTTAATCTATTAAAAGCACGTTCGTATCTTAGAGCCTTCTCGAGCATCAAAAAAGTTGAATTCCATCTCGTCTGAACGTCCAGCGATAAAACTACTTCATTACCACCTTCTACGCATCCCTTGAATGCAATCCCTCTCGATTTTGAAGCTTTGACATACTTCACACTATCTCTGATCTTGGTTAAAGACCCACTGATAATCTTTAGCCCATCTTGCACAATAAGATTCAGGATATGCGCACAGCATAGAACATGAAAGAATTCACCTCCACATAACAAGTTGTCATCTAGATTAAGCCGCTCCTTTAGTATATCTTGCATAGTGTCATTCGCTGTAGCATTATCCAGAGTAAGGGTGAATATCTTCTCTTCAATTCCCCACTCTTTCAAGCATTCATGGATGTTGCTAGCTAAAGCATCACCCGTATGTGGAGGAGGTATGTCACAAAATGACAAGATCTTGCTATTCAAAGTCCACTTTTCATCTACGTAATGGGCTGTCAAAGATATATAACCTTCACCAGAGATTGCTGTCCAACAATCTGAAGTTATACATATCCTGCTCTGAATCTTTTCCAACTCCAACTTCATCTTCTTCTTTTCGTTCTCCCAAGTTTTGACAACGTCTAATGCCGCTGAGTTTCTACTGTAGTTCTTGTAATCTGGATTCAGATAACGAAGAAAACTTCTCATCTCTTCATATTCAACAACAGAAAAAGGAAGATCATGCCGGATTATGACCCTGCTAAACTTCTCCCGAACAACACTCTGATCAATCTTCGTTGTCCTCGTCTTTCCGTCAGCATCAATGATCATATTGGCAACATGCCCAAACTTTGGCTTCTTCATGCACCTTTTATGATGACGCTTCATAGGAGATGTTCCTGTGTTATCCTCAAACACAAGTTTATCACCACAGTAGTTACACTGAACTCGACTCCTACCATCCGGACATACTCCGATGGAAGTAAAATGCTCCCACATGTTTGAAGTCTTTCTCCTTTGTTTACGAGGCCTGTCTTGACCTTCATCACCTTCTGGCATTGTGGTAAAATCCTCGTCATCCTCCATCAATATCTCTTCTTCATCCGCAAACTTTGACTCCCAATCTTCCATGTTATCTAGTCAAAACACAATTTAAAATTATAAACTAGTTTAACTATAATCGCACATAATAATAATAACAAAAAAAATACACGATTAAATATAGGTTTCTGCTTTAATTCTTCAAATACCTAGTTAATCTGTCTAACAGTTTTAACATCCATCATCAAAACATGCATGGGGAATATTATATTTATATAGACGTAGCATGCAAAATATAGTCTAAACAGCAAACAAAAGTCAACTTGCTAATGAATAAATCAAAGCAACAGACAGAAAATCAGTTGACTCTTGCCCACTACAAACTCTAGAATCAACTTATTTAAATATAGACACAAGAACAAGACACCACATATGTAACTAATTAGTTACTTAACCTAACAAATAACAACACGTTTATACGAGTGAAAAGAGAAAAGACAAATAAAAAGTAATACAAACCAGTGAACGACGAAGGTGCAGCCATGATAGGGACACGATCAAACTTAGATGACACTGAATGTAAAAAAAAACTATGAGAATGAGATAGAATAGAGGCAAACTAAAGATACGGCTCCTATTTATATAAGTTATATAAAATCCTAAATTTAGTCGATCAAAAAGAAGCCCTAGGTTTTTAGTCGATAAAAAAAAACCTTAATTTTTTAAGCCGATTAAAACTATAATTTTTATATTACTCTAATATATATATTAGTTTTTTTTTATTTTTTATGAATAACCCGTGGGTTACCCAGAACCCAAATGGGTTTACCCATTAAACCCATAACCCTAATGGGATAACCCACCAGAACCCATTTATATATATGGGTAAAAATATTCAACCCATACCCGCTAAAATCATGGGCGAGTTTGGGTAACCCATGGGTAATAACCCATTTTGACACCCCTAGTAAATTCCCTTGCCCGATATTGTTGCTGGAGGACTACGTTTCCTGGATGAAATGTTTGGAGAGTTTTTTCGATCATATCAAAATCACTTATACTTTCTCCACATAACATCATCCTCGAAGTAATTCCGAACAAAGCGGAATTATATTCGCTTACACTCTTATAATCCTCAAACCGCAGATTCAGCCACTCATGTCTTGCATTTGGTAAGATCACATATTTCTGGTGATCAAACCTATCTTTGAGTGACAGCCAAAGATCTGCGGGATTATCTTTCATAATATATTCATCTTTTAACGTATCATGAATATGATGGCGGAAGAATATCATGGCCTTTGCCTTTTCCTCATCAGACGTGACCTTCCATTTATCAATGGTGTCAAGAAGTCCACTTGCTTTTAGATTCATCTTTGCACCTACTGCCCATGTCAAATAATTTTTCCCAGATAAATCAAGGGCAGCGATCTCAAGTTTTGCCAAGTTTGACATGATAACTATATAACAAAATTTTAAATATCATATTAAAATTCAATTTGAAATAATTATGATAAAATAGGTGCAATAATAATAACAACATAATGTTAAAAAAAAAAAAATAGGAGGCAAAACCATCCATATAAATGATAAATAACATAACATAAATAAGTAACAAATAATAAATAACGGTAAGAAAATAATAATAAAAAATAATATGCATACTTCTCAACATAATCAAGGAGGCAGAGCCTACCATGAGATTATGGAGACATAAAATTTTAATTGATCAAGGAGGCATCGCCTACCATAATAATGATCAATTTTGAAAAGACATAGCCTATTATATGCCTTTTTCACTGTTAGTGAGGAGGCATAGCCTACCATAATATTATGAGGAGGAGGCAGAGCTTACCACTCCATAAATAATAAATAAATTAAAAAGTAAATTGAATAACACAAAAATTAAAATCTTACCCTTTTGGTATGACAGAGGATATAATTTAACGGTATGGATATAGAGTCGTTCGTGCTGATAACGTATTATAAACTAATAAAATATAATTTATAATATGTGTATGTTTATTTTATAAATGGAGCAAGTAAGAAAAGCCTGAGAAATGTTGTAACAACGTATTTTTTTTTTTCCTTCCTACTCTACTCCCTCTGCAACATTTGTGTGCTGTATATATAGGCAAACAAGATAACATAATTGAACCGACATAGGTAAGTCGGTTTAGATATATTATATAATATTAATAGATATTTATATTTTATAATATTAAGTTTTTTTTTATGTAGATCATAATTATCTTGCCTAAGAGTTGCACATATGAAGTTGAATATGACCAATTTCGGTTATTGGTTATTGTGTTTATTAATGTATCGAATATTTATTAAAAAACATAATTGTAGAAAAAAGTTAATATAGGCTTGCTGAAACCCAACAAAATTCATGATTAAAATATTTAAATTGGTTCGACCAAAAAAAAAAATATATATATATATATATATTTAAATTGGTGAACGGAAACTAACCCAAACCAGCATTATTAATTAAGTATCATTGGTGAAAGGGATGTGGTCCTCCTGGCGTGCGACACCTGTTCCGAGATGGAAGAGATACAAAAGTTATTGAAATTGTATTATTGTAAAAAGCACCATCCAAAGTGGTTATGCAGATTACAATAATTAGTTACAAAAATGAAACCGGGACGATGGTTTAGATGGAGCTGTCACGTGAAAGCTTTGTACACGTGGTACTATCTGAATGGTCTGTCACAGGGAGAGTATTGTCACTGATGGGTGTACGGACGAATTGTTTAAAGTTTTCTTCTTCTTTTTTTTGTTTTGCTAAAAGATTAAAGTTTTCTTCTTCTTTTTTTGAAACTAAGTTTTCTTAAAAAAGTTTTTTTTTTTTTCATATGAAAGTTTGGTTTTATCTCCATCAATATATAGAGAGGAATAAAAGTAAACTTAAATCAATTTCATATGGATTGACTATTCTACTTCCCCTAACTTTTCTGATTTCTAGACTTTTTTTTTATCCATTTAAAAAATATAACTCTTCATAATTCCTCCTGAACTATGTTATCTCTTCAATTTTGTCAAAATTGTGCTTAACCATTGATTTTATTCTAATCACGTTTCGATTAACCCAAATTAAAACCCGAGATAATATAACCCGTATTCTAAACCTCTCTTTGAAAAGAGGATTTGATTTTTACTTCTTGTTATAAGTAAAATCAGTTTTGGGGAAATCGATTAGGATTTAGGGATCTTAAGTTGTAGATTAGGAGATCGAATTTGAGTGTGATTTCGATTCTGAGAGTAGGATGAGTTATTCTTCTTCATGTTCAAGTCGATTGACATCAAGAACATCATCGAATACCGACGAGATGTTGGAGTGGTGAAAGTGTTATGAATTACACCTCCAAGACAAGTGACAATCCTTATAGAAGATTCTACCGGTGCTTGGTTGCGATTGAGGTACGTTTAACTCTATTGATTTTAAATTTATAGTAAGAATGATCGATGTCATTGATTTGGTTATGTAATTTGTGTTAGAGGAAAAATGAGAACCATTTGTTCAAGTGGGTAGACGATGCTTTACTTGATGAGATTCGAATGGTTGAAGTGAAACATCAAAGGTTAGCAGAAGATGTTAAAGATGTGCGAAAGAGCTTGTTGGAACATTGTAATTTACAAAAGAAAATGATGGAAGGATGGAGGAAGAGATGAGACAGAAGATTAAAGACAAGATTGAGAATGACCTCATGGTCGCAAAGGAGAACATGAAGAAAGTGGGCCGAGGAATGGTGATCTCAACAACAAACTGAGCTACTGCATTTGAATCCTCTGGAATGACTTCTCTAGTGGATCATCATCCTCATTTAAATCCTTTGGAATGACTCCTCTACCACACTTAAACTCATAAACAAACTGAGCTACTGCATTCTCAACCTCAAATTCAAAATGCTCCATAATATCTTCATCATCTTCATACCCCTAACCTTCTTTTTCCTTTTCTCATTATTACATACCTCAACATTATCAATGTCATCAGCCTCTCTTGCACCTTCATTTTCGTCTCCTCGTTCTCTTCTTCGTCATCAACCTCTGTACCTTCGTCACCGTCTTCTTCCTCTGTACCCTCGTCACTATTAGACCCTCTTTCAGACTCATCTTCTGATTCGCTTCCTCATCTCGTTTAGAGGGTTTGAATTAGTTTGGATTCGGGTTTTAATTATTTTGGGTTATCAAGCGGGTTACTCTAAATGCCATTACATAAAACGCAATTATCGGTTAATGACACGCAAGCACGATTTTGACAAAACTAAAGAGATAACATAGTTTAGGGGGAATTCTGAAGAGTTGTACTTTTTAAGGGGGTAAAACAAAGAGGTAAAAAGTCTGGGGGGATCGGGTAGGAATCAGAAAAGTTTGGAGGGGCCAGAGCAGTCAATCCAATTCATACTGACGTTACTTTTTTTATTTTTGTTTGGTGACATTTATTCTTAAGACTATTATGTATCTTTTTAACATTGCAGTTTTTATTATTATTCTATTACAAATTATGAGGATTGTTACATCGATGATTCTACAATGAACAATTCTTTCATCTTGATCCACGCCAAACGATTCTATCTTGCTTCACGCCGAATATGTCCTGTAAACGAGAATCTATTAATCTGCATAAATATTAATAAATCGCATCTTCTGGGATTCAAACCCGAGACCTCCTAATGTAAAAGCTTTAATGAACACTTGATCAGCCATTGTGCCAAGAGAGCTTCCACTAGTATGTATCTAAATTTACTCGCATTACAAAAAATAATATTATGATATGCAACCAAAACGACTTGATAAAAATAATGTTGTTGATGAAAACTCATGAAATATACCCAATTTTTCAACATACATAATAATACTTAAACATGTTTGAAACTGTGTTCAATAAAAAAATTTAGTCAGACACATTTTTTATTATGGTCAAATATACAAGAAACAAACCAATATCGAGCATGGAGCACAACCCAAATTTTCGTATCATATCCTTATGTAAGGTAAAACATATTTATTTTTCAACCGTGAATCAAAATGTTCAAATATGATATTGCGCTTTCTTCGATCAAAGGCTAATATTAATATACCATTTACATATGATATGTAAAAGCAAATAAGCTCTGCTCTACGAAACGATTAAAAGTGATAAAAAATAATTTTGAGGAACGCCCTATCTGACCCACCGTATCGTAGTTACCTCATACATCAGTGTCCTCTCTATAAACTTCAACGGCCCATTTTAAGACAGTTGTTAAAAGGACAAAGGTGGTAGATGCATAATATAAATCCATTCCGATGGATCCAAATCCGGCGTGATCTTGGACGCGTTACTTAGTATCCTACTCGAACATGTAGAATTATATAAAATTCGTTTTCACTTAAGACTCATGTTAAAATATTTTCTCAAACACTTTACACCTATACCTTTCTCTGAAATTCGTTTTCACTTAAGACTTAGCTTATTCTCTGAAATGGATCTGTTAGGACCCCTCAACATCGCCGCCTTGAGATACACCTGATCTCCAGCCTTAAACTCTAGCTCTTTCCTCTTCTTATCAGCATAACTACTCTGAAGATTTTGAGTCTCCTTCATGTTTAGCTTCAAAACATGGATCTTCTCCGTCGTTTTCTGAACAAAATTTGCACCAAACATGCTCCTCTCTCCCACTTGAGTCCAGCATAATGGTGTACGACATGGCCTCCCATACAGAGCCTCGTATGGAGCCATCCGAATACTCGCCTGCTAGTTATTTTTATACGCAAACTCAACCAGGCTCAAGTGATCCGCCCAATGACCACTATATTCTAGCACACATATCCTCAGTAAATCTTTGAGTGTCTGAATCGTCCTCTCAGACTGTTTATCCATCTAAGAATGATAAGCTGTACTCATATGCACCTTAAGTGCCTAACTCAGCCTAAAATGCTCTCCAAAACTGAAGCAAACCTCGGATCCCGGTCTGACATGATACTCGCTGGCACTCCGTGCAGCCTCACTATCTCCCGCACATACTTCTCATCCAATACCGCTGCTCTATCGGTCTTCTTAATGGCAAGAAAATATGGTGACTTAGTCAGACGATCCACAATCACCCAAATAGTATCATAGGTCAGACGATCCACAATCACCCAAATGTAGCATAGGTCTGTAACAAAATCCTACCACAAAATCCATGGTAATCATACCCAACTTCTATTCCAGAATGGGTAAACTCTGCAACAAACCACTCGGAACCTGATGTTATGGCTTCATTTACTGGAACACACGTTGCAAGCTACAACCCAGTTAGCGATATCCTTCTTCATCCCAACCCAGTGATAATACCGTTTCAGATCCCCGTACATCTTCGTCGCTCCTGGATGAATATATAACATGCTCGCATAAGCCTCCCTCAGAATCTCCTACCTCATATCCTCATCCTTAGAAGCATCAATACCCATGATCCTTCTCCTGAGCTACTCAAATCCTGCTCAGCAAATCTACCTGATTAGATGCCTCCAACCCTAAAGGATCATGTGAGATAACACATAACTTCAAAGTTCTAATCTCACTAACCAAGGCCTTCATATCCCGCTCTTGAGCCGAAGCAACTCTCTTTCAGCTTAAAGCATCTGCAACCAGATTAACTTTATCAGGATGGTAGCCCGGTGCCAAGTCAATCTTGGAGAACCCAGTAGCCGCCTGCAACTGATCCACAACTCATCAATCTGCGGAAGAGTATACTTATTCTTCATACTGACTCGGTTAAGTCCCCGATAATCGATACATAACTGGAAACTCACATCCTTCTTCACAAACCACAACCGCACTATTCTTCACAGTGACTCGGTTAAATCTCTGGTAATCGATGATATCGGAGTCATTCTGGGATCCAACTCAATCGTGAAAGGATCAGACCGAGACGGCGGTAATCCCTGTAATGACCAAAAAAATCCTCGAAATCCTGAACGACCCGAATATCTCCAACATCAACCTCTCCAACAGTCTCTAGCATCACACTCATCGCCAAATATGCCTCGCAGCCCTTCTCAATCAGCTCCTCAGCCTGAATTGTTGAAATCACGAGATTTTCAGAAGTTGGTCTCACTCCCTGATACACCAACCTCCCTACCTCTCGCTCAAACACAACTCATCCCTGAAGACAGTCCAGATGAACTCTGTACCGATTCAGCCAATCCATACCTAGAATGACATCATACAACTTCATCGGACTAATAATCAGATCTGCCTGTATAAACTCTCCAGCCACTTGAATATCCACGCCACGAGCCCGCCCAAAAGTAGCCAATAACTTCCTTCCAGCAACTCTAACTACTCCCGGCTGCTCACTGGAATCGCTCCGGATATCGCGGCTCTCCGCACACCCCGGAGTAATAAAGCAATTTGTAGCTCCATAATCAAACAAAACATGGGACACACACCCGCCCACTAATAAGGTCACTGCACAAATCTCATGTGGCTAAGAACCCTAATATTCTATCACATGGCTCACAAATTCTGAAACACACAAAATTTAACAAACACCAGAATTAACCAAGTAAAGTTCTGAAATTTACATGTGATCGACCTGGCGCTTCACCCACCTGCCTCCACCGAAGTGAAAACACGTGGTGCTACTGTAATCTGTGCCACTGGCTGCACTGCCGCTACTGACATCTGCTTCAACTTGGGACACTTGGGCTTGATATGCCCCGACTCCCTCCAGTGTAAACATAACCGAGTATCCCGAGACTCATCCTTCCTAGGACAGCTTGCCACCTTGTAATCCATGCTCCCGTACCCAAAGTATCCCGGACCACTCTGACCTCTTTGACTCATAACTAAAGTGCTCTCCCACTTCCTCTTATATCCTTGCGCAGGCTTGCAATCTTCTCTGCAGAACAGGCGGACTAACCAGCACAACCTGCTCCCTGAGATCCTCCTTAATCGGTGCAGTTATCTCAATAAACTCCGCCCTCATGGCGTTTACTCACTCTATAGTGAGTCCTCAAATCAGCTCGAAGTCCCCTCATGAACCTCTTCACTTGGGTCTGCTAGCCCTCCATGTCTCTACCGGCATGAACCAGAAGTCGACCAAACTCCTCCTCAAACTCCCGGACTGACCGGTCACCCTGAGTCAACTCCAAGAACCTCAATTCCAACCGATTCACCGCCTCATGTAGAAAGAACTTGGCGTTGAACTCAGCCAAAAAAATTCTCCCAGGTCATCTCCGCCTGAGCTCTCCTAGTCCCCACACCTCTCCACCAGAGATGTGTATCACCATCGAGGTAATGTATCGCTAGGTCACCCGGTATCCCTCTGGACACCTGAGAGATCGAAAATTACGGTCCAATCTTCTCCGCCACTCATCGGCCTCCTCAGACTTGACACCTCCCGAGAAAAATCCCGTGCCAATCCTCTGCATCTGCTCCATCATCCTAAGGTAGGATGGGAACTCCTCAGCAACCACAACCTTTGGCTGTACATCCGCCACTGGTGGCACTACCGGAGTCTGAGCCTGAGTCGGTACCGCACCCAGTAACCACTCCAACAACTGATGTAGCATATCCGCCAAACGGTCTCGATCCTGAGCTGCACATGCGGCAGCACCCGCTTCTGGGCTCATCGCACTACCAGCCACACCGGACCCACACCAGTCCCACCAGTCCTCACACTGGTACTCGCTATGGCTACTCTCACGGATCCCTCTTGAAGCGTCTGCGAATCAGCCACCTGCTCATGCGTGGACTCCTGGGCCACACTCGTGGCAGCAGACTCACTCTCAAGTTCCCGCCCGCGGCCACGCCCTCCACGACCACTACGGTCTCCATGACCACCACGACCTCTACCTCTAGCATCTCTAGTAATCTCTCACTGCATTACTAACAGCAGAAACTATGAATACTAGAAAGCTAGAAAATCAAACAACACTTACCGTGGAATCTCGTTGAAGGCTCGAATAAGATGATTTATGACTCCAAATCCACACAACAATTGATTAACTACTCATAATCAATTCAATTCACACAACAATTGACCAACTTCTCATAATCAATTTCCAATTAACCAGCCCTAAAACTGTAAAGGCTCTGATACCAAACTGAAACAACATGGCCTATTTTTTTTAAAATTCAGATCATTATTCCCATAAATAATAATCATCAATATTAATTTAACAATTCAAACACAAACCAGCGAAAAATCATAAACCAACTAAACCAGCAGTTTAATTCAATATTTCATAAATCAATTCTAATTCCAATTCAACCAACAAAAAAATCCAATTCAACAATATCAGAATAGCTAGCAATCTAACCAGTATTTCTAAACAAATAACCAAGCATAACCAAACTGAGACCCTAGATCATCCTTCTCTTCATAGCCATGATTTCACGGTCATACTTTGTCTTTACCTGCATCACATGGAAAAAAACGAGATGCATGAGTATTATCATAAATATCCAATGAGACGGTCATTCCATCTACTAGCTATACACACAGGCTCAATAGAAAGTCAAACATTTAATAATATTAATAACACCCAAGACTAAACAACAACACGTAAATTAGCATGAAAACTCATAGAGAACCTCTCTAGTCTAAGAAATCAATCAATCCATACATGCAACCCAAAACAACAGGTTATTCCATTCACCCAGATAAGGCATGGTTGCGCACTCACCTTAGCGATCACGTCCAAAAACTGAATCCGAGAAAAATAGCGATTTGAAAATAGCATTTCGGACAGTTGCTGTTAAAACGCTATTCTTGGCAGTCAGCAACGACGTTCTAGGCGACTGGCGCCTGCGGAAAAACGCGTTTCAAAATGGGTTTACCTCGGATCGGAACTCTGACACCGGATCTGGATTTCTTGCAGCTTAACCTTTCCAAAGACACCAGAACCGCTCTTTCATTCCTTCTAGATCAACGGAAACTAACCTCCAAAGTCAGCTCTGTGAAACTTGAATTGGATATCGGAAAGGTGCTTTAGAAACTACAAACAAAGATCTATCCAACAATATGAAGATCGTCGACTGGGTCTTTACGGTTCGCTAAAAAAATGACCCGCAAAGTCACTGCTCACGACACATTCCCTTTTCTCCTCCTTGCTTTGATTTTCCGGTTACCGGAGCACACGACTGAAACCCCTGGTGGTTGTGGCGGCTAATTCACGTCGGAAAAAGAGCAGAGCTTCGCTAGAATGGGAATCTCAACCTCCCTATATCTTTGACATTCTCTTTAAATAGAGAAAGAGAGCCTAAGGTTAGGGTTTTTGGGGGGAAACGTGGACCACACGAAATGGGCCATAGGATTTTGGGTTTATTGGGATTAGACCAAAACCAAATTCCAACCCATCCATTTAACAAAACAAATAAACTAAATTTCCAATTTTTGGTTCACGGACGTTACACCAAATCTCATCTACGACTATATTTTCAGCCACTCATAGTGACATATTTTAGCCACACTCTGTCTTTCTCATTGTAAAAGGTTTCTTTTCCTATTTTCCATCTGAAATAGCTTAAACTGATATACTGAATATCACCTATTGCGTTACAAAAAAATTTTCTCCTGTTTTTCAATTTTTTTCTCGATTTTCCATGATTTAAAAACTGTGATCATTGTGTTGTTGGCTTACATAGTGTGATTGTGTTAGTATAGTAATTGTCGTCAGTAGGTTAATATCGAATCTAAAGTTGTACAATACATTGATAAATAAATAAAAAATTACAGCTATAAAAAATGAGCTTATTATTAGTTTCAAAAAAAAAAATTTAGCTTATTAATTTAAGCACTTATTTTGTCCGAGAGGAGCTGGCAACCGACAGAGATGCTGGCTGTTCACAGATGGATCTATGGGTAACTATTTATAATCTGCATTTATACCAACTGTATTGTTTAATTATCCCATAAATCTCTCGATTTACTAATAAGATATGCTACCAAATATATACATCTCGTAAAACTCACATAATTTTTCTTTTTCCTTTTGCTTACAAGACGGTTTTCTTAGGTCCGGACATAAAAAAACAGACCCCAATACTTAAACCTAAAATCGATCCGAAAAACCAATTTTAGAATGGATATGGTTATTTATATTTTATCGTATTGGGTATATTAGAATGATACATGCGGATACATGTTTTGATACATGTTCCTACCCGTAGGTACATGTCCTTACAAATGAATTTCTATGTTTCAACTATATCCTTGTTTTATCATATTTTTAAGTAATTTTAGTTTTGGATTTGGTATTTCAAATGTTTTGTGTTGTTTTTGTTTTAGATATTTTCTATTTGACAAGTTATTTTTTATAGATTTCAGATAAAAGAACAGTTTCGGGTACAACTGAACCTGTACCCGTATTTTTTAGGTATTTACAAATACAATTAATTATGCTCTGATCCGAACATGTACCTGTAAGAACCGAACTTGTACTTAATTCAAAATTTTACAAGTACCTGTATGGATATAAATTTTTTAAACCAGACAGAACCTTTACTAAATAGGATACGACTCGAATTCGACCCGAATATCTATATGTCCAGCCCACCGTTTTTTTTTCACAGATCATATAGAAAATAATCAGAAATTCTGATTTTTTTTGTATTTTTTTTCAGTAAGAACTACCGAACCTAAATACTAAAGATATTCATAATTTAATTTAAATTACTAAATTCAAATCCAAGAGAAAAAGGAGATATTCATATTCATGACATGAACTTTGTCATGTTGTCATCGGAACATATTCTTCGCCCGCCCATAATTATTGAACTTATTTTATTATTATTCTATTATACCATTTCGGCATTTCCATTTAAAGTTTTTACCAAAAGAAGTAAGAAATTACGTAATGCTGGTTCTAGAAATAAAAGTTCTATGTACTTCTAATTAGTCAGGTCTAGACCACGACAAAAAAAAAAAGAGTTATAGACCACCATAGGCATAAGAGAAAATGGCAAATGTACTTTAAAAAACAAAAATAACAAATAAAGCTATTTACTATTATCGAATATTCAAAAAATAAAGTAAATGGTATCATTTTCTCTCTTCTTTCTTCTCTCTCCTCAATCATAAATCTAGGGTTTCTTTCTTCCAATCTGTATCACACAACCTCTTCCCAAATCTCTCTCTCTCTCTCACTCTCACTACACATACATAGATATACACATATACACATATAGAGACACATTAATTCAAGCGCATACACATATATACAAAGAGGGTAAATCTCCAAACCCGTCTTGAGTTTTCCCTTGATCCATTTTCTATTTATAGAAACAAAATTGTTCCTTTTTTCTTCCTTTTATGAGAAAAGTCAAATTAAAGATTTTCTGTTCCTCTTGAATCTTGATGTTCTTGGTCACTTTCTAGTTTGAGTATGTATCTCTTCAAAATTAGACTATTATCCATCTAATTAATTAAATCTTGGTTTCTTGATACTTTTATTCGTTTTATTGCGTTATTTTTTTTTTTTTTTGTGGATTAGGATTAGGATTAAGATTAAAGCTATGGTGAGGGGAAAGACGGAGATGAAGAGGATAGAGAACGCAACGAGCAGGCAAGTGACTTTCTCCAAGAGAAGAAATGGTCTTTTGAAGAAAGCTTTCGAATTATCTGTTCTTTGTGATGCTGAAGTTGCTTTGATCATCTTCTCTCCAAGATCCAAACTCTATGAGTTCTCTAGCTCTAGGTACATTATTCTCTCTCTTTGCTTTTTTTCTTCTACAAAAATCGATAATCACTGGTTGATTAGAGGCTAATCCGGTCTTAATTTCACCCTAATTAATAGATTCGCTGGATAAATTAAATCATGATAAGAGAGTGATATAATTAATGATGATTTTGTTAATTTCTAGGATTGAAACTTGTAAATCTTTTACAATTTTTAGTTATCAGATTTACATGGCACTGCAACCTATGATGTATATATATGTATGTATTGTGAGCCACTTCTTGCTGTAGATGAGAAGATATGTCTGACTCCCTCCCTCCCTCTCTCTCTCTCTCTAGTGAGATCTTGTTGATATGGAAACGACTTTAATTTGTAGATACTTGATGTTTATCCATTTATAACAAAGAAGAGTCAGACTTCAATGTTTTAGGGCATCCGCATCCATAATATTTTATGGGTATCACTAAATATAAAATTATTAAAAACACATTTTCTTTTCCTTTTACTCAACTTTATACCTTTTTTTCATATTTTTATTCAATTTTTATTAATTTTATACTCTCTTTAAATATAAAATTATTAAAAAACACACTCAAACACACTCTTTCTAATCTCAAAAGTATCAACTATTTGAAACTCTCTCTCTAAAAATACTCACTATCTCATCTCTTTACTCAAATTTTATTAATTTTATATTTCAATACACTCCATTATTTCAACCAAAAACACTTTTTTTCTTCCTTTTACTCAAATTTTAATAATTTTATATTCAATGATACCCCTAAAATATTATGGACGCGGATGCTAGCAAAATAACTTTTGAGCATAGTGTCCTTAATTACTCAAATTAGGCCTATATATATATATATATATCTTATCAGGATGTTCATAAATTAGGTAAAGTAGCCATACTTGGAATTAACAGTAAATTTCCTTATTTAGAAATGTGTACCATGTGTCTCTTTAGTCTCTCTACATAAACAACTCTGTTTGAGTTTGGTTTAACCATGGTTTTTTATATAGCTGATGGAATTTATGTATATATGTAGTACGCCTGGGTATTCGGATAAAAAACCGGGTCTTTCGGGTACCGAAACAGTTTGGATTCGGTTTCGGTTCGGTTACATATTAATATTATGTACAATGAAATATTTTTACAACATGGATGGATTACTCAAATATTTATGTGTGAACAGACATGTCTAAGAATTTGGTGAGTACATGATTATATATGGGAGTCTACATGCATCTTTTGTATATGGATGTACATATATATATATATATATTTGTGTATGAATATGTAAGAGTATCTTTAGTGTATTACTCTATTTTTTATTTTAAAATGGAGTTTTACTCTAATGTATTATTCTATTTTTCATTCCAAAAATAATATTTTAAGCATATTTATTTTTTCTATTTATTATTAATTACTAATAATACACTTTATTTATAAAGTTTACAAATTAACCCTATTATTCTTATATTTTTTTCAAAATCAAAGTTGTAACATTATGTTTGTTATATTAACTTATACATACATGCATATTAACTTTAAAGTATGTAGTTCTTTTAAAAACTAAATTCATAATAACATATATTAACTTAAACATACGTATATATTTTAACAAATAAACTTACGCATACATTACAATTTTACACATTGATTTGCTAAACTCATAAACTTTAATTAAAAGAAATCTAAAACATGAAAAACATCATTAAAATAATTATTTATCTCCTAAAATGAAATCATTTAAAATTTGAAAAACGATTTTATAAATTAAAAAGTTCAAATTTCAAAATAGAGTGGAAAATAAGATTACTCTACATTTAGAAGAAAATTGGGTTTATATTATTTTAGAGTTAAAAAAAAGTGGGGTTAAAGAGAAATTTACTCTAAAATAGAGGTTATAGTGGATTTTAGAGTGGGATTTGATATGCTTAAATAAAATGATGCAACAAAGTGAAGCAACTGAATGAGACTAGTTTGCTTCACTTTTCTCGCACACACAACGGTTTAGTTAGGCAATGTAAGTGCAGGAGTCAACGCATGTGTAGACCAAAATTATATTCATTTTTTCTGTGAAGATAAAATGTCTCACATTTGAAGTGGAAAAGAATTTGTATTAATATAGAAGAGATATAGACCAATCCACTCATTGCAAATTAGTTTTGAGTTGGAAGCCCATGAAACTTAACATGGTATTAAAGCATGAACACACGTTGCCCCACCGAACAGAAATCAATCCAACAAGAGGTCCGATTGATCTTATCCGAAATTAATTCTGGATTGGGATATTGTCGAGATTGATGGCTAGAATAACCATCATCTCAAGGGGGCGTGTGAAGATAAAATATCTCACATTTGAAGTGAGAAACAATTTGTACTAATATATAAAAGACATGGATCAACCTATATATTACCAATTGGTTTTGAGTTAAAATCCCATGGAACTTAACACTTTCTATGTTTCCTCGATCTATTTTCTTGTTATTTACTGTGTTACAATTATGATGTGCTTTCTTTTTATAAATAATTTATATGCTGATTAGACATAAGAGTAAACTGTACAAGCATCAGGCATACGTGTGCTTAAGTGACTTTTGAGCAAAGCCAATTAGCCAATAGAGGTCGGTCACAATTAACTAGGCATTGTTAACAACAGAATCTTTCTAATTGTTAATTAACCCATTGATTAATGCTATTTTAAAGGGTTAAGCTTATTAATTTCAATATAGATCTGAGCATGTCCATGTGCATATAAATGCAATTAAGCCATATCTACATGATTCTCTTTGTTTCTCTTTTTCACATTCTATATAACCAATAATAACGGTCATGGTGGTTTGATATTTTGAATGCCATATATAGAAAAACAAAAAGATTTTGAATGCCAATAATGATCAGCTACTAGTATATATACTTATAAACTCCTCACATAAATAGAGTTCGCCTTAAGCTTTTCTCCCAGATACATTTACCGAGGTGGCCGCCGAAAGCTTCACCTGGAGCACAATGGACGTCAGGCATTTCTTCCAATCCATTTGACCGTGTCGGTTCCTCCTACTCGGGACTCCAAGGCTCCTAATGTCGCCGGTAAAGTTTACCAGTTTGTCGTCTTGTCTCTCTTCCCATCGTGATGGCTGAGCCGCGTCGATTAAGTTCGTTCTCTTTCGCTGATATGCTGTGTTCTGTCGGATCTTCTCTTCTCAACCGCCGATAGTGACTCCCATCCCCAAGGAGAAGGTTCGCGATGAGAGGTAAGACGCGATCCGTACCTAACTTTCCTTTATAATCTTCTCTCTTATAACTTTCATATGGTGTTTTAGTAGTTATGGGGTCCTAGAGTAGAGTAGTGGTCAAGGAATACTCGATCCGGATAAGAGATCTGGACAGGAGCCTCAGCAAGAGTAGTGGCAGCGTTCCAGGTCGAGTACGAGAAGAGTCTCATGGACAGCAAAAATCCGCGATACGGGTAATGTAGGGTTCGTACCGCGTATCGTTGGGCAACCGATCAGGTCACATAGTGCCTTATTATAGGAGAGAGAGCATCGGCATGGCCTCGGGGTGCCTCGATAGCGTCTCGATCCAGACAGTAGTGCCACGTCACGATGGGACATCGGTATGGCCTAGGGGTGCCTCGATGAGCCTTGACAAAGCGTCAGTACGGGCATTGTGCCACGCCAAGATAGTGATCGTGTTGCATCATGGTAGAAGCTTCATGCCACGTCACGACAAGCTACGGACCACGCCAAGATAGGCACCTTGCCGCGACACGGTAGAAGTATCGTGTCACGTCTCGACAGAGCCACGAGAAAAGCTTAGTATAAGCATTGATGGTGTCTAGATTACAATCGACAGGCACATTGATGGATACGGGCAGCAAGGACGTATCGGCAGAGCCTCGTGCTGCGTCTTGATAAGAGATCGTGCCCCGACATGACACGCCTCAATGTGGCAAGACTGTACCGCGGATCGGTAGGATCCTGGTATGAGACCACGGTAGCCTCAATCCGGAATGACACAAGATAAGGCTTGATCGACGGTGCAGTGACAGAGCATCCGGTTGAATCTTAATTAGATTCGGCTATGGACTCATAGGCGAAGTTAGTCAATGAGCTTGAAAAGGTCAGGGACTTCGGATACTTAAGTTTATTCACGATGGACTATGAATTAGGGTACACGTGCTGCATTTCCAGGCGTGGAATTTGACCATAGTCTCGAGGAAACTTGACCAGCCTAGGTAGAACCAAGAGTAACTCGGTGCTTGGTGAGTTGAAGGAAGATTGTGGTTTGTATTGGCGGATCACAGTTGGAGATCTGTTCGCACTCATACTGTTAGGTTTGTTTAGGAATTGAGTCTTGCATTGACTCAGCTATACCCTACCTAAGGAGCTACCATGAGCCAAATGGGAAGTTAGTCTAGGAAGCTGAAAGGTAGAAAGACTAACCAACACTAAACTAAGGAAATAAAGCCAGGGTAGAGCTACCGCTCCATGGAAGTATTTTCACCCAATGGTTCGCTTGTTTGTTAGGATCCGGCAGTCTCGTAGGGATTGTTGTGAAACTGGCAGAAAAGCTATTAGGATAATCGTAATGGTTATACTATTACTATCTTAGCCAACCCGACACAAGGTCGTAAGTAAGGTCTAGTACGAGAAAATTTAGAGAGATTAACTCGCCATAGACGGTATACGACGAAAGGAATAGAGGATAGACACGAGATCGCTTGGGCTATCCACAGTACAAGCGTGTCCTCCGTGACGGATAGTTGAAGCGGCTCCGTCACGGAGGACACGCTTCTCTTTCCCACTGTCGATTCCCATCGGTAACGAGATCACTAAAGTTTGGGCTTGGCCCATTTTGAGTTTTGGGTTTTTTAGCCCATAAGGCCCATCTGTCATGCATTCCAACCCCAGGTCATGTTCTGTTTATTACTCTGGTATGATTACTGGGTTTAAGATAACACTGACTTTATCAAGGATGAATTTTGAGCCCGATATCTTCTCTAATGTGAGAAGATTAAAGTTTTCACTATTCTTAAATTATGTATCTTCGGAGTTCGATATATTCTCTCAGTAGAGAAGATCAAAATTTCCAGGATTTTCAAATCATGTACGGTACCTGAAGATGCAACCAATTTCGTCTTGACAAAACTCGTAGGTATGGGTAGTTTTTCAACGTCACTGCTCAAAATAACCAAATCTATGTTTTCCGGCTTAGCTGTGATTTTTATACCGACGCATCAGAAAGTTTTCTTTGATTCGCTGTTGTATAATTATGATGTGTCTTATGCTTTAATGTTTAACGGTTTTATGTATTGTGTTATGATTGGATGTAACTACGGAAATTAAGCTAGAGACAACAAAATGTTGTTAAAAAACAAAAAAACTCCTCACATAAATATTTTACTTATTATATAGAGTTCTCATATAGTTTATTTATTTTTGACTACACATTTTCGTTTTTTTATTTGTGTTTGATTTTTTTCAGTATAGCAAAAACAATAGAACGCTATCAGAATCGAGTAAAAGAAATCGGGAGTAGCCATAAGAGAGATGGTAATTCTCAGGTAAATTTTGGATTTTACATATTGTGGATGATTTTTTTTAAAGATATTTTTTCTTGTATGTTTAATCAAATGTTTCATGGACTGACTATACTACTTTCTTTACAGCAAGCGAGAGACGAAACATCTGGTTTGACCAAAAAGATTGAACAGCTAGAGATATCAAAACGGTTTGAAACTCATGTCTATCTTATGATTTTTTTTTTTTTGGAATAACTGAGAGATTATGGGTCTAGACCTATATATCCCTTTAGACCCAGGATTAGAGCATGTCATATGGTTCCGTCCCAAAAGTCACCCAAACCAGCGACCTCTAGATTTTGCCTAAGATTCTTTACCGTTGAGCTAATGGCTCTCTGTAAAAACATTATGTATTGATATGAATTAATTACTAAAATAATCAAGATCTTTTGATTGTTAAAATAATTGCAGAAAACTGCTTGGAGAAGGTATTGATGCATGTTCTATTGAGGAGCTGCAACAGTTAGAGAATCAATTGGACCGAAGCTTGACCAGGATAAGAGCAAAGAAGGTATAAGATATATTGTTTTAGGATTCCTTGGAATATAAATGGCCTAACAAAGGTCTATTCACAAAATTATACTATTTTTAATGGGAATTTGCTTACATTTTTTTTTAATTCAATTGTTTCACTTTTCAGTACCAATTGCTCCGTGAAGAAATTGAGAAGTTGAAGGAAGAGGTAAAACAATATTCATACTTTAGCTTTTTCTTCTCTTTAAATGTCTCTACATATATGCATTTGTAATGTAACTGATCTTTTCCGATTTCAATACTTCAAATGATAAAAGATTTATCAGTTTATGTTTCTTGTCCAAATCTTGTAGGAAAGGAAGCTTATTAAGGAAAATAAAGAACTAAAGGAGAAGGTAAGATTTTAATTTCTCTAGTCATAAAATCTATTATTCTTAGGATGATGAAATGTATATGTTCTTATTTAAGAGTTTTTGGTGAATTATGTAAATAAAAGTGTCGTGGAATGGGAGCAATGGTAGTGGCATCATCAACATTATCATCAGAAGTGAACATAGATGGCAATGACATGGAAGTGGAGACTGGTTTGTTCATTGGACCTCCTGAGACAAGACAATTCAAAAAAAAATTTCCTCAAAACTAATTTCACAAATTCAAAAAAAATGTTAATTATTGTAAGAACTTGTGTTTTTATGTATTTTAGTCCAAAAATCTATGAGATGTTGAGCTGTCATATAAATTCAGAACATGGTGAATTTGTTCTTAATGCAGTAGTTAAAAACTTGAAAAAAATACATTAAAATACTATTACTTGTGACTGTTAAGATATGCGTGTTTCGGTTATTAGTTTAAATATTGACCTTCTTTATTAAAGAAAGGTTAAGTAATTGAATATCATTTTTGGGAGAAAAAAGTTAAGTAAATAACATGTTTAAAAAAGTAGAATTATGTAAATAATAGAGAGAATTAAGCAAGAGACGAAATTACCCCTACATGAATCCATAAAATATTAACTGTTTTTAATGACATAGTACTATATTTTTGAAATTTCATATTCTATTAATCTCAGAAGATAGTTAATTATCTCACACTATTTTGTAATTATCTAAAACATAGTTACTTATTTTCAGGATATAGTTGTCTATTCTACTGATTTCATAATATAAATGACTACATGAAAATGTTGTTGTAATAGTTACTTATTTAAACAAAAATAGTTAATTATGTTCAGAACGTAATTACCTATTATAATTTGGATAATGAAAATAAAATAAAATAGATAGTTAACTATTTATCAGAAATATAATTCCTAGATTTCGAACATAATTAACTATAATTAGAAACATAATTATCTTTGTTAATTTTCATTAAAAGTAAAAACAGAAAATCAAGATTTTATATTGGTAGTTACTGTATTTTGATTTATTGTATTTTGTATGTTAGATAATTAATTGGATGTACTTTAAGTAATATAGAGTGCAATTTCAAATCCATAATCGAATTTTCAATCAAAATTGGCAGAAAATAGCATTGACAGAAGCGTAGATAGAAATGGTATATTTGTTTGCATGTAATTAAACCAAATAGCATGATAATATATTCTCATGCGGTAAAATCCATGTTACTCTAAAAATAGACATACGAGCCAACTTTTTCTTTTTTTTTTGTTTCATATAAATATTTATTAAAAACCCCAACAAAGGGGTTCATCGGCCATGGATCTTACAGAGAGTAATGGGACAAAATTAAGCAAAAACTTGAACTGAGAAATTGGAAAGCAAAGCTAAAATTTGAGTAAAATAATCGATAATAGCAATAAAGGATTCAAAGACAAGACCGAGTAAGCAAGAGACACTCCAAGCAACAACCGACGGTTAAGAGAACTTATCCTTTGCGGCTACGTCGCCGTCTCCGACCGTTGAATCCGAAACAGCAAAGAGCCTGATCCTCGGACCCATTCTCTCGGAGGTCACGAGAAATGCAGTAATGAAAACCCAAACCCAGAGCAGAGAAAACTCTTTTAACTCCCACCGATCCGCTTCACCAGCTCAAAACCCGAGACGACCTAAACAAGGCGTAGATTTTCATCCGGTCGAAGAGAGACGACGCACAACATACGTACGAGACAACTTGTCTATGATTTTGCCTTCGTTTTTGTAAATGAGATAGTTTATTTTCTTCAAAATATGATATTTCGTCAACGTTTCAAACATAAATCATTAAATCTAAACTTATAAACATAAAATAAATTCAAAGCAATCCAATGTCATAACTAAAATCATGATACTTATGAGAACGTAAATTTGGAATTTTTTAATTTGGACAATGGGTTTGCATGTTGAAGCACAAAAAGTTGGTCATCTCTTTCCATATAAATTGATCAAAGATGGTTTCACATTTGGAAGTTTGGCTCATTTTCTTCACGTTACTTTCGGTGTTTTCAGGTTTGAAAATATGTTTCTTGTTGTTTCTCAAAAAAAAAAAAAATGTTTCTTGTTTTTTTCTATCTATTACATTTCACGTAATCTAAGTGGTAAAGCAATTTGTTTGATTTGTAGTATTACTTCTCGTTTTTTTAGATTTCATGTATGTAAATTTTATTATTCTGGTTTGATTAACCAAATATATTTTTTTTAATATAAGTTTCCAAATTGATAAGAAAAAAGGTTTTTTTAATGTCTATCTAATAGTCCCATTTCCCGGTTATTTTAATGGATTTAAAGCATAATATGATTTTGAATGAAATAAAAGTTCTGAGAACAAGATTTGTGGTTCATTCTGATTCTTCAATCCGACACCTAACTCGAATTCACAAAAATAAAAACAAACCAAACTGGATCGGTTACGTAATATATAATCTAAAGAGAATAAAAATGATTAGCCACGTAGCCTTTTGGTGTAGGGTCCAGGGCCAATGTGTTCTTCCCTAAAGCAAAAGTCAGATTTAAGAGTCCCGACGAATTTGGTTCTGTTCAGATTTCAGACATTTCCTCTTTTTCACTTTTTGTTTTGTTTTTAGATTACGTTTGTTTATTGCAATTTCTATATCTCTTCATCATATTCACAATGCATCATCACTTTGTAAACACATTCAGTGCCGTGTGTTTCAAGCTTTTTGCCAATATGGGTTGCATCATTTCTTCTCGGAAAAAGAAACCGGCAACAAAAGGGTCATCGGAAAACCGTCCTCACTTCCGAACCCTTCCATCGGAAACAGTAATAGCTAACGATGATCAATCCCAAAAGGCTTCAGAGTTGTTGAAGATGAGTGATCAATTAGGTCCCAAAGAGCTCAAGAGAGAAGAAAGTTTTCTTCTTGTTGATTCTCATCCTCGCTCATCGGAATTAGCTGCCTCCGGTTGGCCACCGTGGCTTATCTCCGTCGCTGGTGAAGCCCTTGTCGGTTTGATTCCTGGCCGTGAATGCCACTTCCAGAAGCAAGAACAAGTATATATCTCTCTCTCTCTCCTTATTGATTCTCATTTGATAAACAGTCTTCTTCTCTGTATATGCAACAGATTGGGGGAGGAACATTCAGTAAGGTGTTTAAAGCCAGAGATCTTCTCCGTAACAAGACCGTAGCTTTGAAGAGAATCCGGTTCGATCTCAACGACTCAGAAAGCATCAAGTTAATAGCCAGAGAGATCATAATCCTGCGCAAGTTAGATCATCCCAATGTCATCAAATTAGAAGGCTTGATGCTAATAGACCGCGATTCCTCTAGCCTCTACATGATCTTTGAGTACATGGAACATGACCTATTAGGACTCTCTTCGTTACTCGGTGCCAACTTCTCAGAACCTGAGGTACTGTTTTATAGCTTCTATCCAAAAAGCTTCGTAGCCATCAATCACATCTTGCTTCTTCTTTGTCTCTATCAGGTTAAATGCTACATGATGCAACTCTTAAGAGGGCTTGATCATTGTCACACTAATCATGTACTTCATCGGGATATAAAAAGCTCGAATCTTCTGATCAACGGTAATGGAGTTCTCAAGATTGCGGATTTTGGGTTATCAACGTTCTTCGATCCTCATAACAGTGTTCCATTGACTACCCATGTTGTAACTCTATGGTATCGACCTCCTGAGCTCTTGCTTGGAGCCTCTCATTACGGTGTTGGGATCGACTTGTGGAGCACAGGCTGCGTAATTGGTGAACTATACGCAGGAAAGCCTATTCTTCCTGGAAAAAACGAGGTAAACCGTTACAAATTCCAATCGATCTTGTTCTTACCATGTAACAACCAAAGCCTCAGACTTTTCTCTGTCTTCTCATGTTAGACAGAACAACTGCACAAGATATTCAAGTTGTGCGGATCGCCTAAAGATGATTACTGGACAAAACTAAAGCTACAACTTCCAATTCCATTGAGACCAATGTTTCCATATGGATCACATATAGCAGAGACATTCAAAGAGTTTCCAGCTCCTGTTATTTCGCTTCTAGAGACTTTGCTCTCAATAGATCCAGATTTTCGAGGCACTGCAGCTACTGCTCTCAAGAGCGAGGTACTAGGATTTAGATCCTTACATGTTCCTCAGTAAAGTGTTGGTTTGTTATAAAAATGAATTCAAATGATGCACATCTTCCACCATGAAACAGTACTTTAAAACTGAGCCGTTGGCTTGTGATCCATCTTATCTGCCGAAATACCCTCCCAGCAAGGAAATCAACATTATAATGCGCGATGAAACTAGAAAACAAGCTTCTCAAATCAGAAGAACAGACGAACCTCAAGCTGTCCAGCCAATTGTAGCAGATTCTTCTCTCACAAGACCGGTGCAGGTATCTCTAATCTTAGGTTTCTCGAGTGTTTAGGCAGAAATCTTAAATAGAAGATGATGTATTTGCAGAGAGATTCCAGGAGCAACGAGAATTCATTTACGGAGTCCTATGAGGAAGAAGAGACTTCCAGTTTACAGGAACATTCTGCTAGACAAATGATAACAGCAGAAGAGAATTCATTTACGGAGTCCTCTGAGGAAGACGGGACTTCCGGTTTACAGGATCATTCTGCTAGACAAATGCTAACAGCTGAAGAGAATTCATTTACGGAGTCCTCTGAGGAAGACGGGACTTCTAGTTTACAGGATCATTCTGCTAGACAAATGCTAACAGCTGAAGAGAATTCATTTACGGAGTCCTCTGAGGAAGACGGGACTTCTAGTTTACAGGATCATTCTGCTAGACAAATGCTAACAGCTGAAGAGAATTCATTTACGAAGTCCTCTGAGGAAGACGGGACTTCTAGTTTACAGGATCATTCTGCTAGACAAATGCTAACAGCTAAGGACATGATAACCAATGGTGAAACTGGAGAGGAAGGCTCTTACACAGATCCGTCTAGACAAAACCAGAATCTAGGTGGATCGATGAATATGGAGGAACACATACCTTGGCCGATGAGTCCATCTAAAATTAACCCAACAGAAATTCTTCCTAACGTTAACGAAAACGGGACATCTTCGTCAGGAAGAGTAGGAATCAGGCACACTCTGGTTGATGTTTAAACTGTCAATTAGATTCAATGGAGAAAAGAAAAACAGATTTAAACATTAAATAACCAATCTTGGTCAGTATCTTGCTTTATTCCTCAAAAAATGCGGAGAATTTCTCAGCCGTAAGAAAATCCGATCCAAAAGATACAACAGGTACTCTGATTTGGGAGACAAAAAAATTGACAACTCCAAACCACCACATTAGTTGAAGAACGGTTGCCAGTAGAGGGATTCTCCAGCAAACATTGGAATGATCTCCCCAAAGGAGAAGGAGAAAACCTCTGGAACCTTCCAAGGACATTTCTTCAGTGTGATCTTTGACGAGTTTCTCGGGAGGCCATAGAAATCAGGTCCATTGAAGCTTGTGAAAGCTTCCAACTTGTCAAGCGCACCCGCCTGAATGTTAACGCAGTTATAGCTATGAACATAAGGAAACTCCAAACCCAGGAAAGTAAACAGTTTGAAGTTAGAACGTGTACCTCATCGAAGACCTTGGCATATAAGGACAGGGCAATGGGAGCGCTGTAAATACCAGCACATCCGCAGGATGATTCTTTTTTACTCCGTTCATGTGGAGCACTATCTGTGCCGAGGAAGAATTTCTTGCTTCCACTAGTTACAGCTTTAACAATGGCTTGTCCTGTACAACGAAGTAAAAGCAATGATCTTCAGAAAACAGCTGTAAGAAATTTAAATCTTTATGTCTTAGTTGAAAATGTAGAACATACGGTGTATTTCTCTTTTGAGAACTGGAAGGCAGTAGTTGTGCGGTTGTAATCCACCTTGGAAAAGAGCGTTCCTGTTGAGAAGGAGATGCTGTGGTGTGACTGTTGCACCCACAGACCCTAGAACCAACTAAAACGTATGAGCCAGGCACGTTAACAAAATCCATAAGAAAAGGAATCAAAGATAAGATAGTTACAGAACCTTCTTTGCAAGACTCAACAAACTTCACAGCATCCATGGTAGTGATGTGTTCCATTACTACCTTCAACTGTGGAAAGCGTTGGATTAGAGGCTGCAGAACTGTTTCAATGAAGATTTTCTCGCGGTCAAAAACATCTACACTCGGATCTGTCACCTCCCCATGAACCTAACCCACACACTCTAATTAGACAAAACAAATCTAAAAGACAAGAAAACAAGAAAGAATGGTGCTGAGTGATTATTTACCAGCAATGGCATGTTTTGTTTGACCATCTCTTCTAGTACTGGTAAGCATTTTCCAAACAGGTCCGTGACACCATCTTGAGAGTTGGTTGTGGCCCCAGCAGGGTACAGCTTCACCGCATAAACCACACCACTTTCCCCTAAAAATTGAAAACCAAAACTCAGAAGATAAAACAAAAGTAAAACCAACAATCATGAGGTCTCGAGGTACTTTCAACAATAACCAAATATTTGTATGTGCAACATAAGATTAGTACTTTATCCCGAAGTCTCAAGAGCCCATACACATAAACTGATCAGAGTAGCAAGTATAAGAAACTCACTTCAACTATTTGCAACATGATGGAACAAACAATGGCACATGTACTTACTGGCAAGCTTGATCTCATCAGGCTGGGTTTTGTCAGTCAGATAAAGTGTCATAAGTGGATCAAAGCTACTCCCATGTGGCAAAGCTTTCATGATAGATTCCCGGTAAGTAATGGCAGCTGCAGTGGTTGTAACTGGAGGCTTAAGATTCGGCATCACAATAGCTCTCCTAAAATTACTCGCACTACACACATTTACACAAAGACCAATTTACCATCATGCACAACACAATCATCAATAGAAAACACCATAAACCACCAAAGCAAAAGATGTAATGTGAAAAGACCTGTGGGGAACAACAGCTTGAAGAAGATCACCGTCTCGGAGATGAAGATGCCAGTCATCAGGTTGAGTGATTGTGAGTTCCATTCTTACAGCTCTCGGCTTCACTTTCTTACAAGATCTGTCAAACTTGAGTTTCTGAGATCCAAATCCCTAAATACACAGGAATAAAAGCATCTATCACAAGACTTTTACAGACAACAAAGTGCATCTGGGTTAAATAAATTTAAAATTGGGTTGACTAATTTGGGGTAAAAGAAAACAAGACTCAAGAGTGGAGAAGACACAGTGCATACACTACAAGGAGAAACCAAAGTCTTTAACATGACAAGGCTTTGCAAGATTCACACCTGTTCAAAAGAAGAGACTTTAGAATTAGCCAAAACAAGAGTCAGCCATTTCCACTATAAACCCGTAAAATCTAAAGAGCATGATCGGGAGTTTTCTTCACTCGAGAGAGATAAAGAACCTGTAGTGAAGAGAGACGACGAGATTGGGAGCGAATCAATCTTCCAGAGAAACGGAACTTTTCTCTTGATCTTCGTATTATTACCTTACGGATTCGCCTCCTCCGTCTTCTTCGGCTCTGAATGGGAACGCGTTTCGGCAGCGGTGCGGTGATGCTAACCGCAGGTCACCGCCGAATGGCAAGTCGATTAGGGTGTGGTGTGATTCAGATGTAGTTGGGCAGCGATTAGTTCCCTTTGTTTTACTCTTAACATAAATCGCTCCACAAACGGCTTTAAGACCTGCGATTTGCACACCAAATGTTCGATGAAATGTCTCAATGAGCTTTAAAGTTAATAAATGGCAACTGATTTTGTCTATATGTATTTTACTTTTGCTTAATATCGTCTTTAGTCAAACACTAATCAACATGTATTATAAACTATTAATATAATATATAATACTATATTATGAATGGACGTTGGAATTGAGTGGAAGTGGAAAACTTAATTATGTTTTGTTTCTTTTTTTCTTTGTTCGTCTAGCTCTCTCTCTCTCAAAAAACTTGTCCTGATTACACACTCTGCATCGCCTTATATAGGCAGAGAATATATTAAAATAATCTATTAACCGACATACATAAGTCGGTTTATAATAGATATTTATATTTTATAATACTCCCCCTTAAATATCTATTTATGTTGTAATATTTTTATACTGCCTCGTTAAAAACCTTATCATGGAAAAACCCACTGGGACAAAAACCATGACAAGGAAAAAAGAGTGCAGTCTCCCCCTGGAAAAAATATATATAATCATTTCTTTAGAGGTCTCGTAGATGGTGCATTCCGATACTCTGAACATGTTTCCGGAATGTTGTAGTCGGAAGCGCCTTTGTGAATAAATCTGCTACGTTGTCACTTGAACGAATATATTGAACATTTATTTCATTCTTCTCTTCGAGTTCCCGAGTGTAGGAGAAATATTTTGGAGGAATATGTTTCGTCCTATCGCTCTTGATGTAGCCTTCTTTGATTTGGACAACACATGCAGAATTATCTTCAAATATAATTATCGGCTCTTTGTTGATGGTTATTCCGCTTGCTTCTTGGATATGTTGAGTCATTGATCTGAGCCATACACACTCTCTGCATGCTTCATGAAGTGCAATGATTTCGGCATGATTCGAAGAAGTAGTTACCAAAGTCTGTTTCTGAGACCGCCATGAGATTGCAGTTCCACCAATTGTAAAAACGTATCCAGTTTGCGAACGAGCTTTATGCGGATCAGATAAATAACCTGCATCTGCAAAACCAACAAGACCATCCTCGGGGTTTCTTGAATAAAATAATCCAAAATCAATTGTACCTTGAAGATAACGGAATATGTGTTTTATTCTGTTCCAATGTCTACGAGTAGGAGATGAACTATATCTTGCAAGTAGATTAGTAGCAAAAGCTATATCTGGTCGAGTACAATTAGCAAGATACATAAGTCCACCAATAGCGTTCATATAAGGTACTTCAGGACCTAATATGTTCTCGCCATTTTCACAAGGTCGAAATGGATCTTTGAAAACATCAAGCGATCTATTAACCATTGGAGTACTCAAAGGAGTCGCCTTATCCATATTAAAGCGTTTTAACACTCTTTTGGTGTAATTTGATTGATGCACAAAAATTCCATTTTTCAGATGTTCAATTTGAAGCCCTAGACAAAATTTTGTCTTTCCAAGATCTTTCATTTCGAACTCCTCTTTCATATGAGTTCTTGCATCATCAATTTCCTTTTGAGTTCCAATTATGTTCAGGTCATCTACGTATACTGCAATGATCACAAATCCTGATGAGGATTTCTTAATAAACACACAAGGGCATATCGCATTATTAATGTATCCTTTACTTAACAAGTATTCACTTAAGCGATTATACCACATGCGTCCGGATTGCTTTAATCCATACAGTGATCGTTGTAATTTGACCGAACATATATCCTTAGATGATACTTTTGATCCTTCTGGGATCTTTAATCCTTCTGGGATTTTCATATATATATCAGTATCAAGTGATCCATAAAGATATGCAGTCACAACATCCATTAGGTACATTTCTAAATTCATAGATGCCGTCAAGCTCATTAAGTACCTAAATGTGATTGCATCCATAACCGGAGAATATGTCTCTTCATAATCAATTCCCGGTCTTTGAGAAAAACCTTGTGCCACAAGCCGGGCTTTATATCTTGTGACTTCGTTCTTCTCATTTCTTTTTCGCACAAAGACCCACTTATATCCGACTGGGATTACATCTTTTGGTGTAACGACTATAGGTCCAAAAACATCTCTTTTATTAAGAGAGTCTAATTCATTTCTCATGGCCATTTGCCATTTTTCCCAATCAGATCTTTCGTGGCATTCTGATACAGATTTTGGGTCTGGATCATCTTGATCAATTTCTTTAGATACAGAGAAAGAGAATATTCCATCAGTATCATCGATTTCATTTCTAACCCATATTTTTCCATTTTGGGCATAATTAATGGAAATCTCATATATTCCTGTATCATTTTCATTTTCTTCCTCTGGTTCTTCCGGAACCCTTTCATACATATCTTCTGGATATTTTTCTTTATATGGTTCCTCTAGAACCTTCTCATTTTGTTCTCCCAATTTCTTTTTCTTTCGAGGATTTTTATCCTTTGAGCCCATCGGCCTCCCCCTCTTTAATTGAACCTTAGGTTCATTCGCTTTGTTTCCATCGATTTGTTCTTCTGGAACATTGATTCTTGATGGAACATTTGCAGCTGGTATATATGATTTTGTCACCCTTTTTGTATTTGTGAACGCATCAGGTAACTGGTTTGCCAAATTTTGCAAGTGTACAATTTTCTGAACTTCCAACTCGCGTTGTTTAGTAGGGGGGTCAAGATGTACTAAAGATGGTGCACACCAAGTAATATCTTTTGGAATTCTTTTAATTCCTCCCCCTAACGCCGGAAATTCATCTTCATTAAAATGGCAATCGGCAAAACGTGCCGTAAACATATCACCAGTTTTTGGTTCAAGATATCGAATTATACTTGGTGACATATACCCGACATATATCCCAAGTCTCCTTTGAGGTCCCATTTTTGTTCTTTGTGGCGGAGCTATAGGGACATAAACCGCACATCCAAAAACACGAAGATGGGATATATTGGGTTCTTGGCCAGATGTTAACTGTAATGGGGAATATGTATTATATGCACTTGGTCTAATCTGGACCAATGCCGCGGCATGCAATATAGCATGGCCCCATACATGAATTGGGAGATTTGCTCTCAAGATTAACGGTCTTGCAATGAGTTGCAACCGTTTAATTAAACTTTCAGCCATGCCATTTTGTGTATGAACATGGGGAACTGGGTGCTCAACATCAATCCCCATTGCCATACAATAATTATTAAAAGCTTGTGAAGTGAATTCACCGGCGTTATCAAGCCTAACTTTCTTTATGGCATAATCAGGAAACTGTGCTCTTAATCTGATTATTTGGGTAATGAATTTTGCGAAAGCCGTATTCCGTGTTGTCAAAAGACACACGTGTGACCATCTACTCGATGCATCAATTAATACCATAAAATAGCGAAACGGCCCGCATGGTGGATGTATAGGTCCACATATATCACCATGTATTCTCTCTAAGAATACTGGGTTTTCATTCCCAACTTTAGCCGGCAATGGCCGAGTTATTAGTTTTCCTTGAGAACATGCGGAACATGAAAAATCTCTAGATTGAAAAATCCTTTGGTTTTTCAATGGATGTCCGCTAGAGTTTTGCACAATCCTTCTCATCATGACTGATCCTGGATGCCCTAATCTTTCATGCCATATTTTAAATATATTAGTAAACTGCTGGGTTACTACAGCATAGGACTCAGTCATATAAATCTTTGTGCAATATAATCCAGAAGACATCATTGGTAATTTTCCAATATATGATTCTTTTCTGACGTAATGCAAAGATATTCAATGCCATTCTTATTCTTCGTCTCGATATGATATCCATTTTTCCGGATATCTTTGAAACTTAATAAATTTCTGTATGAACTGAGGGAATATAATGCATCATTTATCTCAAACTTTGTTCCCCTTGGCATTGAAAACCTGGCTTTTCCTGAGCCCATAATAATATTTGCATTACCAGATACAGTACTCACGCTTCCGGCGGAGTCTTTTAAATTAAGAACGGAGAAATACTTTTTATCTCTAAGTATTGTGTGCGTTGTCGCACTATCTGCCAGACATGTATCTCCGTCCATAATCGCAAGTTCTGACATCGTCTGGTATAACAATATTAATCAGAGATGCATTAATAAAAAGAAACGAAATGTTATGTACCCTGAGGTTAGAAAACTATTTGAAAAATATTTTACAAAAACTATTTTACAAAATTATTTTAAAAACTATTTTAACATCATACTGCAAAATAAAAGCATATAATACAAAATGTTTAAAACTAAACGCATATTATACAAAGTACATAAAAATACTAACATCATGTCTTATAAATTTAGTTATCATTTCTTTCTGTTGATACTTCAGGATCAACAAGAAAATCAGCAACATCGAAATGAGCATCATCATTGAGACCGTTAAAGGAAGGTCCAGCTTCATTAGTGATGAAATTTGTTTCGACATTCGTCTGCTTTGCCTTTTGTGACTCTTGATACAGATCGGCCAAATGTTTTGGTACACAACATGTTCGTGCCCAATGGCCTTTCATGCCACATCTGTAACAAGCACTCTCCGTTTTTCTTTTATTTATGCGGCCAACAACATTTCCCAGAGAATTTTGGTTGGCTTTCAATGTGCCGGAGTTATCTGACTGGAATCCTCTTCCTTGTCCTCGGCCTCGTCCACCACTTCTGCCACGTCCGCGTCCACGGCCTCTACCGCGACCACGCCATCGTCCTCGAAAATTATATGTATTGGATGCTACCACATTCGCTTCTGGGAATGGAGCCGATCCAGTTGGACGAGATTCATGATTCATTATAACAATTTCATTATTTTGTTCAGCAACAAGAAGAACTTGCATTAAATCCGAGTATCGGGTAAATTCCCTTGCCCGATATTGTTGCTGGAGGACTACGTTTCCTGGATGAAATGTTTGGAGAGTTTTTTCGATCATATCAAAATCACTTATACTTTCTCCACATAACATCATCCTCGAAGTAATTCCGAACAAAGCGGAATTATATTCGCTTACACTTTTGTAATCCTCAAATCGCAGATTCAGCCACTCATGTCTTGCCTTTGGTAAGATCACATATTTCTGGTGATCAAACCTATCTTTGAGTGACAGCCACAGATCTGCGGGATTATCTTTCATAATATATTCATCTTTTAACGTATCATGAATATGGTGGCGGAGGAATATCATGGCCTTTGCCTTTTCCTCATCGGACGTGACCTTCCATTTATCAATGGTGTCAAGAAGTCCACTTGCTTTTAGATGCATCTTTGCACCTACTGCCCATGTCAAATAATTTTTCCCAGATAAATCAAGGGCAGCGATCTCAAGTTTTGCCAAGTTTGACATGATCACTATATAGCAAAATTTTAAATATCATATTAAAATTCAATTTTAAATAATTATGATAAAATAGGTGCAATAATAACAACATAATTTTAAAAATAAAAATAAAAAAATAGGAGGCAAAGCCTTCCATATAAATGATAAATAAATAACAGAACATAAATAAATAACAGAAAATAAATAACGGTAAGAAAATAATAATAAAAAAGAATAGGCATAATTCTCAACATAATCAAGGAGGCAGAGCCTACCATGGGATTATGGAGACATAAAATTTTAATTGATCAAGGAGGCAGCGCCTACCATAATCATGACCAATTCTGAAAAGACATAGCCTATTATATGTCTTTTCCACTGATAGTTAGGAGGCAGAGCCTACCATAATATCTTGAGGAGGAGGCAGAGCCTACCACTTCATAAATAATAAATAAATTAAAAATTAAATTGAATAACACAAAAATTAAAACCTTACCCTTTTGATATGACAGAGGATATGATCAGACGGTACAGATATAGAGACGTTCGTGCTGATAACGTATTATAAACTATTAATATAATATATAATACTATATTATGAGTGGACGTTGGAATTGAGTGGAAGTGGAAAACTTAATTATGTTTTGTTTCTTTTTTTCTTTGTTCGTCTAGCTCTCTCTCTCTCAAAAAACTTGTCCTGATTACACACTCTGCATCGCCTTATATAGGCAGAGAATATATTAAAATAATCTATTAACCGACATACATAAGTCGGTTTATAATAGATATTTATATTTTATAATAACATGTTCATTGATTTATCAGTTATTGGAAACACAAATAACACTAGCAATGATAAAATATAATACAATACAAAATCATATTGTTATTATTATTAAATCAATACAAATAATAATACATTTAGTCCTTTTTGGTAATTTTGTTTTTAAATCATTCCCAAATCGCATTGTCGTTCAAGAATATGGGTAATCACGTCGCTTCCAAGTCGCATTTCCATTCATGATTTTAATTAATCGCATCGCTCCCAAATCGGATTGTTTCCGCACTCAAATCGCAGTCGCTTCCAAAACAGATTGCCATTCGGAGCCTTCATCGCGGCTCAAGCCGCACGACTGTGGTGACGGAACAATACCAAAAACGACGGGACTTGGTGTTTAACAAAATCCAAAAGTTCTTAAATATTTTATCTATTTTACGAATAGTCTTTTTAATTATTACCCAGTCCAATTATAACCCCAAACATTTCATAATCCATTCAAAAATACAAAAAAAAACAAATTAACACTTTTCTTAAGAGTGTCCAAACTGGGATTAAACTCCTCAAACAACTGCAAATTCATTCATAGCTAGTAAATTCCTTCAACTACTATCTCACCACTCTTTCGGCCATTCTCTCGACCACTATTTTCCAACCGTTCTCATCTGATTTCTCGACCTCTCTCATGGGGGAACGAGTTTCTTCTAGCTGATACAGCATAAAAAGTTTTCCCATCTGTCGTTTCTAGCGGATTCTAGTAGGGCGATGGTTGGAACTGGTTTTAATTTGTGTTTGGCTCCCATGTCATAACACGTAGCCATGGCTGATCCCACTGACCGAACAAACACCGCAAGGAATCCGTTGCAGGTTCATATTTTCGACGGCACAATGGGGTATGGTGTTGTGGTGAATGCGCATGAGCTATATGTGTTACTGCCATTCACATGCTAGGTTTCTATTTCGTGGACGTAGAAGTGGCATCTATTGATTATCTAATTCTTGTAATAGTCTCAAATTTAAACTGGAATAGAAATAACCGAACACTGATTTAAACGAGAGCTTAAATTACAAGGATATGAAAAATCTGTTACACTTACAAATACTTTGTTACCTCATTACAAGTTGTTTTCTCCTTTTTTTTTTTTTGTTCTGATAAAGCCGAATTCGACTGACCTTCTTAAACTTGGAGCCATTCCTCGGTTTCTGGTTGGTCACTTTGAAATCATCTCTAAGATCTTCAGGCTACGAAGGGCTATATTTGGGAGGAAATTACGTCGTTGGTGTGTAGAAGGAGCCTATGAAACCGCGACCGAGGTCAACAACTTCATGTCACAATACGCTATGTAAAACATTAAAAACAGACCAAACAACACTTTCGACTGATATATCTTATGCTGATTGTAACACTTGTTTGAGAAATAGCGTTGGGAATTATTAGAATCTATGATTTATCAAGAAATTGGCAGTGTGTTTCTTCATTTGTGTGTGATAGTTTTCAGCGAAACCAATATTTTATGTTTTTTTTTCTTTTGTTTTCATTGAAATTTGAATTCCAAGCTGCAACAAAACGACTCTTCTCTAAGGAGAATAATATCGGGGAAGGTGGATTTGGTCCAGTGTACAAGGTGAAAACCCCCGGTTTGATCTCATTCTATCTCGATGATCGATAATAAAAACATTTTCTTATATCACCAATCAACAATGTAAAGGGAAAACTACAAAACGTTCAAGAAATAGGGTTCTTGTGTGTTCATTGTAGATTCATTGATCACAAAGAATGTTTCAAGAAACGAGATGATGAAATGCATCAACTTAACGCTCTTGTGTGTTCAAGAGAGTGTTGATAACACAAGATATCAAGAGACTGGTTTATCTGATAAACCGAGTAAAACGTATTGAATATTCGGATTGGTTTAAAGCCGGTTTGCTTTACTTTGTTTGAGCCGATAGATAAACAAGAACCCAAAAGGTTGGGATCTGAATCCTAAACCGAATTAACCAATTGAATCGGATTTTAAACCGGACAGGTTGGGTTTGACAAGTACACATGAGCCAAAGAGGTTGGGTCAGAGCCGAATCTGTGTCTGATTGTCGCAACGAGATGGCTAAGTTATCCAAAACAAGACTGTTGTTAGCCCCACCATGAGGACACATGGGAAACTCATGCAAAAAATTTGTGAGCGTACACGTGGCACTCTCTCATGCTCAAAAATTTTCAAAGAATGTGTACAGATTTGGGCACGGAACGGAAGTGTGAAACGTGAAGCAACCCCTTTTAAACACACACAAGAACCAACCCAATACGCATCATAAAGAACCCTAAATTCCAGGAAGAAGAAGAAGAAACAAGAAGATTCCTCAAAAGCTAAATCTTCAAGCAAAAAAAAAAAGCTTCGATTTTGCCTCTCAAGTTACAACCTTTTTTTTTTTTTTTGTTATTTTCAGTGTACGAACACGCAAGATATAGCGTGAGGTTTCAGATTTGGTTCGAAGAAGGGTCTCTTTGTATTTAGGGCTTTATCTCTTTCGGTCTTAATTCTGAAAAATTGAAGCTTGATTTTGGTTTAAAGAGAACAGAGATGTGTAGTTTGTCGGCGAATCTGTTGCTACCAACAAAGCTGAAACCAGCTTATTCAGACAGAAACTCACTCTTTGTCTCCACTAGAAGATCCAAGAGGAAGAATCAATCGATTGTTCCTGTAAGGATTTTCCTTTTTAATCATTTCGATAGAATCTTTTGTTTTGTGATTTGAAATTGAAGGAAGTTTGATTTGAGTACTTGCAAATGATTCTTGAATCTAAGTAAGAGAATATGTTTTGATTCTGTACGGGGATTGATTTGATTTGGTGCAGATGGCAAGATTGTTTGGACCGGCGATTTTCGAATCGTCGAAATTGAAAGTATTGTTTTTAGGGGTTGATGAGAAGAAGCATCCATCAACACTTCCAAGAACTTACACTCTTACTCACAGTGACATTACAGCTAAATTGACTCTAGCTATTTCTCATTCCATAAACAATTCTCAGGTAAAATTGTTCTTAACATGTATACAAACACATAAACACATAGCAGTATATATGTACATGCCTCTGTTTATTGGTCTACTTCTCTGTGATGTATATAATTAGACTATATGGTCTCTGTGATTTGTCTATATTCACCAGAATCCTTCGCATTTTACGATCTTTAAACATAAGGGCTGTTGAAGAACACACTAAATTGTTTAGTGTAGGCTTTATGGTTTTAGCAATTTAGAAGCTGATGTATGTAAATTTTCTATGTAGTTGCAAGGATGGGCGAATAGGTTATACCGAGATGAAGTTGTGGCAGAATGGAAGAAAGTGAAAGGGAAGATGTCGCTTCACGTTCATTGTCACATAAGCGGTGGTCATTTTCTTTTAGATCTCTTTGCAAAGTTTCGATACTACATCTTTTGCAAAGAACTACCAGTGGTAAGTTTCCAATGTCAAAAGAAACTTTGTATTGGCTTCATGTAAACAAATGTTGATTACTAATGATTATCTTTGGATATGTATATGTATATTTAGGTGTTGAAGGCATTTGTGTATGGAGATGTGAACTTGTTGAACAATTTTCCTGAGTTGCAAGAAGCTCTTGTTTGGGTTTATTTCCACTCTAACGTTGATGAGTTCAACAGAGTCGAATGTTGGGGTCCGCTTTGGGAAGCTACTTCGCCTGATGGTTACAAGACTCGAACCCTTCCCGAGGCTCCGTGCGCGGACGAATGCAGCTGTTGTTTCCCAGCGGTCAGCTCGATTCCATGGTCTCATAGTCTGAGTAATGAAGCTGTTAATGATTACTCTGGGACTCAGCCTGAAGGAATTCCTACTCCTAATCCGGAGAAACTCTAGTGATTTTAATCGAATCCACAAGTTTAAAAAACTTTTTTAGTGGTTTGTAAAGTGAAAGGAAGATCTTTTGGTGGATCTAAAATATTGGTTTGGTTGGTGTACATAATGTTGGTATAGGAAAAATAATGATTATTTGTAGGTGAAATAGTACAAAATTAAGTTTAAAAATGTTAAATATGTTGCTTGCTATTGAGTCTTTACTCTATATATCTCTCATTCACAAGATCATAATGATATTTCGCCACTAATTAGTAACTAAAGGTGATAGATTTGTATACTAGATGAATTTACTAGAAATATATATTGGAGGAGTTGTGAAAAATCATTGAAACATAACACGTGAAAGTAAGGAGAAACGTGAAGGAGAAGAGATAAGAGAGTGTGAGAGGGGCAAAGACTTGTCTGGTTTACAAAGCGTACCAGCCACTTCTTCTTTGCTTTTCTAATGATTCCAAATCATATATTTGGAACTATTTGGTAATCTTTCTTCACAATTTTCTTCTTTTTAAAAACCCAAAATAAATGTTGACCCCATTCGTCTCTGTCTTCTACGTGTAGTTGCCTACCTAAATTAGGCAAGAAAAGAAGAAGTAATACAATAAGAGAACGGCAACAAATAGTTGCATTGCATTTATTATCTTGAATCATATCAAAATGTTTGTGTTCGTAAGTAAATACAATCAAATTCTATATGATATATGAAGACAAATTTGAATAAAGATATACAATTGAAACAAATCTTTAGAGAAAATTTCTTGAGCATCTTTGGACTAACCCTGATTGTATTATTATCAAAGGGTTAGATCTTTTTGCATCCGTGTGAAAAAAGAATTTACTGACTCTCCTCCTCTGTGTGAAAAAAGTTGGTTGAGAAGACCAACTTCAGTTGCTGAAGCTGTTGTTGTTGAAGAAATGAAGAAACCATATATGTTGTGTTTGTATAGATTTTCACCGAATTGTTGTTCTACCAAAGAAAGATGACCCGATTTCACTATCCGTGTTCTGCGTAAAAGACAAACAGATCGAATCATTTCCTCTGAAACATAGCATTTTGGGATTAAAGATGCAGTAGATAAGTTTTTTTTTTTTATGTACCTGAGATTTTGGGGAAGGGAACACATTCCAGAACCTTAAGGTTTCGTCTCCTGCTCCGGTTACAATCGTCTGTCCATCCGGTGAGACCGCAAGGTATAGAACCCGAAATGTGTGACCGGTCAGAGTTGCAATCTGAACCAGAAAAAGAGAGACGGTTAACCATTAATCCTTAATCATGGAGAGTAAGTAATATACAGAGACGAAAGGTTATAGAGATACTTTGGACATGCTTGGGTATTTCCAAACAATGATTTGGTTTTGGGAGTATCCGTGAGTGCTAACCAGCTCGTTTACGTTCTTAGACCACGCCAGATTGCATACCTGTCATATGCATAAAGAGAGATGGTTTATTATTTCGGGTTATGTTTCGTGAATTCATGTCAAGTTGAGAAATTTACCTGACTGCAAGTATCTATGGAACTTAAATGTGTATTTGTCGTTGTATTCCAAAAACGTATGCATCTATCGGCAGTACCACCACCAGAAGCAAGAAGCCCATGAACATGAGGAGACCAAGCAATGGCTTTAACCGCTGCAGTGTGTTCACTATATTTCAGAACTGGTTGTGTTGAATGTTGGTTCCATACAAAAAGCTGCGAAATTCTAAACAACTTTAGCCATTTTGGCGGTTAAATAGAGGACTAATGTAACCGGAAATGAAGAAAATAATAGTACGTACCCGATTGTCGTTTCCACCAGATGCTAACTCTCTGTTGTCATAAGACCACTTGAGTCCGCATACTTCAGATTTGTGACCTGTCAGTTTACTGACATGATCTTCTTGACATCGTATGTCTCTCTGAAGAATACTCTTGTCTCTGCTACCAGATGATAGAACCGATGAGCTCCATGCGAGGGCTCCAACTCTTAGACGATGACCTTCCATTGTTCTTGTTCTCTTGCAGCGCGAAGCGTCCCATATCTACCACAACACAATTAAAGTGAAATTTATTATTGAAAGAAAGTCATAAATTCCTCCTCAAACTCAAAGAAAAACAGCAATATGTTTTAAGATCCTATCTGCCATTGTTTTAGATACGCTCAGATACTTTCCATATAAGCCACCATGGATTTAACTCACTCAAGACAATGTCTGAATACCTACAAACCTTTGATCATGTTTTATTCGAGCATATTAACATTATATTTTTGTTAAAAGAAAAATATCTTTGTAATAACCTCCTGATATCATACCACTAATGATCAAGATTACAATAACAAAAATGGCATGAATCCTACAGTCCATATGATAAAGTCTAATCATGTTGTTACTGTAAGTAGTTATTTTACAATATTCCTTCTCACATTCGAAAAGTTGGAAGTAACGTAAGTTGTTAGGTGTACATAAACAAAAAATAAATGAGATCTAACCTGCACTTTCCCGGTACTAGTTCCAACAGCCAGATGAGTTCCGCGTAACGCCCAACCCACTGAACAAACACTATCATCAGTCCCAAGATCACATAACTTAGTTACCTGTTGAGTTGCAAGGAAGAAATCAACATCAAAACAATTTGAAACTGCTGTGACGACACGCAGAAGTTGAAAAGGTGACAAAAGAACTCACCTTGCTACTACAAGCATTCCACAAATACACACAATTCCCTAGTCCCACTGCAAGAACATTTTGTGCGGACCAATCCACGAGATTCAAATAAAAATCATCTTGCAATGCCGGTGCATCCAATACCTAACAACACAAACAAAAAAACCTCTGTTATCTCATCTGTAGCAACATTACCCATAAACAAAATATCCAAATCCAATAACAAGAACAAACTCCACACATCTATATAACACACTCCTAGCTATTGAAAGAACAGTAAACAACAAGCATTCTTCAATAACGGTTTCATCAGATCACTCTAACTCCAATTCTAGATCATCAGAGAACAAAACATCACAAAAGATCACATAACGCTTCATGCATCAATGAAATCGAACAAAATAAGTCAACAAGATCGAGAATCTAAGGACTCTAAAACCCCAAATCTGTAGACATTACACAAACAATCAAATTTCCACACAATGCATATCTACTTAAGATATGATCCAGATTCATTGTTTAAAATCTCACAATCTGAATGAATCAACAATGCACGATCCCCAGAAATCGGAACATCAGAAATCCAAAAAACCAACCTTATACGGCGATCGCGAAACCTTCCTCGGGGACTTGATCGGACTATGACTAACACCAGGAGCTTCATCAGACACAAAAGGAGAAAACGAATCCAATGAACGATTCGTCTCCGTCTTAAACCGGAAAATATTCCTCGACGAAGAGAAACCAGTAATATCTCTTTTCTCCGGCGTCTCCGGTCCAAACATCGCTGCACGCAACAGATTCGCGTAAGAGCCAGCTCCATCTTCCTTACCGTCTTTACTCGGAGACGGAGCGAGATCGAAGAGTGCGAAATTGGATCCGGATCTACTTGGTATAAATCTATCAGAGTATATAGACCTTGATGGTGATTGAGATTGATTAGCATTGATTAAACGATTGATTCGTGACTCAAGTGAAACCATCGACGACGGCGATTGATTCACCGGAGAAGATGAATTCGCCGTCGTTGTCGTCGTCGTCACATTGCTTGCGTTAGGATCTTCTTCCATGGTTTTGACTATTTGTTTGTTTCCTCTCTCTCTTCTTCTTCTTCTTCAGATTTCACAAAGAAGCTCTCTTTGTCCTTTTATTGATTTTATTTTTTTAATATTTTAATCATTTTTATTTTTTACCTTTTTTATTTTTTTATTTCCTTTCCCGGGAAATCTCAAGAAAGAAAAACAGAAAACGACATGGTAAGTGATGCGTAATTAAGCAGTGATCAGATGTGAGATTTGTTGATTAGTATCTGATTTTAATCTTAAACCGTTAGATTTTGATGGGCTTAAAGATAGGCCCAAATAGTTTTGACTTAATACAGCTAGTTATCATTAATTATTATTCTCCACTTTCACCCATTTTTAACTAAACTAGTGATCTTAAAATCTTAATGGCGTTGACAAACAAACAAAAAAGGGTAGATTTTCACCCAAAAAAAAACAAAAAAAAGTAGATACATCTCATAGATCTATACGCCAGCTCATTAAAAATAAATTATAATTTAAATGGTAAAATTAGATCTGAATTAAATTAAATTATTTTATATTTCATATCCAAACTATTAGGAAAAATTACAATAATGATATTTTTTATGTGAATATTTGCAAAAAAAAAACTCGTTTTTTGCTCCTTTTTTTATCTTTCATTTGCTCGTTACGTTTTACCCGTGTCACTTAGGGATGTTCATTTCCAAAAATATCACTAATTATAGATTTTTGAATCATATATCTTAAAATTGTAAACATTAAAAATGTTTTGACTCCTAAACCCCTTCTAAACCCTCATAATTAACTTCTAATAGAACATGATTAACCCAAACATAAATAATATAAAAAAAAAATAATTTTGAAAAATGACATTTTTGTAAAGATTTCAAAAATGTGGTATTTTTGTAAAATGACATTTGAAAAATGGTATTTTTTGAAAATTTTCAAAATATTATGATAAAAAACCAGACCAAAACTTAAATATAGAAAAAAATGAAGTAAATCCGAATAGAAAACAACTCTTACATTTTAAGAGAAGTATGAAAGATCTTATACGGAAATTGAATCAAACTATATTTAATTTTGAATTTTTACTTTAACAACAAACATATTTTTTAATAGGAGAATTGCATCTAATAACCATAAAAAAATTATAATAAAATTCCTAACCAATTGATCTAAATCTAATGTTTAGTATTTTGCCCCATATGCTAATTTTTGCTACTTTCTTAGTTATTAATTTTTTTTAGTTATTCATGCAATTAACCATTCTTAATAAACTAAAACACTCAAAAACGGAAAAATAAACCAAAATCTTACTAAAAATGAATAAATATTACTTGCAAGTTGCAATGAATAAGTGGGTTTCTTTTTAAACGTCTCACGTTCGGGAGTGATTTGGTTTTTTTTCTTGGTCACATATTAAATTAAGAAAACTAGACAGTTGTAGCAATGAAAGAAAAAGATTTGTATAATGAGAAAACAAAAGAGAATCAAACAAATCAAGAAAAAATAAAAGAGAAATTCCATGCAATAACGATGTTTGATGAAAACAGCTTTTGGGTTAGCAATAATAGCTAACAGTCTAATTAAGACGAGGTCCATTGTTGATTTGTAGGTGGAAGTTCTACTTCATTATATTTTTTGGTTCACCAAATCAGAAATATAAAAAAGAGTTAATAAATCAAAATGAAAAACAAAAATCTTACAGTGGAAGTTTGGGGAGGACTATCTGAAATTTTTTAAAAGCAGCATAACTGATAATTTACTTGACCATTAAAAAAAAAAAAAAAGTTTCTAGCTAGCCGTTTTAAAAAAATATAAATTTGAAGAAATTTCATTTTGAGACCATTCAAACTATTTGTATAAAGTATTTTACCATTTGTTTGTCGGAATAACATAATTTTGACGAAATTTGTAAAATTGACATAATGATATTTTAACCGCATGTGTTTAAAAATACGATATTATGTGAAATAACAATATAGTTAGATAAAATAATATGATAATTATTACAAAAAATGGCATGATATTTTCAAAAAGAAAAGAAAAAAAAAAGATTAAGAAACACTATTTATTTGCGAAAATGTCGATCATTTTTGTAAATATTGAGTGTAGTAAAATCATATTTGTAGTAATTACCCATATATTTATGTTAAAGAACTCAATTAACACAAAGAAAATTTGACAAAAAAAAAGAAAAACAGATTATAAAAAAAAAAAAAAGAAGTTATGGATTAATATTCGAATTATGACTTGTTTTATACCTATCATTGGGAATTCTAGGAAGAGTTCTAGTTGCAGAAGCAGTAGGAGCCCTAACATGACCCACCATTGACACCTGAAGAGCTTCTTCTTCATATGCTCTTCTCTCCATTTCTTCTCTCATAGCTTTCTTCTTCCCTTTCACTAACATCGCAACCACCAACATCCCCAACAGTATCGCTCCAATCCCCGACCCAATCACACTCCCCACCGCTACTTTCCACCGGCTCAACCTTCCTCCTCCTCCTCCGCCGTTCACCTCCGTCGATGACGTCACCATTCCATCGTCATCATCTTTTGGAGCTAATTCTGTCGTCACGAGAGCGTAATGCCCTTGTCTTGTTCCTTTACACACATAAGCCGAAACTTGCTCACTAAACGTTGTGTTACCGTTACTTGCGAAACACGCACACAACAGTGATGAGTTTTTCTTAGGGCTAGGGTTAGGGTTTGGGGTACTATTTGCATTGCTGCTGAAGAAATCGATCAATATCGGGTTTTGATTGGTACCCACAACGTTAACCTCGTAAGGGTTCGTGGCTACACCGTCAGGGTTAGCGTTGTAAGCTAATAAACCGAGAACCGGTGAAACGAGCTGGTAATTGTAACCGGTTAAGTTATAACCGGTCGAGTAGATTGAAGACCAATTCGAACCGAGGTTTTGTCTAACCAGCATAACTCTCTCCGGGCATGGCTCAACCGTCACTCCTGAACCGATGTGAAACTCTCCGATTCTTGCACCGTATCTTCTCAAACTCCCGCATCTTAACTTGACCGTATCGATTTCGATACCGGAGAAATTCAAAGGGAGATGGATCTTCTGAGTGATTCCTGTGTTGAGATTTAGCTTAAAGTTTCTAATGGTGTAGTCTCTGATCATGAGATCTAGAAGATGTGTAGATTGAATCGTTTGAGAGTTAGAATGGTGCAAAGATAAGAGAAGTATGATGAGGATACAAAAAGAGAATGAGTCCATTAAAGGATCCAAAGATTCTTGGGGTTTGCAGAGGAAGTGAAGAAGAGGAAAGAAAGAGAAAGAGAAATTTTGATAATTGAGGTTTTACTTTGTGGGGATGTGTTTTGGGGACAGACATTATAAACACTTACACTGACTGCATTTATCAGATTTCTCTTTTCACCTTTTTTAGAAGACATAAAATAAAATATAAAAAAAGCATATATGACCGTTTTAACGTAGAGATTTAAATGCTTTTTTTGTTGTTGTGTGGTATCAACATAATTACATAAAAGCAATTGATAGGTCTAGTGGAGGAGGAAATTGGTTCAATGATGATGGAGGCATGGGAAGATGATGTTCATGATTACACACTTGTGTTAATTTCCTAATTGTAATTCGAAAATAAGGAAGAACAAAAAAAGTAACTTAGTTTATATGAAAAAAGAGAGACATTGGCGTGCTAATATTCGTATGACTTTTCCTCTTTTGTGTAATGTTTAAACCTTTTTCTGTCCTTTCATTATATATGTTCTTGACTTTAGTTCTATTATCAATCAATCTCTATGTAATCTCTTTTTGTTACACACCGTTTGAAATTTTTGACATCCAAATTGATACTATGCATTGTTTATAAATGAATCTGATTGGTTACTTGTAGTCTCGTATTGTTTCGGTATAATATGTATCGTCTCTTGTGTGTATTATATGGTAAAAATATAACAGTAAAGAAAGAAGGTCTGATGTTGATAGTATAAAACATAAAAATTAGTGTTACAACAATTTTGTGTTACCATTAGTTTGATGTGGCAAGGATGCTAGTAAAAAATCACTTCAAAGCTTCTGATTTGCCTCCCTCCAACAAGCATTAGCCCTGGTCCCTTATAATTTGTATATACTAGAATCTCTTCCAGGCAAAATATAATCAGATCTTCAGCAATCGTGTTTTTACTATCGAGGATACGATTCACAAAACCATCTGTGATACGCGAGAATGGATCATGGGACAAGCTTCAGAACCCAACAATCAGGACCCCAATCCAGATCTAATACTCTTGACTTCGGATTCGACAACCCTTCAATGCTTCACAGTTGTGACTTGGCGTGCAAACTCCAAGTTAGCCGATCTAGGTTGGCTATTTCGCAACCAAGCAGATTGAATCGTCCATACATGATCCACAATAAAAGCTAACATCACATCTCCTCTAATGGCAAAATCCTTAGTCATCCGGGAAACTCTGATACATGCAAGAACCATGTGATCAACCTCCGTTCAAATAGCCTCCTATTCACATGTACAAATCAATCTGATCAGAGCCAAGAACCAAAACCTAGAGATTTTCGAAATCATGATATCTATCAGCTATCGATCAATTTAAAATTGTCTTTTGAGTATGGTCAAAGGAAAAATAACTCTGAAGCCGATGGTTTTGCCAAATCAGCAATTTCCAATGTAATGGACAAATCTGGTTTAATCTCGGTTTAATGAAATTTCACATTTTGATTAAAAGTAAGAAAGGAGGCTAGTAAGATTGTAAGAATATTAATTTAATTTTTAAATGTTTTGTAAATGAATAAATGGTTTCACATTTTTGCCAAAAATACCATTTATTTGAAAAAATGTTCAAAAAATGTCATTTATTACTATTCACGAAATAAAAAAGACATTTATACTCATAGTTATGATTTCATGGTATACATTTTCGTTCACAATGTTATGGTTTTTATCCACCGTCACCGTCATCGTCAACCACCGCCCCCATCAATATTGACCGTCTTTATTTGGTCCACCACCGTATTCATGTATATTTTGTCCACAACCGTTTTTTCCGTCACCAATTTTGTTCACAATCGCTTTTGTCCCCACCGCTGTTTCCACCTTCGTCTCTGTTTTTGTCCACAACCGCCGACACTGTCTTTGTCCACAATTGTCATCGCAGTCTTTGACCACCACTATCTGAGAGAGAGAGTAGTCATTTTACTTTTTTGTGAATAGTGATTTATGGAGGGTTTTTGATATAATGACATTTTTTGAATATTTTTTTACATAAATGGCAATTTTCTCTTTAATCATTTCTTTTACAAATACTTTAGTTCTAAATGCCATCTAATAATGTACTTTCATTTCTTACTAGTAAATTTGAACCACCATTCTTGTAATATCTTACTTTAAAGTGTTCATTTCATTTGTTTTTCTATTCAATTTTGTATTGTACAATTTAAAAATAAGGAACGAAAAAAAAAAAATACAAGTTCAATTCTCTTCAATGTTGTAGATTATTGGGTTTTTTTGTGTGTAGATTTTTCTATCAAATTAAAATTTATAATCATTCTACTTTGGTTTTTCAATAAGATTTAGTTTTGGTTCAGATTAGATCAATTTGATTTAACTATATTAATGGCTATCTTACCTACAAAAGGTTGATGAAGAAGTATTCATATAAAATTCCTGCTATTGCTTACACAATATACTTACAAATCAGAAAGCATGTGAATGAGAGAGAGAGCTAACATGGAAGATCTTACATATACAAACATCAAATCTACCTTGCTTCTGACAAAACCCATTCTTCTTTTTCCATCTTCATCTTGTTACAAAGGAAAAATCAAATTTTACAATCTCAGATTCCATTTGCTTCAAAGAGTAGAGTGGTAATTAATCAAGAATTACTACTATGAATGAAGATGTGTATACCTCATAGGGTTTCAAGCTTGGCTTCCTTCTGGCAATGTGATCAACCGAGAACCCGAGTCGTACTCCATCGCGGTTCCACAGCTAAAACCGCAAAAAACCAAGAGATGATCAAAGATATAAGTACTGTTATATGTTTAGCTTTTGAAACCAGATCTAAAGACTACATTTACAATCTTACTTAGAGCATTTGACATTGTTGGTTTTGCCGCCGCTAGAAATTGATAGAATTGTTCCAAAGAAGGAGGTATTCTCCGTTCCACAATTCGGACAAGGACCCTGTGAAACAAGAACATTTCATAAAAGGACTCTAGTTGCTTTTCTTTGGAGAATCTGAGTGATGGTATTTACCTTCAAGATCAAGAAGTCTTTGATGATCAGTTTGGTGATGGATAGAGCCAGATATACAATCAAAGGCACGGCAGCGAACCACGTGAATATGAAACTGAATGGTTCCGGAAGCTCCAAGATGTATGTGATCTCAAAACCTGTAATGTCGTCGAGGAAGAAAAATCTGCAAGTACACAATTTAAAGAAAACAGGCAAGCAAAGTAAAAACCGGATTTTAAATGATTTGAATGTTCGAAAGAAGAGAGGTAGAGAATCGGTTGTAGAGACTCACAGTCCAAGAGCGACAACGGTTGCTGGAACATTCAACAATAACATTTTGAAATAATCTACAGCAAGATCACTATACACCTGCATTTAAAGAAGTTCACAAGACTGTATATTAATATCTTTCTACAGTCTAAACCTGAAGAATGAATCTTATGTTATGTTTACCTTTTTACTTCGGAGACTGCATCTTGGACCCTCACACACAATTTCACTACCATCCATCTATTGGAAACAGAAATAATCATAAAATTGGAGATTTAAAGGAAACAATCTTAGGATATGTCTATTTTGACTGAAGCATAAGGGGAATGGAACCTTTAGTTTCAATTTCAGCTTATCATACTCTTCATCGTTCAGGATCGGATTTCCGGAAGCAAAAGCCATCGAAGCTTCCAAGAACCTTTGCTCATCAGAACCTGCGTTCATCAAAACCAATTAAAGATCAGAACATTACACCTAACAAGCCCAAGCAAAGATATGAAAAATGTAAATATAGAAATCATTACTTAGCATCATAACACTGCTTCCTTCCCACATCAACTCTTCTTTAAGGTTATCAAACTCTTCATTCGACATGATCGCTTTGCCATCGTAATAAAAAGACTGCAAAACAAAAAAAAGTAGAAAATCCAATACTCTCAGGCTCTTGAACATTGAATGTATTCATGTCTAAAAACCTATATAAAAAGGATGGTTTTAACGGGTTTCTTTGTCGCGTTACTTGCATCGCTTGGAGAAACTCTTGTTCCATTTCGCCAATTGTTTTCTTTTCAGCCTTGTTGATGCTACAGTAAGGCAGAACATTGCTATCAATGTCGTCTCCTCCGACTTGACCTGAAAGGAATACAAAAAGAACTCAAATTGAGAACTTAAAAGAGCAAATATAAAGTTGATACCTTTACAATTTCCCTAAACCCTAAACCTCGAAAGAAAGTCATATACAAAATGCTAAACCGAATTGAACCAATCAAAGCCTTGAAGAATGCGTAATCTCATCATCAAGCGTTGAAATTACGATACTTTAGTGACTACAAACTTCGATTAATCATTACTTTTAGACCCAAAGACATGAAATCTCCAAAATCTACCCTAAATTCTAAAAGATCCAACTTTGTAGGAATGAGTTCGAAATCGAGACATAGGAGGCAAAATCAAGACCTGATTGTTCTGTGGTGGCTTTTGCAGGCAGTAAAAAGAATTTTTTTTTTATGGAGATCGATCTTCCATTGCTGAGCTGAGACAATTGTGTCCTCGAAGACGACGACGACGGAGGAGAAGGAGAGAAACAAGTGGTGGGTTTGCGAGAAACGGCGGAGAAAAGTCGAGGGCTTGACAAAGCAAAAGCCATCTTGCTACTCATTTTTTTTTCCGGTGAGAAAAAAAAAGGAGTTACTTACTTTTTCCACTGTTTTCCGGGAAAATTCTCAGGAACCTGTGGTTGAAGATTGTGTTGGTTACTGTGAGCTTCAAGTTTGTTGTGATTTTGGAGTTTTTTTAATTATCAATTTATTAATTAAAATGTTTTTATTTGGAGGGAAAAAATCAGGAGATAAGAGAGGTGTGGAGATGAATTCCTATCTCTTGATATTTTTCTCCCCAAGACAATCTCCACGTCAGCATTAAATCTTCTTTTTAATATTACAAATTTCATTTTAAGAGAATAAAAATGAAAATTCTATATATATATATATTTTTTTTTTTTTTTGTCGTCCAATAACTTTATTTCAATTACAAATGTTTACATTGGCCATTTTACAATATAACCTTGAGAATACACTCTAGCTTGCTTAGCTAGTTGATTGATTTGGCTATTAGCCTCACGTGAATATGAAGAAAAGTGAAATTACAAAGACGAGCTGTGTTAATAATAACATGCAGCTGCACTATGTATGAGAGATTTGCTACATGTGGATGTGACATATTTATAGTAGAATATTGCAATAATTCATAAAGCTTTTTTAAATCCCTGTAAAACGTAACATTTCGATAGCCTAGCCTATGCAACTCCACGACCGCCATTCTCAAAGCTTCAACTTCACCATGAGCCGATAATTGTGTAGGTTGGAAAGATTATGAACCAAAAAGAAGTGGTTGTGCACTATGATTATAAAGAATCCATCCAATGCCCAAATTATAATTCTGAGAAAGCCATGATGCATCAACTAAACAACAATTTTGTTGGACTTGCTCAAAAACTTGAGATAAACTTCTAGGAGTAATCCGAGAAGGGGGCCGTATTGAACCTGATATAGTTGCTTATGACTGATCATGTTGATTCGACTCCAATGCTCCAAGCCACAAATTGCACTCCTGCACAGCTTTATTAATAACTGATGGAATAGGCCACCTCTTACTATTGAAGATTATCTCATTTCTTTGTTTCCATATTCTCCATCCTAAAAAATGCACTAATAGCTTGTGCTCATTGGATTCTTGATTTGCAGATAAAAAAACAGCATAATTTTCTGGTAATAAGTTAGAAAACATAGAATCCTGATCCAATCCATTTACCGGAGCAAGTTCTCAAATTTCTTTAGCAACCCAACATTGAAACAACATATGATTAATTGATTCTTCCCTTTCACCACATAGAGAGCAAGTACTATCTGTAATAATCTTTCTTTGCTTAAGCCTAGAAGCTAATGGAGTTGATGCTTCCACAAAGATTTAAACATAGAAATTGGAACAGTGGAAGACTGACCTTGCTTGGCTTTGAGAAAGGTATAACCAGATTTGACTGTGTAGCACCCATGAGTTGTATGAAGCCATGTGATCTTGTCTTGCCCTCCTGTACATGACGACCATAGTTGTTTAATCAGTGGGATATCTGTTGGATGGATCAAAGAATTTTACTTTGCTTCATCCCATACAGTTGTGCCATTCAAGAACAGATCTTTTACCTTGAGTTCAGGATTGATATTAGGTCCTACAGAATTCGGTGCAACAGCTGGATTTGTAGGCAACCATTGATCTCTCCAAACATACACCTTCTCCCCATTGCCAATGCTCCATTTAATCCCTTGTTTCAATAACTTATTGCCTTGAAGTATGCTTCTCCAAGCATAACTTGAGGCCCATTTTTGTTTGGCCTCCAGTAATGTTGTCTTTGGATAATATTTAGCTTTGTAGACTCTGGCTAATAAGGATGTTGGCTGTTGAAGAAGCTTCCAATTCTGTTTTGCTAACATGGCAATATTAAAATCTCTAAATCTCTGATCCCAAGTCCCCCGAGCGGCTTGGACTTTGTTACTTTGTCCCAAGAAAGCCAAATGATCTTTGTTTTGTCTTGTTGAGAAGACCAAAAGAACTTCCGCATAACAGCTGTTAATCTCTCCAATAATTTCCTTGGTAGCATAAAACAAAAGATGCAATAAGTTGGTAAAGCTGTTAAAACTTATTTGATTAGCGCTTCTTTACTAGCAGGAGATAATACCTTTGAATACCAATTTTTAACTTTTTGCACCATCCTTTGAACAATATATGAAAATGTATTCACCTTATTTCCACCAACACATTCAGGAAGCCCTAGATATTTTCCAAATCTTCCAACCTTTTGAATCCTAGTACTTTGCAATAGGTGTTGTTTAAGAGCTGGACAAATACCTTTGGAAAATGTGATGGCAGATTTACTGAAATTAACCTCCTGGCATGTTGATTCCTTGTAAACTTTTAAAATGTCAAGAAGCTGGTCACATTCCTCGGTATTTGCCTTGCAAAACAACAAAGAGTCATCCGCAAAAAGCAGCTGAGTGATTATCGGTCCATTAGCACTTACTTGAAAAGCAGTAATCTGTCCCCTTTCTTGTGCTTGAGCTAAAAGAAATGATAAAGCCTCAGTGCATAAAAGATAAATGTATGACGATAAAGGATCACCTTGTCGAATACCTCTTGAGGGGACAATTATTTGAGTGGGAGTTCCATTAACTAAGACTGCGTAGGTAACATATGTTACACGCTTCATAATCCACCTACACCAAATATCATCAAATCTCATTCTCCTCAACATTTCCTCTAGAAAAGACCATTCAACCTTATAAAAAAAAGCCTTACTAATATCTAACTTTAAAGTCATATAATGAGATTTAATCTTCCTCGTATGAAGAGAATGCAACATTTCTTGTGCAATAAGGACATTATCCGTAATGAGTCTACCAGGAATGAATGCCGATTGATATTCAGATATTAAAGTATTCAAAAATGGCTTTAGTCTTTCATAATACCTTATATACAACATTACTCAAACTGATTGGCCTATAAACCTTTATTTCTATGAGATTTTCTACTTTTGGAATTAGACATATATGTGTATGATTTAAAGCCGGTTCTAATTCCACATGCTCAAGGAAATGATGAATAAAACTAACCAACGAATCTTTGACAGTGTGCCAACTATCCTTGTAGAAAGCAACAGTAAGGCCATCCGGTCCTGTGCCTTATCAGGATCCATTTTATTCAGAGCTTGCAACACTTCCATTTCTGTAACAGGCTTGATTAATGACCTATTCATCTCCTCTGTTACACGAGGTTGCAGCTGCTGTAAAAGGTTGTATTGACTGCAGTCCTATTGGAGCTGAAAATGGTAGTAAAATAATCAATAATCAGATGATTTATTTCATCTTGCTTAAATAATAAACTACCAGAAACATTTGCAAGAGAAATAATCCGATTAAAAGCTCTCCTTTGCTTTGTCTTTGCATGAAAATATTTTGTATTTTTGTCCCCAGCTTGCAGCCAAAGAACCTAACTTTTAGCACTCCAAAACTCTTCATCCAACCTGTAAACATAGGCTAGTTGCGATTTAAGTTCACAAACAACCTGATAATCAACATTAGGCCACTCATATTCTTCCTGAAGAGCTTTCTTTATTTGTTTAATTCTACGCTGTGTATTTGTAACATTTTGGGTTCTCCATTGTGACAAACCTTTCCTACATATTTCTAAAGCTTTGCTGAATGCATGGCTTGGAATTCCTTGACATTTGTCTGCCCAAATATGGTGGATCCTCTCTTTAAATTCCGGATCAAACCTCCACATGCGATCATATTTAAACAATTTTTTTCTTTTCCAACTATCAGCTTTCGTGTGCAAGATAAGAGCCCTATGATCAGAACATTGCCATGGAAGAATTTAAGCAAACACAGTAGGGTATAGATCCAACCAATCACAAGTTGCAATTGCTCGATTTATTCAGGTCCTAACAGTATGAGAATATCTGCGCCCTACCCATATGAATCTTCTTCCAATATGTTTAAGATCATGTAAACCACAAAGAGTTAGCATACGTCTAAAAGTTTGAAAGAGGAAAATCCTATATATTATATATATATTTGATTCAATTTTTAGAAATATTAAAGTACATTAAAAATAGATTAAATAAACCTTAAAACAATTAGAAAGTTATTGACAGAACAATGCATTTGATGTATAAATCTACAGTATATTGTTACTCTTGTTATTATAGTTTTTCGATTTAAGTTTCGACAAAATACATTTATAATTTTCTCATTTTTTGCAGTGTACAAACACTTATATTGGTGAATTATCAAGATTCGTTATCACAAAAGAAATTATCAGAGGTTAACACGTGCAAACACGAGTTAGGCACGTGGACACGGACGACGAAGAAACGTCAAGTACATTGATAGTGAATTGGTTTATCTTATTGGGCCTTTTTTACGGGCTTTTAGAATTAATATGTAACCCAAGCCCATACCACACCAGAACTCTGTAACTTGTCTTTTTGACCGTTGGATCTTAAAGATGGTGAAACCAATCAGTCAACCCTAAACCATCCTCCTCTCCCGTTGACCGTGAAGTGTATCACACTCACTTACCTCTTCTTCCTCACACATATCACACTACTAACCACCGGTAGCTCCACACTCCTTAATTCCTTAATTAATTCTAATGAAAATTAAATAAATTCTTTCCTATATAAAAAAACATTTTACTTGCAACAAATACAAAAGAGAGTGCAAGAAGAAAAACAGAGCAAATCCTTTATTTATTACATTATTATTATTACTCTGTTTCTCCCCTGTTTACTTACTCTGTTTCTGCTCTGTTTTTTAGCTTTAACACAAGACAAAGAGAAGATGGTTGCAGTAGAAAGAGTTGAGAGTTTAGCAATGAGCGGAATCAAATCGATCCCGAAAGAATACATACGTCCCAAAGAAGAGCTCGAGAGCATCAACGATGTTTTTCAAGAAGAGAAGAAAGAAGACGGTCCTCAAGTTCCAACAATCGATCTACAAAACATCGAATCGGAAGATCAAAAGAACCGTGAGAAATGCGTAGAGGATCTTAAGAAAGCGGCTTTGGATTGGGGAGTGATGCATTTGATCAACCATGGAATCCCTATTGATCTAATGGAGCGTGTGAAGAAAACCGGAGAAGAGTTTTTCGGTTTATCCGTAGAAGAGAAGGAGAAGTATGCAAACGATCAAGCCTCCGGGAAAATTCAAGGGTATGGAAGTAAATTGGCGAACAATGCGAGTGGACAACTCGAATGGGAAGATTACTTCTTCCATCTTGTTTATCCTGAAGACAAGAGAGATCTAACTCTTTGGCCTAAGACACCAAGTGATTACATGTAAGTTTTAAGAAACTCAAATCTTGTTTTGTTTTTATATAATCTTTTTATTAACGTTTTTGGATGATTGTTGTAGAGAAGCGACGAGTGAATATGCGAAATGTCTTCGTCTGCTAGCAACAAAGGTCTTCAAGGCTCTCTCGATCGGTCTAGGCTTAGAGCCAGACCGTCTAGAGAAAGAAGTGGGTGGTTTAGAAGAGCTTCTTCTACAGATGAAGATTAACTATTACCCAAAATGCCCTCAGCCTGAGCTAGCACTCGGCGTGGAAGCTCACACCGATGTAAGCGCTTTAACCTTCATCCTACACAACATGGTTCCTGGTTTGCAGCTATTCTACGAGGACAAATGGGTCACTGCAAAATGTGTTCCTGATTCGATTGTGATGCACATTGGAGATACGTTAGAGATTCTTAGTAATGGGAAGTATAAGAGTATACTTCACCGCGGGTTGGTGAATAAGGAGAAAGTTAGGATTTCTTGGGCTGTGTTTTGTGAGCCACCAAAGGATAAGATTGTTCTTAAGCCGTTGCCGGAAATGGTGAGTGATGAATCTCCGGCTAAGTTTCCTCCAAGGACATTTGCTCAACATATCGAGCATAAGTTGTTTAGGAAGGAACAAGAAGAATTGGTGCCCGAGAAAAAGGATTAATTAAGTTTGTGTCTCTTTATGTAAAACTCTTGTTTGAGTTTCTCTTGTGTCTGTGTCTGTGTCTTTATCTTGTATTTCATGCGTGCATCTTATCTTATGGTAACCAGATGTTGTATTAAAAGAGCTTGAGGGTATTTCTGATTTACATTTCCAGTTTTTTTTTTTTTGTTTATCTTCCTTTTTTATGTTACTAAATGTAATAAGAGATGCCGAAGAAAAGCATAGAGAGAGGGAGATGCAAGAGAACTTATGGCCTTATTGAAGAATCATGTTGTTTGCTTTCCTTTCTTCTTTTTCCTTTGTCGATTTGCTTTCTTCTTCTTCCTTTGTCTCCAAGAGAAAATTGGTCTACTTTTTTTTGGCTTCCAAAATGTTAGCTTTTGCGGTGAAGGGTTTTTGTGTTTATACCCACAAGATCAGACTGAGAAGAGAACCAATTATGAATGTACAAACGGTGATTCCATCAGCGAATGCCTAAGCTCCTATCAAATTAGAGAACAACAATCAAATTAAACATCTCTGTGATTTATCTAATGCATATTGGTAAGATAGTGGTTGCCTAAGTGACTTCATTAGCTTACCGTGTACTGGTCCATTGCTGGTTTGTTTCAGTAATTATTCCGCCATTACCGAATTGTATCTGTTGTCCAGCTGCCATTCTTGTTATCTGCAGTGGATCGAGCGTATCAATTTCAAGAAATTAAGAATAGTCTGTTATGAGTGGTTGCAGGATCTTTATAAAGAGTTTGGTGCTTACTTCATTCCCTGCTTGGAAAGAGTTAACTCTATTTTCCTTTAAGCCCTTATACCAAGAAAATATTGCAACTCAATCATTAGACATGGAAATTGGACAAAAAAAACAAAAAAAAAAACAAATCAAGTGGAACTGAGTTTTACAAGCTTCACCTTTGGTTGAAGAAATCTACTACGAGATCCTCCGTTGTTTGGCTGAAGCTCAGATTTGATGGAGAGCTATAAGTTTAAAAAAAACCGGGTAAAGAAACTAGGAGACTATTCAAAGAACTAGAGTGCGTTTAAGAGAGATCATACGTTACCTTACTAAAAAGGTCTGTGGGTAAATCTGGTTGAGCTTTCTTTTCTGAATGAAAACTAAACTCCTGTGTTGTTGTATTTCAGAAAACAGTTTATGTACTCATAAGGAAACACTCCATTTATCAAACAAACAGAAGACTAAGAGCAAAGAATAATCGGTAAGACTATCATACCAAAGGTACTGTTGTTTCCCGCTTGCTATTTTTGAAAACTCCAGTGTCTACTCTGCTTGAAAGTATCTGTTTTGCAGAAGTGAAAAAAGGTATATTAGGTATGAAAAAATTATAATGCAAGCGAATGAGACTCGAGAAAGGATAGTACCTTCTTGTTCAGAGGACGAGCTTTAAAAACGTGGTTTCCCTCCGAGACATCATGCTTAGGTGTATCCATGGCGCTTGGTCTGCAAAAATTATTCAATTTCCAAGTTTATATTCATAATAATTGCATGAAATGGCAACTTTTTTTAATTTTATATGTGATTTTTTAGTCATACCTCCTACTTTCCCTGTTAACACCGTCAAGCACACCAGTCGTATTAGACTTGTCTGGCCCCTGTCAAAAGAAATTTTGTTTACTTTAGAGGCAGCGCTTTGAGAAGGATCAAGTTATTTAGAGGCCCCTGTCAAAAAGATATCACAAGAAGCGCATCAGCTAATATAAAGCAATATTGTTGCTACCTTAGACACATCATTCCCCTGATAAGATCTTGCTGTTACTGCTGAAGAATGTTGCATAGCCCTCTCTGAAGTCTTGAAACGGAATTCCTGATAAGGAAATGCAATAAATATAATCTTAAGTATGATACAACTATATGGCGGGGAAACACTAGGCAGGTGAGATGAATTCATTTTGTAACGCTTACTTGGAATTCTGGTAGTTTTAGAGTACTCTTTTGCCGGATGGGCAACGAGGGAGCATCAAATATCTACAGATCACAAACATGAGCTTGAGCTGGGCCAAGAGAATGAAATCAATTCCAAAACACATTTCCTAGTAGCAATACCAAGTTACAAACCTTTCGGTTAAATGGACGTGCTTTAAATCTATATACAGCTGTAGAGTCCTTTTCTAACTTGGAATCGTTCTTCTGCCTGAAATTATCATTAGGAAAAAACAAAAACCTGTGAGATGTGAACTAGACTGTTACAGTTAAATTTCGGCAAACATCTAGGCCCTAACCTTATTCTGTTAGCCCTCTGAGATGTAGCAAAATCAGGCTCATGTGGGATAGTAATCTTTGTCCTGGTATGCTGTGTGTTTCGATCAAGAGTTGGATCCTGCAAACCGAAAAGTTTGAATATTCCATATACAGACACATTTAGACTCCTCGAGCAATTTCAACAATATCCAGGCAATAGAAAGCTAACCTTCTTGGGTGCCTTGTGGATAAAATTCATCTCCGGCTTTGTATCAGCAACCTGAAAACAGAGAAGAAATTTTTTGGAGTATAAATGACTTTTAGTGCCACTAGTTTCATCCCCTAAGTTCAGAGACCTAGTACATTGTTACAGGAAACTGCACACATTTCAAACTGATGACTGCTAAACACTCTACCTTACGAAGAAGACCTCCATCAAGCTTCTGTCTTTTAGCCGCTTGAACATCGGTCCCAGATGTCCCACAAACGCCTTTCTCATGAATTGGATCAACTTGCATATGTAATCTACTATACACCAACAAAAGAAGATACGCATTAAGCGGATAAAATTAAATTGACGGAAGAACATACCAAGATTTACAGGCTCCAAAACTCACCTGGCATTATTTTGTTTTGCTAACTGGCTAGCAGTAGGTCTCATTAACGTTGAGCTCCTTGGAGTTGACCTGATGCTTGACTTAGATCGGAATTTCGGTTTGTCAGTGTGTTTGTGATTGCTAACCGTTGGTCCTGATAAAAGTAGAGAAAGTGACACAGTAAAAAATTAAGAACTCAGTCTATAGGTAATTGTCTTAAAGGGAAACAAGTTTGATGAATACAATAAATTCCAAAAATGGTCAAAAGTAAGATTGAGCACATCTAAAGCTACCAAGAAAATGATGAAACATAGTATATTATATGAGCATAAACAATAATTGAACTAAACATTGATGGTCATGTTGCTACTATCACAAAATCATCACCATTGCATATGGACTGATGTGGAGTTTTCTTCAAATTACTACCTTGTAGGGAGCTAAAAATCCCAGAACGAATTCCATTTCCTGCAAAAAAGAAAAAACACAAAGATACTTTTTAGCTTCCATTACTCGGTTCTCCGACCCCACAACGATACTCAACTCTAAAACTAATGAAGAGATGCAAGTTTACATGATCCAAACATTCCTATAATTCACCTGTCTTATTCAAATCTGTGGCTAAGTAACTTGAATGCTGAAAAATTCCTCTATCGTTTTCGACTTCGACATCCTCTGATCTTGTCGATGCCTCGGTCTTGTCATCACAAACCTCCTCTTCTCTAAGTAACAGTTTTGTTGCGAATGCTTAAGAAAATACATAGAATTAATACCAAACTTCACCTTTGATCTAATATAAAAAAAGGCAAGAAAGCAAGATTTTCTAATTTCAAAGCATAGAAACGGAATCAAATTGATCACAATACGAATCAAATTTCCGATGAACTCCTAAAACTTATCTCAAATCTTGACCACATTGCAAAATCAATTGAAAACTAACGAAGAACTCAGAAGGTCTAAAGAGTGAATGATGATGATAATACTCACGAGAGGGTTGGTACGACGGAGCAGAGTGAAACCAGAACTCGGCGGCTTGAGACTCCGCCGGTAACTCCAACCGAGTAAAATCGTACCACCGAGACGCATCAAACTCGTACTCCAGATCGATCTCTCTCACATCAAATACCATCGGTTCGATTTCCATATCTTCATCCATCTCCATTTCTCTCTCTAAAACCTACACACTCACTTTCTCTCTTTCTCTCTCGCAACTCTAAACAAAATGCAGCAGAAAATTCACTGACCGGTTCTGAGTTTACCACATGGAATTGACTAAACAAAACCCTAATTTTCTCAGGAATCTCTCAGATTCGTCGGTTCTGATGAAGAAGAAGAAGAAGAAGAAGCAGAAGAAGAAGCAGAAGGAGAAGGCAGGGAAAAAGGGAAAAAAACGGCACAAATTTCGCTGTTTCCGAGATTTTTGTTTAGCGACAAAACGGAAAATGTTTATTTAATTTCCAAAAACGCCAACACGACACCGTATTGTGAACGTACAAAAAGCGTGGACGCTCCGGTTTTTGTAACGACTCGAAAATTTGAATTCTAATTAAAACTGCCGAAAAGACGATAATACCCCTACGAGGGAATGAGCGTGAGGGTGTTTTCGTAAATTCAAGCCTATTTTTTTTTTTGTCTTAGTGGCGTCTTGGACTGCGAGTTTTTTGTTGGGCTTTCGACGAGACTGAAATTCCGGCGGAATCAAAAATTGCCCTCCAGATCTACGGATATTTACGATGATGCCACTAACGGTTACATTTCTTTGTCCAGTTTGACAAATGTGCTTTGCTTTTTACTGTGGAGTTTTAAAAAAATATAATCCATGGACATTACCAATTATTAAATTTTAAACAAATTGGAGAATGCAAAATTTAAAGGATTTTTAATTTAAAACTGGAAAACTAACTTTCGACTGTTAACTCTGATGATTTAGATCCGAATCCGGCTAAATATAATGTTAATCATAATTCGCCAAAGTTAACTTGGTCGTAGTCTTCATAACTCGGATGATCCAAATTAGAATCCGATTAGAATTAGATATGTAAAGTTATAAACCTGATTAAACTTTGCTTTTTAATTAGTATTACAAGTCTACGAGAGTTATGATAAACATTATACAAAAGCTTGGAAATTGGAAATATGAACACCCAAACTGTAAATTTTTTCTCTTTTTTATTGTATTGTAGGTATGTGCATTGCGATAACATCATTATCTTGGAAAGTAAATAGTTTATTGCATTTTTAGGAGAATACAGAAGTTTTTCTACTGTCAATAGAAAATTTCTTTTTCAAGTAACATTTTCAAAATGATATATGAGTAATATATTAGATTAATAAAAAAAAAAAAATTTGAAATCAAATCATAGGAAAATGAGCAGTGGACACACAGCATGACGTTGACTGTGGATTTAATAACTTATCTCTATCATTATTTAAAGAAATTTTGACATTTAATTGGTTCTATGGGGGTTCACAAATACCCAAAATTTGTGTAAAGAAAAGGACAAATTATAAATTTTATGTGTTCTTGGGGTAGGACAAAATTTTAAATCGATATATGTTTTTTAGGCATAAGTTTTGTTCAGAGGGTTTTTGGGTTTTGGACCAAAGCTACTTTTGGGATTATAAAGTCACATTTATATGTAGAGAGGCTGGTTGAAAAATTTCAGAGGTAGTAAAAGAAAATCTAACTAAATATAGAAAAAGTAAATACTTGTTACACATTTTATATAATCATTATATACAGTATGTTATGATATCTAGTTGTATGTAATATATCTACATTTTATCTAGTGTCTATGTCCTTCATTTAATTGGGTTCACATGATTCCCATGACAAAAACTTTCCATAATCATACAAAAATTAAGATAGATATAGATTTCTTTTTTTCAAAAAAAGATAATAGATTTCTTTTTCTTCTTCAATCTATTTATTGTTAAGTCAAAAACTTTTACTCTGACAAACTTTAAATTAAATTGACTTGATGATGTCAAAAAATTAAAATTTGACTTGATTTGACCAGTACAAGAGAAAGTAAAAAAAAGAAGAAAATCAGATTATATCATACAAAGATTCTTCTCATTTTCCGGTTAAAGAATTTTTTTTCGTTTGTTTTTAAATTACATCACAAATAATTACAAAAACAAAAACAAATTAAAAATGATGTTAGATTTTTCTTCTGTTCAGACTTTGTACAAACCTATTAATTAAAGAGATGAAGAAAGAACCAACAGACCAAAAAAGCAGAGCTCTTTCACATCTTTGAACAGAAGAACCTGTATGTACTATGTAAAAGGAGACAAGAGATGTTTCAGACAGTAAAAATCAGAGAGAAGAAGCAAAAGCAGTTCAGAGTTTGTCACGTGGGTTTGTAACTTTGTATGTTTACTGCAACAATGCTTCTTCCTCTTTCTTCATTGTCTCCAGCTGTCTTGTCGCATACTTTGTGATGAGAATCGTTGTAGCAACAGTTGCTAAAAATCCAAGAATGTTGAGAATTATCTGTGTAACCGAGAGACCATGTTCTTCTGCAGAAGATGCTTCTGCTAATGTCTTTACAAGATTCCCTCTGCAAACACACAGAAACGAAAGAGGATTTGAACTGATCAGTGACTTAATTTAACTGATCATTCCCTCTACAATCATGGAATGTTGATATGTTTTTTATGTTGAATATGTGCAACGATGATTGATGTAAAACAGTATTTGGACCTGATCAAAATGTTTTGGAGTCGGAAAAGAAGGGGTCGAAACCTGACTTACGTATAGATTGCGACAAAAACCTCAGGCACCATGCCTAGGAGAGAGCCTGTGATGTAAGGACCGTACTTAACACGGGTTGCTACTGAACAGTAGTTGTAAAGAATGTATGGGAATGGAGAAATCCGGATTAAGGTTACTGCTCGAAACTGATGAAACCAATTCCCTTCACCAGCAGCTCTTAATACGGCTGCTTGATGGGGATATCTTTCTAGCCATCCCTGTTCAATTCACATAAGGACACAAACCGATATCAGTAATATGACAGTTACAATTCACACAAATGCAACTACTTTGATCAAAAGACATTGTCCGAGGCAACAAGAACAATGTTAATCAACCTAATGGCTCTTAGTGCTGGGTCGAGTTAACCAATCTTTCTAATCGTGTATGTAGCGGTTTCTGATTTTTTAAAACTACCTTATAACTTTCTAGCATGATTAAAAAAAACATGGATACTATGATTGATTTAAAGGAAGTAAGGAGACAGCTTTTATCAGGTTGAGACATACTTGAATTTTGTGGCAGAAGAGATGTCCAATGAAGTAAGGAAGTGATACACCAACAGCTGCAGCTGAAATGATTAGTAGAAAACCATAGCCATAACCAAATGTCATCCCAGCAATCCACATTGACGGCGTAGATGGAAGAAGGATCGTCGGGAATAAGGCCACGGATGCAAAAACAAGAAGACCGCAAACGGGATGTGTAAATGTCCTTATCTCCCATTTTATAATCGGTATAAGCTCCTGCAAAAAACCAAGCCAGTGGATAATATCCCCTTTGTTAGGAACAGAGCAAAAGACATTACACAGATCATATCTAATGCAAGATCTCTTGGATTTGTTAAATCCATTACAAAACCTCAAATCTACTTAACTTTTCGACCATATGGATTCAGCAATACACAATGAAATTGCAATGCCTCATTCTAAAGATGGATTAAAGAGTTTAAACGTATCCAATTCTCATAAAGAAACCTGTGTTCTAATCTTAAAGGCAAACACTAAACTAATCTAAGGTTAGAATTGACTTCAAGACTAAGAAACCCCACCAAAGTTAAGGCCACTACTTAAAGAATCTTCCACAAGATCTAATGATCATGACTCTAGACTTTAATCAGACTCAATCGGTACGAATTATAGAAATCGACAACACAAGAAACACCAACCCAACACAACATGCATTGCTCAAAAACAGCCGATGGTTAAAAAAAAATTGAATTTTGAAAAAGGAAAATCAAACCTTATCCATGATCAATGGACCAATCCATTTGAAACCAACCACAGCTAAAGCAGCCAAAAAGGTGAATAAAAGAACAAGCTTGACCCAGAACCAAAATCGCGACGAATCAGTAGTCTCTTCTTCTTCCTTCTCTTGCTCTGATTCATGGTCTTTCTCTACTAAACCCTCACTCAGTTTCACATAAGACCCTTTCTCTTCGTCATCGACTCCAACCCGGAGCTCAAGAATCGGTTTTTCGTCCTCCGGACAAGTCATCGAGTGCAATCCAGTGATCGGAAAACCTAATCGACTGGATTTCCCGATAAAAAAAAAAAAGAGAGAAATCCAGTGATCGGAAAATCGACCTTCGCGTGAAGGAAAAGATGAATGCAAATTAAAACTCAGAAAGAGAAAAAAAGAAAAAAAAAAGATTCTCGCACTCACAACGAAGAAGTTTTCTTTCTCCTTGATTTGTGTCTTTGCTTGTACCGATTATTTTACCTTTGCTTTAATAAAATTGCGTCTTGGCTTTCTCACTTCACATTTTTATAAATTCGAAATTTTTAGTTTTACAAAAATGCTCAATTCTACCAAATTGTGTTTTTTCTCTAACTGTACCTAGAAAGGAAATGATAATATAAATTACTAATTACAAGTTTTTTTAAAGGAATGATAATTAATAATAATTTACAGATTAATTTTTTTTTGGTCAAACAGATTAATCTTTTTTCACAAATTTTTTTAAGTATATCATTTTAATTTATTAACTTAAATTTACTCAATTTAATTTTCATATCGGGATTTTTCTGGGTTTAAAAAAAATAATATAACTCCTGATATTATAAAGCCCAGTAAACTTTAAACGGGCCGAGTTGGGCCGGTCCGGGAATTTTGTTTGACTGATTGTTTATGTTGTGGTGAATGGGACAGATTCCCTACTTCTCTGACCTTCCTTCTCCGACTACTCTCTCAGTTTCCGACTCTTAATTCTTCCGTCAAACTCTTGCAAATCTCACAACCACGAAGCGTAAGAGACGAAATGAGCGTGATCAGTCCCACAGGAACCCTACACTTGAAGTCAACACTTCGTCTTCTACCTCGATGTCTCTCTCGCAGTCAACGGATTCAAGTTTTCCCGCCCAACAACATCTTCTCGAACTCTTCTTTGAGTTCTCCGATACGAATCGACCCGATTTCTCAAGGTTTGTTCACCTTATTGATCGATCTCATGCTTGTTTGGTTTCTGGGTACCTCCAAATTTGACTTCTTTCTTTCTCTCTCTTCGTATTCTGTAACCTATAGGTGTCCGATCGAGGATTTTGTGGCGTAGATATGTATCTGATAAGTTATCTGACATGGGTTTGGATCCTGGAGCTGATTCAAACAAGGTGCACTCTAAAAATCTGACCTTTTTCTGTGTTGGGTTTAATCATTTGCCTCAAGTCTTCTCAAATGTATCATCTTTAATGTCAATAATGAATAACACTTTGGATTAGGAGACTTCTAGTTATCGAAATTTTGAATCTGATTAGCTTTAAATCCTCCTTGCATCACATTTCTGCTAATTTGTTATTCGTTTTTACTGATTGATCTCAATTTTTGATATTTTTATGTTCTGTGCAAGAACCAACATGAATCTAGTTGTTGGCTTTGCAGGTTATTTAGCTGTATTTTTGTTTTTTGTTTCTGTTTCAGATGTACAATGAGAAGGCTTCTATAGTGGAAACATTGAAGAAAGCAAACTCAATTCTTCCTCATGTAGTGTTGGCGAGTACAGTCTTAGCTCTTCTCTATCCACCTTCTTTCACATGGTTTACGTCGAGGTTCTTGTTATATAATTCATGGAATTGGAAAAAGGTCAAAGTGGTCGAAGGCTTATAGACATCAGGTTTTCTAAAAGCTCTTCTTACTGTCCTGTTCTTTTAGGTACTTTGTGCCCGCTTTAGGGTTCTTGATGTTTGCGGTTGGAATCAATTCAAATGAGAAAGACTTTCTCGAAGCCTTCAAAAGACCAAAAGCTATTCTCCTTGGTTATGCCGGACAATATCTCATAAAGCCTATCCTAGGTTTCATCTTTGGCTTAGCTGCGGTTTCTCTTTTCCAACTCCCAACTCCAATAGGTAAAAGCTCTCTTTGTCTCTTATCATTCAAGACTCTTAATCGATGAAACAAAGACTAATCTTTCCTCAATCTCAGGTGCTGGAATCATGTTGGTTTCATGTGTCAGTGGAGCTCAGTTATCAAACTACGCGACTTTCTTAACGGATCCATCATTAGCACCTCTTAGCATTGTTATGACATCTCTATCAACTGCTACTGCGGTTCTTGTCACACCGATGCTTTCACTCTTGCTCATCGGAAAGAAACTACCTGTTGATGTTAAAGGAATGATCTCCAGCATTCTTCAGGTCGTAATCGCCCCAATCGCTGCAGGATTGCTGCTAAACAAGTGAGAGATATAGCTGCAAATATAAGCATAAGTTGTTTCTCAAAGTCTAACCTTTTTTCTTGTTTTTTTCTTCTTCAGGTTGTTCCCAAAACTATCAAATGCAATCCGACCATTTCTCCCAATTCTATCGGTTCTCGACACAGCTTGCTGCGTTGGAGCACCACTCGCATTGAACATAAGCTCTGTTATGTCTCCATTTGGAGCGACCATTTTGTTACTAGTGACAATGTTTCATCTCTCAGCTTTCCTTGCTGGATACTTCGTTACCGGTTCTGTCTTTAGAAACGCTCCAGACGCTAAAGCTTTGCAAAGAACATTGTCCTATGAAACTGGTAAATAAACTAACTCGTTGGTTTTCTTAATACCCTTCAAGAAATTACAGTATGGTTTAAAGATTTGAGAAGTGAAATGTTTATTTTTGTTGATTCTTCAGGAATGCAGAGTAGCCTTTTGGCTCTAGCACTTGCCACTAGGTTCTTTGAAGATCCTCTTGTAGGGATTCCTCCTGCAGTTTCTGTAAGTTGTAAAACGGCGTCTTTTTGATATTACAGAATCTTTTGATGCTTCATAGAGTTTTTCGTTTTTGTTTTTGTTTTGCAGACGGTGGTAATGTCATTGATGGGGTTCTCGCTTGTTATGATCTGGTCTAACGAAAAAAGAGTGAAACATGTGTAAAATGTAATTTAATTTCACTCTTTATCTTTTGTTGAATTTTTTTGATTGGTCATAAAAAAAAAATGTGATAAATTCATATTTCTTCTAATGAATATTGTTCCTTGTCATGAAATTTATTTTTCTTCTAATTTCACTCCATCTTTGTTACGTAGAAATATGTCATGAGATGCAGTAAACTCAAAAGTCAAAACCAATGGTTTATGTTTTAATTGCTTTTTTTTGTGTGTGTGTGGGTAATAGTAATAAAAGACGGTTCGACGCTAAACCCGGTTTAGTTTAAACCAAAACTTGAAGGGGGAAAAAAAAAATCTCAGCCATGGCGATTGCTTCAACAGCCACTCTTCTCTTCTGCTGCGCGAAACCAAATTTCCGGCGAATTCCGTCTCAAACTCGTTCATCTCCTCCTTCTTCTTCTCCTCTCACAACCTCAAACGAACTCGTAACTCGGATCCGAAGCCGCAGCTTAATCCATGACCCGATTGCGATTTCGGGTCTCATCGGAACCGGTTTAGTGGCTGCCGGGTTCGTCGCGGCGGGACCAGATACTACTGCTATGGCGGCGGTGGATTTTCCGGTGATGGGTTCTCTTCAGCTAAGCGAACCTGCTAATGCTTTGTCTTTGCCCACTTGGGCTGTTCATGTTTCCAGCGTTGTCGAATGGTTTCTTCTCTCTCGCTTCTTTATTGCTCTATTGATTGAAATTCTCATTTGATCTATATCAAACCATAATAGTGGTCTCAAAGATGGGAACTTTTGCATAATGAAATTGATTTTGTGATTAGCTTGTGGATAAACGTATTTTAAATCTTGTGTTTGATTGAGAAAGACTTTGAGCTTAAATGCAGTTGGAGCAAACATACAAGAGTGCTAATTTTTGTTGATGTTTGTGTGTGTTTTGCTATACTCAATACTTGTTGTTTACTGTTCTGAAGGATTACGGCGATGGCATTGGTATGGAAATATGGAGAAAGAAAAGGTTATGAATCTTGGAAAGGTCTCTCATGGGGAATGGTGAGAGTTCTAAACCTGTTTTCAAGCTTATACATGATTTCATTTTCGAGCTTTTTTTTTCGGGTGAAGAATATGATTGTTGCTCTTATTTAGGTACCTTTACTTGGTGGAGCTCTCTGTGCATGCACATGGCATTTCTTTTACAATGATGAATCTCTTGAGGTAAAGAAATTTGCTTTTTGTTTCACTGAAGAAATGAATTAGGCTAAACTCTTGCTCAACTCTGATAGAGTTTTTTTTTGCTTCGTCTTGTGTATTCGGTACTAGAAATTACTTTAGAATGATGGTGTTGTAATGGTTGTGCTGCATTATTAGGTGTTGGTGGCGCTTCAGGCAGCACTAACTGTGATTGGTAATATTACTATGTGCATCGCGGCCTTTCGAATCAACAAATCGTCATCGAAAATGAAAGTCTCTGAAAAGCCGTGAGGGCTAACGAATCTTTGTGATAGAATGAACATAGATGGGCATCTGTTTTCTCATTTCTACAAACAGGTAAAGCCTGACTTTTGCTTGATATGGAACAAGTTATTATGAGACCGGAGAATTCATGTAATATTTACGAATTCCGTACTATTTGCCCATTGCAGGAGAATTTGAATGTAGCGTTGTTGGAGATTCTTGGTGGTAAAGATAAGCAACTGGATCTTAAGAGAATGGTCAATGTGGTATTAGTGAAAAGATATTGGCTTAATCATGATTCTTGGTTACAATTCCTGATGAGTTGGACCAAAGCATAATCTATCATGTTAGATTTATTTCTTCTACAAACTTTGTACTAGTTTTTGGATGATCACAATTCACAAAGTTGGAGAACATAAAATCTTACGTTTTTTTTTGGCGTCAACTTTTTTTTTTATGATATAAGCCTATTGGGCCAGAAACAAAGAAATTTGGAGAATGATTACAAAGTAAAGCCCAATACACAAGCCCATATGGTGAACCACCGACACTTTTCCGATGGCCGGAATTCCAGATCCAGTGCATGCGACTTAATGCGTAGAAGATAGCCAGCTTCTCCAAATCTCATGTAGAAACTCCGATTTCCTCTGATGTCTGAGTAGAGGGTAGAAATCTCACCAAAGTTCACGATTGAACTCTTCCGATCCATCTAACCACTATGACCACACCTCAATGACCAACCGTGATCGCCTAGAGAGGAACCAGGGGAAGATATCTCTCCCCGCCATAGAGAAGATGAATCTAAAAATAGGAAGTAAAATAAAAATTTCCGACAGTAACAAACTCATATCTAACATAAAAATCTAAGTCGGAGCTAAAACACTTTCCGATTATAATCGGAAACCCAAAATCCGACCAAAGTCGGAAACCTTGATCCGCTAAACAGAAATATTATACAACAAAAAGATCCGTTAAAACGGAAACTATATCAGATCTGATCTGAAGAGAACGAATGCTTTGTTGAGTTTGAGAGAGAGAGACAATAGAGAGAGAATCAAATATAAAAGGTTACGTTAGGCTTGAAAAATACAATTTTGACCTCATAAATTTAGAGATATTACGCAATAAATACAGTCCTTCAAATAAACCGCCCGATGATGAAACAGCAAGGTCGGTTAAGAATCTTACGGCTGATATTTCTAAGGTATACAGTAACGCGTATGTAGAGGAACATCACACCTGCATAAACAAAAAAGTATAAATATCTTCCACAGATATGTGTTTGTTTGGCTTTCCTATTTCTTCGATTCTGTGAATTTCTTATCAAATATACACATCTAACGAAGATTTTCTTCCGAAGATTCAGAAGTGCATTTTGTAGATAAATTTTCAAAAAAAAAACCCAGAAAATCTCTCTTCTAAAAGGTAAGATTCTCCTTTTTTTGTTCTTCCTTGTTTGATTATTTGATTCATAATATGTTCATTTGTTTGGATTTCTTGTACAAGGCTTTGTGTTTTGTTAGGATATGTGAATCTAAAACTCAGATCTACTTGTAATCGATGATTTTTATTTTGTAATCGACGATAATACAAACTTCACGCAATCTTCAAAGCCAAAGCTATGTGCAATGGAATGTGGTTTGTTTGGATCACCATCAAACGTGGATCTATGTTCTAAATGTTACAGATCCATATGTGCAGAAGAAGCTCAAACAGCTGCAATGTATAGCTACATGGAAGAAGCTCAAAGAGTAATGACCAAAAGAAGAAAAGAAGTTCAAAGAGTTGTTGCTGCAGCCAAAAAGTCTTTGGAGTCTTCTAGTCTCTTCATCGCAGAACCCGAACCAGAACCAGCCTTGCAAACCGAACAAGAAGAAGAAAAAACCGTTGTGGTTGCATTGTCCAAATTGGAACTCTCTGAAAAACCGTGAGGGCTAACGTAGATGCACTTCTATGAAGGAGGGGGCTCGAGCACCCAATAACTTTTTACAAATCAGTGTAATTTTTTAATGAGTTTTTAATTATTTTTCATATAATTTTTATTTCGTAACCCTCACTTATTCTAATGATAAGATATGAGATTTATATGTTTAATCTTTGAATGAGTTTTAGAATTCAATATTACGAAGTTGAGAAGCTGACGATAAAACATCTGAAATATTATGAAGAAAGAAATTTGGGATTGAAGCAGTTCATGTACTAGTAGCAAAGTGTTACTTGAAGTGATACAAGCAGACAAGATTGAGCATCAAACAAAGTGGGCTTGAAGAGATGTGTTTGGACCAGGCTATATTCAAGCTAATATGGACGTGTCAAGAGTTGTAGTTAAGTTGAAGATTTCCTTATGTCTTGCCTAATAATAAGAAAAGAGGTGATATTGTTGAAGATTGAGTATATTCTCAACCTGGAGGCCAAGGCTAGGTTTAGCCATAGTGACGTATTGTGTATAGATAGTGAGTCACGGCGTTTGTAGACGTCAACCCATGTATTCAAAGAGTTTTTAGCAAAAAAAAAAGATTTAGAATTGTCTTGTAAGAGATCCTGATCAAAGGGGCTAAGGGTTTGTTTGAGAGGTTCTTAGAACATGTATTTGATCCATGAACAATTGAAGGTAGAGAGGTTGTTTTAGGTGAAACTTATAAGTGCATCTAAAAAATCTTATAGTAATATTTTCTCGTAAAGAAACCCCTTAAGTTACTTCATGTATCACTCTATGTTACAGTAACTCTCGCATCACCATAATTTTATGATAAAAATTTAAACTCATTGTGAACAACCGCTATCATATCAATTTGTTCTAAGCTAATCCAAATGGAACAACGATGGAATTATTACGCAATTTAGATGAGTATATGGTGTTATTTCGATTTTAATATAAATGAATCTGAACGTAAGATATTATATGTAAGATATTATATTTCGTATTTATAATTTTATATCATGCCCCCAGTAAATATAAGTTTTGGATCCGCCCTTGCATAGAAACTCATTTCTACGTTTTTTGCTTTAATTTGTTGGAGATTCTTGGTGGTAAGAGAAGCAACCGGATCTTAGAGAGTTGTCAAATGTGGTATTAGTGAAAAGATATTGCTTTATCATGTTTCTTGAGCATTATAAGCATACGAATTGTTATTTCTTGATAACATTCCTCATGAGATAGACCAACGCATAGGGTCTATATTATGTGTGAGATTCTTTTCTTCTACAAACTTTGTATAGTAGTCTTAAGAGTTGGATGATCGCAAAGTTCCATGACCGTCTTCAAGCTTATATCTGTCATTTGCCTCCACGATAAGTAAACTCATTTGGATTTATGCAGAGGAAATCTGTCTTACCTAGTATGTAGGGTTTGGACCAAAAATATAAAATTATCTTTGAGATTATAAACATGTTTTTTATATATATAAAAGAGATTATAAACTTTATCCGCATGCATATTATTTCTCAAATAATATAGTAGGCATCAAAATGCAAACATTGAACATATTAATTACTCGTATATATCTGGTTTATATTATCTAAAATCTAGTGAAATATGCCAAAAATACTACATTTAATACTACATTTAGTGGGGGTTATCTTGTATTTTAATGGATTTAGAAATCCACACAAAATCTACGTTTAGTAAAACAATTGAATGGATGATTAAAAACAAAGGTAAAAGAACTGAATCTTTGCATGGGAGGTTAGAAAAAACGTATGTAAAAGTATTAGCAAAAAACAAAGCAGAGTTGTTGAGCTATTTCCATTAGAGCCATAAGTTTAATACTATAAAATTTCCCAAATAATTTAGCGACGTCCAATTATAATTTTACAAATCTATTCTAGAAGAATGGTTAATCATGTTTAGACCAAGCCAAAGCGTGAGGACGAAGGCACATATCTTTAACTTCCCCAAGAGTCCACCAATAATGCCATCTTAATCATTGCTTAAACAACCCAAAGGCCAATATGCAAATGCCACGTCATTATACATGTATCTAAGTTCTAAAACTATTCAATATGGATAAACCAATCTGCTTCAAATCAAACTAAACTAATCGGTCTGAAAATCAAACGAAATTTTAATATTGATTAAAACAAATTGACATTTAAATTCGATCCAAACTAAAAAAGAAAAAAGAAAAATCAAACCCAAATTAAAAAAATTGGATTGATTCCCTATTAATTATTTTCATATCTTGTTAGTTATACTCCCTCTATATCATAATAATTAATTTTTTTAGGAGTTTATACACAAATTAAAAAAATATTAAATTTTGTATTTTATCTAAATTAAAACACTATTTATCATTTAATTATATAGAATTTAACTAATAGTAAAACAGAATTTTAATAGTCATATTAAACAAAAATGTATTTAGTTTTAAACAAAAATGCATTTAGTTTTGTATAAAAATTTGTAAAAATCATATAATTTGGAAAAAAAAATTTCCTTATTCTTTTTGTCGATTAATGGAAAACTTTTTTTTTTCTTTTTATGTACAAAAAAAAAGTAAATGCTTAAAGGAAAAGAAAGTACACATGTATGTTAGAAATTAGGATGGACATATACGTTAGACTTGAAAAATACAATTTCGACCTCATAAATTTAGAGATATTACGCAATAAATACCATCATTCCAATTAAACCGCCCGATGATAAACAGCAAGGTCGGTTCTTAAGAATCTTACGGCTGATATTTCTAAAGTGTACAGTAACGCGTATGTAGAGGAACATTACACCGGCATAAACAAAAAAGTTAAAAACCGTGCGTGACTCATACATATATATGTATATATACAGATGTATGTTCCTCCATAGTTACGTGTTTGGCTTTTCTCTCTCTCTTTCTCTTTTCTCGAAAACGAAAGGTTTCGTTTCTGTGAATTCTTATCGATTAAGAACAAAATCAAATATACACACATCTCACGAAGATTTATCGATTACTGAGAAAAAAAAACTTGTGAATTTTTTGTAGATATATTTTTTTAAAAAAAAAAAAGGAGAAGGAGGAAAGAAATCTCCCTTCTAAAAAGGTATAATTCTCCTTTATTTTTTATCTGATTATTTGATTCATGATTTGTTCTTGTGTTTGGTTTTCCTTGTCCGATTTGAAACAGGGCTTTGTGTTTTGTGTATCCAAAACTCAGATCTACTTGTAATCGATGATTTTTACTTTTGTGATCACACAAAATTTCCAATTTCCGTTTGGATTTGTGGAATTTTAATGAATAAAATTGAAATAACGAAAGCTCAATTAACTCGATCTATGTCGATTTGATTGTATCATCCTCGGAAACCTGACAAGATCTCGTTCTGACGAATTTTGAATGTGAATTTTTGAATATAATTTTATACAGAAGAATCGATAATGGGGTCTGAACAAAACGATAGTACGAGCTTCACGCAATCTTCAGAGCCAAAGCTATGTGCAACAGGATGTGGTTTCTTTGGATCACCATCAAACATGAATCTATGTTCTAAATGTTACAGAAGCAGATGTGCAGAAGACGCTCAAACAGCTGTTGCTAAAGCTGCAGTGGAAAAATCTTTGAAGCCATCTAGTCTCTTCATTGCAGAGCCAGAACCAGTCGCGAAGAAAACCGTCGTTGCTGCTGTGGTGGCTGAACCAGTTCCTGAACAGAGCGAGCCATTAAAACCTTCGAGACCGAACAGGTGTCTTTGTTGTAACAAGAAGGTTGGGGTCATTGGGTTTAAGTGCAAATGTGGGAACACTTATTGTAGTGATCATCGGTACCCGGAGACTCATGAATGCAGCTTTGATTTCAAAGAGAGTGGTCGTGGTGAGATTGCGAAAGCGAATCCTGTTGTCAAGGCGGATAAACTTCAAAGGTTCTGAATTGAAAATTTGGAAGTTGTGTTTTTACTTGAATTTGTATTCGAATCGATTTGTGGTTTGGTTGGATGGTTTTAAATGGGATTGATAATGAATTTGGTTCCATAATAAAGTGAATCGATGAAGTTGGTTCTTGATTTGATCTCTAACGTTTGGTTTTGAAAAGGACAACTATCTTTGATTATTATGTTCTTCATTGCTTTGAATGAAGTTTTCTAACTCCGAATGAAGTGTTGAAAAGCTTCATTGTTGGTGCTGTATTCCGATAAGGGCTTGTTTTCTCCAAATCCATTCTGATATAAAACTCGGATGGTCAAAGTCTTAGATGAAGCCGCGGAAGGGGATCGAATCAAAGCTGGCCGACGAGCGATCTTTTTGAAGCCGAATTGCATAGGATTGAGGTTGATGGTGAAATAAAATAATGTCAGGTAAGACCTTGTGATAAGCTCAAAGCACTCAGGTTTAACTGTTTAAGGGAGAGACACTCAACAAATAAACACAAGCAAAGACAAGAGACAAACACTCAAATTTATTGGATTTTTATAGAGCTCGTCTATACTTATGACCAAGTTATTCACAACAATCTTTAACTCATTTAAAAATTCGACTAATGACTAATTTAATCGTTAGTATAAAACGTTTAACTCATTTAATTTTTTTTATACTTGGTCAAATTGATGGAGCTAGTTGTTGGAAAGAGCATAACTTTATTCCGGCGTTTCCAAATGAAGTAAGTGGAGTTATGAATGGATCTTTTGATTTGAACGCCTATGTTTGCTAGATCAATTGGTTTAAGACCTTTGGTATCTTCATTATACTCCAAAATAGGTAAAGAATAAGCAATCGGTTGATTGGTGATTGGAGTTTTCCTTCAATGGCTTCTGATACACTCGTTTTGATGTTACTAGACCTCCAAAGGGGATTTGGGCCAATATGGTTCGTTTCTCCTTCGGCCAGGCTTCTAACATGCCCATAAAGTCATGCCTAATGAATTAGGAGCTTGGATGTTTTTATTGGATACTTGATAAAAGAGTGGTATGCGGTTTTGGAATTTAATCTTTTGTAAACATGTGAATAAATAAAATATTAATTGTGGAAAACAAAATTAGATTACCTATTAAAGTAAATAAAATAAAAATAAAAATGTTGATGCAAATCCACTGATTGAGAATCATAATATTTATTTCTTAATTTTAATGTTTTTTATTTGATTCACAATTAAATTTATCAGCTATTTTAAAATTATGAGTTTTTCTTATTCTTATTTAAATTAAGTTTACCTTTTTTTAATAACTATTTTACTACTCAAATATCTATTTTTCAAAATAATGAAGAATTTTTTTCATATTTAAATTTGAACTATTTTAATATTTTATAACCCTTGATAAACAAATCAAATAAAAAAAATGAAATAAAAAATTAGGCCACCCCATCAAATAAGATTCTTATAGAAAAGTACATCAAATAAATTATTTTTAACTATTTTATTCTCATATTTTTATTTTTATCTTATTTGATTTTTAGTTAAATTATATCACATATTTTGAAATAATTAGATTTTTGAAACTCTAATTAAATTTGGTTTACTTTTTGGGACAATTGCAAAAATACTATTTTTGGGGTGTATATTTGCAAGAATGCCACTTAGAAGTGTAAAAATGGACACTAGTTATGGATTTTGAAAGCCTAAATCTTAAATTAAAAACTTTTAAAAAATATTTTGACCCCTAAAACTCCATAAACCTTCAAAACTAAACTCTAATACAATATAATTAATTCAAACATAAATAATATAATAAAAAATAATTTTTAAAAAATGGTAATTTTGCAAAGATTTTGAATATGTGACATATTTAAAAAGTGACATTTTTAAAAATTTCTCTAATTTTTATTATTTTACATGTAAATATATTATTATTTTTAAATAGATAATTTTTTTCATATGTGCCTGAATCTAATTAGAAATTATTCTTTTACACATGAATAAATCAATGTTATTTCATTTCGCTAGGTGTTCGGGTTGGCCTAGCGGCTAACGAACCAATCGAAAATATATTGAAGTTATATAAGAGCTATCAGTTAATTTTTTTATCAACGTTTTTGTTAAAAATTGTGTTAGCCGATGCTGTTATATAAGCTCTGACATGTCATTATGACCTACACGAAAAAGAAGTCTTTTTAGATCTTATTCGAGAGCTCTGCCATATCTGTCTTAGAATCTACAAATTAGCCAAAATATCGAAACTATATCAAAGTGTCATCCCACATTGATGTAAAGCATGTCTCGAGGAGAAGATCTTAATACAAATGAAATTAATACAAGAAAACAATAATCTTTAAAGTGAAAAGACCAACAAAGTTGATCATAAAATTAAAACTAAAGTGAAATATAACCAAGATTATAAACCTAAGTTACGGGAGAAGGTTGTGTGCTCGGGATTCAGAGCCGTGCCAACATTGATAAATGCCCGAAACAATTAAAAAAATAAGATGCTTAAATTCATAAAAATAAAATCATCTATAAATATTATTGTCACATAAAAAAAAAGACAAATAAATAACTAAAAATTAGCTAACGAAATATTAGTTATAAAACTTAATTTCTTTTCTTTTTGTTCAACAAAATTATTAACCAAATTTTCAACAATTTTCAAAATCAAAGTTTTCAAGTAAATTTTTTCAATGGAGAAAATAATGAAAAATTTTGAGAAATGTCACTTTTCAAAAATGCCATATTTTCAAAATCTTTGCAAAAATATCACTTTTTCAAAATTATTTATTCATTATATCATTTATGTTTGGGTTAACTATATTGTATTAGAGTTTAGTTTTGAGAGTTTATGGAGTTTTAAAGGGGGTCAAAACATTTTTGAGGGTTTAAGATTTGAAGATTTAGGCTCTAAAAATTAATAATTAGTGTTATTTTTGCAAATGGACAACCCATAGTTGCATTTTTGCAAATATACAAACCAAAAATGGTATTTTTGCAACTGTCCCTAAAATAATTACCGTTTTATGTGATATACTTGAATTAAATTAAGATAGTGAAGTCACTCAATCTTTAATGTAACAAACTAATTTAATATTTATTTTATTTTAATTCTTTAACAATTAAGAATTGGTTTTATATGTTTAGTTCCCTAACTATTAGAAGTCCATAATTTTTATTATGTAGACTCATGTTTTGTTTATTTTAATTATCAAAGTTTTCAAGTCGAAGTATATGTTTCTATAATATATATATATATATATATTAAACATTTTTATTGCATTATTTAAATATTTTTGGGCTTTTTGGTTTTTCAGAACAAAATAGAATATCAAACCAACAATCCCAGAATTGGGCCGGTTTAAGAATCCAAATCTAATATGCTAATGGGCCTTGAGACAAAAGCTCAGCCCATCCGAAAAACGGCCCATAAAGAAGCCCGGGACTAAGATCGAACCGGCCCAATATAGACAAGCCCACTATGAGACCTAAGTCCAAACCAAATCAGGAGCCCTAAATCGGCAACCCTAATCTCTACGACACAGGACCGCCGCTGAGGAGGAGAGAAGCAGTTCCGACCGACAATCCAACGACCCAGAAAACCGTCGCCGGATCTTGAGGACGCATCCTCAACACAATGAACTAGCAAGCAAACCGAGTCACCTTCGCGGAAATAGAGCGGACTTGAGTGAGAGTACTCACCAATCTTAGCGTCGACATCCACTAACCGAGAGAAGCCGTCGGGAGTAGAAGCGGGGCAACTCCAACACAGAGGCCAACACCATCGAAAGAAACCAATGAAAACCAACCAATTCGTCCACATCCGCCGAGAAGAGAGAGCCAGGCATTAAAATGAAACAAAGCCCAAAATCGCCAAAGCAAAGCAAAGGATCTGAGCAAGCAGCAAGTGAAGGAGGAGAGGATTAGAAGTACCAACGCCGCCGAAGACAGAACGCCGGCCAGAGGGGAAGACCGCCGGTGAGAGTTCATCGGGAAAACTCTCTAAACATGCAAGTCTCCCTACCCCTAGAGAGACAACCACATCGGAGCGACATCCGATAAATCCCCATCCATAAGGCCACCGACCGACACACCGCAAGCACAACACCAGAACCACCGCAACGGCTCAACCCAACACCAGGAGCCACCACATGCAACGAGAACAAGGGATCCACGAGATCTCTAGGAGCACCCTAGAAACCACCCCGAAGCCACGACCGGAGAAGCAGGAGGCTGCGCAGACCACCGCCGGGGCTAAGGTGGCCAAAATCAAACCGGATCTGGATCCGTCACCACGGATGAAGAGTCAAAGGCCACAAAAAGGATGGAGTCGAGGTCTCACGACACCGGCAAAGCCGGACGCCGGAGCGGCGGTCGGATAGAGTTAGACGGTTGGCGAAAAACCCGAGGTTTTTAGTGAGAAGAGAGAGAAAGTTTCTCTCTCTACCTCTCCCGAGTTTAAGAAAGTTTATAATTTTATTATTTGAGGTTAACTAAATGAAATAAATAAAAATATGCCACTTAACTTTACCAATAAAAAAAAATGTCCTAAGCCAAAGTTTCATATTTTACCATTACCGCACGGTTGTGTCGCCATTTTGGGCAATTTTATTCATCATTTTTGTTTTCAGTTTGTAGAACCTCTTGAAATTAATTTTGAAAACATGATTTTAAAGGTTTTTGAGCTGGTTTTGTTGGCTCTTTGTTATCGTGTTCAATGTCTAAGACTGAAAACGCGAATGATGAATCATGTGAAGATGAGATTGTTCGAATTACATTTCTCTGATTTATCAAATAAAAAAAATTGTGTACTATATCGCCATTATCCCAAAAATTTATGCATAAACAAAACATGAATATAAGTAGAGTAGCTAGTAGTCCCAAAAGGAGCATGGTATTCACGAGCAAGCGCACGTGTGAGACAGCAGTTGAACTATTGTATTGTCTCCTTATCCACATATACATACATACATACATACATACATACATGATACATTCATATATATATATATATACATATGTATTCAAAGATATCTACGTAAGTATAATACTTACATACACTGATACACATAGAGATCTATTAAAGTGACGCTTATAGTATATGTAAGCAAATGTGATGTGCATGAACATGCACATTATAAAGCTCCCATACCCTCTTTATTTTTCTCGTAAATTGTTAGTCTCCTGTTTAAGTCGCCGGTATTGCAGCTTTTCATATATGCATACTCAACAATTAAATTACTATATAATAGAGAATATTTATGTATATCATCTTTATTTACATATGTGTGATTTTAGATCACCATCAACAGTATGTATGTAGTCCGAGCAAACGGCATTTTGTGCATTATCATGTTATTACTAATTAGGGTATAATCATCATCCTTATCCACATAGACTTCTTGATTGAACTTTGGATATCCGTAATAATTATGGACTATATGGAAACCTATTATTATAAAAAGTTTTTACTTCTATAAAAATTTAATGCTTTCATACTAGCAATTATTACCAACACAAGTTCCTTTCTAATATTGGAAAGTTCCTTAAACTTTTTAGTCACTTCAACAGAAATAATGTAGTATAGTACTACAAGTCTACAATTAATTCTTATATATATCCGTTGACATCGAAAACAGTAATTACTCAGTTAAGTAGCTAAATTAATGTCTTTCTTTATATAATCTGAAAACTTCGAATCTCCGTATCAAAAACTCAAATTGGGAACAAGGACTAACCATGTCATAAATTGGTTCTTACTATGTATCCAAATAGAATGTGTTAGGACAATAATAATTGTCGAATGAACCACCATAAATTGTTGATAAGAAAAACCATACTGCTAGTGCTAGCCAACAACACAAAGCAAAATGCAAACTAGCAATGAAAATTCATCAAATAAAAACCAAGAACATAAAGAAAAATGTTACTCAAACCAACATAGAAAGATCTAATACGAACTAAAACAAACCAAAATTATAAAAAAAAAACAAAAAAAACTTGAAGAAAAAAACCTGATTATTCATCTTATGATAGTTGTTGACCCAAGTAATGCTTGATCAAATCCTTAATCCACCACATTCTTTATCATCGTCTTCATGTTCCTCCTACTAAACTCATAATGATTCTTCGTTAGCTAGCTATATATTTACATATATCTAGCTACGATGATGAGTATGTGTATATAGTCTCAATACGGTGGTCGTCCCGTTGACCAGTAAGACTGATTATCATGTTGTGGTTGTTGCAACTGGACCGAACCAAGAAGATTTGGTGGTAATCCTTGATGACCCGACATAGCTTGTTGCTGATGTTGCAGTTGTTGTTGTCCCATCATCTGCGGAGACTCCATCGAACCTCCTCCTCCACCGTGAACCGGCGTTTGCATATCATCTTCCTCTAAAGGGAGTCTCTCGTACGCAGCATTGCTAAAAGACGCAGCCATGACAACAACAGGACCAGCACATAACAAAGGACCAACCACACTTCCTCCAACCACCTGTCCTTGTCCTCCGGCTAAGTAAACGCTCAAACCGGTGGCGGTAGGAGGAGCCGGAGGAGGAAGAAATGAGCCGGAGAGAGAGAGAATCTCGAACCTTCCGTGAAGACTAACGACCGAGCCAGGAGATGGAGCTGATCCAGGCTGACGTATAGTGACGTTCGTGACGTTTCCTGTACCGCTCATAACGCAAACACCGCGTTGGCGTCTGCGTGCGAAAGTCGCAACGCTCTCTACTAAATCGCATCCGTCACCGATCTCCATCACGTGGGTTCGAAGCGCGTTTGCGCTGTCCCGCGTGATGATAATTGGTGGTTTTGGTTTGTTCTTGGATCCAGCTGGTCTACCTCTTGGTCTTCTTGTCATTTGATCTCCACCGGAACCACCACCTCCTTCACCGGAACCACCGTGTATGTTGTCTTTACCTTCGCTACCGCTGTTGTTAGCGATGTTGTCTATGTTGTCGCTTGTCTCTTCACGATCCATCTTGATCTGTCTGTTTAATCCTCCTCCTTGTTGGTCATCTTGATCGGTTTGGTTTCTTTGTTGTTGGTGATGGTGGAGAAAGAACTCTTGTTGTTGTTGTTGGAGATGTAATTGAAAGTCTCTTGCGTGGAAAGGAGGAGGTAGAGAGCTTTGTGATCCATGAGATTGTACTGGATCCATGATCTTGGATTAGAGAAACCGATCTTGAATTTGACCTTTTGTTTTCTTGATTTTCGTGTTGGAAAAACTAGAAGAAATTAAGGAGATAGTAGTAAAGATGAACAACTAAATCCAAGCTAGATCTTCTTCATCTGTTGTCTCTCTTCTTCCTTTTTTGATTTTGATTTCTTCTTTCTCCTTTTTTGAGTTGGAGGAAGTGAAACTTGCAAAGTGAAAAGGAGGTTTTGGTGGGTTTTTATTTTAAACTATAAATTGAGATGTGTGTGTGGGTCTAGCTTTGGTTTGTGATTGGTAAATTAGGGTTAAGTAAAGAGGACTTTTTGTTTTGTTTTGTGCTTATGAATTTTTGACTGTGACTTGCTTTCTTTTCATGTATGGGCGGGTGCTTTGGTCCCCACTTCCTTGCGCTTTCGATCTAAACCTTAATATTTGGTCACCGGGAAGCAAGTCACTATCCAACCATCATAATTGATAGGACAAAACTTTTAACTGATGCAATATTGTTTGCTTGTTAACCTTGTGATCTTATATTTCATCGAAGAGATATATATTTGATCTAAGATATATATATCTATATAAGAAATTATTGCATGTATTAGCTATAATAGCTATGGTTATCCGATAAGTATATATACCAACAAACAAACTAACAACTCATTCAATGATTGAGTACAAGAAATATCACATATGATTATGGCGAGATAAATCTTTAACATATGGTTGGTCTGTATTGTTAATAATAACATCATAATGAATTTTATGTTGTTCCTTTATGTTGGAATAGAATAACCGCATCAATAAAGTTATTTTATACTTGTCATCACGGTAATAAGATCTAGTGTTGTGCGTTGAATGTAGCCTTTACTTAACTAGTTGATAATCAAACAAACTTTGCGTCAATGTCATATTAGATCTAAAGGTATATTTTTTTTTTTTTGTCACAAAGAGATCTAAAGGTGTTTTTTCATAAGAATATGTGAATACACAAACGTATGTATACATAAAGATTAGAGAGAGAGAGAGAGGGAGAGATTTAGCATTGGAGAGAGTGAAGCAACAAGAAGGCACGAAGATGACGCTGACAATTACAAAACCACGAGAGATAGAGAGAGAGAGATGTATCGCATGAACGATAAACACAAACTCCATTGTGTTAAAGAGATGCTCTTTGTCGGCTCTTCTTCCCCTCTCTCCACGTGCCCTTCTCGTCTTGCTCCTTTACATCGAATTTTTTCTGATCTACACCAACCAGTACAAGGTTCTCAAAACCTATCGTTCTATGCGGTTTATGAGGTTTTATCGAAATGCTTCCATTTTAATCAAATCGATTAAAGTATCGATCAAGACTATATTATGGTTTGGTTGGTTATCTCTTAATTATTGTACTATAAAGTAGACACCAATCACAAAATGTATAACAAGTATTAAATCGATTTACTTATTTTCTTTTATCGTTATCTAATCTCTTACTATATTTTTTTGCTAAGACAACCTCTTACTATATAGTAAGGTGTATATTGTTTTGGTACGTAATATGAACAGTAATATATGCGTATACAATGGAACCGAACCATCTCTTTCAATACATATTTGTGTTATACATTTTAATGTATTCTTTAAAGAAAAAAAAATAATTTTACTATAGTTTGTTCTAAAAGAAAATATATTATTCTTAGAGTGTGCTACTAATGTAGTAACCAATGGGGGTGTATCATGTTTATATAACTATTAGATTCGCTTAATTATCTTTGACTTAAAAGTTAATTTATTTTAAACGGAAAACATGAAACCTTATAGTATGTAGTAAGTTCTATTTGCAATCTATGGTATATAAGGAACCGAATGAGTAAATGTTAGTATAGGATAATTTTGTGCTTATTTATTCATTTTTTAATTTACTAATTAGATGAGTTCGATTTACTAATTTTCTCCAAGAAATGTTAATACGAGTATTTGCTTTGCCTTTTCCAATAAAGTATTTGCTTTGCATTGTCCAATATCTAGTGGTTAGATAACGATTACTAATCCCATTACCAAAAATCAATAAAATTATGGGGCAATGAGGTCACTTGGTTAATTTTATTTTTAAATTCAAAAGGCATGAAACTTATCAAACCAACGTTTGAGTTCACGAGCTCTCAAAACGAGAAAAGGACAGCTTGCTTTCAATCCCGAATTCTACGGATAATCAATTAATTGATTGGTTAATTAAACTATTAATTTGGGTTTTCATTACTTTATAATGTAAGTCGTAAGTAACCGAGGCATGAACGTTGTTAAAACATTTTGACGTCATCCTCTGTATTGATGCTTTGGTATGAATTCTTGTATGTTTTGAATTATTATACTCTTTTTTTTTTGTCACGAATTATTATACTCTTTATCCAATACTTCAGTTGGAGTATTAAACATTATGTTGCTTACAATAAATTCAATTAACATATGCACATAATTTGCATAAAGGTGATCGATTACAAAGAAGAAAAAATAGCATATTTAACGATTTATTAGCAACTAAGATTTTATTAGAGAAAATATTATGTAATGTTACTTTTTTGTTTTATTATCTTTAATATATGATGCATATTTTATAAATTTAATAATTTGCGAAAGTTATATAGGTGTGGACTGTGGATCGGGTCTTACCCACGTTTTCCTAAAATCCAAGTATTTATATAAGAAACAAACAATGGCTTAAAAGATTTAGAAATAAATTAGGTAAAAATTGGTAAATTAAGCTATTTAATTTGAATTTGAATTTAAATTTAAGTCCCACATGGAAGACACCTAATTGCGTCAAACCTTGTCGTGCTTCTGCTTTTCACACGAACCCAAATAGTGGTCCCTCCCCACCATATGTATATAATATTAATGTGTATATAAATGTTAAAGTGAATTTCATGACTCTAGCTATAACCTCAAGTCAATGTTAATAAACCATTTTTCAGAGAAAACAAATTATGGTTTTGTTTTCTAATTGTATCTTGAGATAAATTAAGAAAATTGAAGACTAATGTCAAATTTGGGAGAGACATGTGGGTTAATTAATTATTAAGTGGGTGTCTTTGAGGCTAGGACCATTAAGACGGCATAGTTGGGGACAGATTAAGCAAACGACAAACTTAAAGCTCAATGAAACCTCACATGATTTAAGGCTTTCTTTTTCAGAAGGAATCTCTCTAATTATCATTAGTAAAATTATCGCTTTTAGTCTCCTATTATATTTATACACATACTTTTTTTTTGCTAAATAATTTATATACATACTTTAATTGATATAATCACATTATTAAGTTTTGAAAACTTGGTTCACTACTAATATATGAAAATTTTAAGTTTTGAAACCTTGGTTCACTTCTAATATATGAAATTCTCTAACTGTGATATTAGATTGGATAATTAATTTAGATTGTTTCATGTAGATTTAGGTTTGGAGTGATCGAAGTAAAACTAAAAGTAATATATGTATTTATATCATTTTGATTGGGATTTGATTTTTTAGTCTAGTATATATATCATTAATTTATAAATAAATTTGTTATACTAATTTGAGTAATTTCCTAAGCTAGTCTGTTTAAATTGAATTATCATTTGTTAGGACATACTATAAAATAAAATAAAACTAATTTAGAACATTATCTGAATGGAATCTTGTATTATAAATAATAATGAGCATCTGAAATTAAACATTAGTAACAATAGTATATTGGTATGTGCAACAATTATAAGTTAATCGTCCAACTTTGCAGGAGCTCGTTAAGGGTCAAATTTCAATTAAAGTGATATTGAACGCTAATCTCTCTTTTGTTATTGGCTCACCAGAATGTTTGTGGATAGCACTTGTCTTAGTTCTGCCAAACACCTTAGTTAATTATCTCTGAAATATTACTATAATACTTAACCTTAAGATAAACTAAAATATTACTAGAAGACATGAGTTTTTTAATCAGGTTTTGTTTCCCGAACATAATAGTTGCCCCAAGATATGTGTAATAATGTAATTCATTAGTCACTCTCAACGCAGAAAAAAAACCCTAGATTTTAGAATATTTTCAGCAAAATATTTACTTCCTAGGTCCCCAATCGAGTTTTCAATAGGCAATGGGTGATGTAATTAATTAACCGGTTTATATACAGTCCTACGATTCTACCGTAATGTTACTGTTTCGACTAATCGTGTTTCGATGCTTGTTCCCAAGAGGAAAACGTCTGCGGGCATATCCATTTGAACGTGCTCATACTCAATTAACAGCTCTAGCTAGCCTTTTGCCACTGTTATGACTTATGACCAACTTACGATGGAAAATAACCACTTCGTATCCTCACTATAAGTCTTTAAGAATGTATACTTTAAACATTTTTAAAAGTGACTAGAAATAAAAACTGTTAAAACTGCGATTGTTATTTTAAATATATTTTTATAAAAATATGAATTATGTAATATTTGAATATATCAGTGTTCTAAAACGCGCTAGACGCTTACTAGACGGCGAAAGGAAGCCTAGCTCATAGCCGTATACGCGAAACATAGATGGATAATTATTTTTTAGATATATATATAAATGATATATACATATAGATATATACAATATATTGTATATACAATGAATAAAACATGAAAATATATTTTATATTTAGAAATGAGAAGTCCCAAATATTAAATTTAGTAAAATCTTATGTAGAAGAACATGTAGTTTGTTTTAAATATACATATAAGTATATAACCTTAAAATGTCAATTAAAAGTCTTATAAAATATATACAAATATAAAATATATAAGGTCTACATTTATTTTCAAAATGAATTTAACTAATAGACTTAATCCTTAGAGGCTAAAAGTAAATATTGATTATGATAAACAATTTTATTTTACAATATAATAAAAAAAATTGTGATTTAAAAAAAAAAATTATATGGCCTCCTAATATCCGCCTAGACCACGTAATCATCCGCCTAGACTGCATAAACACCCGTCTAGACCACATAAACATTCATATTTTTAAGAACCGCATAAATAACCGAATATCCTAAAATCGGAGCGCCCGGCATCCGCGTAGCGCCTGGACGCCGCCTAGGCACTTGTCTAGTCCGCGTTTTAGAACACTGGAATATATAAACAGCAACGCCACATGTTTTAATCAATATTCAGAAATTTTGATAACTTACAAATTGTAAGTTAATTAGCAATTTTAGTACTTCAAAATTATTTTTATAGTTTACATTTTTAAAAATTTCTTTTTACGGGGCAATTGAAAAAATACCACTTTTGGTGTGTACATTTGTAAGAATGTCACTTAAGAGTATCTATTTGCAAAAATACCACTAATTATGGATTTTTAACACCTAAATCTTAAAATTATAAATCCTAAAAATGTTTTGACCTCTAAAACCCCTAAAATCCTTAAAATTAAACCCTAATACAACATAGTTAACCCAAACATAAATGATATAATGAAAAAATATTTAAAAAGTGGCATTTTTGTAAAGATTTTAAAAATGTAGCATTTTTGAAAAATAGCACTTAAAAAATAGCATTTTTAAAAATTTCTCTTCACTTATATGTATTGTTATAATTCGAATTATATATGAATTATACTACTAAATAACTTAATATGAAATACTTAGGCTTAATTTAATCAATAATTGTTTAATAGAATATTAGAAAATGGATCTCAAAAGAATCGGAATAATAAATTCGTAGTAGATTAGTCAAAATTTATTTGTATAAATTTAATTTCACTTCATGAAATGTTTTCTATTTGTTTGGGAGAAAAAGAAAAAAGAACAATAATAACGACGAAACAAAAATCGCATTCGATTTTATGGGATGAAAGAGAATAAAAGTTACCCTACCCAGACTTTAGAGAAAAGCCGAAAAAGAAGAGGAGAAAAAAAATGACTGTACTGGCTTTAAAACAAATAAAAGTGATAAAAGTGTGATTAGTTAATTTTTTTGCTGTACAAACTGTAAAACTCAATAAAGTCTCTACAGTGTTAATGCCAATCGCCCCCAATGACTTGTACTTATATGAAGGAGTAGAGACGAAAGTGGGCCATAGTGATCGACGAGTCCTGTAGAAGGGCTCTCACTCAACAGATCAAGTTATGTAGCGGATGACAGGTTGATGAGTCCCAAGAGTTTTTATCGATGGAATCGTCTGGCATCTCAATGTTATTCATATAAGCAATCCTTAACGAAAATTGACTCTATTTATTGTAACAGAAAACTAAAACTGAATTTGCAATTTACATGTCATCTATGTCAGCAATCATTAACAGAAAACTTTACAATTTACATGTCATCTATGTCAGCAATCATTAACGGATAATTGACGCCGTTTAATGTTACGATGGAATTGACTGTTTTTAAAAGAATCATGTAGTAAATTCAAAATTGTAAATAGTTCACGTAAGTTTTAAATATGGATCAGTAAGTCTTGAATAAAAAATTAAGAACTACTAATTTTATGAGGGAATAAGCGGTTTTCTCGTGTTGTATAATCTGACTTCCACGACCAACCACCGAATATCTTTCGCCATACATCCACGTCATCAAGAACCACAAACACTCTCTTGTTTCTTTAACATGTCTTGCACTCCTAAATGGTGAATTTTGATATCCTTTTGTAGAATAATAGTATAAGATGTGGTAACAATTATTTTATTTACTTTCACAAGATTAATTATTAAAAATATTAAAAAGTCTTGTGCAACTCCTAAAAATATTAACATGTTTTGTGCAACTCCTAAATGATTAATTTTGATATATGAATAGAAAATTATTAAAAAGTAAGTCAATTTAAATTGGAATTGGAATACAAACAAAAATAACAATTATTTGAAAAAATGGGATATTAATTAATTGAAAAAAAAATAAATGTTAAACTTCTAGACTAGTGGTTTCATATGAGCGTTGTCATTATTTTATTTACTTTCACAAGTAATTAGCTTTTGTTTTTTTTTTTTAACTTTTTGGTGATTTCTTTTACGAATCTTTTATATAACCCCGCATATATATGGGTCTTAAATCTATTCTTTAAATTTACAATAATATAAGATGTTAAAAAATAGAGTTTAATACTTCCTCTGTATCGTGGCATTACAATTAAAAAATTCAATAAATAATTTAATTTTTTGTATTTTCTATTAAACAATCATTTATTATTTAAGTAACATTAATTCAATCAAGAGTTTTCTGCAAATAAGCCTTCCAAGTGGTTAGAGTTTGCGATTTTACCCTCCAGGTCAATTAAATGTAAGTCAACCCTCCAAGTAAGAGTCAACCCGCAATATAACCCTTCGGATCTGAAACATTGAAGAGCTTTAACGCCTAGAAGGTTTAGAGTTCCTAAATTTTAAGAGTAGATTTGGCCATTTAGGTTTCTTATTTCAAGGATTTCGATTTGATATGTAAATTTTGTTGTTTGACAAATTTAGAAATGTTATATTGCGGATTGGCTCTTACTTGGAAGATTGATTTGCATTTAGTTGACCTAGAGGGTAAAATCGCAAATCCCAACCATTTGTAGGGTTTATTTGTATAATTTAATTCCTTATATACATTTTTGAAAATTTAATTTTTTTTTGTGAAAATTGTATTCCTTAACTTATGTTACCATAATAAAAAAAGGTCAATTGAAACAATGCCACTTTTGGTATGTATATTTGCAAAAATGCCACTAATTATGGATTTTTAAAGCCTAAATCTTAAAATTATAAATCCTAAAAACTGTTTTGACCCTCAAAACCCTTTACACCCTCAAAACTAAATCCTAATACAACATATTTAATCTAAACATTAATGATATAATGAGTTTTTTTCTTTGAATAGTGGCATATTTGTAAAAATTTTGAAAATGTAGCATATTTAAAAAGTGACATTTTTTTAAATTTCTCTTAGAAAAATCAAATTTATTAGCATTATATTAAACATTTATTACCATTTATTTTGGGTAGATGTGAAATTATAGCTTCAGATTTCATTCATTAAATGAATACTTTGTTAAAAGAGTTCATGACTAAGGTTTTTAGAAGATAAGAGATAAAACAAATTGAAGAAAAACTTTCCACGCATCCATTACTATATAATATAACCAAGATTTTTTTTTGACAAAGTTTTTATTTACCAATAAAAAAAAAATTAAACAATGGATTAATTAGGTGATATTATGTTTTGGACATGCAATTAGATGAGTAACATCCGGTAATTGAGAATTAGGTGAGTCGCAAATGTTGTTCCTACTGGATAAAAATACCCTTAATTAAGTTATAATGGAGAGTGGTTAAAAAAAATATACGGTAAATCTAAAATCTTTAAAAATCTATTGTCAATCAATGTATTCTACTTTTGGAAAAATTGCCTTTAAATCTTTGTCATCTCTGTAAAAGGAATGCAAAAAAAAATTGGGTTAGAAAAACATGTACGAGAAGAATATGACCAAAAACAAATATGTAGTAAAAATTAAAAATTTAATAACATAGTTGACTATTTTCGAAACTACACATTTTATTGCAGTTGTAACTATCTAAAACATAAAACATAAAACATAGTTAACTATTTTTCAGAAAATAGTAATTAATTCAAAATTATAGTTAACTATTTTCAAAGCATAGTTGTATATTCTACCGATTTCATAAAATAATTGACTATTTAATAGCCTAGTTAACTATTTTCGAAAATACATATTTAATTGATCTCAAAACATAGTTAACTATGTCACGCTATACAAAAGTATAGTGAACTGTTTTTTAGAAAATAGTTACCAATTTGAAAATATAGTTAACTATTATAACATGATATAGTTGACTACATAGTTACCTATTATAAAAACATGGCTACATTTTATTTTGGAAAACTATTAGAGAAATTTTAAAAAATGCCACTTTTAAAAAATATCACTTTTTCAAAATCTTTGCAAAAATGCCACTTTTGCAAAAAATGTTTGGGTTAACTATGTTGTATTAGGATTTAATTTTGATGGTTTAAGGGGTTTTAGGGATCAAAACGTTTTTTAAGGTTTAAAATTTTAAGATTTAGGCTTTAAAAATTCATAATTAATGATATTTTTATAAATGAACAGTCTTAAATTGCATTGTTGCAAATGTACAAACCAAAAGTGATATTTTTGCAATTGTCCTTAACTATTATCATAATTACATATTATATTGATTTCCAAACATAGTATACTATAGCGGTAGTTCATCTTAAAATCCATGACTGGAAGTTTTGATCCATGGAAAAAAGTAATCGAGAGGGGAGAAGAGAAAGAGGGAAATCGCAACAATGAAAGAGAAGGATAAGGAGAAGGATGAGAAGGAGGAGGAGAAGAATTGGTGTTGATGTTGTGTTGAAGGAGATTGAGAAGGAGGTGGTGAAATTTTAGTTTATGAGATAGGTTCAAAGATGTTGTGTTTTTATTTTTATTTTCTTTTCAAGATAAAAATTCGGCAACAAAGTAAGGGTAAAGTCATCATTTTAGGGATGATCAATGTTAGTTACCTAATTATAATTTAGAGTATGTTAGATGTTTAATTATTAGTGTAAAGAGTAATATACATGTTAATTTCCCTTAAACAATAGCTGAGTAAAATCAAAAATATTTATAAGACACAAAAATCGAAATGAATTTCTATCCATTATTATATAATATAGGTTTTTACAACAAAAAAACTTGAGAAATTTCAAAAAATGTAACTTTTCAAGTGTCACTTTACAAAAATGTCATCTTTTTACAATCTTTACAAAAATGCCACTTTTTAATTTTTATTTATTCATTATATCATTTATGTTTTGGTTAACTATGTTGTATTAGGGTTTAGTTTTGAGGGTTTAAGGGGTCAAAAAAATTTTTAGGGTTTAGAATTTTAAGATTTAGGCTCTAAAAAATCACAATTAGTGGCATTTTTGCAAATGGACACCAAAAATGGCATTTTTGCAAAAGTGGACACAAAAAATGACATTTTTGCAAATGTCCCAAAAAACAAATATGACAAATTACCAAACTACTATTTTCAAATAATTTTTATACTTTTATGATAAATTTTACTCAAATAAATCACACAATTGGAAATAAATTTTGAAAAGCCGTAATAAATTATAACTTTCTCGGATGATTTCCGTATGTCTTCACTTCACATATCATTCTAGCAGGTTAGACGATATTGCTGGTTATGATGGTTTTGCGCTTAGACTTGAGAGAATGTTTACATTCAAGACCAAGCCATTCTAGATTGAGAAAATGTTTTACATTAAAAACTAAGCCAATTAGCTTTTTATCCTCAAAGTCCCTATGATAATATTATTGAAGGTCTATGTCTAATTGTTATGAGACAACTGTTAGTAACTTTGGGAGTTGCCTCAAAGCAACTCTCCTTCCTCATAGTTCTTGAGATATCTCTTTAAGATTGGTGTTGTTAATTTAAGCTTCCATTTTCTTTACTTTTTTGCACAATAAAGCTCCTTAAGAGCTACTTAAATCATGCATTATCTTAGTTTTCTGTTACATTAGGTTGTTATAACTTATGCGCTTGAATCAATCCTTGTTTTGAATTTTCCTACATAAATAATGTAGTTTGTTTGGGTTAATGAATCAATAATGTACAGGTTTTTTGGCTAATCTTTAAAGGATGTTGATAAACAAAACTGATGGACCGGGACAAATAAATGGGCCTCGAAGGCTATGAATAGTTTTGGACCCGAACAGTTTCTAGAATGATTATTTCTTAGTTATCCTTCTGAGAAAATATCTCAGTTAAAGTTGCAATTTTGAGATCTCTAATTCGATGTAAGAGTATATGTTGAATCCTCAATTATTAAGATCCTAGTACCAGATTCCATTCTACATACTTTGTGTTCTTTAATGTAATCATCGTATCATTTAATCTTGATAAAGGAATAAGAACTACAACTGAAGTGATTCGCTTTTAAAAGGAAGCAGCACTTCGCAAGTTAAAATTACCTCTATGGATCGATGGAATGGGGCATCCGACCGAAATATCCATTTGAGTAATTTAAAATTTTGAAAAACGCTAAACGTTATTTAAAAATGTTTTATCGAATATTTTCCAAAAATTATCCAAAATTAAACTATCTAAAAATATTCAATCTTTTATATGACTTTAACCCAACTAAATAAGAGGTCAGTGGTTTTAAGTATTCAAACTATTCGATCGTGGGATAATTTTGTCTACGGAAGCAGTCCTTTATAAAATACCACAACCACTTCGCAAGTAGACTCCCCACTTATGGCAGAGACTTTTGCTCTAAGAGAAGTCGTCTACAACGCTCAGAAAAATTTGATTCAAGTTGGATTCATCTCAACTCATTAACATCATTAATTCAAGATCATCTCTCCTGAACTTATATGGTATCATCGAAGACATTAAGACACTTGCCGAAACCTTCGAATATGTCTAAAGGGCCTAAAGGCTGATAGTCTTTAGAAACATGTGCTTAATCGTATTATTGTAAAGTTGGGATAATAGTGTGAATGGAAAACTATCCTCTGATAAAAATTATTTGAATTTGATCCGTAATATAAATTTTTCATTCTGTAATTTATTGAATATGCTGAAGTATCCACTTCCAACTCTCTTTTGTGGAAAAAATAAAAAAATACTCTTTTCTCACCCTTCATTATCTGCTATTGTTTGCTCCGATTTTGAAATAGATAGGTCTAGTTTAAGACATGTATTTTTTCTTTCCTATTGTTTTGTTGTGCAACCACCATTTTTTATCCTAACAAATAATTTCTCATTCAACAAATTTTTCTTTTGATATACCATATCGGCTGATCCGGTTGGCCCCGGTAGGAATACACCGAAGTGTTTCAGAGTGGATTTCTCCCCGAGGGGTTTGAGTACACCGAAGGGCCACCACACTGTCTTGTCCAAGTTTGGAGTGGCTTCCGACTAATGTCCGGGGATAGTCAGACCGTCTGCATTTATGACTACTAGATAAACCAATTGGGCCTAGGCCCAATTTATAGATTTTCTAGCAAGATGTTCATCGAGTAGAGAGGATCAAACTTAGGTTGTTGAAAATATCACCCTCTTACCCAAGTCCCTCCTACCACTAACCCACTACCTTCTGGGCCTCAACCAACAAATTAAAACTTACCCAATCAAACCCTTTACGTATCTTTCTCTGTTGATCCTCTTAGTCAAGACCACTTTGAGAAGCACCAAAATAAAAGTCGAAATACCCAATGATCCATAGGAAGTTGGTATTTTAAATTTATAATATTTTCATCACGCAATTGTGCCTTTATGCAATTATTTGTTTCTTTTTTGGAAAGGAAAATATAGAAAGCCAAGATCACATATCCTCTTTTCCATATTAGTCTTTTTTCTTTTCGCTACTTATGTTTTCAATTATTTCTTAATTTTACCGGTTATTTAGATGAAATTTTTATAATCTTTCCATTTTAATTTAATTAAAATGACTAATATTAAAACTAGAAATTGGAGTGATTTATATTAAAATGAAAAATCATATGTTTTTTAAACATGAATTTAATATATAAAAAAAAAAATCGATTTATTTTTATTAAAATAAGACCGAACTCAATTCACTTGAAAAATTCATCTTGTTTATGGCCATTTTGATAATGAAAATATAATGTAATTGCATATATTCTTCTTTCGTTTCCATTGGATACATTCCGGTTTGTTTATGATCATGAGAAATTTTCTGATGTCATATAGAATAGGGGTGTCAAAATAGGCAATCCGACCCAACCCGATTCAAACCCATATGGATTCGAGATTTTAATGGGCGGATTTGACCCGACCCATTTATTATATCGGTTAAATTTACATATCCAAACCCAATAACATGAAATCCGTTGGCTAAATATGTTATATGGGTACCCACATACAAATTAAATATCATAATAAACTAATTAAAAAAAGCAATATTATTTTATAAATAAACAAAAGTTTTCAACTTGCAAGTAACAAACTAAATTAAAATATCTTCGTATGTTAAGATAATAAAAACTATAAGGCTGTAAAACCAATAAAATCAATAGAATCATAAAATCAAGATTAATTTTAAGAAACACTTGAATCTTCGTTGGGTTCATCTGCTTCCTCGCCTTCATCATCAGTTTCATTGTCTGCAAATAAGAAAAAAAAATATATTATCAATTGGGATAATATTAATAGTTAGTATTAAAATCAATAAATATAAATGATAAATGTACCTTTTTCATCAGTTGTAAAACTAAATAACCAATTTTTTGTACAAAGTAAAGCTTGGACATATAGCCGACTCCGATATTTGTACAAAGTATAACTTAGAACATGTTTAGAAAACTCTAATCTTTTAAAGTACTCAAATATATATATATATATAAGTTTTTTTTTTTTTTTTTATGATAAACCCATGGGTTGCCCACTACTCTAATGGGTTTACCCATTAAACCCATAACCTTAATAGGGTAACCCACCAAAACCCATTTATTTATATGGGTAAAAAAAAATCAACCCTTACCTGTTAAACTTATGGACGGGTTTGGGTAACCCATGAGTATTAACCTATTTTGACACCCCTAACGTAGAGCTTATTTTGTAATTGTATGTATTTTTCGTGAATTTTGGATGTGGCAAAGTTCTCTTACTTTGTTTTTTGTAGACTTTTCATTTGAATTTTCAATATATTCCACATATATCTTATTATATAAAAGAGAATGTGCGTGATGAGAGATTGACACGTAGGCAAAATTCTTAAGCACTAGATCGTGACATGCGTAATTGTTAATTTAGATTATGACATGTGTCAATATTAACAAAAAAAATCAAAAAGAAAATAAGAAATAAATCATAAACAATAATTATAGACTAATTAAGAAAAAGAAAAAAAATTGTTTTACTAAAATATGTGATATTTCTAATATTAACAAAAACAATTAAAAAGAAAATAAGGAACATATTATAAATAAGGATTATGAACTAATTAAAAAAAAATAAAACAAAACCATTCAACTGAAATATGTAATATTTCTAAATTTTTATACTACAAAATACATTTTTTCTATTATAAATTATCTAAATAGTTAAAGACAAAAGAAAATGTCCCATTTATAAGTGTGATTTTACTAATATAATAACGTGTATGAGTCAACTTTAGTATGAGATAAATATAATAATTAATTATTTAATAAAATATACTAAAATATAATGATAAAATAAATATTAAATATTTGTGCGAGTCGTAATTTATCTAATTATATTTTTCAAATTATAGGCATTATAAATTTTAAAATCAAAAATATTTACCGCAATGCGTTTTTATATCAGCATGATACGTAAGCAAAATTATAACTCACGCGACATGTATCTAATATTGATCAGATGAAGAATGTGTTAAAACTTAAAATTAATTAAGAAAAATAAAAATTTTAAAAGTAATTGTCAAGTTACTAATCAAATAATAAAAAGTAAAATTTATAATATTATCAATAATAATTAAGAAACACAGTTTAAAATGAAATATAGACATGACAAAAGCCATAAAATAAATAAATAATACATATAGAATAAAAATCTCAATTAAAATAATTAAAAAAATAAATGATAAAAAAAAGTTATATAAATTGGAAAAACAAAAGTTAGAAAGGTTATAGAAACCTCAATTTAAAAGTTTAAAAATATACACAACCATGCAAAAATAAAACAAAAAATATAAATCTCTGTGAGAAATAAAAACGATGGCATTAATAAACTACAATTATCAATCATGTACTTATTTGATGGTTCACAACATTAGTTATAGTTTTTATGAGGTTATTAACATAAAATTTACTATTTTCTGATTTAACTATATAGTATTTTAGTTATTTTATTTTCTATCATATAATCATAAATATTCATAATATGTTAAAATATATATTTTTTCTGTTATTAAGAATATGATTTAAATTTTGATAATATATATTTTTGGATTTGCGTGATATGTATTATAACATGAGAATTATGATATAAATTGATTTCTACTGGTTTTAGGATCCACTTTAAAAAATATTTTAAAATTTAACGGGTTACTAATTAAGATTTAAATATTTATTTCATTAATTTTATAGTATTTACCCGGGTATTAAACGCGAATCCTATTCTAGTATATATATATATTATATATATATTCTGGTTATCCTTCTTAGAAAAAATAATCAACCTTTAGTTAAAAAGGAAAAAAAAGTGATTAAAGTTCCATTGACGTATTTGAGAACTCTTTAGACTCGATTCCCCACACCACCACTAAGACTACACTTTGTATAATAAATTACCATCAAATTTGAAAATACTAGTGAATGAAGAAGACATACATTTATATTTGTAAAGTAATTTATTTTCCCAATTATTAATGCATTAAGAATACAAAGCAGTTACAAATTCTCCAAATAATCTGGAATTAGGTTTAGAAAAATCGTTAAGAAGATAACATGGAAATAATTTTGTTTAATTATTTGCACATTTTGGAAACAAAAACAAACAAAAATGTTCAAATGGGTTCATCATCATCAATGCACTAAGAAACTGTATAAGAAACCCACCACACCAAGTTGTTTTTCTATTGGCCGTTACAAAAGTTTTTTTCTCGAGAAAATCGAGCTCAACACTCTCTCACGCAAATCATGCTTTTAATTACCAATTTCTAATTATCCACGCAAACAAAAACCATTAACCACCTTCAAAGAAAACTCGATCTTCGTCAATTAGAAACAAACAACTCTTAAAGTTCTTCCATTTTTCAAGATCATCTTCTTTCTCTACGAACAACAATGTCAGAAACTGCAGAGTATTGCTCAAAGACCTTGATGCAGAGCATTGTTCATGAGCTGAAACTGCAAACGAGAATTGGTTTGCCATTGGTGGCTATGAACTTGTTGTGGTTCGGTAAGATGACTACTACATCTGTCTTTCTTGGTCGTCAAGGCGAGGTTAACCTAGCCGGAGGCTCATTAGGGTTTTCTTTTGCAAACGTTACTGGTTTTGCTGTTTTGTATGGAATTTCAGCTGCAATGGAACCAATTTGTGGTCAAGCTTTTGGAGCTAAGAACTTTAAGCTTCTCCACAAAACTCTTCTCATGGCAGTGATATTGCTTCTCTTCATTTCGATTCCGATTTCTTTCTTGTGGCTCAATGTTCACAAGATCCTCATTGCTTTTGGTCAAAGAGAAGACATTTCCTTCATAGCCAAGAGATATCTTCTCTTCCTCCTTCCTGATTTGCCAGTTCTCTCTTTACTTTGTCCACTTAAGGCTTACTTGAGCTCACAAGGCGTTACGCGCCCCATCATGTACACAACAGCTGCAGCCACTTCTCTTCATATCCCCATCAACATATTCCTCTCTAGGTCCAAAGGAATACAAGGAGTCGCAATGGCGGTTTGGATAACCGATTTCATTGTAGTGATTCTTCTAACGGGATATGTGATACTCGTAGAGCGATCGAAAGAGAACAAATGGAAAGAAGGTGGGTGGTTGGACCAATGTGTTCAAGACTGGCTCACACTGATCAAGCTTAGTGGACCGTGTTGTCTCACCGTGTGCCTCGAGTGGTGGTGCTATGAGATCTTGGTCCTTTTAACCGGGAGGTTACCAAACCCCGTGCAGTCCGTATCGATCTTGATCATAGTTCTCAACTTCGACTACTTGCTCTACGCTATGATGCTTTCCTTAGGCACTTGTGTGGCAACACGAGTGTCTAATGAGCTAGGCGCAAATAATCCGAAAGGAGCTTATAGAGCAGCTTGCACTACACTCGCTGTGGGTGTTGTTTCGGGTTGCATTGGAGCTTTAGTGATGATAGGATGCAGAGGTGTTTGGGGGTCTCTGTATACTCACCATGACCAAGTGATCTTAAACGGTGTGAAGAAGATGATGCTGATAATGGCTGTTATTGAAGTTGTAAACTTCCCATTAGTTGTTTGTGGAGAGATTGTTCGCGGAACAGCGAAACCATCGCTTGGAATGTATGCGAATCTTGGTGGATTCTATCTATTGGCTTTACCGTTGGGGGCTACTCTAGCGTTCAAGGCTAAACAAGGGCTTCAAGGGTTCTTGATCGGGTTTTTAGTTGGAATCTCTGTCTGTTTTTCGATATTGCTCATCTTTATTGCAAGGATAGATTGGGAGAAAGAAGCTGGAAAAGCACAGATCCTGACTTCTAAAACAGAGGAAGAAGAGAAAACTCCACAAGGTTGAGGACAAGATAGGTACTCAAATTAAACATAGAGAAGTAAGTATCTTGATGTCTTAAGAAATAAGAAGTGCAACCATTGAAGTATTTTGGTAGAGATCTAGTCAAAATTACCTTGTGAAATTATTTATTTCTTGTTGCAAATCTAGGTATGGGAGAAAAATTTAAGAATAGTAGTGAACTAAGATATGAAGTTAAGCTTAAGATTCAAGATATTTCAATGTCCCATAAGCTCCTATTGACTTAGTCAATGTTTGGGAAACTCCAATTGTACCATGTACAAATTTTATTTTAGTTGTACCAAACAACTAATTGTACCATATCTTCATAGTTGTACCAAGTAATACCTAATTGTACCATTTTCTAATAGTTGTACCAAGTAATACCTAGTTGTACCATGGTATTACTTGGTACAACTAATTGTACTAAATAATAATACTCAAGTTGTACCAAACAGGAGTATTAGAGACATGAGTATTCTAGACAATAGAGGAGTATGCCACAAAGGAGTAGACACATATTGGAGTATCTCAGACATTTGTCCCTATATTTTGCATAAAAGCTTATTTAGGTTTTTATGGAAATTGCGAAGAACTTAGACTTAAATAAGGAGAGCAGAGAGATTAATGGAATGAGTTTAGCAAATATAATTTAGGTCACAAGCAATCTTTGTACCAACAACCACAAGTTTAAGAGCCTTGAGAGATTTTTATTGTAAATTATATAACACCGTCCGAAATGTCCAATCATCTATAGAAAGTTACATAGTAAATTCTTAAAATTTATAACAAATTATGAAAATTGTTCAACAATGATTTTACCATGGATAAATTCTTTCGACTCTAATTTGTAAATATTTTTGATGGGCATCGTTTTTATTTTTAAAGTGTGAATCACGGGGAACAGTTTTACTTGTTCAATGTTTATTTTCAAATTCATTCAAATACACAAACCAATAAACCCATTTGTTATAGGTTATTGATATCAAAATTTTATTGTTTCAATCACTATTAAAAAGATGCAATTCTGATTATATCGATTTATCAATTGCTTTATCGCATCTACACTCTTACTCTAATTTTTAGTGTAAACTATTAGTGTTTGAGAATCTCCATGGGAGATTGAGAGGATTTGGGATGAAGAAAAAGAGAAGTGTTTTCTATCCCTTATATATTAATAGAAAAGTGATTAATTTATGTGTCATCTCTAGAATCATTCTCCCATTTTTATTATGACATGACATTGATAAAATATGACATGACAATTGGACTATCTAATTAAGTCCACTAATCATAATTACTTAGCCTATTATTATTTTTATCCCTTATATATTAATAGAGAAGTGATTAGTTTAGATGTCATCTCTAGAATCATTCTCCCATTTTTATTATGACATGACATTGATAAAACATGACATGACAATTGGACTCTCTAATTAAACCCACTAATCATAATTACTTAGCCTATTATTATTCTTATTAATTCTATACACAAAAATATTAAATATCTACACGAAAATATCTTCTTATGACTATTATTAATTAGAACATTGATAGCCCAAACAAATTTATTATTCTTGAAACCCTAATAACCTACGCCTAGCTCACATTAATATTGAATAACATACGTCTAGCTTACATTATATAGTAAATTCGTTTACATTTAGAACCTTTTTTCATTTTTTTTTATCAACAAATAAGGTTTTTTTTTAAGTTTTTTTATGCTAATGATATTATGGATTTAAATAATTCTAAATATTGATAAGACATTCCGCTGAAGGTAGAAATCAAATTTTCTTTTTATATTGAAATATTATGCATTTTAATTGTATATAAAAATAATATTTTATAAAGTTATATTCTCATTGTATCATGATTCATGTACTTCTTTAGCAATACTATTATCATATGATCAAGTTTATTTTGCGATCTTCTCCATATATATTTTTTTGTGTCTTTGATTTTATACAATTAAGTTTTATTATTTTTTAAGGTGAATTTTATACAATTAATTCACTGACATTCTAATATATTATATAATACTTTAAGCAAATATAAGAAAATGATAGAATATCAATGTGAATATTTTTATAATTTACGTAAAATTAGAAAAATGTTTAATCTAGCTTCCCAAATTCAATATTACATCTAACAAAAAACAATATTCATCAAAAATCTATTCGAATAAAAGAAACAAAAACCAAAATCAAACCATACAATATCATCCATAGTAGATATTTTCATTTTAGATATTGTTATTCACAAATAGAATAATTCACACGGGTTTAACCAAATGAATATTAAACACAATTAAACATAATATGTCGTGTTTTTTCTTTGTCAAATTTTCATGTTATAAAAAAATTTAAACACAAAGTAATAATAGTTTGGTACAAGATAGACACTACAACATAAATAGAAATAAAAAAGGTTTTAGAAAAAATAAAATTTTACTTGGTTATTACGATATAAAATTGGATCCAAAAACTAATTCAGTTGTTTTTTGTTAATTGAATCGTAAATGAAGTTTGACAGACAAAAAAAAAATTGTAAATGAATTTATATTATGAAAATTAGAATTAGTGCTTGTTGGGGTCCGGTTTCACCCACCCAACGTTGAAGTCCAAAATTATGCAAGCGCATCGCTTAGAAACGAAATCGCATTAACGTACATATGTTATATGATTCTCCCAAGTCATTTCCTAACTAGAAGATGAAGTCTTTCTCCTTTCCTAAGTATTTTCCGTCCAAGAAGGGAGCCTTCTGAGTCCTCTCTACTTGCAGCATAAGTCACGAGTGCAGAACCGGCGCCGTGCTAGCAAGATCACACTACCAGCGATGTCGCACTGCCAGCGAAGAGCAGTGCCAGCGAAGTGCAGTGCCAGCGAAGAGCAGTGCCAGCGAAGTGCAGGGCCAACGAAGTGCAGTGCCAGCGAAGTGTAGTGCCAGCGAAGTGCAGAGCCAGCGATGTCACACTGCCAGCGATGACACAGTGCCAACGACGACACTGGCCACCAAAGACCTGCCAGAGTAACGACAAAGGCCAGAAGGTTCCCTGCGCTAAAGCCCGGTCCAATGGCGAAACCCACTTTGACACAACCGACGTAAGAAAAAAGAAATCCGCGAAGACTTAGAAAAGTGAAGATTATGTTTAGGAAATATGTCTAGCCGACTTAGGAAGCTATATATATCAATGTACAACATTTGTAAAAGGGATATGCAACTTTATTCACAAAAGCATATACAGCAATAACAAACGTTTCTCTCTGCTCATCGTTTCTTTCGTAGCTTAACCTAGACATCTATGTTTTCTCACGAAACCCTTACAAATCTAGTTGTGCTGGTATTGGCCTCCATAATTTGGCACCGTCTAAGGGGACCTAGAGACTTTCTCACACAAAAAAAAAAACTACGTAACCCACCAGATCTAAGAAGATGAGCGGCAAAGAGAACAAATCAAGCAGCAGCGGCGATGAGTCCTCGTCTCGCAGAACCAAATAAGAAGAGGAGAACTCCGTTGAAGTCTCTGCTGCCAATGTCACCGATAACCCAGGAAACATGACCGAGGTCAAACAGATGCTAGAAACGCTCTTCAGAGAAACGCAGGAGCAAAAAAAGTTCAACGAGGCAACTACAAACGAGCTGAAAGCTCTTCTGCGAAGAAAGCGCGAAAGACCCGAAGTCACAGGACTCAGGGCTCGTTTCGATCCGCATCGCCTCAACTGCTCAACACCTCGTGCTGCTCGAAGGGATCCAGGCGACTTGCCACCACCACCTCCACGATAGAAATTCGACAGGATTCTCGACCGCTTCGAGCGAATCTCGGACGAGGATCAACCAACTCCTCGGCGACGCGCACGAACAGAAGATGCGAGTGGTGACCCAAGGGGAGCACGCGCCCCAGACGGACGAATCGTGTCATCATCTTCCTGAACCGAAACCATGCAAGGTACTTCGGAGGATAATGACTACCCCAGCGTCGACGAACGCGGACCCTCAATAGCTGAGCGTTACAAGAGGGAGTAGGAGCGTAGGGCGCTAAAACGATCTCGAAATGCAGAAATTGCTGAGATACGAGCTCATATGGAGCTAGTCGTTTCTGATCTGAAGACAACCCAATCTCAGATACACCGCGGCACAGGGAAAGCTCCTGAAATCGCCCATGTGCTCGAGAAGACATGGAACACATCCTTAACCGAACGAATTGCGAGGACTAAAATCTCTGATCCCGGAAGAATCAAGCTACCAATCTACGAAGGAACCACAGACCCTTCGGACCATCTGATGGAGTTCGAGGTCTCTAAGGAGGGCAAAGTTCAGGGAAGCCGAAAAAGACATCGGCTACTACAAGATGTTTGTGGAGAGCCTCAAGGGGCCTGCCCTCCAATGGTTCTACAAGCTGGAGAAGAATTCAGTTCATACCTTCCACCAACTCTGCGAGATGTTTGTGCAGCATTACAACATCTTCACGGAACGAAGAATCTATGACGCTGAGTTGTGGACAAATCGGCAAGGCGAGAATGAGAGTCTACGGTCTTTCATGACAAAGTTCAAACATACACTGTCAAAGGTAGACGGTATCAGCAACACATCCACGTTAGAAGCTTTGAGAGGAGCGCTCCGATGCCCGTCTCCATTTTGGCAAGAATTGACAATCAACCCGCCAACGACTATCCAAGATGCTCTCTACCGCGCTATAGACTTCGCTCAAAGTGAAGAGGAAGTCTGTGCTAAAAGGGGTGGAAATACTAAACAGGCGAGCGAACCAATTCAGGCCGCGAACCCCGCTATCACTAGTTCTCTTTCAAGGCTTTTGTAATGAACTACGATGCGACTTAAACCCTGCAAATGATACGTAGGCAGCTTGTCTCCGGACAAGTTCAGTTGCCCTCTTCCATCAAAAGAGGGGAGAGTGGGCCGCCGCCGACGATGAGTTTTTGGCCGCCGCCGTCGTTCCTTGCTTTGTCATCGTCTCTTGCCTCTTTTTGGTAAATTCATGGATCTCGATTTTGACACGGGTGACCATGGCTCCGATGTTGTCGAAAAATTTGGCGAGGACACGGTCATCGCTCCCATCACCGACGACACGAGGATCGTGCCTCGTGGCCCCAAAGACACGAGGTATTCTCTCCATGTCCCCGAAGACGCGGGATCCTCTCTTCCCGATGCCGAAGTCTCCATGTCGGGGTTCGATTACCGCGAGCTCGTCGTCGCCCCGAGATATCTGCGCCGCGTCACCGAGGACTCAACGATTGTCGTCATGATATCTACTCGTTCCGATGACCCGATGAGGTCTGGGCGACGAGGCGTGGACCCGGTGACTTCGAACGGATCCGCCGACGTCTCCGATGCTACCGAAGACCCTTGGTCTGTTGACGTCACAGACCCGCAACTTCCTCCCGGGAACACGGATGCCCCGTTGTAATCGCCTTCCTCTTCTTTATTCGACTCGCGAGCCTCTAGCGTTGAAGGAGATGACGAAGACATGTTTGTTGACACATTTTTTTTTTGCTAGAAATGTCAGGCACTTGACACAAGTCTCACCGACTTCATCAGCTACATCATCTATGGGCTGTTCAAAGTTTTTGCCAGCAAGTTCGTTCCGCAACCGTTGCTGCTGGCCACAATGATGATGTGTGAACTCGAACACAAAAACATCCATCATCGGATCCTAAGCGCGCTATATAAGTACTAATGTTCATAATTGGGGCGGATGAACCCAACTGATCATTCAAAAACCCAACAACATCGTTGGTAAAAAGCAGCTGCCAATGGTTATTCAGTTTGTAAACCGAATAATCATTCAGAAAACCCGACAACATGTTGGTAAAAGCAAAAGGTGTGTTCGCTCTCGGACAGACATGTTCAGAGAGCAACACCATTCCACAAACCCAACAACAACGTTGGTAGAAGCAGAGCGTAAACGCATTTATGACTTCACTACCCTACAGTCATGGCATAGAGCACTCTAAGATGCAAAAATACATCTTGAGTGTAAACAACCACCAACTTACTAAGTCATTTTAAGATTTAGCCAACAAAGCGAGTACCATTACTTTTAAAGTTCTTGCGATCTATCAGAAAACCTAACGAGCTAAGCTCATGAGAAAGGCAAGAAACAAAAGCCGCATTCATAATCATACTACACTCGCTACAATGCAAGATAAACATAATCATAACATGGATACAAAAATTTTCGTCATTGTTTTTCAACAGCGGCGCAGTCAGTTTCAGCAAGCGAAACGCGAAGTCTTAAAATCTCCAAACGTCGAAACAGCATTGACGGCCCGAGCCAACAGCATCACGCTAACAGTATCGTCATAACTTTGAACGGTAACATTGACATCCAATAGTCTTTAACTCGATACTGTTATCACTAACACTACCGAGCTGGGGGGCTAACTGTTGGGGTCGGATTTCTCCCACTCAACGTTGAAGTCCAAAGTTATGCAAGCACATCGCATAGACACGAAATCGCATTAACGTAGAGATGTTATATGATTCTTCCAAGTCATTTCCTAACTAGAAGATGAAGTCTTTCTCCTTTCCTAAGTCTTCTCCGTCCAAGAAGGGAACCTTCTGAGTCCTCTCTACTCGCAGCAGAAGTCAGGAGTGCAGAACCGACGCCGTGCTAGCAAGGTCACACTGCCAGCGATGTCGCACTGCCAGCGAAGAGCAGTGCCAGCGAAGTATAGTGCCAGCGAAGAGCGGTGCCAGCGAAGTGCGGTGCCAGCGAAGAGCGGTGCCAGCGAAGAGCAGTGCCAGCGAAGTGCAGTGCCAGCGAAGTGCGGAACCAGCGATGTCACACTGCCAGCGATGACACAATGCCAACGACGACACTGGCCATCGAAGACCTGCCAGAGTAACGACAAAGGCCAGAAGGTTCCATGCGCTAAAGCCCGGTCCAATGGCAAACCCACTTTGACACAACCGACGTAAGAAAAAAGAAATCCGCGAAGACTTAGGAAAGTGAAGATTATCTTTAGGAAATATGTTTAGCCGACTTAGGGAGCTATATATATCAATGTACAACATTCGTAAAAGGGATCCGCAACTTTATTCACAAAAGCATATACAGCAATAACAAGAGAAGCGTTATATAATGACTCTAAACCAAGGGGAATAACCGAACAATACAATGTAACTAAACCAAAGTAAACTAGAATATAACCAATAATCCATACTCTAATCTTCTATATATTAATTGAAAAGACACTAGAAAAAAAATTCTAGATGTCAATTAAAGAGCAATTCAAAGAAGACATTATTTAATTTAATCAATCAAAACATTTCAACTAAAAATATATGTCATGATGGAAATTATCTACATATTCTCATTAATTTTTAACATAAACTCATTAATACATGTTTTGAAATTTTAAACTCAACTAAATGTAATATTTACACTTACCACAACATCTATTTTCTGAAATATTCACAAGCTTTTTATTTTTGTAGTTTTAACAATGATCTATTGTGTATTTATGTATTTAGATTAGTATGCTATATGAATATTTTTATTATGATATGTATTCTACCATATATATTTTATCACACTTATAAAAATAATTATAAATTTTATTATTAGAAAACATATATTGTTTTTCGTTTGTTATGTTTGACAAATTTATTTATTGTATGTTTCATAATTTATACTAATAACAAAGATCAATTATATATTTAAAAATATTAAAATAAATAATATTTGCATATATTTTGATCAATTTACAAATAAAAAAATTAAAACTGATAGTATTAACATATGTTTGATCAAAAGTATTCAAATTTATTCATTTTATGCACAATAAATATTATTTTTGTACGCTTACAGATATTAGAAATCATATGTTTTGTCATACACGTTTAAATATTAAAAAATTATATATGTTAAAACTGATTAATCAAGGAAAAATTACAAAAATGCCACTTATAGTTGTTCATTTGCAAAAATGCCACTAATTATAGATTTTTAAACCCTATATCTTAAAATTCTAAACACTAAAATATGTTTTGACCCCTAAACCCCCTAAAATCTCATAACTAAACTCTAATAGAACATAATTAACCCAAACATAAATAATATAAAGAAAAAATAATTTTGAAAAAGTGGTATTTTTGTAAAAATTTCAAAAGTGTGGTATTTTTGTGTGGCACTTGAAAAGTGGCATTTTTTGAAATTTTTCAAAAAATATTTTTTTCAATAATTTAATCCCGCGCTTCAGCACGGGTCAAAATCTAGTATTAGCTGAATAAAATCTTTTACAGCCTCACTCTATTTGCAATTTTCAAATAGAGTATTAAAATAAAGTAATGAATAATATTACTCTAAATATAGGTTAATATTGTTTAGAGTAATAGGTTTATTGGTTTTCTCGAGGCATTTTAACAACTAGTTTATGCCATCGTCTGTTTTTGCAATATTGATCAAAGTACCCTTTTTTGTATTGTTGTCTTGCCGATTAAGAGGCCTAGATTTTCAAAGTTGGAGATATAAACTTGCTTTGCTATAGGAGGATTTATGTTTCGATGGTTTTTTGTTCACGATGCCATCGGTTTGTCTATGTCAAAGGGTTTCTGGACGATTAGAAGGCATATAGATTATGGTGATTAACTTGGCTAACTTTAAACATATGATCCTCCTATTGAAACCTAGTCTTTTGGGGTCAATGATAAAATAATCTGGCTAAGAAACCCATATGGCGTGGTGCGTAGGTCCGTGGGGGCTCAAGGCGAACTAAGAAATAGAGGCCTTTCAAATATATTTTTTTTTAAACGATATAAAATATTCAAAAAAACGATAATAAAAAAAGTTTAAGACATAATCTTTTTTCCTTCTTTTTCAATAAAGTTTTTCACCAAACTCTCATAATCTATGTTCTTAATTAGTTCTCTTTCCATGAATATGATAGCTAGAGCATTTAGTCTTTCTTGTGACATAGTTGATCGTATATAAAACTTGATCAACTTTAACTTCGAAAAACTCATTTCAACAAATGTAACTGAAACTGGAATCATCAACAATATCCGGTAAGCAAACCAATGAATTTGAATAATAATTTTCCATTCCTCTAAATTCTAACAATATAAAAAAAAATCAAACACTGAAGACATATTTAAATCTAAAAGATTAAAATAAAAAATATATCAAATCAGCACTATCAAAACTTCAAAACAATCAAATGAAACACATCTATTATATTCTTTAGCAGTTAGCAGGGACATGTGTTTGTCAATGTCAAACTCAAAAGAATAAACAATCACGAAAATGTATGAAAGAGTAATTGGCAATTACCAGTGAGTGGAAGAGAAGAAGAAGAAATAGCTGAAGCCGTGGTGGAGGAAGAAGAAGACAGGAGGAAATCATCGACAAAGAAGATTTTAATTTGTTTTTCTTTGTAAATTGTAAAGGTTATTTTATAAACTAACAAAATTTAGAATTGATTCCTTTTCAATCCGTGATTATGATTTTCTTTTTGGTTTGGAGCAAAAAAGAAAAAAGAAAAGAAAATGAAGACAAGGGAATCAAACCTTGGTTATGTGACTGAATATACCAACTGAAACCACTAGGCTACAACATAATTTCGAAAATATGGGGTCCTAAAAAATTTATATATTTTGGGGGTCCTATGCAAATGCCTAGTTTTTAACCTCTTAAGCACGGGCATGGGTGAATACTCTACAAAGTTTGGCTATATTGTAACTTCAGTGAAATCAATCAGAGGACTAACTCAACACGGGAAGTGGAGTGGAACAACCAAATGTGGAAGATGAAAACTTCACCTAAGGTCAAAATATTCCTATGGAAAGCCTGTATGGGGCTTTACTGGTAGGAGAACAGTTGTTTGTGAGGAATGTGACCCCTAACACAAAATGATGTAGATGTAATGGTTCCGAGTCGATACTCCATCTGATTTTCTTGTGCCCGTTTGCTAAAGAGGTATGGAAAAATTCAAGCGCAAAGTTCTCCAGTCCTTCTAAGATTTCAGAAGTCTATGTTGGACTTGTAAAGGTAAATAATCTATTCTCTTTCCTCCATTTTGGACTCGATGAAGGAGTTCTTTCCCCTTGGATTTGCTAGGCTCTGTGGATATCTAGAAACCATATAGTTTTTAGCAATAGAAACTTCACGTATGAGGAAACCATCCTCATAGATACTCAGGATGCTCGGGAATGGCTCTCGTCTCAATTGACCCCTCCTAATCTAATTGACAAGATACACTCGAACAACTTACAAAATCCCATTCCGATCACGGAAGGATTTATCAATTGTTTCATCGACACGACATGGATGGCTAACTCGGGAATGGCTTGTATTGGATGGACTTTCGAGTCTATCCCTGCTCCCATGATGGAAAACTTTGCTTCGTTCCTTAACATTTCTTTTGCTCTAGTAGCCGGTTGGCGATGAAGACAACAATTCTTTAGGCTTCGCCTCTGCAATTCAACAACGTAATATTTCATTCCGATTCGCAACAAAGACTTTTGAAATTCATGAAATTTTATCTGATATTTGCTTGTGGTCTGAATCGTTTATTTCAGTGTTGTTTATTCATATCTCTCTATATGCTAAGGCCTTGATTGGTATAGTTTTTTTATGAGCAGTAGCATAATGCAGCATTAGCAGTAAGCAGCTGGAGCAGTATGCTCTGATTAATATATACATTTAGCTGATTGGTTGAGCTGTGAATGATTAGATATAAAATTAAAATAAATTGTTTTATTTTACTTATTTATATGTATTCTAATACATTATATATATATTAGTCATAAGTTATAACATCAATTTTTATTTTTTAATTAAATTATTATTTTATTATAATACTATTTCATAATATACTATTTCACAAATATTATGACAAATAAACTAATGGTATACATTAAGTTTCCATTTTAATATAAATATAAATATCTTTAAGAATTATAAATTTTAATCTTTAAGTTATATTTTTTATTAAAATTTATTTAAAAAAATAATAGAACATATAAAAAAATGATAAATATTAATATATATATGTTTTATAATTACAAAAATTATGTATATTTGCTTTTATTGAAATGCTTGTATATATTATATTTAGAAATTATAACATAAATTTCTTTTATAATATTTTCGAATTTAAATTATATTTAATTGAATTAGTATTATATTATAATATTATCTTAATATAATAGAATAAATAAAATAATGATAAATATGAATTTAAATAATTAAAAGTTAATATAATTTGTTTTTGTTGTAATATAAAATAAATTGTTAGTTATATAATTTTATTTTTAATTTTTGTAAAAATATTTAGAGATCAATATTTAGTATTAAATAAATTTTATTTTTGTAAAATTTTTTGTAATATAAAAGCATCGAGGGAGGAGCATTTTGACAACATTTGCAGTTACTAAATGCCATATTTAATGCTCTGTCAACCAATCAAATTTTAATACTGATAAAATGCGTAATAATCTTTAAAATGCACTAATTGGACTAGTTTTTAAAATGCACTAATCTTTAAAATGCACTAATTGGCAATCAAAGCAGATAATTTGATCAAGTTGGGCCTTCGGAATGTAATGGACTAGTTTTTATTAATAGAATGGGTTAACACTGAAATGTACGGTTACCAACGGTATTTTTGGAAAAAGTAATTGCTCAAAATTTTAAATTATTAACCAATTATTTTGGCTATTTCTATAATTGTATGGTAAGGAAAATTGGGGAGATATAGCATTAAATTAAATAGAGTACAATTAGGTGAGAATAGAGTTGAGATTGACTAGTTCTTGAATTTCATGGTATTTGGAATGTGGTAAAAGTATCTGGATCCGAATTCATGGATTCCGGATATCCGGATATCCGGATTTCAGATATCCGACAAAAAATCAGGATTTCTGAGGATATCCGGATCTCGATCCCGATTTGAAAATAATATTAAAAATAATTAAAATAACTAAAAAATAAACAAATAACAAGTTTTAAAAATATATTAGTTACATTTTCCAATTCTTATTTTTCATAATAAATATAATATATTATAAAATATGAGCAATTATAAAAATACCACTTTTTGTGTGCATATTTGCAAGAATGCCACTTAGGGATGTCCATTTACAAAAATGCCAATAATTATAGATTATAAAGTCTATATCTTAAAATTCTAAACCCTAAAAAATGTTTTGACACCTAAAACCCCCTAAACACTCAAAACTAAACCCTAATAGAACATAATTAACACAAACATAAATAATATAAAGAAAAAATAATTTTGGAAAAGTGGCATTTTTGTAAAGATTTCAAAAGTGTGGCATTTTTGTAAAGTGGCATTTGAAAAAAGGCATTTTTGAAATTTCTTTATAAAATAACTAAAATCAATTTATATATATATATATATATATATTTATAAAGATAATTTAATATATGTTTTTAATATATTTAATACGTTCGGATCTAGATACGGATATCCGGACTTTAAAATTTTGCTATCCAGATCCGGATACTCTTTTCACGGATCCGAAATTTTACTATCTTTATCCAAATTCGGATTTTCCGAATATTCTAATTTTTGGAGCAGATCCGAATGGATAGCGAACAAGATCTGTGATTCCGGATAATAATTTTACCTTTATGCGAAAGTATAATGAATTCGATTTACAACGCACTTCTTAATGAAAAGAGGAAATATTGTTTAACTAGTTGCACATTTTGGAAATTAAAAAAAAAAAGAAACAAACAAAAATTGCTAAAAGTGTCCAAGTTGTATTAACCCACCACGCCAAGTTGTTCTTCTTCTATATTCACGCCGACAAAAATCACTACCCACCTTAAATAAAACTTAATCTTCGTCAATTAGAAAGAAACAACTCTCTAAACCATTCCAAAAATGTCAGAAACATCAACGACAGTTGCAGAAACAGTAAAGTCACAGTCTTTAGATCCAGAAATCTCTGAAGGGTGTTGTTGTTCAAAGACCTTGATGCAGATCATTCTTAATGAGTTGAAGCTGCAAATGAGAATTGGTTTGCCATTGGTGGTCATGAACTTGTTATGGTTCGGTAAGATAACTACTACATCTGTCTTTCTTGGCCGTCAAGGTGAGCTTAACCTAGCTGGAGGCTCATTAGGGTTTTCTTTTGCAAACGTAACTGGTTTTGCTGTTCTGTATGGAACTTCTGCCGCAATGAAACCAATTTGTGGCCAAGCTTTTGGAGCTAAGAACTTTAAGCTTCTCCACAAAACCCTTTTAATGGGAGTGTTCTTGCTTCTCTTGATGTCAATTCCGATTTCGATTTTGTGGCTCAATGTTCACAAGATCCTCATTGCTTTTGGTCAAAGAGAAGTCATTTCCTTCATAGCCAAGAGATAGCTTCTCTTCTTCCTTCCTGATTTACCAGTCCTCTCTTTACTCTTTCCACTAAACGCAACAGCTGCAGCCACCTCTCTTCATATCCCAATCAACATATTTCTTTCTAGGGCCAAAGGAATCCAAGGAGTCGCAATGGCGGTTTGGATAACCGATTTCGTTGTCACGATTCTTCTAACAGGATACGTGATACTCGCAGAGCGATATAAAGAGAACAAATGGAAAGAAGGTGGGTGGTTGGACCAATGTGCTCAAGACTGGCTCACACTGATCAAGCTTAGTGGACCGAGTTGTCTCGGCATTTGCCTCGAGTGGTGGTGCTACGAGATCTTAGTCCTTTTAACAGGGAGGTTACCAAATCCGGTGCAATCCGTATCGATCTTGGTCATAGTTCTCAACTTCGATTTCTTGCTATACGGTGTGATGCTCTCTTTAGGCATATGTGTGGCAACACGAGTGTCTAATGAACTCGGTGCAAATAATCCCAAGGGAGCTTATAGAGCAGCTTACACTACACTCGTTGTGGGTGTTGTTTCGGGTTGCATTGGAGCTTTAGTGATGATAGGATGTAGAGGTGTTTGGGGGTCTCTGTATACTCACCATTTCCAAGTGATCTTAAATGGTGTGAAAAAGATGATGTTGATAATGGCTGTTATTGAAATTATAAAGTTCCCATTGATGGTCTGTGGAGAGATTGTTCGTGGAACAGCGACGCCATCGCTTGGAATGTATGCGAATCTTGGTGGATTCTATCTATTGGCTTTACCGTTGGGAGTGGTTTTAGCGTTCAAAGCTAAACAAGGGCTTCAAGGGTTCTTGATCGGGTTTTTAGTCGGAATCTTTGTATGTTTTTCGATATTGGTCATCTTTATTGCAAAGATAGATTGGGAGAAAGAAGCGGGAAAAGCACAGATCTTGACTTGTAAAACAGAGGAAGAAGTGCAAACTCCAAAAGATAACATCTCAAATCAAACATGAAGAAGTAAGTATCTTGATGTTTTAAGAGATAATAAGAGCAAGGATATCCATTGAACTACTGTGTAAAAACTCCATAAGATATTGAAGTCAACTAGTTAAGCTTAGAATTCAATATATATTTTTTGCAGAAAAGCTTATCCAGTTTTCATGGAATTGCCAAGAACTGAAACTTAAATAAGGAAAGCACTTCACATTGTACTTTTTTGTTCACGAAAATATATGAAAACAAAAAAGAGTCACGCCCACCGTGGGGCTCGAACCCACGACCACAAGGTTAAGAGCCTTGCGCTCTACCAACTGAGCTAGACGGGCTTTTGATTTAACCAGTAAAAGATATAATTATTGACCCAAATTTTACTCCACAGGCTCATATTTGCTAACAAAATCGAAGGATGATTTCCGAACCAAAGACATGAAAAATTCCGAGTAAAGTTACCAGATTTACCTAAGTAAAAAAGTTTAAGCTTTATACAGAAGTGAAGAACAAACCTGGTATTAGAGCCTCGTTATCGGTGAGACTATAAAGAATCTCATATGATTAAAATAAAATAGGAAAAAAAAAATGCACTTCCCAAGATTGAATCGTCTAATGTGGCCGAGACGGTTGAGACGTATCAAGTGTCTCAAACATTAAAGTTAATAATAAAAATTGTTTAAGAGACCTTACGAGTATCAGTGATAATGTTGCTCTAAAGTTTTCTGATGCACAATGGCCAAGGTCCTTGAGACTCAAGCATCAATTTCGAAACAAAAGATCACCTGATTCGCCGGAGAAAGCTTCGTGATCTGCCATTTTCCTTGAACAGATAAAATTGTTTCTGAAACAATTGGACTTTCTTCGTTTTGATACGTTTTGACTAATTTAGCCCAACTGATATTTGGAGGCCCATTTAGTATTAAATGGTTGATGTGTAATGAAAACTTTCTTTCTTTTTCTTTTCTTTCTCTTTTTCTCTCAGCCTTATTTCTTCCGATTGCATTTTTATTCATTTCATGTTTTGAACCCATAACCCAAAAGATCTCAAATTTGACTTTTCCCATTTATTTGCCACAGGTTTCATATTTTTAAAATCATCATAAACTGATCGGAATAAGCTCGAAAAGGTTTTTGACCACTTTTGTTGATCGGAAATATGGTCAGAAAGTGACATGTTTTCTTGTAGTGATAAGCCTTTCAAAATGTTGCATACGTTTATCTAGTTTTGTCTACTTAGAATTACTACAATTAAAATAGATCCTTTGAGATGACATTTTTATATGTTTACCAAAAAAAAACTATATACAATTAATGGATAAAATCATACACCGTGGAAGCTGTTCAAAGGTTTGTTGATGGGAGAAATGTAGTTGGCTTCGTTGAGAACAAAACTTTTCCCTCTTTTACCCGAATTTAACACCTGGAATACAATGTGCATGCTTTTGCTAGTAATAATCATATGATAAATCAGATTCTCCCATTACATCTGTTACAAAAACAATAATATTCTGAATTTCTGATGCCACGAATCAATGATGCAAGCATGTTCAGATACATATATGATTAATAAGTCATACCCAAATATATATATATGTGATTAATAAGAAGACAGATATATTAACAAATACAGCAAAATTAATTGGGTACATACAACCATTTGGTTCTTGGTATTTTGGTAGACAAAGAACCTAAAGACATTGATTGTGTCTTGTGAGTGCCATGTGAATCGGAAATACATATCCAAGGGGAAGTGTTGGACACTCAAATCTCAACTTAGGGTTAAAGTTTAAAATTAATCTGAGGTTAGTTTTTTTATTAATATTTATTGGTACTGTGTACGACGAGTACAACCACATTTATCGTGTCTATGGGTGTGATTGGTAACATTAGTTACCATGAGTTAAGATTGAGTTATGGGTGTAACTCATAGTTAAATCAAAAATGTTACCAATCATGAATTAAACTAAATTTTTTGAATTTGAGTTTGAGTTATGATGTGTTATTGTTGATTTACAAATTTGAGTTATATCCTTTGTAAAATTGGTAACTCAAAAATTAACTCAATATCATGATAATTCTCATGCATTAGGGATGAGTTACTATTTTTTAATTGTTTTTTTTCTTCTCAACTTTCCAACCAACGTTAGTTTTGTGGATTTTTATTTTCTTTTGTGTATCTTATTACTACAAACCTTTTCAAATTAGTTTTTTTTTTACTGTTTTATGAAAAACTAATATATTTTTTTTGTTTAGGATATTTATGTTATTTTTATTCATTTAATCTATTTTTATTAATCAATTTGTAATAAAATTTAATTATTTTTAGTTTTACATTTAATTTGTTTTTTAATAACACATACTGCAACTTCACCGCATAAATCTACAGTTTGTAATAAAAGTTACCAGTCAATTGCATTGAGAAAAATGTTAACTCATATTCTTACAGCAATTTCACCGCATAAATCTACAGTTTCTACCATATTTTTTTTACTACAAATTATATCGAATTATATCTCTTACTGCAACTCAATTTTGATACATGTATATTGATCGATGTGTAGACACGCACTCGGACTCGGGTAGTTATTTTTTTTTGTCAACGTTTGTTAATTATTTATAACGTTGACTTTTTTTGTTATGACTGGCATGCACTAGCTACATAGTACCATTGTTATGTGATATGTCAAAAGTCGGTTTAATTTGAATTTAGACGCTTTCTTATGATATATGAACATTATATATTCGAATTTAGGTCATTGGCATTATCTATTAAGAATCAATTTGTTTGGAGAATGATTCTCTAAATCCTGATTTTCCAGAATCAGAATTGATTTAAATTTGACGACTAAGTCGATCATTGCGGTGGAGAGGGAGTTACAATTTTTTCTACTTATCTTGTTATTAATTTTTGTATAATGAAAATTAAAAACAAAATGTTATACAACATAAAATATAGATAAAAAGGCCTGTGATTTTTGCAAGAACCCGCCTCTCTTTTGTTCATCAACACAGCCTAACAAACAAAAGTGTAGAGTGCAAAGAAAAGATATTAGTCTACTGCTGATAGACACAGCGTTATCGCAAGCGTTACAAGGCATGTCTTTAGAGGAGGATATACCGATAGATTTACATGAGGAAGGAAATTTTAGGACTATGGTACAAAGTGCTAATAGTTTGGTTGGTCGTCTCCTCAACCCGGATTGTCAAAACATAGCACGTATGCTGCGTACGATGCCTAAGATATGAAGGTATATGAACGAGTCCGAGGTATTGCTTTGACAAGAGAAAGTTTTTAGTTTTTTTTTTAATTGGAAACATATCTTCTTACGGTGATGAGATATGGTTTCTGGACCTTTGATGACTGGGGCATGGTGATGGACCGCTGGGTTGAAAATCCCCCATCAAGCTTTTTGCAAGAGGCTCCTGTCTGGATACGGATTCACAAGATTCCCGGAAACTACTTCACTCTCAATACGATCAATGCAATTGGGAAAGGGATTGGTCATGTCAAAGAAGTGGCATATGATCCGGAGAAACCACACCTACGAGAGTATGTGAGGGCCTTAGTGATAATCAAATTGGACCAACCAGTCCGGGATACAAAAGTGATCAACATATCAGGAGGCAGAACGGCAACGGTTGACATTGAGTATGAACGGGTTCGGAAGAAGTGTTTTCATTGTTTACGTCTCACGCATGAGAAACAAAGATGCCCTCGGTTTTAGAGTCAAAAACAGAGTAGGAGCAAAGAGAATGCAAAGATCGATCAAGGGTATACTCTAAACATCTCGGCTCGACAACATCATACGAATCTAGCTGAGAAATTGATGCCTTTGTTAGCTCCAGAAAATTTCACCGGGTTTCGAGCCGTCACCATCTCTGGTGGTTCCTGAAGCCTTTCAACAAATGAAAATCTATATGTCTTGCCTAGATCCACAGGAAAGACGAAGAAGGGAACAATTGATGATCCAGACTTTAAACGAACTATCTAAGGATGCAACTGCTCAGAGTTCGTACTTAAGGTTGGAAGCCCCACCCTTGGTTATCATGAAGTTGAACAAAGATAAAGGACATGTCTTTGACTTTAGTAAGGCGCAGTTAGAGGCTAATCCAGGAACACACAATACAGAACTGGTTCTTCCGGAGGCTGAGAAATTAAGACAGGAAGAAGAACCAGAGCCTTTTTTACAAGGTAGGCAAAAATAACAAGAGGGTGGCGATAATTTCATACCCGATATGGATCTCCCTGGTTTCAACATAGGAATAACGGAGGCGAGTTCGTCTGGTATAAGTGGTCGAAGTCGAAACACACAACAAAGAACATTGTCATTATCACAGAAAAAGGGAAATACGAATGGTAGACAGAGCTCCCAACATAAACCACATAATGAAGAAGGTGATTCTAGGGCTAAGAGAAAGGCTACTGATAGGATCGAAGTCTCCTCAAAACTTTCAAAAAATGAAGCGGGTTTGATGGTTCACCAGAAACCATCCAGTACGGATATATGACGACGCTCAGTTGGAACTGTCAGGGATTGAGGAACAAACTGACAGTTCGACGCCTAGAGGAAATGTGTTGTGAATATTTCCCGGATTTCTTATTTCTCCTGGAGACTAAAAACTCTATTGATCACGTTGCAAGTTTTCAGAGATCGTTGGGTTACGATCACCACTTTTTGGTGAATCCAGTGGGTCTCAGTGGAGGTTTGGCTTTATTTTGGAGAAATTCCTACAAAGTTGAGATTTTACAAGCGGACAACCGGCTAATTGACACACGAGTTAAGATTGGTACGGTTGTGTTCTACATGACTTTTGTATAAGGTGACCTGGTCTGTCACAGGAGAATACTGGTCTAGGATCGAATTACAAACCTCGGAGCATCACGGGATGTTGGCTGGTTCTTAGTGGGCGATTTCAATGAAATCATGAACAATGATGAGAAAGAATGGGGTCCGACTCAACCAAAAGCTTCTTTCTACCCTTTCAGATCATTTGCATGGGACAGTCGACTATAAGAGATACCAAGCTCAGTGAATCGTTTGTCATGGGCTGGTAAAAATGAAGTATTAGATCAGAATGGTATTAAGCAGAATGTTTGGATACAATGCTGTCTTGATAGAGCTTTTGGCAATGCAGAATGGTTCCGACTATTTCCACAAGTTTACTCAAAATATTTGAAATGACTTGACTCAGATCATAGACCATTACTGACTCGTTTAGTTACGAGTAACCAGCAACAGAGAGGCCGATTTTATTTTGACAGAAGATGGTATAAGAAACCAGAAGCAATGGAGGCTATCCGTAAAGGCTGAAACAATCACCTTTCTATAGCTGATAAATCGGTGTCTGATCGTATTAAATCGGTTCGAAAGGAGCTCTCTAAGTGGAAAAACGCATCAAAACCAAATTCGAAAGTACGGATCCAGAATCTTTGTCGGGATATTAATCTTGAGTCATCAAAAGTTAGCCCAGATTTCACAATTCTGTCCTCAATGCGAATGGAGCTTGAAAAAGCTTATCTTGAAGAAGAGATTTTCTGGAAGCAGAAGAGCAAAGATAAATGGGTATTAGATGGTGATAAGAACACCAGTTTCTTTCATGGAAGTGTCCAAACCAGAAAAATGAGGAACAAAGTCGCATCACTTTTAGATAGTAATGGGATTGAGCATTTTGACGAGGAAGCTAAGGGAGCTATTGCGGTAGATTATTTTGAGAAATTATTCACTTCTTCTAATCCAGGAGATGCTGGTGAATTATTACAAGGCATGGAAGCAACCGTAACTCAGAGAATGAATCGTGAATTAGTTAAGTCTGTGATTGACTCGAAAATTCGTAAAGCTGTAAAAGCCATAAAAGGTGACAGCGCTCCGGGAGCCGATGGTATGACGGGTATTTTCTTCCAACAATGCTGGTGAGTTATATCTAAAACAGTGACAAAAGAGGTTTTCGCATCTGGCAGCTTCCCCCTAGATTGGAATTATACCCAATTATGCTTAATCCCGAAGAAGACAAATCCAAATGTTATGTCTGATCTTAGACCGATAAGTTTATGCTCAACATCCTACAAAGTCGTGTCAAAGATCTTGTGTTCACGTTTGAAGAAAGTTCTCCATTTTCTGGTTTCACCAACACAAGGTGCATTTGTGGCTGGTCTCTTGTTGGTACATGAGATGATTCATGGTTTACACACTAACCCAAAGTGCAAAGGGGACTTCTGTCCAAGGCTTACGATCGGGTGGAATGGAAATTTTTTGGAGGAATTGTTTAAGAGAATGGGGTTTGATAACCAATGGATCGCGTGGATCATGTTTTGTGTTCGATCGGTCACGTACATAGTTTTGCTTAATGGTGAAGCACATGGACATATCACACCTACAAGAGGTATAAGACAAGGTGATCCTTTGTCTCATTTTCTTTCCATCTTGTGTGCAAAGGTTTTGACTCACGTTATGAACAAAGCTGAGAAAGATGGAAGAATTACGGGGATGAGGATATCTAACAAATGTCCGGCAATACAACATCTGCTTTTCACTGATGATAGCTTGTTCCTATGTAAAGCTACCTTACATGAGTGTTCGAAATTCTTGAGAAGTTTGGAGCTGTATTGTGTAGCATCTGGTAAAGAGATCAATTTCTCTAAATCGGCGATCACTTTTGGTGGTAACATAGATCCAATTATGAAGCGAGTGTTGGCACTTTTCATGGGAATTGAAAAGGAAGGTGGAGATGGCTCATACTTAGGACTACTGGAATGCTTTAGTGGGTCAAACAGCAGCTGCTTGCTTTCATTACCGAGAAGCTTAACAATGAACTTAGTGGATGGTTTGCCAAGACGTTTTCCCTTGGAGGAAAGGAGGTCCTCCTCAAGTTGGTTGCCATGGCTCTCCCGGTGTGTATGCAATGTCGTGTTTTAGACTTACGTAACATCAATACCAAAAGATAACAAGTGCGATGTCCAGTTTTTGATGAAATGCATGTGATGCAAAGAAAAATATTCATTGGGTTTCTTGGAAAGATATGTGTCTCTTAAAGGACAATGGAGGTCTTGGGTTCCGCGATATCAGTGACTTTAATCAGGCCCTACTTGCTAAACAAGCATGGAAGATCTTAAATGAGCCTGATTCCTTATTGCAAGGGTTTATAAAGGACAGTATTTTGCCAATACTGACTTTCTATCTTGTGGTCAAGGTTACAGACCCTCATATGCTTGACGTAGCATATTGTTTGGCAAAGAACTACTACAACAAGGTTTACTCAAGTCCATTGGGACTGGTAATAAAACACGAGTCTCGGATGAAAGATGGATAAAGGATGAGCATCCAAGAGTGTCAATCAATTAGCAGGCCTTGATGAATATAAACCTATTTTCTCGGATCTAATTACGCCGGCTCACACTTGGAATATTTCGATGGTTCATGATATGTTCCCGTACACTGAGGCTATGAAGATTCTACGCATGCCGGTTGGTTCTTTAGGGGATCGGTACATTTGGGCATACACTGAAACGGGCTCATATTCTGTAAAAAGTGGTTACTAGATGAGTGCAAATGTTCTGGTACTACAGCCAATTCAAAGACCAAAGCTTGAGCAAGTGAAAATCGGTGTAAAGAAGAGAATCTGGTTATTGGAAACTGTTCCAAAAATCCGAGTGTTCTTATGGAGAGCCATTTCAGGTGCTTTAGCTGTGGCGGAGAGATTAGTAACAAGAGGTCTTTTGGTTAACCAAGTCTGCAAATTATGTAACCAAGGCAATGAATCGATCTCACATGTTCTGTTTCAATGTGCAACGGCAACACAAATGTTTCAGATTGGAAAAGTTCCGATCCCGGCTACTGGTTTTGGAAATTCGTTGGAGGAGAACATGACTTTTGTCATGGATCTCATGGACAACCAGAGCATAGATATAGAGGTCAGAAATGCAATTCATTGGCTCTTATGGAGTATATGGAAGAATCAAAATACAGTTTTGTATGCAAAAATGTAAGAGGCTTTGGAATCAGTGGTTGCTAGAACTTTAGAGGAGGCTCAGCATTGGCGGGTAATCAACATTGAAACAAAACTCCAAGAGGCACAACTTAGAAAAGGACAAGTGAGCGGTACAATTTGGCAGCCTCCATTACAAGGCATCCTCAAATGTAATATTCATGCCAACTGGAGAAACGCTAGCTTACACTCGGGTGGAGCTTGGATAGCTCGGGATCATACGGGGCGAGTTAGGTTTCATGCACGGGAGGCTTTCACTTGGTCTCCAAATCGAACCATTGCGGAACTGAGATGTATTGCTTGGTCTCTACAAAGCTTACGGGATCTGCGCATTACACATGTTGTTATTGCAACGGATTGTACAGCGGCTTATGAAGCTTTGTCAAAACCCCAAGACTGGCCAAGGTATCTTTTCATACTAAATCAGATTGAGGGCCTTCGTCATGCTTTCCACAGTTGCTCATTTGAAATGGAAACACATCTTTCAAACTCGGTCGCTCGTGACATCGCGAAGAGTGTCCTTAAAGATTGTCGTTTTCAATCCTACTTAGCGTTTGGTGGTCCATCGTGGCTACATGATCGCATTGCAAGAGAATCTTCTTTGTAACCATCAATCTTCCTTTCTCATTAGGGATTTGATGGCTTTTTCTTTTGAATTTTGTTGGAACAGAGGATGTGTATTCCTTTGGAACTTTTGTAGTTTTGATCACAAGGTTTAAAATAATACTCAGACGTTAAAAAAAAAATGTTATAAACCATAAACTAATTCATGGTGGTTAAGTGGCTAAAAAGTACACTAATAAACCCTTTTTACATACTCCAAATTTTAGTATAGTTTCGGTCTCCGATCTTTTAGACTATACAAACAAAATTTTATACATGGGAAAATTAGATATGCTCGTAGATTTTATTTTGGTGTGAGACGGACTGATAGATTTTGGTATATCTGCGGAGAAGAGGACTAAAAGGTTTAATCCCATGTGATGCATCATGCATGAGCATGTGATGTTCCTTCTGTCCATAACACATTTATTTCTCTTCAATTATTATCACAATTCACAAATAGTAAAGTTTTTGTAACATTGTAGAACGGCGGGAAAAAAGTGAAAGAAAAAAATTTGCATAATAGAATGACATATGTACTTATGTAGTAATGAAACAGACAAAAACTTAATAGTCGAGAATAATTTTCTCTTATAATTAGAATGGCCGAGAAACTCAATAACATAACGATTTGAATCACATCATTATTCTACTAAAATGCTGATTATCAATCAAAACATATACTAAACATATATATACCGTTCAACATCTGGAAATCTTAAGAATTCTAAAGTAATATTACTATAAAAATGAACTAGTTGTTGAAAACAAACAAAACACTCTTATATTTATTTGTAAATCACTCACAATACAAAGTTTATAACTTAAGAAAGACAATCAAATCTCACACCACTCATTATTTTTATAAAACCTCACAAAACTCTTTGTTGCTTGAGATTGCAACTTCTCTCTTGTACTCTCTTATATTTTTATTCTATGGGATGATTTTGGGATGATTACAAACAATGAGAAACTCACATATTTACAGGGTGTTTGAGGAGGAGGTTAGTTAAGTGTGAATAACTGAGCCAAATTTGTTGACAACAAAACCAACCTCCATTTTTGACTTGTGTACCTCCTTCACCAACATTCTTTCACCAACCTTCATGGTAAAACAATCTAGAAGCACATGTGAAAGTGATGATGAATTACTTTGAACACTAGTTACAAAAGGTGAAAACTATGGAAGCCTTAGGAAATCTATAGATTGCCAATCAAAGGTAGTTGTTACACCTATCTAAAATTTTAAATTATTTTTAATACTTTGAATAAAAGTACAACGACTATACTCCTAATTTTGGTATATGATCGTGATCAGGCAGTTAGTTGTCCCTGTAATCATCGAATTTCATCTTGTGATCAACGACTTTCATCTTGTGATCTTGTCTGAAACAACATTTATTGTACAAAAAAATATATATATATAGCTATAATATTTTTTTTGTCGTCATATAGCTGTAATATAACATGTCAACTATATAAGAACATAAAATATTTTAATACATTGATACAAAAAATTAGAAGAGGTCACTATCATTTAAAATGTGTGAGTCAAATATTAAGAAAAGTGGATTATAAGAAATTGGCCTGTTCAAATGTCTGAACTTACGAGCCAAGCTATAGTCCCACGCCACACTCTTCTCTTTGAAATGTCTTTGACAACAATTACTACTTTTTCAATAATAGTTTGTTACCTTTCCGACTTACATTTAAATAATTTACTCTCACTCATTGTAGAAACACATACGAAAATTGGTATTATATTTATTATTAGAGATTGTTCGCGTGTTACGTTACGGAAATTTAAAAATTAATATGATAAAATATACAACAGTTCTAGCTTATTGATTATTTGTATATTTAATATTACAAAAAAATATTATTATACTAAATAATTATCTTGGTTAGAATATTAAGTATTTAGAGTAAATTATTGGACATATACAATGTTATATGTAAAAAAAAAGTAGGGTATTCATTAATATATCTTATTTTGCGCAACTTGTATGTTTTTAATTTATCAATATTCACTATGGTTATCTAAACATATGATTGGTCGTTTTTTTTGCATCAAATACGTTTATTAAAAAAAACTATCGATCAGACAAGTTGTAGTATGTATTGCTTCTATCGAGACATCTGCATTATCTCAACAGAGATGTTGGAATGCATATTTCTGTTTTATTTTGTAAGAACTTTAAATTGTAAGGAAAGAACAATTGATGTTTGATTGTGTTTTTTTTATTTCACTCTTTTTATCGCTTTTCTACGATTTTTATTTTTCACATCGATTCATTTGTGAATTATTATGTTTTTCTAAATTCACAATTTGTGGAGCAGTAAGGTTTCCTTTCGAGAGAATTGTTTAGGAGATGATTGACAACTTTAGCATTTTAACAACCTTAAAATTTCTAAAATTACTGATTAATTTTTTTCACACCATTTTTTGTTAATGTTACGATTCTTTTTATTAAATTTTTTTGTGATGTTTAAAAATCGTAGTTATCTATCTAAAGTTTTAAATGTTTGTGTATAGTATATTGATAGGTTTAATAAATAAAATATATATTATTCAAACCGTTAAAATTTTACAATAACATATTTAATTTAGAATTATAATTTTTGGTAGAATATCTGTAAACAGGCGTTCTTCGGGAGATATCGATCTTGCTTCAAGCATGCAATCTTCTTCACTAGCAGGAGAAAGAATCTACATATTCAAGTACAAGTGATTCAGTAGCAGCAGACCTCGGTGGGGAGAGGTCTTACTAGCCTTCTCGCACGACTAAGTACAAGAAATGTGTTTTGATTGTGTTGCCAAAGGAGGCACCAAAAAAAAAAAACTAAAATTGGTCATCTTTGTTACACTTTAATTTTTGGAATTAACTTAAACTAAACTTAACTTTAAATTGTAAGAATAATTGTTAAAATTATTAAAAATATTTATTTTTTTATTTTTAATAAATAAATTAAAAAAATAAATATCAAAATAATAGACGGCATTCGTAAATAAATTTTAGAAAACTTTTAAAATATTATATAAGATTCACGTGATTGAGTGATTCTGACCATTGAGAAGTGAGAACTGATGCATGCATTGACCACGTGTTCTGTCTTTTGACCAAATCCAGATCTGTTCTGCTCTCTGATTCTCTCTTTTAAGAGTTTTAAAAAATCTAACAGAACCGAGATCAACGGCTCAGATCTTCTGACAATACAAAAATATTAAAATCCAGATTTGTAAGTGCGTCCCACTTTCACGGTTTCATCAATTAAGCGATGAATGCGGGATTTTTTTTTATCTAAAGAAACTAGATAATTAAAGTTTTTTCTTTTCTTTTCTGATAAAACTAGATAATTAAAGTTTAAAGTGAGTTTTACATCAAAATAAATAAAAAAAACAAAAATTAATTACTTTCTAAACAAATTGATCCATAGCAATCATCTCTATTCTCTTCTAGAAAACATCGTTGCTATAAGGCCATCTTTATCCATGAACTTTTGAGGGTATCATTAAATATAAAATTATTAAAAACACACTTTCTCTTCCTTTTACTTAACTTTATACATTCTCTTTCATCATTTTATTCAATTTTTATTAATTTTATACTCTCTTTAAATATAAAATTATTAAAAACACATTTTTTCTCTCTTCAAAAGTATCAACCAGTTGATACTTTTGATACTCTCTTTCTCAAAAAATACCCACTATTTCTTCTCTTTACTCAAATTTATTAATTTTATATTTCAATACACCCTACTATTTCAACCAAAAACACTCTCTTTCTTCCTTTTATTCAAATTTTAATAATTTTAATTTAATAATACCCATAAAAAATCACCAATACGGATGCTCTAATATGCACTAAGCATCGACGATATCATGTCTTTCCATTTAAATAAGTCTCCAACCTTCTGACCTTCATTATATTTCACATGACACTTTCAAAATTTTCAGACGTATTTTAGAAGATGTTTTTTCCCCTCTAATAAATCCTTTCACCGTTACTAAAATCACTATAGAAATATTGACAAGAATTTAATGCTACAGAACAACGGTTACGATATATTATTTAATGAATTGTAAACTAAAAACTGACGGTGAAGATTTATGAATATGTTGTTGTGTATATATCTTATTTTAAAATAAAACAAATCACTACAAAAAATCATGCTTGTTGCATCATATAAATAATATCACAAAATTAAAGGACATTGATTTAAATTACTTATTAATAAATAATGCAAAAATATATTATTTAACATCAATTATTATATTGATGTTGTTATTGACTTGTTTTACATCGGTTCAATAAAAATGATACAAATTTCTATTAATTTACATCACTTAAAAAATTTGATACAAAAATATTCATTTACATCAATTATTTAACTAATGTACTTATTAATATCATTTAAAAAATGATATAAAATTTATATCAATAAAAAACGATGTTAATTATTTTCAATTATAAAAAAAGTCATGTAATGATGAGATAAATTGTATTTTTCGTTGAATGAAAGTTTCTAATATTTTCCTTGCTCCAGTAAATGATTTTAGTACTAGTATGTATATAAGATTACTGTAATTTGTATTCATAATTTACAAAATAATAATAATAATAATTCTATTCATAAATAATCGTAAATAAATTATAAGTTGGCTGTAAAAAAAATTATACTTGAATAAATAAATTGGACTTCTTTATAATATTCAATTTTTATTATAAGTATCACTTGACCATTATTATTACTGTATATAATATATATATATATATATACATGCAATTCCCTTAACTTAATTAACAAGAACTTTCGTTTTTGTTTGTCGACAATAAACAAGGACTTTTATCTACAAAAACAAAACTAACAAGGAAATGCATATTAGAAAGATATTTTTTCCAATAGTTTTTGAAAATAGAATAAATTCAACCACAAATATATATAAATCTCTAAAATTTAGTCCTCATGAATTGTAAATAAAAGTATGTTTCTCTTTGGACTAAATCAACGGAAGATCCCCATATATAGCTGTCATTAGTTTAAATTATTGATACAGGATTAAAATAGGTAACTATAAAATATCTCTTTCGTAATTAAATAGAAATCTTTTGTGCCATTTTTTTTTAAATGTAATTTTCGAAAAATGTAAATCAATCATGGGTAAGGTTGTTTTTAAAGCAGTTATATCACTAAATCTTATAAAGATACACACACGATTCTCTTTAATATATATGAAAACCGTTTCTATTTTTCCTAAGAAAAAAAATTATGTAGTTTCTCTCATTCTCTCTTGCTTGCTGTTTAGTTAGATCTCTTGCTTAAAATTATTTGTGTGAAGCTATCACTTCCTATATTAACAATAAGAAGTAATAGGTCAGTCAATGCTAATCCAAAAATGATTTTTATATTGGAAAAAAAAAATAGTTTTGATTACTCAATGCAAATAAGTTTCAATTTGTACAGAAAAATCAGTTTTGGAACAGAGCAAATAAGACCAACGAAAAAGATTAGGGAAGGAATAAGATGAATGAAAGAAGTTATTTGCAAATTCCATCTCAACACTTTAACAAGAGGAGAAGATCCATTTTTTAAATATAATTTCTTTCAAATCAATCATTGTATACAATTTTTATTATTATTAAATAGAAAGAAGATGAACAAAGAAACAGAAGTAAGAAAGAGGACATGTAGATCGAATGATGAAAACAAAATTACGAAGAAATATGTTATTAGCTATTAAAATTTACTTTTTAGATTATATTTAATATAATTAAATTAAAACGAAAATTTTTGTTTTCATTTACAACTAATGTGAAATAATCAATTAAGTGAGTGTTACAAATATTAACAACATTTATTGATAAATGATACAACTCTTACAATCATTTATGAAAACTGAAACACATTTTAGCATTACTTATTTATAACTGATGTAATTATAAAATCAACTAAATAAATGATATAAACATTCAACATCAATTGTTATAACGAAACAAATATTTAAAATCATATATACAAATTGATGTAAGTTTTTAACTTTATTTTTTATAAACAATACATATCAACATCAGTTAAAACAAATGATGAGAATATTTGTGTCGGATGTTTTTACTGATTTAAAATATTAGAGTTACTATTTTCAGAATCAAACATAAAAATGATATAAGTTTAGTTGGGTGAATTCTAATAAAATAAACGAGGCAATACATTTTTTTTTTTTTTTTCTGTAGTGAATAAATAAAGAAAAACGAGCCACGCGACCAAAAGTCGTTCGTACGTCGAAAGCTACACGTGGGACCAAACTTCTGCTTTGACGCGCCTTCTTCGACCAAGCCCTAAAGGTCTGCTTACCGTGCTCACATGATTTTTTTTTTTCCAGCGATTTTCTTCTGTCTTTCTTTATTTTTCAACGCGTACAATTAAATAAAAATCACTCAGATATTCACAACTGTTCGAACCGCTCTGATGTATTGTATTTTTGACGTATTCTAACCAACTAAAATCTGATCGAAAATAAAGTTTTTGGCCCCATTGCGAGAGAATTGGAAATTCGTCGAAATCTAACAAATTTGAGTTTTGTCGACGAACACCTTTTGACTCAATCCATACCGAGATTGCAAATATATTCAACATTTTAACAAGTGAAGTTGACGAAAGGTGAAAAAAAAATAATACTATAAAACTACTGCTTTTGTGAACGAGAGATTTGGCGGGAAGACCAACCCCACTTTCCGCGCGAACCGGAGTCATCAACGGCTTGTTTACACGAATCCCGTATTTTAACGGAGTTAACTGTTTAAAACCTCAAACGCCGTTAACATTTTCCGTTAACAAACGCGCGTAAAATCAACAACTCGCACATGCCACGTAGGATCTCCGACATGCAAGTGTTCCTTTCTTGTTTCCTCGTTTGTACGGCCAAACCCATTTGGATTTTTTTTTTCTTCTTCTTCTAAATTTTGTGGAAAAGTAAAATAAAAAAGGAAAGTGGGTAAGAATCCAGATCTGAGAAAAGGAGACAAGACCGGAAAGTCTAATAAGAAAATTTTAGTTTGTTTTTTTTTTCTTTTTTTTTTGGTTTTAATTTTTTTCTTTTTTTTTTTTTGTCAAGAAAAAATTAGTTTTATTGAAAATTCTTGTTAATGGTTTAGATTTTTCTATGGGATTCCAAAGCAGGAACAGGTCAGCATCTTCCTGTTTTTAATTTATTCCAGAGCCGGTCCTAACGCCTCATTGATATTTATTTATTAAATACTAATATTACCATTTATTTCTTATCCTATTAAATTCTAAAGACAGACTTGGAAGTAACTCTGCCCCAGAAAAAGGAGAGAGAAAGAAAGAGTGGTTTGAGAGAGAGAGAGATTCTGTAGAAACATCTTTAAAGAAGAAGAAGAAAGATTAAAAAAAAAAAGGAGAAAAACAGAGGCTCTGTTTTTAAGGGTTCTTGTCTGAAAACAAAAGAGGAAGAAGAAGAATTGGAGAAAAAGGAAGAAGAAGATGGAGTTATCTGATTGCTCTAATGAATATGAGAAGCTTGTTGTACGGATGAACATGCCCAGGTTTTTCATTATTTCTCTCTTCTTGTTTTTTTTTCCTTATGAAAACTTTCAGAAGATTTTTCTTTTTTTGGTTGTTTTGATGTTTAAAATTTACATCTTTTTGAAGAAAAAAACATGATCTTGTTCCCAGATATCAACTTTTTTCATCTTCTTGTAATTCGTTCAAAATATTTTCTACTCATTTTTCTTTATCTAACCAATTCAATTTTAACTAAAAAAAAAATTACAATTTAATCACCAAATTATGTGTTTGATGAAGAAATAAATCTCCAATTATTGTGGAAGACTTGGTCATTTCCTCGCTTCACCGTCATCTATTAGTATAATATACAGTAAAATCACAAGTCAAATTAATAGCAATTTTTTGGTTAGTTTGAGGAAATGTTTAGTGATAATTGGCAATTTCAATTTTTATTTGTATTTTAATTTAGTTGTTTGATTCTTACAAAAACAGTGATGTTAAAGGGTCACTGTCTTTTTTTGGTCACTTGCAGGGTCGTAATTGACAATGGAGTTTGCCCTAATTCAACTGTCGTCAAGGTTTTTACCCTCACGCAACCTTCAAATTCCTTTTTCTTTTCCTTTTAATTGAAAATGATTTATATTAATTTTTTGTTTGTTTGTTAGATCGATAGTGCAAGAAGTCCAGGAATATTGCTTGAATCTGTACAGCTTCTTACGGATATGAATCTCTGGATCAGAAAAGCTTACATTTCCTCTGATGGAAAATGGAATATGGATGGTAATTATCCCTAATCTTACGCTAATTACAGTAATTAAAATTCTAATTTAAGAAATCAATAATAAGTAATTCGTTTCTTTCATTTTCCGCATCAGTTTTCCATGTTAGCGATCTTAATGGAAACAAATTAACCGACGAGAACCTAATCCGTTACATTGAAAAGGTAAATTTGATTTATTCATTAATCACTCTTTTAATTACACAATTAATTTTAATGTCACCGGAGAACTTAAAGAAACAATTTTTTTAACAGTCGATCGAGACATCTCATTACTGTAAAAGCGAAGGGTACACCGGTTTAACAGCTCTAGAGTTAACCGGAACTGATAGAGTCGGTTTACTCTCAGAGGTTTTTGCGGTTTTAGCTGATCTTGAATGTGATGTTGTTGAGGCTAAGGCATGGACTCATAACGGAAGAATTGCGTCGATGATTTATGTTAAAGACGGTAACTCCGGGACTCCGATCGACGGAGATTCCGACCGAGTCCAAAGGGTAGAAGGGCAATTACGTAATTTACTAAAAGCAGACGATGGTTACCAAAACGACACGAGGACATGCGTTTCGTATGGTGGCAATACTCATATGGAGAGAAGGTTGCATCAGAGGATGTTCATGGACCGTGACTACGAGAAGAAGTTTGATTCCGAGAAATCTCCGATCGTTTCGGTTCAAAACTTACCGAAACGCGGTTACTCGGTTGTGAATTTGCAGTGTAAAGATCGATTGAAGCTTTTGTTCGACGTTGTTTGCACGTTGACGGATATGGCTTACATTGTGTTCCACGCCGCGATCCGAACGGTTGGAGAAACGGCGTTTTTGGAATTCTATGTAAGACATAGTGATGGAAATCCGGTTAGTTCAGAACCGGAGAGACAACGGTTGATTCAATGTTTACAAGCCGCAATTGAAAGAAGGACGATTAAGGTATAAAAACAATTTCTCCTCCGGTTTAACAAAACTTTAAACCGATTGGTTTAGTAACTGACTGTTTACTCTTATGCAGGGTTTGAGATTGGAGTTATGCACGGCGGATAGACCGGGATTGTTAGCGGAAGTAACGCGAGTATTCAGGGAGAACGGATTAAATGTAGCAAGAGCCGAGGTATCGACTAAAGACGGTATAGCGAGGAATGTGTTCTATGTGACGGATGCAAATGGTAACCCAATAGATCCCGAGATAATCAAATCGATTAGAGAGAAGATCGGAATCGATGATCTAAGTGTTAAAGAACAATTTCCGAGTAGTTACCGAGAAGCGGTCGAGAAGGAACAACAGCAAGAACCGCAAGATCAAGCCGGACGCCTTGGAGGAGGGACAGTGTTAGTGTCACTTGGGAGTCTATTTATGAGAAATCTATACCAGTTAGGTTTGATCAAGTCATATTTCTAGGATATTAAACCGGGTGACTAATCGGTCCATATAGACCAATTCAATCGTGTTTGTTAATAACCCACGCGGTTGAATTGGTGTATTTGGAGCAGATAGTGAACCGGTTCTGGCTAAGTATATTGTACATAAAGAAGGTGGGAAGTTAGTTAAGAATTTGGTGGTCGGTCTTCATGTTGGACCAATAGGTAGTAAAAGGATATTAGGTACATTTATATTTTTTTCTGTTTGTAAATATTTATGATATAACCTATGGTTTGTTAGAAGATTAGATTTGTCAATAGTAAAGTCGTTGTGTTATGTAAATACTAATTTTATTAATGGGATTAGTTTTACGCAAAGAGACAAGCGGGTCCTACATGTCTGAATCTTCTTGGTTTTGTTGTGTTTTTATATTCTCATTCTCATGTGATCTTAAGCATGCTTATAAAAGACAATTATATATATATCTTCGAGATGAAGATAACCTGGGCGTCGGTCCGGGCTAAGAAGAATTAAGAAGTATGGTCTAAGAAGAAAGAATAATTAAATTTTCCACAAAACTTATTGGACATGTTCATAAAAAATGTGTATCCGTGACGTAATGTCCAGGTAATTTGATGACAAGTATGATATGATGATGCATAGATGAAATTGTGTTGATCCAAAGTATAACACAAGCTGTTTTTGAAAAGAATAAAAACAATCTTTTAAAACTATTCTTTTGAAAATTAAGGCAGCCTAATTGATATTTGAAGTAAATAAATAAAAATTGAAGAGAATGCACTGATGCTCTGCACTTGTGCGGTGTGTTTCTTTATGAACTAAAAATCATTAATTCGCAAAACAAGCCAATAAGAAGTTAAGAGAATCCAACAAGAGAATCTAACTTTACTGTGGGATTTAAATTGCGAAGTTGAAAACAGCTAAGCATTTTCAACCAATAAAAGGTAAGACACATTATCTTACAACTCTGAAATTTGCACCAATCCGGTTCTTCTGACATGATCTGCCAAATACATACTACCGGTTAAAGTCGGGGTTCGCATTTTAACAGCCAAATAACTATAAAACGTTTAAAAACTTAATTTTAGTAAATTAGTTAGATTTTATTATTGACTATATTTTAGCATGTTCACAATATCTAGTCATAGATGTGGAAAGTTGATATTCTTTATGTTAAAAAAAAAAAACAGAATCACGTTTTTAAGATATGAAAAATTATCATTCATCACTTTAGTAAAAAAGGTTAATCGTAGACACAATAGTTTAGAATCATTTAGGAAGATCTCTTTATATGTTTTAGAACTTTTGCTGACCGGATAATCCAATAGGGTATATCAAACAAAACAAAAATATGTTTTAGAACTTTTCAAAAATTCTTAGAGGTATTTTATGAGTTGTATTATTGAAATCAATAGATCAAATAGTTGTATTAATTTTGTTTTGATGGATTAAGAAGAACACTAAATCCAAATACACACATGGTCCAGCACCGGTGCTAAGAGAGCCACCGGACACCGGATCCAGAACGCAGATATAAGATTTGTCTTTCTGTAGCCGCCGCACCCTCCGGGAGAGAAACTAACAGACTCATATCATTCGAGTAATTAAATATAAAGATAAGAAAGATATAATTTAGAAGCAAACAAATTTTTGACCGTAACCATGATTCATAAATTGATTGATATTATTTTGTTTTTCTTCGTTTTGCTACCAATATTAATCAATAAAATTAAAAGGTTATTTTGCATAAAATTTTATGCTTTTTTGGCTGAAATATTAAATTCATTGATCGACAAAATAATAGTTATTTACAAACGTGGTAAACAATGAATAAATGAGACCAAAAACATGATATATTAGTTGATGTATTGCGTTTTTGATGTATTATAATCCGTAATTTTCTGTATTTTTTAATCGAGTAATTTTAGTCGTTATTGATTTTTTTTCTTCAGGTTCTTAGGTTTTTTAGAAGAAAACAAGATGTTGTGGTTGGAAATGGACATATGAAAATGTGGGATCTTGGAAACTTGGTATTCTTTGAAAGGCTTTCCTTGATTGGATTGCAATGAAATTTGGTGACAAGATAGACACTTGAGTTAGTTTTCATTGGTGGTGGTGGTTTGAAGTCACTCCGGTCAATAGTTAGAAAGTTATGCCATTTTGTGTGAAGACATGTCAATCTGATGAGTATAAAGAAGCATGTGCTGGAGATGAGACCATAAGAAGAAAGATCGATCAAAAATGTTATAGATTGCTAGACAGAACATAAGTGATTTAGGGTTTAATCTATTTATGAAAATGATTATAGATTGAATATTTATTTTATATATAAAAGTTTAGCTAAATTAGATAATTAGTAAGTGATTAGTATCATGAAAGTGGATTAGTAAGTTTTTGTGATATATGTTCTATGATTACTCTTAACATTTGTCTTTCATCATTAATTAGTCATCATACTCCCTTGATCAATTAGTCAAAATAACAGATTCATGATCCATTGTTTAACCCTTAAGAGTTAATTTATTGTTTTTTTTTGTTGTTGCTGCTAACCATAGTTTCTTACTTTGTTATTGTTTTGACTAGATTTTGATCCATGCCAAGTGTGAGATTAAATAATTAATATATTTTTTAATCGAATTTAATATTTATACGTGTATTATAACCTTTGTAAACGTTAATATGTATTGTGCATAAATGTCATAAAGTAATATTTTGATTAAACATAAATATATTTTATCTTTGTTAGTTTTAATTTCTCCCGTCTATTAGAAATAATCATAAATTTTTGTTTTTGGATATTATAATCCCGTGTTTGACTCGGATAAAAAAAATATAGTAGTTATTGAAAATACAATAAGATATTTTCAAATATTTTCTATATTTTTTAAATAAAATTTTCTATATTAATTACCATATATTTGTTATTTAAATATATTTGTCATTAATAACTTTTTTAGGAAATTCCTTTTTAGATAACACATAGGATTTTTTATCTAGTACCTCCTTTATTAATATATAGAGGATTTGTAACCTTTATGCAATTAGGAGTTTAGGTAAACAAAAAAAGCCATTTCTTCCTAGCTTAATTAGACTCCTACAAAGTTAGAGTGTTATTTCATATCTTTTAGTGGATTCGACACCCAACAAACTACAGGTGACTAAACTGTATTTATGCTGTTTCATATTTAGTGATATCTAATACTTTGGACGTCTAAAAAAGAAATGAATACTGTAATTTTTTTTAGCAAACATCAAATTGTGGAGGGAAGGCACATTGTGTTATAACTTTTCTTTTTTACAAAAGAAATGATTCTAATAGGTTAAATAAATAAATCACTAATATCACTAAAATAGCTGGTTCTTATCTAGTCTTTAATTTATTTAATTAATTATCTTGTTATTGGCCAATTGTATGTGTTAATTACTAAGGGTCAATGCTTTGTGGTCCCAATTTATATTATATTTAAACACTAATGATTCATGATTACTTCCATTTTGTAAATCATTAAATAAAAAGGAGACCAAAATAAATTTATTTTAATATAAATATATATTTTATTTTATTTTGTTGATATTTTTAATATATACATATTATTTTTAATTTAGACTAACACACAAAACGATACCTATTATTATTAGGGGTGAATCGCCTGATTTTACATCTTCAAATAAAAAAACGCCAAGGAAAACAAGAAAATAAAGCATATATATATATATATTTTTTTTTTTTAATAACTAAGAGGTTCTAAATTTAGGCCCGTACATCTCCTCAAATCTGGGAGCAGAACATGTGATATGATTCCGTTCTAAAAACCACTCGAACCAGAAACTTTTAGGTTTTCTCTGAAATTTTTACCACTCATATGCTCTTGGTAAAGTAAGCATATTCTCCATGTGTCTCTGACAACTAGATCGACATATATCCATGTCTACGGCCATCAAGAAAAAAATGATAACCAGCTTACATAATAAATGGATGATGCAGTCTCAGCCGAACTAGAAACCGAAGTTGAGTGCCATCCTTCAGTAAATACCCAACAAAAGACTTTGGATTGATACATGATAATGATTCGGAAGTATCTGAACAATCTCACTCTTCTTAAATAATATCCTCTTTTTTATCTTACGTATTTTTCAACATGAATAACAGATGAAAATCCTGATCGCCGGACATGGCCTCCAAACTCAACCTATATTTACTTCCCCAACATATTCTCTTTTCAGTAGAAAATTTTAAATTAATTTCTTAGAAGTTATTTAAAAAATTATTTTGCTAGAAAATCATAATATTCGTATGGGTTAATTAATAGGTTTTTCATGAGACACAATATTGGGCATAACTCTACCTAGACATCTCCGATAAGGCGATAAGCCTGCAATAATTCATTTCCATATTTTTCGTTTGATCGGTGAACCCTAATCGATACATTGGTAGAAAACATAGCAACAACTGATATGATATTATGTAAAACTATAGAAAGTTTCTATTAGAAACAATGCATGCCATGGATTAATAATCCGTAAAGTACAATTACAAATTGAAAATTATTTGAAAACTGTCCCCAAATATCGTCCAATGTTACACAAACCTACTTGAACATACTTTCATATGTACATTGTTATATGTACATGTAGAACAACACTACAAAATTTGATGACGAAATAAAATATAGAGAATCTGTTAAACAGTAATGAGAGTTACTAAAACAAAGTACATGTGTAATTGGATTCGTTTTGGGCTTGAGAATGTGTTTAGGAGAAAAATTTAGTTAGCATTATAAATAAATTATTTAAAAAGCTATACGTAATTGAGTCGTCCAATATTTCAAGACAATAATGATAAACAAGACAATGGAAAAAATAAATAAATAAAACAACTCTTATCTGCAGGCCACCTTTGTCTTTTAATAGTTAATTTAAAATTAAAGAAATTAGTATCACCCACTTTCAGTTTTTTTTCTACTCAGTATTTATTATTTATTCTTACTTTTTAATTTATTAATTTTCTTCCCATCGGATTCCAGCTAAAAACACGAATTTCCATATATTCCAAAAAACATATATTAATTTCTCGGAGTTAAAATATAAATTTAATTGGTGAGTTGTATTATAACGCTCTATTAAATACATTTCCCTTTTCACGAAAAATACATTTTTTCTTTTTTATATTACTTTAATTTATTCAGTATTAAATTAAAAACGGACAGACAGGAAAAAAAGTTAGGAAGGAAATTGAACTAAAAGCCTGAAACAAATATATTAAAATATTAAGGAAACGCCTTTTAATTTAATTTTTTAAAAATCTTCATATTTCCAAATTCAAAATCAAATATTTTATTGCTCTTTTCATTTCTTTTTTTCATCGAAACCACACAGCATAAATAAATCTAATTTTCTTCACTTTCCTCTCAAACATTTCCTAATTTCTTCTTTTATTTCTGTTTCTTCCTCTTTGTTTTTTTTTTTAATCTAATTTCTCATTTACTTTTAGAAACAAAAAAAAACTTGTTCTTGGTTCTTTTTAATCTGTTGAATGGTTTAAGCTTTTTAGATTTGGCAAAATTAAATCTTTTTCAATCCCAAATAAATAATCGTACTAGATATGGAGTCTACCGGAGAAGTTGTTAGAACAACCACCGGAAGCGACGGTGGAGTTACGGTGGTGAGATCCAACGCACCGTCGGATTTCCACATGGCTCCAAGATCAGAAACTTCAACTCCACCACCCGTCTCCGTCGCTCCTCCTCCACCGCCACAAAAGACCTTCGCTCCGCCGCCACAAAACTCCTTCGCTCCTCTGCAACCGCCGGCGACGACTGAAGGTTTCTCAAGCGGACCGATGAAGAAGAAGCGAGGACGGCCGAGGAAGTACGGACACGACGGAGCTACGGTGGCTTTATCGCCGAATCCGATATCATCAGCCGCACCAACGACTTCTCACGTCATCGATTTCTCGGCGTCGGAGAAACGTAACAAAGTGAAACCAGCAACTACTTCAAGCTCCTTCGTCAAGACTAAGTACCAAGTCGAGAATTTAGGTAAATCATTTTTTTCTCTTGTTGAGTTCAAAAATCAAATCTTGATTTCTTGTGACACTAAAAGAGATTTTTTGGGATCTTTCTGGGTCCTAAGTTAAAACATGCAAAGAAAAGCTAGTTCAAGTGGGGTCCCTCTTAACTTTTTGTCCGTACATATACGTAGACCGTATATAAATACGTATTTGAGAGCGTATATGTAATCGTATATGCTCTTGTGTGTAGGTGAATGGGCTCCTTCCTCGACCGGTGCTAATTTCACGCCGCATATAATTACTGTTAACGCAGGCGAGGTTAGGACTAAGTACTGTATATACCATAATATAACTATGTGCTAAATTATATTATGAATGTAGTAATTGATGATTTGGTGAGGAATGATTTGGAATTTGGTTATAGGACGTAACGAAGAAGATAATCTCGTTTTCGCAACAAGGGTCACTTGCTATTTGCGTTCTATGCGCAAACGGTGTCGTTTCGAGTGTTACACTTCGTCAGCCTGATTCATCTGGAGGTACATTGACCTATGAGGTATGGATTTCAGTCACACCGAACCAAAATCAAACCGAATTATAGATAGGTTTATTTGGTTTTCGTTTCTGTAAAACCAAAACCAAACCGGATTGTTTTCAATTGTAAGTTTTGCTGATCTTGATGGTTGCTTCTGTGGTTTTTTTTAAGGGTCGGTTTGAGATATTATCGCTGTCGGGATCATTCATGCCAAGTGACTCGGATGGGACACGGAGCAGAACAGGTGGGATGACTGTGTCGTTGGCCAGTCCTGATGGACGCGTAGTAGGCGGTGGTGTCGCTGGCTTGCTGGTTGCAGCCACTCCTATTCAAGTGGTTGTAGGAAGTTTCAACCAGCATGATCAGATACCGAAGAAGCAGAACCACAACTTTATGCCATCTCCAATGCCAACCTCTTTTAGTGCAGCTGATCCTCGAACCATTCGTCCCACGTCTTCTTCTCTTCATATCAGTACATGGACACCGCCTTTAGCTTCTGATCCACGACACAAGCCCTCTCATGACATGAACATCACTTTAAATTGATTTCTTCGTCAAAAGAACTCGTAGCTCCCTTGTATTTTCGGTTTCCAGATTAGTGTTCTACTACACATCAAACTCTTAAGGTTTAGGCTTTATGTTGGTTTGTAACTTAGGACTGTTTTTCCAAACCTTTTATTCGGGTTCTTCCACTCTTGGATGTAGAAACTGCATCTTGTTACCGAATCTCATAACGGACTACAATGGTTTGTATACCCAGAAACCTCAATGGTTTGAACCTTCAACCCAGCTACACCCAAGTGGCTTACGCAGTTTCTTCTCTTCCATAGCCACTCTTACATTCCTTGCATCGTCCCATCTACCAACAGATGTATAGATATTAGCAAGATGTGAAAGATAACCCGAAGGATCAGTTTCGAGCTCAACACAGTGGCTGCACGCAATCTCCCCAAACTTAACGCTATTGTGTAACCCACTGGCTAAAAGCAAGGCTCCCCAAACTCCAGCGTTTGGCTGCATCGGCATACTCTTAATCAGCTCATACGCCTCCTCTAGCCTCCCGCCTCGTCCCAACATATCCACCATTATCCCATAATGATCAGCTGAAGGTTCCAGGTTGTAGTCTTTCATGGAGTTGAAGCATTCGTAGCCTTCTTGAACAAGACCCGAATGGCTATACGCTGATAACAGTCCTGTGAATGTTACTGGATTTGGCGGGATGTTCTCCTCGATCATTTCTTTAAACAAACGGCTTGCTTTTGTGGCCATGCCGTTTATCCCGCACCCCATGATCATAGCTGAGAAAGAAACTGTGTCCTTTCTGTTTAGACCATTGAACAACTTGAATGCCTTGTCAAAGTCTCCGCCTTTCATGTAAAGATCAATCAGAGAGGTACTTAAGAGATCATCCATCTGGATTCCATGTTCGGTTATATATGACTCGACCCATGTACCAAAACTTGTATCACCCAACTGTGAATTAGCTGATACAACACTTGAGAGCGTGATCTCATCCGGCTGAATATATGAGTTGCTTTCAAGTATCTGAGAGAATAGCTTCAGAGCATCCTTTGGCTTGCCGTTTTGAACATAACAAGCTATCATGGCATCATAAATGAGTTTGTCTTTCTTGTACACCTGTCCAAAGAGTTCCTCAGCAGACTGAACATCGCCCGATTTTGTGTACCCTGAAATCATTGTTGTCCAAGAAACACTATTCTTCTGGGGCATTGCATCGAAGTAGGTTCTTGCTAGTTTCATTTCCCTGCAGTTCACGTACCCGCCGATCAAAATATTCCAAGAAGCCGGGCTTTTCTCGGGCATCGCCAGAAACAAAGAGCATGCATTGCTCATGTCACCTTTTTTTGCATAGCTCGAGATAATTAGATTCCATGACACCACATCTTTCTTTGGGATCTTTTCAAAGACTCTGCGAGCTTCATCTAGATTCCCACTTTCCAGATAACCGTGTAAAAGCGAGTTCCACGAAACTGTATTCTTCGTAGCAATGTCATCAAAAGCCTTTTTTGACATCTCGATGTAACCGAGTCTAGAATACAAACCCACAAGACCAGTCTGAACATAAACACAACCACATAATCCATTTTTAAGAGCAAGAGCATGAATTGAGTTACCATCAACAATGTTCTCTATCTTACCACAAGCTCTTAAAACCGAGGTTATGGCATGTGAGTTGGGCGGAATTCCAGAGTTGTGCATTTCGATGTACAAGCCAACCGTTTCTTTGAACTTCCTATGCTGGCTCAAGAACCGGACAAGACATCCCCATGAGAAAGAATCATCATCCAGACCTTTGGAATCCACCCGAGTCGAACTCTGAAACCCATTGAGGATTGTTTTGACATAGTTTACGACATTTCTAGAGAACTCTTTAGTGAGCTGAAGAGTTTGGTGAACCAAGATAGGCTCAACATGGTTACAGCGGTTCACAACTAACTGTGTATGGACTTGCTTGGCCTGTTCAAGCACTACACATCTATGAAGGAACCATCTAAGCCTAGTAGAATCCAACATTAGAGAATCAACTCTAAAATCCAACACAAGAACCACAGATTCAAAGCAATCACTCTACCAAAGACTTTCCAGCATCAAAATCGAATGTATCATTTCTTAATTTCAGCTCTGTTCTGAGGATTCCTTGAAATTAGGGTTTGTGATCAACGCAACGATTCCATATCTAAACATCAAATTAGTTTTTTCGATTCCCAACCTTAAAACTTGTACTCTGAATAATTTAGGCGACGGGAGAAATCTCTACCTCATTCCGATCTAATTGGAGATCGACATAAACATTCGAAATGTGACAAACAAAACGAAAAACTTACGATTTAGAAAGGAAGACACACGAGGAAGATCGAGTAAGCTAGCTTGGGAGAAATTTGAGAAACGAATCAAGGATCATAGTAGTTTGAGAGAGAAACAGAGACAGAAAAAATGGTTGTTCGACTGTAAGGCGGCGGCGATAGCGACGGTGGACGGCCACTTCTCTGCTCAAAAAACTTGTTTGGGTTTTCCAATTCTCAGAGCAAGAAGAAGAAGATAAAGACTCTCACCTATTTAGAAGGTTACCCTCTTTTTTTTTTTTTTTTTTTCAAACGGTCATGTACTTTTTTTACTCTATTTTTGATATATGTTCATGTAATTATATGTTTTCTGAAACTTCTGTATACTATTTTTGATTTCATATCAATAAAATTACTATAAGGGGCTGTTCATTTCTTCATCCAGACGCAACATCTAGATGTAGTAATCAGATGTTGTTCATTTTTGTCAAATTAAAAAATGCGTCTCGATACAAAAACTAGATACAAAATGAAACTCATCTAAAATTTATAGATATTTTGGATGAGTTTGAAAGAAGAGTTTGAATGCACTAAAGTGTGTCCAAAATTACAAAAGTTAAAAATACTTTCATTTCTAAACATACTAAATTTATGATTTCCGTTTTCCCACCAAAATCGCAAAATCATGTTTTTCGCCAAAACCGTAAAATTCCGTTTTCCGCCAAAACCGCAAAATCACGGTTTCCTCCAAAACATCAAAATCCCGTTTTCGGCCAAAAACACAAAACCGTGTTTTTCTGTCAAAACCGTAAAATCCCATTTTCTGCCAAAACCAAAAAAATTGCGTTTTCCTGCCAAAACCGCAAAATTCTGTTTCTCGTCAAAATTTCGTTTAATTTTATACATGAGTTTATTCTTAAAATTATATATTTTGTGAAATAATATTTATTAGAATTTTATTCAAAAATTAATTTGGTGATTATTTAGTTATAATTATAATATAATCATTAATAACAGTATTAACCTCTTAACACAAAATAAGGGGTTTTTGGTTATTTTACATTAAATGCATCCATATATAGGTACAAAAACACCAAACGAACATATTTGTTTCTAGATACAATTTCTGGATGCATAAAACAAAAACACAAACGAATATCATTTGCGTCTAGATACTGCGTCTCAATGCTCCATTTAGATATTGTATGCAGCCACGCAAACGAACATCACCTAATTCAAATTTAACCTGGTTTCAAAATGTAGACTAAAATGTTTGAAATTTTCAAATTTATCCATATTGATTTATTTTCAACTTTCAAAGTTGACTCCAAATTGGTTCAATATTTTCGTAGAACCATATCCTTTTTTTTTTTACTGGACGATTGAATATATTGATAAGAAGAAATAAAGAAGGTTACATGGTGTGAATAACAAGACCAAAGAGAACCTAAATAAATAAACACAAGAGAAAGCAATGATCAAACCATAACCTACAAAGAGATGAGGATGGTTTTACAATGACACATTGATAATATCATAAGCCTGATACGAGTCTTTTACATGACCACCAAAAAGAATTTCCGCACAAGAAGAAGAAGATATGAAGACAGGCTGTGACTCATTTGGCGATAACTCACGAAGCCTAATAATCTCTGAAAATGATGAATCTCTTTCTAAGAATTGCTTTTATCAAGATGACCATGGAGAGAAACCGATAACAGCAATAAACTTTCAAATGCCACACCAAAGTAACCAACTTAGCTATGCTTAAACCGCACCCAAACGAAGACCAAAAGCCCTATCAACAGACTAAGAACAAAGGATAGAGAAGCCTAGCCCCAACGAGAGAACCAAAGCCCAAAAGAGGGGATCTCAGATCTAAAAAATTATTCGTCGACAGAACCACATACCTGAAAACAGCCCAAAGGCTTGGGATTGAGACACATCACAACCACCTATCTGACGAGATCAACCATCCAAAGCTATAGTTCCCTTCACTGTCTCATCCCATAACAACATATGAGACACCCCTCAACGGCGAATCGAAATCAGTCATGGCGAAGAGAGGATAAAAGACCGGAAATTAAAAGCAGAGGAAATGGCACGACGCCGGAAAAGGGCTCCGACGCCGGCCAAACTTAGCCAAAAAAACTCCTTCTTTATCGCATGTTTTTTAGAGAGAGAAAGTGACTTTTTGGGTATGCCTTTCCCTTTTTAAATGGGTTTTTCGTAGAACCATATCCATTCAACTGCTTATTTTATTGTTCGCTAGATCCCATATATATTGACTTTACAAACCAATACCGGTCAAACGAATATATATAACTATATATTAGTACAATTTTATAAAGTAAAGTTATGAGATTGGAGCAACACAAACTTAATTATTATGTGCAACTCTCAAAAGTGTGCTTTGGTTAATCTCATTGCGTACACACCAATATGTTCCATAGCTTTCTCGTTCTCCTCACGATTTTCCCAAGAATCTGAGCGATGTATGATTCAATAAAATTCGACGACGGAATAAGACTCGTTCTCACCGGAGTAATCCCGGCAGCGAACGAGACTCCGGTTTCATGAGCTCTCTTTCTCATGTAGAAGCTTCTACTTCCTATTTCTCCGATTATTTCACTTTTTTCCAAACCTGCAAAATATACAACTTTCTTTTGGTTATAGTTAAACATAATTGGCTTTAGTTACCCTTTGTCTTCAATTATAGGTTTATATAACTCATGAATTATGTGATGGTTCTTTGTTTAACATGATTCAGGAGTATACTGAATATTTTCGATAACCTTTGGAGCTTAAGGCAAAACTAGATAGTACTATAATATAGGTGTTTAATCCAGCCTAACCAATCTAATTTACATCAACTTATACAAAATTTTAACCACATCTTAATTTAACTCGAGAAATAGTTTTATATACTATTTATATCTTTAAAACAAAAAAACTAAATTTTTGATATAGGAGTATACAATATACTGCATATACCGTTTTGAAAAAAAAAAACCAAAACAAAAAATATTTACTAGTACCATTTATCTTCTACCGCATAGAATTATGTATAACTTACACTGAATGCTGAAATGTGACTGATGCAATTCAAAGGCAGAATCTTGATCGAGTTTTGGTGTTCGTCCTTCTTTGCAATACTTCTCTGCAACGATTTTGATCGTTTCTTCAACGTTGCTACTCAATTTAACCATTGCTCTTACAGGTCCAGGACTTCCTTCTACTGCTACGTTTATTACTACTTTTGGTGATTCTCTTTTATTACCCTGATTTTGTTTCAAATTAAGAAAAACAGAATCTCTTATAAATTAAAATACTTTTGGCATCTTTAACAGAATCTGTTATGTAAAATTGACTACAATAAAATTTACAGCTTATTAGAATTCTTGGTTTGAAAATAGCCGAACTAAAGGTTAAATTGGAATATTTTTAATATAATAGGCGTTAAATAAGAAATTATTCAAACTATAAGGACTTGAAATCGTAAATTTTGATTTGAAACAGATTCTGACCTCTTGATTGATCGGAGATGGAGACGACGGCGAAGAGAAACCCGACAACAACGACGGAGAAGAAGCGAAAACCTCAGAGCGAATCCTATGCAACTGCAAGTTAACAATCGGGTCGGAGGATTCCTCTGTCTGTAAACTTCTCATCGGTGGCGACCATCGCCGCAAGTAATTACTTTCACCGTCGCGGCGACGGTTGAGACTCGGCTCCGAGAAGCTTCGCTCGAAAACTCGATTAGTCGATTTCGAGCGATTCTTATCGGAAACACATCGGGACGCCGTCCTTCTCGTCCTGAAGCTCCGGCCTCCGTTCCCGATCGGAGTCGGAACTTTTCTCCGGTGAATCAAATCTGACATTTTGGTGAAATTTGATGATTGGTTTGGTTGAAGTGAAGGAAGAAGAAAGGAAGAAATTGAGAGGTTTTGGTAGTTTGCTTGGCAAAGAAGCGAATTAGAGGGATTCTCTGCTTTTCACTTTTTGTTTTCATTCATAATATATTTTGATTTTCAAATGTTTTTACATATAAGTGGCTTTTAGCAATTAAATCCAAGCCGACCAAAACAAATAATATCATTTAATTTATTTTTTTTGAAATAATATAATATTATTTAATTATCCGATTAAATGAATGTATTTTAATATAGACGTGGTTCTTGAACTATGATTTTTTTTTTTAATTTCCTTTCGATATTATACTATTAATTAAAAGTATAAATATATTATCATGATTCTTACGTATTTTGTTTATTAAGTAAATTAGAAACGTGTTGAGTTACAAATTCAATAGTTTTGTTTTCTTTCTATACACTTGAGAGTTTCGTACTTTTTTCACAATACCGAAGTGTATAGAAAGAAAACAAAACTATTGAATTTGTAAAAATTTGACACGTTAAGCAAGAAAACGAGAAACCCAAACACATTTCGTAAAACCATTAAAATCTAGAGATAAGTACATACATAGACAAATACAGAGAAGTAGAAAGAAGTACATGAACAAGTACAGAGACAGTCAAGTATCAATTAATGATTAATGAACATAATTCGAACCGAGCCTAATTTGTTTTTAATAGATTGAAATCATATTTAATAAAACCTAAATTCGAATCAAAACCAAAATTGTTCTAAACCATCTATTACAAATTATGCTTTATTTTGGATACTATCAATACTAAATCAGAAAAATCAAACCGAAATCCGAACTAAACATTTTTTTTTACTTTTTTTTTTTATCAAACAAGCGTACTTCATTCAATTAACTGATCAAAGTACAAAAGAGAGAATTGAGCATCTTCATACACTACTACAACATAATTGATATGCAATAACACATAAAGTAGATAAATCATCGTAAAAGATGGACAACAGATCCAAATCATGCCTCGAATGCGTCAAAAAAGTCTTTGCGACAAAGGCGGAGAGTCTCAGATTAGTCACTTTCCAATCAAACATCTCTAAACGTCAACAAATAACATAGCATAAAGTAGGAGGAAAGAAAAAAGAATTGTTGTGTGGCTAAGATTAGTCCGAGGTTTGTTTTCATTGTTAAATAAAGAACCACATTTTTTGACATAAAATAGTAAAGAACTTTTGGGCTTGTTGTTAAGTCATTAATTTGATAGAGATGCGCGTGGTGGGTCACTTCCCTTTACTCCATTCGCACTTATGTGCTCACGCGTAACGCACTTGGTTTTCCACCGTGTAATTTATTATTACTACAATCGTTTGTGTGAGAAGTAGAGTCTTTGCACCCACTACTAGCAATATTGTTGGGCGTAATTAAGTAAATAGCAATAGCTATTTCGTTGTTATAAGGAAGATAATACTTTGCCATCGTATGTGACTATACTAACCTTACGCGCAACTTTCTTTCTCTCTCTCCTACTCACGATTGGTTATCATTTTTTTATTATTAAGTTCATCATAATTACTCTTTTTGTTCCGTTCTGTTCAACATTTGGAGCTTGATGTTATCCGGCCTTGTGTTTGGCAGCCTTCTTGAGCTTAATTTTAGGCCTACTTTTTCCTGAAAGCTTGCTCAGTTCTTGCCCTCTAAGCAGCTTGAGGTTAGGAAAATCATGAGGTATATGTGGTCCTTTGTGGTGAGAAACCTATAAGGATTGAATTGCGACAGCTCAGAATTGTGATTGGCCTTATCTACTGTCCAATTCTTCTCATTGAACGAGAAACTCTCACAAGCAAACTGGAAGTCACGCCTTACTAGTTTACCCTCTTTGGAAGCGAAGAGGATGTTATTGGTGAAACGCTGTTTCGATGAGGGTCTAGGTGACAATTTCTGTTCATATATGTAAACAACTATAATTTTATAATACCATTTATTTTTATATATAGTTTTGTATATATATATATATATATGTATAAAGTTATTTTAATTAATAGACTGCTATTTACATTTTTATCGATTTATATGTTCACGTAACTTGATTTCGGGAATATATTGACTTTGAAAGATGAAGATCTTCTTACCAGATCGTACCAATCAGGTGATGAAGAAGAAGACCATATCTTTACCAACCAGATAACAATGTATACTCATATTTTTACACAGTTATAATTTTACAATACCATTCATTTAAATATGTACATGTGTATTTTTATGTGTAGAAGGCTACTTTAATTAATAGACCGCTATTTACATTTTTAACGATTTATATAATTCAGGGAACTTGATTTTGGGGATGGAATGATTTTCAAACATTTGAGCTTATTCACATTAAAACCTTCACCTAACTATAGCTAATATGTTTTCAAAAAAAAAACTATAGCTAATATTAAATTAATATTAGCCAATGTTAAATGCTAGATACGTTTGTATAACAACCTCTTGTACTTCACCCACGCGCCGGAGAAAGAAAACGCGTTTCGTGGCTACCACCATCAAGTTTTTCGGTACCCTTTTCTATTTACCTAATGTCAAATTTCTATTTATTGATTTTTTAATTTGATTATTAAGTCTTGCTAGTTACCAAATTCACTCTACAAAGCATTACATTTAAATGTATTTTATTTTCACGCCGAAGAAAGTTTGTAGACTTTAGAATTTTAAATGTAACGTCACGTTTCGTGATGTAGTAGTAATACCATTTCTATAAAAAAAATTTGATTGGCTAATAGCCATAATATTTTCAACGTTTTGCTATTTATATATAATAATTTTTACTGTTGTCATGCAAAATTCATAGACACATCACATGCCATCAAAGTCAAAAAGCCGATGTCATACAACAATGAATTGCCCCAAAATAAGTATAAAGTAGAGTTTATTTCTAGAATAAATAAGAGAAATTCTATTAAACTCTTGATATAAATTATTGAAAGGAAATCCAATAAAAACAAGAGAAGAGACTATGTGACAGGGGTGTAATTATTATTCAGGATCCGAAATCCGATTCGTTATCCGTTCGGAATCGCTCCAAAAATAGAATATCCGAAGAGTCCAGATCCGGATAAAAATAGTAAAATTTACGATCCGTGAAAAGAGGATCCGGATCCGGATAGCAAAATTTTAAGGTCCGGATATCCAGATCCGGATCCGGACGCATTAAATATATTAAAACCATATATATTATATATCTATTAAACTAATTTAAAAAAATAAATATACATAAAATTGATTTTAGTTCTTTTTATAATATATTATATTTATAATGAAAATACCATTTAAAATATTAACTAATAATTTTTAAAAATATATTTTTATATATTTATTAATTATTTTAATATTAATTTCGGATCGGGATCGGAATCTGGATATACTCGGATATCCGGAGGTCACGATTCCGGATCCAGATAGTTTTTTCACGGATCCGACGATTCCGAATCCGAATCCGGATACTCTGAAATTCCAGGATATCCAGAATCGTGCCACCCCTACTATGTAATGTCCTCTACTTTAGGCAATAGGCATGTTTGATTTAGTGAAATCATAAAACAATGTATTAATTGTAGGGATAGACAAATTAACCGAATCGAACCAAACCAACCAAACTCGATTTGAACCAAACCAAACCAAAATATATACACAAATCATTGGTTGAGTTTATTCTCAACCCGGTTCGGTTGAAAACCGAACTAAACCGATAAACCAATGTGCTTTTGAATTTAATTAGTTAATTATATTTTAAATAATATTATAGATGTGTTCTTAAAAATTAGATGTACTCAACACTTTTGATTATTTATTTTCCTTTTTTATTTTTTTAATATAAATAGTTCTTCGTATTAAAACTTTAACTGTTTAATTTTAATCATAAACCTAGAAAATCTTTTCGTTCTTCTCTCAACTTTTAGCTATTATATTTTTTTTCATTGTATTAGAGACCAAAATAGTGAATATAATTATATTAGAATTTGATTTCTCTTTTAATTTCACATGATTTTTCTCTTAAAGGTATTTAATTTAGATTTACATATTTTATTTTAGAAAATTGGTTTCGTATCATTAAAATATATATTTTCTTTAATTTAAAAAAACCAAAACAAAATCAAACCGAACTAAAACCAAACCAAACCAAAATCAAACCGAACTAAATCGAACCGAACCGAACCAAACCAAATTTATTTTGGTTTGAGTTTGGTTACTATTTTGCTAGAACCAAACAAACCGAACCGAACCCGAACCCAATCCGAATATAAACCGAAATGTACACCCCTAATTAATTGTAGGGAAATTGGCAAAAATAACATAAAAAATTATAATCTAAAAACTTACTAAAATCTTTACATCCAATGGCACATACTCCTCTTTTACCAACATTTTAATTTTTTTTTGGTTATACACCAAAATGACCAAAATGACCCTTTGTTGTATATCTTTGACTTTGTTTGTCACACTTCTTTTCTTATGGAGTGTTTTTTCTCTTTTTTAATGAGATATCATCATTCTCTTTCATAAAAAGATTGATACCATCAACTTCCTCCTTCATATAGATATACTCTTTCCACCCAATTCTTCTTCAATGGACTGTTTATGTCTTTCAATTTTCTTCAGTCTGGAGAAAAATATACCTTCTTTTTGCTATCTGCTTTTTACTAGAATTGTTACTAGAATTGTTGTAAAAAGCGAGTACAAAATTTCACTAGTAAACCCATTATCCAAAGATATTGTGCGCATTCTTTTGTTAATTTGCATTTGGAAGCTAGGACGGTGTTCTATGCACTAATTCACGCCGACCTTTCATGTGTAACATCGTCGATCTTTCCGATGTTAGGACTTCTCCACAATATCCGCTATGACATTTTGTGCCTTTCAAGCAACAAACTTAGGATAAGCATTTCTCATTTAAAAATAAGTTCGAACAAAAATTAGAAAAACTGTGACAAGTGATCGAAGATTCTAAAGCTTTTCTGAGATTTTCGAGGAAGCCTACACTCTTAATCTCGTGAGGGAACACGTGCCTACTCGTTGGTTAGTTACAGCTTACCGCTTACATATTTTCCTCCCTACAAATGCCACTAAAACCATTTCCCTCTAAATTTTTATCTTTTTGTGTTACTACACAAACTATATAAACTGATAAAAATACACCAAATGAAATTGGTTAAGCTAAAACCATCGATTAAACCGTAACTATGGTTAAGTAAACCGTAATTGGATTTTGAAAATTTTAATTTATCTTGCCTACAAAGACCAACTACTTCATGTACTATCACAACCTTCTCTTCTTAGTCCTTGTATTTTTCTTCGTTCCTCTCCCTCTTGTCTTTGTCAAATTGACGCGATCTGCCTCGGGTTGGTTAGGCCAGTATAAGATTCAACCCAAGGTGAAAAACTCGTTATCTGTTATCTAATATGTTTCGGTGTTACATAGATGTCATGAAGATGTTCTTTCTCTTTAGACGCCAGTGCAACTCGTTTCTTATCCTTTGATCCAGGTAGTTTTCTTGAGATTTCTCTCAATCAATTTTTTTATAGATTTATTTTTTTAGTTAACTTATTGCTTCTTATTTCGAAATAATCATGGCTTACGTGAAGGTTCGCATGAGTATTAGTTAATTTTATATTTTTAAATAATTTATGTAATACAAATATGTTTTTAGAAATATTTGTTTACGTTTCTTTTGGATTATTTCTAGGATGTTTGTTGATTCATGCAAATGTGTACGATAATGAAGCAACATCATGCTAACATATTTAACATAAACGAGTTGACAGAATTTTTAATTGAAGAATTGCTTGCAAGAATCGTCCAATCAATTCGGGGAGGCATGAAACAGAAAAAAAAACGGTTTACTTATGGTTTATGAATAAATTATAAGTAAATCGCTTATTTCAATGGTTATGAAACCACAACTAATAATTCATCATTCCATCGTAACATGTGTATTTTGTTGTTGTTTATTGGTTTATTGTTTATGTTTTCTTTGATTAATTCTTGACTTCTAATATTAACTAAATGCATTTGAATGGGGGTAGGGTGTTTAGCGATGCTAGCCAATAGCTCTTCTGGATCTACAAAAACTCGATGCAAGATACAATTATTTAAACAAAACTTTTGTTATAAATTGTTAGATGATTAATTGTTGGTTTATATATTGCTTTCCATACGCAGTACCGGTTAAGAAGAATGTGGATTGGAGGTTCGTATATTGCTCTCTATTTAATGCTAGATAAAGATGTATGTGTAAGAACCAGTTCTCTCACTTGATTAGGCTCTTGAATAGCTCAACCTCATAGCAGACTCTTGAATAGCTCAACCTCATACTTCACTGGTAGACTAAACATAAGCTATACAAAGCGTAGATTTGTTGGATTTGGTCCTCTCAATGCATATCAAATTGAATGTAACTTGACATTCACATTAGAAACTGAAATTTAATTTGTATGGTTAATTCGATGGAAACTTAAAAGTTTAAGTCTTTTTAGATTCAAAGTTATTAGAAGCTTTGGGAGCACGGAGTAATATATCGCATGAAGTGAATCATTCGGTGGCTCACGAGCACTAGATCCACTTCTAAAGTGTTCCATAATTTAGTAACAAAAGAGATGCATATTCTATAGCTTTTTGTGATGCGGTTGTTCCAATGATTTTTGAAGTTTCTTGACCCCATAGGATTAAAGTTGCATGGTCACGTCCATCGTTAACAATTATTTGAATTTTAAAATTGGATATAGAGTCACAAGTGTTTTTAGGAAATCACTTCCCAAATAATATATATAAGAGATTCTTTACACATGTAAGAAAATCTTAATATAGATGAATTTTTATAGTAAATTAATTATTTTATTCTCTACGGTTGTTTTGTTTCTGTCATTATACTTTTGCAATCGTATATGTTGACATCTAGCTAATTTAAAAAGAAGCAAGTAAACAATTATTTTAAACCAATTGATAAAACAACCCCAAGCTTAGCGTGGCTATAAACCTAGTTAATTATAAAACATGTGTTGTTTTATTAACAAGCTATGAGAACCGAGAAGTAACCCAGTACACAAAGAGATAATACTTTCCTTTTTTGTCTTTACTTAAAACTGAAAAAGAGAACCAAATTTGGCTAACTCTATTTAAGGGGAAAAGTAAGAAAACTCGGGAATATCGAAATAAAAAAATAGCTAAAATTATGTAGTTAGCTGTTACATTGCTTCTGATTGGTTGTATAGTTGTGACGCTTGTAAAATTTCTATAACCGTTACTTCCAAAAAATGTCACCAAAAACAACTTTAGGAACAAAACAAATAAAATAAACTTAAATATAACCTAAAATTTTATTAATATAAAACAAAAATAGATTGTTGAAATATCAGGAAAGAGTATAACTCTTCTACTATATATACATTCTGAAACACACTAGCTCCAAGAACATTACAATACATAGACACAAACAAAAACCAAATCAAACCACAATATGATCCCCTACACAACTGTTGAAGATGCATCCATTGCGTTAGGACGAAACCTAACTTCGTTCGAGACGGTTTGGTTCGATTACTCAGCTACCAAATCTGATTTCTATATTTGGTGTCACACCATTTTGGTACTCTTCCTCGTATTTTCTCTGGCTCCTCTCCCTCTCGTGTTTGTCGAATTGACGAGTTGGTTTGATCGGTTTAAGCTTCAACCGAAAGTAAAGTATTCGGTAGCTGATATGTTTCGCTGTTATAGAGATGTCATGAAGTTGTTCTTTGTCGTTGTTGGCACATTGCAACTCGTTTCTTATCCTTCAACTCAGGTTACTTATTATTTTATTTTGTTTTATTATTCAAGAAAAATACCCAACATCTTTAGGTTTGCATTGCAACATTTTTTGTGTGAGTGTTAAGATTACAATTTTGCTGATCTTGTGTATCATCTAGAGCAAAGTCTCATTCTCCAATTTTGTAATATTTTGTGTGAATACAAGTTTGCTGTTTTTGGGGTTATTAGAGCAAAATCTACATAATGATATTTGCAAATTAAACCAGTTATCTATACAATTTCTTCAACCTGAACTGTTAGTTTTGCAATATTTTTTGTGTGAATTATGTCTACAGTTTTGCTGATTTTTGTTGGGTTATTAGAGCAAATTCCATCTAAGCAAACATAATTTGCAAATTTAAAATTCAAAACTTTAAACATGGATATGTATTCCCCTATCTTGCGTGTTAGTTTGGCCACATTTTGTGTGTGAGTGTTTGTTTACCCATTTGCTGATTTTTAGGTTGCAAATTGTAAACTAAAGTGTTTAATTATATTATATAATTCCTATTTTCAGTTTTAGTTCCTTGCAACATTTTTTGTGTGAGTGTTAGTTGTACACTTTTAATCGCTTATTTTATTGGGTTAGTTAGAACCAACTCCCGTTTAATCAAATACTATATTTGCAATTTGTAAACTTAAGCTAAAATTTGTGATGTTCTTGAAATATTCTAAAATGATTATATATGTGTATTATTTTATAGATGGCTGGAATTCAAAGTGGGTTGCCATTACCATCGTTCGTGGAGATAGTAGCACAATTAGTGGTTTACTTCTTGATAGAAGACTACACAAACTACTGGATCCATAGATGGTTGCATTGCAAATGGGTTTATGAAAATATTCATCGAATCCATCACGAATACACATCTCCGATCGGATATGCATCCCCGTATGCACATTGGGCCGAAATCTTGATTCTCGGGATCCCGACGTTTCTTGGACCAGCCATTGTTCCTGGCCACATCCTCACCTTTTGGTTATGGATAACTTTACGCCAAATCGAGGCGATTGAGACTCATAGCGGGTAAAACAAAGAATTCAAATAATAATTTTGTTCAACTATTTAAAAAAAAATACGGCAATTACCATTTGCAAAAATAAAATTACGGTTTTGTAAAAATTATTTTTGTAGATATGATTTACCATGGACTATTACAAAATATATTCCATTTTACGGTGGAGCAGAGTATCATGATTATCATCACTACGTTGGAAGACAAAGCCAAAGCAATTTTGCTTCAGTTTTCACTTACTGCGATTACATCTATGGAACTGACAAAGTGAGTGTTGTTCGAACTTTAGATAAACCGATTGTTGTTGCTTATTTTTTCGGTTTTTTGTTAGAGTTATTAAACTAATTATTAACAAGTTTTGTTATTATATTTTATTTTTCTATCCTAAGGGCTATCGAATTCATAAGAAGCTTCTTCATCACAAGGTTAATATTCTCAAATTCAGATTCATAGTGGTACCTATTTATATTAATTCATATATGTGGTTCTATCCATATTTTATTTCATTTATGAAAGTTTTTTTATTTATTTTGTTGCTTTTAAGGGTGTGTATCTTGTACGTTGTAGGTTAAAAAGGAAACGGAACCGAAGAAAGGAGCGAAATACTTTTTAGCTATAAATTCGAAGGTGATTGAAAAGTTGTAGTCCATCGATAAAATAAGATGATTTTATATGATCCCTATATATTTAATGTGGATTAATGTGTAATAATATGTGACGCAAGTTATTAAAAAAAAACACAATCTACAGTAGTTGTAGTATTATTTTTCTTATATATTGTAGTATTATTTTTCTTATATACATACTTGTCTAAATCTTACCTCCACTTCTTCTTACGAATAGAGATGTGGTCTCTCCGTTTAAGGTAAAAATCCCCCAATCACATATGTGAATGTGTATGAATTTGTTTTTATCAAACAATCACCATTATATTAAATCAAGTTGTTACCGTTTTGATGGTTTTCCTGACAGGCTACCTCAAACGGAAATATCTGACTTACATGAAAAAATACATAACCTCGTGCTCAATCTCCCTTTGCAAGGGAGTCGGCCTGGACATTACTACTACGTGGGATATGAACTAAGTTAAAAGATACAAAATATTGTCTAAGCAGAGTGAACCAATCAAGCTCCGCACTGAAAATTAGCCAATCAAGTGGATGCGTAGTCATAGAAATCAGGCTTGCACAGTCCGTCTCAATCCTCACTGAGTATAGTCTCCTCTCGCTTACACACTCTATTGCCCAAAGCAGCCCGTCGAACTCAGCATGAAGTGCCGAAATGCTTCGTCTACATCCTCGCATGCCGAAAGTAAGGAGGTCTCTATTGTCTTTTAGGCACCACCCTAAACCACTGACCGTGCCATGATCAATCCAGGATGCATCGATCTGGCATGTCGAGATTTGAGGGTCCCTCAGAGATAAATCATGTGAGACACCTTGTTGGCGTAGCTCTTCTGCTTCTTCGTCCTATTCTCTTTGATTAGCGATATTCCAACTCTCTGTCTCAATAATCGCTGTCTATAGCATGGGGATATTGTTTTTCCGTTGAACACCTTATCATTTCTTGCCTTCCAGATATACCAGAGGATCCATGGGAATGACTCCCTTTGAGACTCGGATAAACCGATCTCGTCTGTTCGCGAGAATAGGAAAGTCATATTTTGGAATAAAAAGGTACTCGAGAAGACACCCGGAGAGGACAGAAAGTCCGATATCGCCCAAACTTGTAAGGCTGGCGGACATTCAAAGAGTAAATGATTAATCGTCTCTTCTGGTGAACCAAATCGTGGACATGTCATGTCAGAGCCCATATGTCTGTAGGTCAGTCGTTGGCATGTAGGAACACAACCAGATTGTGCTTGCCACATGAAATGTCGAAGCTTTCCCGGAGCTCGGGTCTTCCATACTTGGCTCAAAAGACAAGTCATACTTGGTTCAGACAAAACGAGGGGGGGGGGGGTCTTGAGAGCGTCTAATGTTGCTAGCAAGTGTGTATCCTGATTAGCGGTGTAGACCCCCATTCCACCCGATCATATTTTTTGCTCATATCTGTTTTGATTGCCAAAAAGTTAGATTTGCACATCGAACTTGTGCGTAAGGCATGAAAGTTCTCTTGGGCTAGCATGATGTTGTCTGTGATCAGTCGTCTAGCCATAAAGGCCGATTATGTCTCCGATATCAAACTCGGGAGTGCTAGCTTTAGCCTCTTGCACATGAGCTTAGAGATGATCTTATAGCTCACGTAACATAAGGTGATAGGTCTGAATATCAACATTTCTTTTGGCATGTTCTTCTTTGGTATCAGGTAGATGTTTGTCTGGTTGAGTCGTGGGTCGAAACTCCCTGAGGAAAAGAAGCTCTTAACTAACTTATTTATGTCTTGGCCCATAGTTTGCCATAATCTTCGATAGAGTCTGCTTGTCATGCCGTATGGCCCTGATGCTTTATCCGGGTTAATGTAAAATAGAACCTCTCTAATTTCTTCTTCGGTGGGTCTTGAGTAAGATTTCAATTCGTTGTCTCAGAGACTTTCTCGGTAATAAACCGGAGTGAGGATTCTTGGTCTTGCGAACCAGAGGTGGTGAAAAGTTCCTGGAAGTATTGTGTCGCCACTCGCTCGATTGCCAGAGAGCTTTCCGCCCACGCTCCATTTCGGTCTTTAAGACGAATGATTCGATTTCTAGCCCTCCTTTGTTTTGTAGAAGCATGGAAGAATTTTGTATTTTGATCTCTTTCTTTACGCCAAAGTTGTCGACTTTTTTTGCTCCAAAATTTTTCCTCATCGTGGAAAGCAGTGCACAATCGTCTTTTAATATCTTCAATTTCCTCCAAAGTAGTAGCATCATCTTTCTGCGCTCGGTCTAACTCATTCTTATGTGTATGAATTATTACTATTAATTTTGTTAACAAGATTTGGATGATTTGAATCACAATCGATTGAAGTCATCTGGCTACTTTTAGAAGTAAACAACCCACATTGAAATATTGTTGTCTATTATATTTTTAACCGAAAATACAAAGTTTAATTTGCTTTGTAAAAAGTAAAAACCGAGTGACATATTATTATAAGTCTCGATTGTCCATGCACATTAACTTTGTTGTTAGAAAAAAAAATCGAACTCAAAAAAGAAAAGAACAAAATAATTTATATCTCGAACTCTTGGTACAATTTGCACTTGTGTTCGGATATGAATTATTTAGATATATAAAGATTTTGATTCATTTGAATATTATAACGAATAAATATAATTTGAGTAAATCAAAATAATTTACTCCAAGTCCAACTTTCAAAATAGTATGGGTCGGAGTATTATTTTTTTCATTTTAATTTTTAATTTAACTATGCCTTTAACTATTTAAAGCATCATTAATACTGATTTTTTTAAGAGTGTTAATTTTTGATGAAAAAATTCTATAAGTAGAACTTAATGAAATGGGATCTTAAAGGTACCAAATATTTTTAATATTAACAAATTACTTAAGAATTTTTAATGGTGTCAAAGCTCTTAGTTACCGTGTGGTTAATTTCAATTTAAGTATTGCCGAATTTTTTTTGTTTTTTTATCCCGACAAAGATACCGTGTGGTTAATTACTTAAGAATTTTTTTTGTTTTTTTATCCCGATTCGATAAGGGTTTTCTTCTTTTTCGACCTAGAAATTCTGGGTTTTGTGAAGAAACCCTTCAATGGCGTGGAACGTGTTCAAGTTCTGCACAGCGCTTCGTGCCTTGGGTTCAATCATGATCCTAATCGTAATCGGAATCATCGGATTCACATATTACGCCGTTGTAGTCGCCAATTACGGACCGGCTCTATTCCTCGGCGGTTTCGATTCAGTACTAGCCCTTCTGGTTTTAGCCATGTTTCACTTTCTGGTAAACTCAATTTTCTTCTAGATCAAAATCTCATCTTTCAAATCTTTTGCGATCCTTATGTGATCTTTAGTACCTTAGATCGGATTATGCCTTAGTTAATACCTATTGAATCTTATACATACACTAGTTACAAGTCAAAGCTTGTAGGTTATTTGTACTAGTTTGAAAATGATTTGGAAAAAATGCTACAGATGTATTGCTTAGACGAAACAATCATCTTTTTGGTTTAGTTTGGTGTAGACTGTAGAGTGACTTTGATTCTCCTGTTGGTTTCTTGTATCTTGTAATTGATTATCAACAATTAAACTTCCACACATTTTAGAAACTTCAGAAAAAAGAAGAAGCAAAAGAGTCACTTGTGATGATTATTGTTTTGACTGTGTGTAGCTTGTAATGCTATTATGGAGTTATTTTTCTGTTGTTGTGACTGATCCTGGTGGTGTTCCACCGGGTTGGAGGCCAGAACTAGACATAGAGAAAAGCGAAGGTAACCAACAAGCTATTGCAGAAGCTAACACATCAATTTCGGTTGGAGATTCCTCGTGTCATATCGTAAGATACTGCAGAAAGTGCAATCAATATAAACCGCCTCGTTCTCACCATTGTTCAGTCTGTAAGTCTTTTCAGTGTGTGATTCTCTTACACGAATATGGTGGTGTTTGATTTTTTTTTAGTTCGTGAAAAAGGTTTCATTTTGGGTTTTCAGGTGGAAGATGCATACTTAAGATGGACCATCACTGTGTTTGGGTTGTGAATTGTGTTGGAGCGATGAATTACAAGTCGTTTCTCCTATTCTTGGTATGTCAAGGAACTTATCATAGCATTGCTGCAAATGAAGTTGTGTGTGAGGGTTATGGGCATAGTACATGAATAGGATTAGAACTCTACTCACGTGATGATTGTTGAAACGTGGGAACTGCAAATAGTTTTTACTTTTGATCTATGCTAAATGATTTGCTTTAGAGCATGGTTTCAATGGCACAACCCATCCTTGCACATGCACCATAGATGTTCTTGAACTATTCTCTTAAGTATCATCTTGGTATGTCCATTGCCATTATCTTAACGCAGTTTTACACATGTCAAAATGCAGTTTTACACATTTCTTGAGACAACGGTGGTTGCGATATCATTGTTGCCAGTTTTTCTCGTATTCTTTAGCGATGGAGATGATGATATAACCGTATCACCAGGAAGCTTAGCAGCCACATTTGTTGCATTTGGTGAGTACATAGATACATATCTCAATTTTTTTTTGTTTGTTTGTTTGTTTCAGAACACCTTAACGTTACCAATTCGGTTATCTAATTCAAGATCTTCCCTCTCTTGATATCCAGTATTGAACATAGCATTTGCACTAAGCGTCCTAGGATTCCTAATTATGCACATAATGCTGGTCAAGCGTAACACCACAACTATTGAGGTAAAAAAACTCTCACTTGGGTTTGCTCTAACTTTAGCTACTCAGGGCTCTCTATTGCCTAAGGTAATGGCAATAAGCTTACTGACCAAAGTAATGGTTTTTGATCTCTCAGGCATATGAGAAACATACAGCTCCTAACTGGCCTTACGACCTTGGTGGGAAGACTAACTTTGAACAGGTTCTCTTTCTTTATCTTACTCAAAACTCATGCTTTTATGGCCGATTCTTGCGTCGAATAGAAGTAGTTTCCGGATACTTAGATGAAATCTTGGACATAAACACAATCAAAGCCTTTATAAGAAGTTGGTTTCTTTCTTTTCTTGAATCAGGTTTTTGGAAGGGACAAAATGTATTGGTTCTTACCGTTGTACACGGAAGACGGTATGAAGAGGTTACCGGCACTTCGAGGGTTAGACTTTACGAGCAGGTCCGAAGAGTCGGAGCCGCTTCAGTCTCTATGACCTTAAACTATGTGTATGTATCAATATATATTGTGTGTTAAAAAGATTAGTGCTCCTTTTTTTTGTTCGGAAATTTGGTTTTATCGTCAAAAGAAATTTCTCAAAGCCAACAAGTTTCCTTTGATTTTTGTTTGTTGGGAATAATTTGAGTGATTCTTTGCTTGTACAATTGATTTGTTTTTCACTAAAAACTATTTTTTTTTTTTGCTTATTTGGTGGAATTTGAGTTTAAGGAATTTTTCTTGATCTTCATAAGAAAAAATGTTATATCAAGAGTAATTGCATGCATAGCTTAAAAATGAAAACTAAATGACGACAAAAAAAAATGAAAACTATTTCAGTTGAAGGTAGAATGATCTGCACCTACTAATCATATCACTAACACAATAAAAAAAAGGTCTGTTTGAATTTTCGTAAATTCTATAATGATTTAGTTTTCCGTAGCCACTCGTATATATATATATATATATATATTTTTTTTTTGTCAACAATATAATTAAGACTACCTTACCACCAGTTGGTTACCTAAGCAGGTGGAGACAAGCTTACAAAACATGCATTATAATTAACTCTACGTGCATAATTCGCTAACCGGTCAGTTCTGGAATTCAACGTGCGCGAGATGAGTGATAACGAGAAGAAACTGAAACGCTCCTTTAATTTCAGTATTTCTCCGAGGTATGCTTCAAATGCCGGCCACTCCTTCGGTGTAGACACCATCTTCACCAAATTTGAACAGTCTGTTGCGAAACGCGACCTCCATCTTTTGCTGAGAAAGCAGACACTGCATCGCCCACAGTAGCGCTTCAACCTCCGAATGCAAGGGGGATAAACTTCGCCTTGTGTTACGGGCAACCATCATAAGTGTCGTATCTTCAACTTGAAAAGCAAACCACCCTATGCCGAATGCGGAATCAGAATCCTTCCAAGATTTGTCAATGTAGCATTTCACACCTTCATATGATAGGGGGTATGTCGTTGACCCCATACCTGGCGATTGGGGTGATTCCTCAGTTTGAGCCGTCTCCCATGCATTAGCTTCTGCCTCTGCATTTCGTAGAACCATATTGGGAGCCACATCGATTCCTCTAAAACCTTATCATTCCTTGCTTTCCAGATATACCATAACAGCCACGAAAAGGTTTTATCCCGATAGCCGGAGGGATCCTTGAAAATAAAAAATCCATATTTGTAAAGACTGACGAAACCGAAAATACCCATGGTGCCGTAGGAATCGTCGATAAAGCCCATGTTTAGAAATCGGGAGGGCACTTAAAAAGAGCGTGGTTGATCGTTTCCTCCATACCACATCTAATGCACTATGTATCGCACCTGATACCCCTATTATTTAAATTGACACTCACCGAGAGACATCCCGTTAGAATTTGCTAGATAAAATGCTGCAACTTTGTCGGACATTGTATCTTCCAAGATTGTGCTTGCAACGCCTTAATAGTCGGTCCAAAGACCAAATTTTGATCAGCATACAAACTATCATTTTCTATTTGATATCCGGACTTAACCGTATATTTTCCAAATTTTGTATGGCACCAGCCCACCGAATCTGAGCTTTGTATGTTTCCTACCGGCATACTATGTATAATTTTCACTTCTTCAGGGACTATTATCGCATTGATCAGCGCCATATTCCAAACTCTCGTCGGAGGATCAATCAAATGAGTAACCTTAAAAGATGGGTAATAGTTAATAGTTTTACAAGTGGCTGCCCGTGGCGGATCATTCCATACAGATATGGAGGATCATGACCCAACTCGTTTGGTTAGTCTTTTTCTAACTAAGGGTCTAGCCGAGATAATACTCTTCCAACCAAAAGATGGAGAGTATGAAGTGCCGGAATCCGTCGGATTGGATTTTTGATAATACCGTCCTTTAAAAACTTTAGCAAAAAGAGACTCTGGATTGTCCATTAATCGCCACAACTGCTTTGCTAATAATGCCGTAGCCACACGTATATAATAACCATTGTCTCCTCGTTTTCTATCATTATTCTCTAAATGAATCTTGGGATTCTCATACTCGGCTTCTCCATATTCAACCCAACCATTATCGAAACATTAGAGCGCCTTCCATTATTTCATTTGTAAATTGCACTTAAATAAGTTACTATGAAAAAACAATATGGCTTGCATCCATCTTTTGTTAAAATGATTTAAGCTGCATTCCAAGTTTTCTTAAACCTTAATTGTAAACGGTCAAACGATGACAACCATATAAAAACGAATAAGTTGGTTAGCATATAGCTCTCATATATATGTGGTACATTTTCAAATGGTAAAAAAACAAAACGATATTTTTTAACCACAAAAAAAAAAATGCAATAGATACAGTTTATCATTTGTAAACATAATTCGATTCTAGATTTTGAACTTAAATTTCGTTACAATAGTTTACTATATTAGATTTCCAATAATTGGTTGGCTAAACAAATCATTTTGGTGCTATCATATTGAGAGAATTTATTATGAATTGTCTTAATTTACCAAATAACTAAGAAAAAAAGAGAGTAATAAATCAAATAGCCAAAAACTCCTTATATGGCATAATCACAAAAGAAAGTCACTCTAAATCTTTTTTTTTTCTTTTCAAAAGCTATTTTCAAATTATGATTTCTTTCGATAACATAATGGAGTCTGAATGCAAAGAATTGCATGACCTTTTGGATGAAGCCAAAAAGAACGCGAAAGATTGGGATCAACGATTTTGGGGAGGATGAATCAGGGTGAGAGCACGCGTTGAAATTGAGAGTTTGGAGCACAATCTCAAATTTCTTCAAGATGAGATTAATTATTGGCAGGAGGTGAGGGTGCGACGATGGTAGCGATGACGCTTATCCATTCTCTCCACGAAGGTTGATAAAGACACATCGTAAAAACTTTGGGATGGAAAAAAACAACTCTAACGGAGAGAGAACTCTGAAGGAGAGGTGGTGAACCCTCACCAACCCTAACATGGTCACAATACCTCAGGATCGCCAAATGAGTGGCAAGTGACTAGCATTTTTACACGAGCACAATCTGCTTCATGGCGCAATCAATATTTCCAACATACTTCTTGATATATCATTCACTCTTTACATAACCAATTTTGGCCTCACCCGCCTCATCACCTTAACCAATGATTAAGTTGCTTTGCGTATAGCTCTTGTACATATGTGGTACATTTTCAAATGGTAAAGGTAGACAAACAAAATGATTTTTTGTTTTACCACAAAATATTATTGTTATGATTTGATTTGTTCTTAATTTTTAATTAAAACTATGTTGCTTCTTTAATTTCTCCAAAATATCATCACATAAATGACTTTCAAACTGTTATCATTACAAAATTTTAAAAGAAATTAGTTTATATTGTCTCAATTGAAATTGAGCGACTAAATATCTCAAAGAATTATGTTATTCCTCTCTTTTGTGATGAGATTGCTGTTTATTTTATTAATTTTAGGTTTTTAAACAATTCAATGGCAAAAAGGAGGGAGGAGTGTATTCAATGTAGTATTTGTGAGGATTTAAAGTGATTTATTTTAAATGAGTATATTATTGACCAAAAATAGAAGTGATTTATTTTAAATGAGTTTTTAGATTATTTTGGATGATTTAAGGTATTTTAATTAAAATATTCTAGAATCCCATCTAAAATCATATGATTTGTCTTTCTATATTTTTAACTAAGAAACTCCACCAAAACATCTTAAAATCATAACAAATATCTCAAAATCATCTACTTAAAATATTTCCACTAACGGTTGATTTCAAATTAGATTTTGAAATCACAAGTTCAAAAACACTGGATTTTGAAAGATTTTTTAAAATGTATGTTTCAATAACATAATATTTGTCTGTTTGATACAAATCACTCCAAATCCTCACAAATCCTCCAAAGATTGATGTTGTAACTGGTAACTAGTTTAATGATAAAAACCATTATAAATTTAGAACTGAGTAAAGTTTTGTTTTTGTGAGAAGTGGTGTTTACAAAAGAACCCTATCAGCTAATATGATTATGTATTTGTACAAAGTTTCTAAGATATATTCTATTTTTTGAGAAATTTCAAAAAATACCACTTTTCAAGTGTCACTTTACAAAAATGCCACACTTTTGAATTTTTTACAAAAATGCCACTTTTTCAAAATTATTTTTTCTTTTTATTATTTATGTTTGAGTTAATTATGTTCTATTAGGGTTTAGATATGAGGGTTTATGGGGGTTTAGGAGTCAAAACATTTTTTAGTGTTTAGAATTTTACGATATAGGGTTTAAAAATCTATGATTAGTGACATTTTTGCAAATAAGCACCTCTAAATGACATTTTTGCAAATATGCACATAAAAAATAACATTTTTGTAATTTTCTTAATTTTAAAGTTGTTATTTTTTTCTCTCTCATTTCTCTTTTTCTTTTCTTGCATCTCTCGTATAAAAAAAGTTTTGATGTAAATGCTCTGTTCAGCCGCGGATTTTGAAGACATTTTAGATAAATAAAAAAAGCTATTGAAAAACATGACCGAAAAACATGACTCATTGAATCGACTCAATGAGTTGGAATTAAGTTGACTTAGTGATTTGGTGGAAGATGAAATTTGGTGGTGAAGAAGAGAGATAGAGAAAGCAAAAACGTTAATATGCTTATAAATTCCATTATGGTAACGAATTACATATTTTTTCTATAGGGTTAAATTGTGTAATAACAAAAAAAAATATAACTAGTAATCTAACCAAAAGCCCTAAATATATGGCTAAGATTTTGCCACATAAGAATCTTTTGGTTAGATGGTCAATTACAATTGTTTGTTTGGTTATTCATACCAAATTCTCTTTTCTATATATGTATCATTTTCTTATTACATGTGTTTTAGCAACCTAATAAAAACATTTCAGGCATACTCTCTGCGTTTATTAGAAGATAGAAAAGAATAGATTCAAATTAAAAATAATTGAACAGTTGAGTAAATAGTTGTTTTGTTATAGAGTTAGACCATGTCTATTAGGAGTATCTAGAGAGGAATTCTAGAAATAAAAATAAGATAAATAATAGAAAAAAAAAAGAAAGAGAAAGAGAAGAGATTCTCAAATGAAAACTTTGAGATACTCCATAAAAAAACTCCAAAAAACATTTGTCAATTAGGAATTGGTATATTTCTTTTTAAAATATAAAATTTAATTACACTACTAACTTTTATTAAAATATTAATTTTTTTTTTGCTTGAGAAACTCTATAGGGTTCTAACGGATGTACATGCTCTACATATCCGTTCCTAGCCATAGAGTAATTCTCTTGTTTTTTTTTTCTATCTTTTCCATTAATTTTTTAAATTTATTATGCAATTAATTAGAATATTTTTAAATAAATTTCTAAATGCAGCTAAATGACTCTAATTAAAAATGTAGATGCAATTAGGCAAGTGAGTTCTCTATAATTAAACAGATCATATAACTATTTTTAACCATAAGTAATAAATATCGAAATATAATTATGCCATGTTTAGAAGAAAATCCATTATGACAATATGGGCAATAGAGAAAATTACAGAAATGGTGTCACCCAATCATATCTCGACTTCTGTAACAACAGTTCGAGAACATTCTTACATTACATTCTTCTGCCTCATAAAAACAAAAAGAAAGGGTTAAACCAAATTCTCCATTGCAACAACAATAGCTCGAGAGTTTAGAAAAAGGTTTCAAATTTGGCAATCTATCTCGCCGATCTTTACTCAAGGTACCTAACTTCGACCTTTTTCTCCTTAATCAGTGTTTGATTTTGGTTTGTAAAATTGAAAATTTGAAATAGGGTTTTTTTTCGTTATAACGATCGTGAAGGGTTACTAGATTAATGTTTTTTACTTTACTTTGATTATGTTCTATCGATTAAAGTTAGTTTCTTCTTTCCAATTTGATTTTGATTACGATTCGTTTGATATAAAAATCTGTTTTTTTTTTTTTGTTTCTCATGGGGTTTGAAATTAGGGTTCTTGAATCGTTGTTACTATGATTTAAAGCTTATGAGGGTTTTGGGTTATCTTTCTTTAGTCATCTCATGTGAAGAATTTTGATATTACTTGAAAAGTATGTGTTTTTGTGTTTGAAAGGTAGCACTTTTACATACACATGTTTTGGACATTTTACTTTCTTGTAGTAACTGAGGAAGATGCAAGGAGGTGGTAGAGATCCTTTCAACTTTGGTGGTCCTTTTGGAGGCTCTTTTGGTGGTGGTTTTGGTGGCTCATTTGGTGGCACTAATGGTCGTCCAAATCTGATGTCTAATTTTTTCGGAGGAAGAAATCCGTTTGATGACCCTTTTTTCACACAGCCTTTTGGTGGAATGTTACAGCCGAACAACTTCTTTGATTCTAGTATGGATCCTTTTGCAGGAATGCGTCGTCCTCCATCGGGTTTTATTGAGAATCATCATCAACCACCAGAACCGAGGAGATCATGTGGACCGGTTATTGAAGAGATTGATACAGATGATGAGGAAGAAGGAGAAGGAGATAAAGAGAAGAAAGGTAGTCTAGGGAAACATGGTAGGTCAAGCAGTGAGGCGGAAACTGAAGATGCTAGAGCGGAAGGTGAATTTTTCTTTTCCTTTCTGCCTTAGTTTTCGAGTTGTTGTTTCACTGGAACTCACGGTGTTTTATGTTGCTGCAGAGAGAAGGAACCGACAAGTACAAAACATGAATGTAAATGCTATGGTGAACAATGGACAATGGCAACCACAAACTCGTAGTTATAGTTTCCAGAGCTCGACTGTTACATACGGTGGTCAGAACGGAAACTACTACACTTCATCGAAGACAAGAAGAACAGGAAGTGATGGGGTGAGTTATAATAGGAACTCATTTGTGTGTGTGCGCAAGAATTGTAGTTATGCTTGCTTACCCAAACCGGCTTTTTTATGAAACAGTTAACTCTTGAAGAAAGCAAAGAAGCCAATACTGCAACACGAGAAGCAGCACACAGGATTTCAAGAGGCCTTCATAACAAGGTAGTTTATACATACACTTTGAGGATAGCAAATTTTTTTTTTCCGTCGTCGTTGAATCAATGTGGTCAAAACACAAGTGACCTTCTTATGCTTGCAGGGCCACACAGTTGCACGTAAGCTTAACTCAGATGGTCGTGTTAATACAACGCAGACCTTGCACAATTTAAACGAAGGTAAGTAACACTTTTCTCGTTAAGCTTGAGAAAGAGTATAGCTTGGATGAGAGGAATCAATAATCCGAATATGGGAAAACCATATACCTTTTTGTTTTCTTGCTTACAATCGCAAAACCCTGCAGATGAGTTAGCTGATTTTGAGCAGTCTTGGAGTGGAAATGCTAGAAGGCTACCCAGTCGATCTGGTTCCTTTGGCAGTAAGTAGTGTAGTCATATTTCTCGTTTTTTACGGTCCTTTTCGAAACAAAAAGAAAACTTCTCTTTGATATTTTTACAGGTGGTCTTGTAAACAGAGAGCAACCAATGTTTCTTCCCACGACTGATCCGAGCCCTTCTCATTCACGAGCAGAGCCATCCAGAAGAACAAAGGCTGCGATGAATGTAAGAGGACATGGCAGAAACTAATCTTGGACTACATGTCCGGTTTCTTAAGGTTTTAGTGAATGTAACCAAAGACTATTTACTTTACTTAGGTTGCATCGTTATTGTAGCTGTATGATGTCAGGATTTGAGGGTTTTGAATACTGCTCCTAGAGGATAATGGCAAATGCATCTTTTGCTTTACATATCATTTGCTTGTAATCATAATTATGAACGTATTTGATCGACATAATATTTTAGGCTGAATTTTTCTAAAATATAAGCTTATTGAAATTCGTACATAAAATTAGTTACAAAACCAATTAACATGGATACTTGAATAATAAAGTTAGCATTATACCTTTGGATTTAGTCAAATAATTGATAACGTTGGAGATGGCTTTCTGATCTTCATATTCAAAACAAAGGAAAAGTTTTTCAACTTATTACATTTTATTAAATTCTTCCTACTGTTAATATCCTACTTGTCAAACAAAGGAAAAGTCCAAAATTTTTTAAAAATACATTTTCCACAAATACTAAAATAGAAGAAAGGTAAAGTAAGATTGATGCCATATCATCTTCATCCCAAAATATAATAAATTGAAACGGGCGATACTTTATTCCAAACCATAAGAGCCATAAGGCCATGGTGAAAGAAGAGTACTTAGAAACATGAACATAAGAAGCTAGTTAAGGAGAGAGTACAAGCATATATAGCTTTTTCTCTTAATTATTCTACCAATTTTTTTCTAAGAGCTATTGATTGGCTTCACATAAACTCCAATTTTTTCAAGAGAAGATGTAGATTTGCCATGGAACCCAACAATCTTGTGATCTTTTTTTCTCCAATGTGAACGGTGTCCCCTCGTAATTGTGATCTTGATTGTGTTTTAACACTTCATATGTTGTAATGTTTGTCTTGAACTTAAGCATCGTTATATGTTTGCCTCCGGTTACTTCAATCACTCCACGTGTGGTTCCAAGAGGTTGCAACTTTTTACCGTAGTATCCTTCAACGGATGTGATGTATTCATCTTCACGAAGCTTGAACTACAAAAAGAAGAAGCAAAATTACATAAATAAAACATTAGTTGAGAATATAAATTCGAGAAAAAAAAGAGTAAATAAAACATTAGTTGAGTAAATAAATAAAACTTTCTCTGTTTTTGATGTAGGAAGCGGTGAGATCTTCCCGTGAGCTTCTCCGGTGACAATAGTGGTGCCATTGAGGTACTTAAACTGGACCAAATACACGCAATGACCCTCGTATGTTACGGTTATTTTACAAACATTGTCGTGGATCCCATCATCCCACTCTTTCCCAATCTTTCCGCCTTTTGCTTTTAGTTTTTCGAGCGGAGGAGCTAACGCCACCGCAAAATGTGCTCCTAGAGCATTGAGACGATCATGGGACGACATTCCTCGGAACCCGACAAGCTTATCAAACCCTTTTGCCTCGAGAGAGAATTTAGTACCAACTTCCTTTCCCAAATACTTGTGGAAAAAAACAAATTCAAGAAATCAAGAAATCAATATGTACCTTTTTCAGTTCTTTTGGTTTACTTCCGTGAGAAAGAGTTATCGATTGGTCTCCTTTAACATACTCGAACTCAACGTAGCTCACACGGTCACCATCTTCTCCAACACACACTTTCCTTAGACCGTCATAAACACCATCGTCCCATTCGTTTCCATTGTCACCACCGTAAGGTCCCACTTTCCTTGACATTTTTTTTCCTTAAAGATTTAAGTTCCCTTATTATTTATTAGAGAATGAGAGCAAAATCAAGAACGTGGAGATAAACTATAACAATCTATAGATGTGAGTAGAGATAAAGTAGAGAGAATGAATTCCGACCTTTAGGTATTTCTTTAGCTCTGATGAATAAGTTGGGTATATCCGTATATGTGTATATATATTGAAACTATATAGTAGGGACCGAACTTGATTTTTCTCCTCACCAAAATATTAATATTATTCAACAATTATTTAATTAAGTTTTTTTTTTATATTGGTTATAAAGCTTAGGAATCGGGTTTGTCTACATGACCTCTCCTTGGATCAGTTGTCTTTTGATTATCGGTTTATTTTTTAGGATTGTTAGTTGCTTAATTCAAGTTCAGTTTTCTGGCTTTTTGTTGTGATGTTTCTCTAGTTTAGAATTTGGATCCGTTTAAGTGGGATTAAGTGGTTGTATTTTGGCTCTCCTATGGTGGGATTATGGAGTGGGATTGTGACTCCCCTTTGAAAGGATTAAGTTGTGAGATCGTGGCTTCCATGTGATGGGATTGTGGCTTATTCTATGTATTTCAACCCCATAATTTCAAAATTATAAACATATGGGAAAAGTCATACTATTGAAAATTATTTGCTAAAAAGTCATACTATTGAAATTCAATTACAAAAAAGTCATAGAATCAAAACTATATACAAAAAAGTCACAAATACCTAGTAAAAAGACATTTCTACCCATAAAACATCTCTCTCTCTCCTCTCTCCCTCTCCCTCTCTCCTCTTTCTTCTCTTCTTATTCTTTTTTTGCATTTTTGTTTATTTTTTTTTACTACATCTTCTATTTCTTATTTTATATATATATTTATATTACAATTTAATAAAAAATAAATTATTTTTAGTTTCTATTATAATTTATTTTTCTTTACAATTTGATACCCATTTTTATTATAATTTTTTTATTTTACAAATAAATGTATTGTACGTATAGATAAGAGGTTATATGTATACATGTAGATATCATATATATACATGTATATTTACATGTGTACGTACACGTACACATAAATGTGTGTACATATATTTTATATGTATGATATATATTCACAAGCGTATATGTATGTGTACATGTACATATGTACATAATATATATTTAGTTGTATGTACACTATATATGCATACATATGATGTGTTGTACACATAGACACATGCATGTATATAATCTACGATCTGTTTTTAGTATATGTACATATATTTTATATGAATGACATATATTCACAAGTGTATATGTATGTGTACGTACGTAATATATATTTAGTTGTATACATTGAAGCACACGATAGTAGTGTACGTGTGTTCTAATATATGACAAAGCCGAAACATTTAATGCAGGTTTTTGATAGTGTATGTACATGAAACACGATAGTGTACGTGCGTTCTCAGATATGACATAAAGCAGAAACATTTTATGCAAATCATTAATTGTCATGGCAGACGAAAAGTAAGGGCATTTTCGTCCAGAAATTTTGCCATGTGATTAATTTGTAAACCAAAACTCATTTGTGATTTTTTAGCAATTACAAACTCAAAATCGTGACTTTTTTTAGCAAATGTCTCATTTTACCTTGTCTGAGAGATGTTCCTATAGGAAATACGTCCGAGTTTATATTGTTTTTTTCCGTATGTTTTTTTATTTTTTTGGGCAAACCAACTTCATTCATGTAAAAATCTTACACAGGGTAAAAATCTTAGACCATCATTATCCATGAGATTTGATGGGTATCATTAGATATAAAATTATTAAAACACACACTCTCTCTTCCTTTTACTCAACTTTATACATTATTTTTCATCCTTTTTGTAACGACCGCGAACCAAATTACGGAATATTTGGTCGTGTGTCGATCGACACAGGGAGTGTGTGTCGATCGACACGAAAAAAAAAAAAAAAAAAAAAAAAAAAAATTCTATATAAACAGAGGAGTGTCGGCAAGGGGGGTTGGCTCAGCTGTTTCAAAGTGAAAATATCAGTTTTGAGAGGTTAGAGAGAGAGAGAAGAGTTGAGAGAGAGTGAAGTGTTCTTGGGGTGAAGAACAGCTTCTGTTCGTGTTTTGGAGGAGACAAACGGAGGTCAAGAACTGGTCGGATCGGAGTTATTTTTGGAGGGTAAGTTCTCCTATCCTTGCTCTTGTGGTAGGAAAAATCCGTTTGTAAATCGGACGATTAGATCGTGAGTTATGATCGTTCTAAGTTGGTCGGTTTGTGCAGCCTTCAACTGCGATCAGTCAACTTCGGAGGAGTTTTGCCGTCGTTCTGTTGTGACCCAGAAAGCGTTCTATATACGGTTAGAAAGCTCTCTATGTCTAGTTTTTAGATCGTGTTTCTGATCTTGATTCCGTTGTGTTTTCCGTTCCCAGTGTGCTTTCTTGTAAAACGGGTTATTTCTGTTCTAGTTCGGATCACTGAACTTGCGAGTTGTTTTCTCGTCGAACCGTTGGGAACCAAGGGACGATCTATATACGGTTAGAAAGCTCTATCTGTCTACTTTTCAGATCGGGTTTCCGATCTTGATTCCGTTGTGTTTTCCGTTCCCAGTGTGCTTTCTTGTTCAACATGTCATTTCTGTTCCAGTTCGGATTGTTGAACTTGCGGGCTGTTTTCCCGTCGAATTGTAGGGAGTTAGAGGACGTTCTACATACCGTTGTGTAGCTCGTCGTGTCTAGTTTCCAGAGCCGGTTTCCGATTGGAATTTGGAGTAGCCGTTCGTAGTATACGTTGAGTTCTTTGGGGCGTGCGTGTTCTTGGTGTTCTGGGTGTTCTTGAACACTTTTGAATCCGTTTTCCTTCCCAAATCAAGGTGAGTGCGTGACCATGGGTGCGTGTAAGCATAAGAAGTGTTAGGATGCGTTTGTGTGTTGTTTGGGATCGAATTTCGTGTTGTTTGATGGATTATTACGCAGAAAATCGCGTGTGCGAGTTTTCTGGGTTTGGTGTGTCGATCGACACATATGGGTGTGTCGATCGACATGGTGTCAGTAGGTCACCGGGATGGTGTGCTGACGGACATGAGTGTCGGAGTTGGTGTCGATCGACACGGGTTAGTGTATCGATCGACACAGGTTGTTTTTACGCGATTGAGTTGTTTTCGTGTTGATTGTTCATCCTGGTATTGTAGCATTGCTTATGCTTATATTTGTACATAGCCTGTTGATGGGATGACCGTCTCACTGGGTATTTATGATAATACTCACGCATCTCTTATAACCATGTGATGTAGGTAAAGACAGTCAGTGATCGTGGAATCATGGCCGGGACGAGGGGAATGATCTAGTGGCTCGTTTTCGTGTAATAAATTAGAATTGCTAGGGTGTTAGCAATTTCAGAACTATGTGTATTACCGAATTGAACTAGAATTAATAAGTATGGGCTTGTTAAACGATAATTATATTTGATTGTTGAATCATTGTTTCTGCGCTGTTTGTTTATTGGACCGTTGAGGATCGATATTTATGATAATAGTGATCCGGGTTAAATTTTTTTTTTTATTTGACGGGTTGGGTCGTCACAGTTTGGTATCAGAGCCCTAGCGGTTCTAGGGCTAGTTAATTAATTGATTATGAGAGTTAGTCAATTGATTGTTGTGTGGGTATGGAGTCCTAGATCATCCCTTCCGAGCCTTCAATGAGATTCCACGGTATGTGTTTATGTGATTTCTGTTTTCTAGTACTTAGTATTCTGTGGGTTAGTGCAGAGTGATGACTAGGGGGACTAGAGGCAGAGGTCGCGGGGGCCGTAGAGGTCGTGGTGGTCGTGCTGGGCGTGGACGTGGGCGGGGACTTGGGAGTGAGTCTGCTGCCACGTGGGTGTCCCAAGAGACTACACAGGAGTGGATAGCTGACTCGCAGGCGTTTCAGGAGGGGTCCGTGGGTGTGACAGCTACGGGTTCCAGTGAGAGGGCTGGAGGGGCTGGTGCGGGTCCTGATGTAGCTGGCGGTGCGGTGGGCCCTGGTGGGGGTGCTGCCGTAGGCGTTGCCCCGGATCGAGATGATCGTCTGGCAGGTCTACTACAGATGATTCTGGAGAGGTTACCGGGAGGGGTGCCTGCTCCGGGTCATGCTCCTGGGGTGCAGCCGGGTATGGCTGGGGTGCAGCCGGGTATGGCTGGGGTGCAGCCGGGTATGGCTGGGGTGCAGCCGGGTTTGGCTGGGGTTGAGGAGCTTCCATCTTATCTGCGGATGATGGATCAGATGCAGCGGATTGGTACTGCATTTTTCTCGGGCGGTGCTAAGCCTGAGGAGGCTGATGGGTGGCGAATGAGGTTAGAGCGTAACTTTCGCTCCATCAGGTGTCCAGAGGGATACAGAGTGGATCTGGCGGTACATTACCTAGAGGGTGATGCGCATCTCTGGTGGAGAGGTGTTGAGGCCAGGAGAGTGCAGGCCGAGATGGTCTGGGAGGATTTCTTGGCGGAGTTTAACGCCAAGTATTTCCCGCAGGAGGCGGTGGACCGTTTGGAGTCTAGGTTTCTGGACCTAACTCAGGGAGATCGGTCAGTGAGGGAGTTCGATGTTGAGTTCAGTCGACTCCTGGTACATGCAGGGAGAGGCATGGAGGGCGAGGATGCCCAGGTTAGGAGGTTCTTGCGAGGACTTCGACCAGATTTGAGGACTCGCTGCAAGGCGAGTAGGTTCGCCACGAGGGCGGAGCTGGTTGAGATGGCTGCTGCGATCGAGGAGGATCTCGGGGAGCAGGTTGTGGTGGTTAGTCCACCGGTGCAGCAGCAGCAGCCGAGGAGATCTCAGCAGCAGATGAGTTCAGGCAGGGGCGGCAAGCCTGCTCAAGGACAGAAGAGGAAGTGGGAGAGCACTTAAGGGGCCAGTCAGGGCGGTTCAGGATGCTTCGGGTGTGGGAGCATGTCCCATCGAGTGGCGAGCTGTCCGAAGAGGACCGGGACCGGGACTCGAGATGTGCGGGTCGGGGTTCAGGATACGCGGGTGTGTTATCACTGCAGAGAGACGGGGCATATTAAGCCCAAGTGTCCGAAGCTGCAGCAGTTGGCGGTGGCCGCAGTGCAGCCATTGGCAGTGCAGCCGTTGTCTCAGATTGCAGCAGCACCGCGTGTGTTCACGTCTGCGGAGGCGGGTGGATCTAGCACCAGACCGATCACAGGTATTTCCGAACTTGACTTTTTAAATTCATGGTTGTTGAGTTTTTGTCTGTTGGGAAATTGTTAGTCTGTGCTAGAATGGTAGGGTTCTGAGGCACATGGGATTATGCAGGGACCTTAGTTGTGGGCGGTTATGAGTCCCACGTATTGTTTGATTCGGGAGCTACAAATAGCTTTATTACGCCGGAGTGTGCGGAGAGCAGTGGAATCCAGAGTGATTCCGGGGAACAGGCGGGAGTAGTCAAGGTTGCGGGTGGTAGGACGTTGGCTACTTTCGGGCGGGCTCGTGGTGTGGATGTTCTGGTGGCAGGAGAGTTGATGCCAGCAGATCTGATCATCAGTCCGGTGGAGTTGTACGATGTTATCCTGGGTATGGATTGGTTGGATCGTTACAGGGTCCATCTGGATTGCCACCGAGGGCGAGTTGTGTTTGAGCGAGAGGCGGGGAGGTTGGTTTATCAGGGTGTGAGACCGACTTCCGGGAGTCTCGTGATTTCCACGATACAGGCCGAGCAGTTGCTTTTCAAGGGCTGCGAGGCGTATCTGGTGACGATAGTGATGCCTGAGTCTGTCGGAGGGGTTGCAGTTGAGGATATTCGAGTTGTTCGGGATTTCCAGGATGTGTTCCAGTCATTAGAAGGATTACCGCCATCGCGGTCGGATCCGTTTGTTATTGAGTTGGAACCCGGGACTACTCCGATATCTAAGGCACCTTACCGTATGGCTCCAGCAGAGATGGCAAAGCTGAAGAAGCAGCTGGATGATTTGTTAGATAAGGGTTTTATTCGGCCTAGTGTTTCACCGTGGGGAGCGCCGGTGTTGTTTGTGAAGAAGAAAGATGGTCATCAGATTCCGATTGATGAGGCAGATGTGAGGAAGACTGCTTTCAGGACAAGGTATGGGCATTTTGAGTTCGTCGTGATGCCTTTTGGTTTGACGAATGCACCAGCAGCGTTCATGCGGTTGATGAACGGGGTATTCCAGGAGTATCTGGATGTGTTTGTGATCATCTTTATTGATGATATTCTGGTGTATTCCAAGAGTCCTGAGGAGCATGAGTTGCATCTGAGAGTAGTTTTGGGGAAGCTGCGGGAGCAGAAGTTGTTTGCGAAGTTGAGCAAGTGCAGTTTCTGGCAGCAAGAGATGAGTTTTCTTGGCCATGTGGTATCTGCAGAGGGAGTTTCTGTGGATCCGGCTAAGATCGAGGCTATCCGAGGGTGGCCTAGACCGAGGAATGCCACTGAGATTAGGAGTTTTCTTGGGTTGGCAGGTTATTATCGAAGATTCATCGCAGGATTTGCGAGTTTGGCTAAGTCGATGACCAAGTTGACTGGGAAGGATGTTCCTTTTGTGTGGTCTTCTGCGTGCGAGGAGAGTTTTAGCAAGCTGAAGGAGATGTTGACGAGTACACCTGTGTTGGCGTTACCCGAGCCGGGTGAGCCTTATGTGGTGTACACTGATGCTTCGGGTGTTGGTTTGGGTTGTGTCCTGATGCAGCAGGGAAAGGTTATTGCGTATGCTTCGAGGCAGTTGAGGAAGCATGAGTGCAACTACCCTACCCATGATTTGGAGTTGGCTGCGGTAATTTTCGCTCTAAAGATTTGGAGATCTTATCTTTATGGCGGAAAGGTTCAGGTGTTCACAGACCATAAGAGTTTGAAGTATTTCTTCACTCAGCCGGAGCTGAACCAGAGACAGAGGCGCTGGATGGAGTTGGTAGCGGATTACGATTTGGAGATCGGATACCATCCGGGTAAGGCTAATCTGGTTGCGGATGCATTGAGTCGGATGAGGGTTGCTTCGGCTCAAGAGCGTGATATGGAAGCTCTGGTGAGCGAGATTAGTACGTTGAGGTTGTGTGTGATCTCACAGGAGCCGTTGGGGTTAGAGGTAGCTAACCAGGCAGATTTGCTGAGTCGCATTCGTGTAGCTCAGGAGTTGGATCCGATGTTGATTGATGCTGCTAGGGTTGCAGGTTCAGAGTATATGGTCTCGGCAAATGGGACGATACTGGTGAACGGACGGGTTTGTGTACCCAAGGATGAGGATCTGAGGCAAGAGATCTTGCGTGTGGCTCATGCGAGCATGTTATCGATTCATCCGGGGGCGACCAAGATGTATCGTGATCTGAAACGGTATTATCATTGGGTCGGGATGAAGAGGGATGTAGCTAATTGGGTTGCAGCGTGCAACGTGTGTCAGCTGGTGAAGGCTGAGCATCAGGTTCCGAGTGGTATGTTGCAGAGTTTACCCATTCCAGAGTGGAAGTGGGATATGATTACCATGGATTTCGTGACGGGATTACCGTTGTCACGGATGTATGATGCGATATGGGTGATTGTGGATCGTCTGATCAAATCAGCACATTTTCTTGCCATAAAGAAGACCGATGGGACGGTAGTGTTGGCTAAGAAGTATGTGCGTGAGATAGTGAGGCTGCACGGGGTGCCAGCGAGTATTGTGTCAGACAGAGATCCGAGGTTTACGTCTGAGTTCTGGAGAGCGTTTCAGGCAGAGATGGGCACTAAGGTGCACATGAGCACGGCTTATCATCCTCAGACAGATGGGCAGTCAGAGAGGACTATTCAGACTTTAGAGGACCTGTTGAGGATGTGCGTGCTGGATTATGGTGGTCATTGGGCGGATCATCTGAACCTGGTTGAGTTTGCGTATAACAACTCATACCAGGCGAGTATTGGGATGGCTCCATATGAGGCTCTGTATGGGAGGCCGTGTAGGACACCATTATGCTGGACTCAAGTGGGGGAGAGGAGCATGTTTGGTGCGGATTTTGTTCAGGAGACGACGGAGAAGATCCGTGTCTTGAGACTGAACATGAGAGAGGCTCAGGATCGGCAGAAGAGTTATGCTGATAAGAGACGGAAGGAGCTGGAGTTTGAGTTGGGAGATCTGGTGTATCTCAAGGCAGCAATGTTGAGGGGTCCTAACAGATCCGTTTTGGAGAATAAGCTAAGTCCAAGGTTTATGGGTCCGTTCCGGGTGGTTGAGCGGGTTGGACCAGTTGCTTATCGGTTGGAGTTACCTCAGAGTATGAGAGCGTTTCATAAGGTGTTCCATGTATCGATGCTGCGGAAGTGTCTACATGAGTCTGAGGAAGTGTTGGCTAGGATCCCGGAGGATCTTCAACCCAACATGACGTTAGCGGCGAGACCTATGAGGATTCTCGAGCGGAGAGTCAAGGTGCTGCGTCGGAAGAGGATACCATTGGTGAGAGTCGTGTGGGACTGTGATGGTGTCGAGGAGAAGACTTGGGAACCAGAGGCAAGTATGAAGGCAAAGTTCTCGAAGTGGTTCGAGAAGCAAGCGGAGGCTTGAGTGTTTTTCTGGTTTTCAGTGGTTGTATTAGCTTGTTGCTATGAGTTGTATGTATTTTCGTTTGGGTTGTAACGATATACATTGTTGAGATTTAATAAGATGGAGTTTTTCTTATTATCTTTGGTTATAAGACGGATGTTCTTATGGTATGACGAGGAGATCATGGGTTTGATGACTGGGTTAGGTCATGTGTGTAATGACGGAGAGGTCATTTGAGGGGCTAGGATAGAAGCTCTATGGGAGTTAGGGCTTGTCTAGGTATCTAGGGATGGGGGTTCTAAGGGATTAGGACGGGTAGATCCCTAGATGGCGCTGGAAAATAGAGGTTTTATGTGAGTTAGAACCTGTCTATTTTCTAGGGGGAGTCTGGAACAGAAGTCTTATGTGAGTTAGAACTGTCTTTTCTAGGGACTCCGATGGAAACACCCTGGCGATTGGGTTGTTTCAGATGACCTGGAGATTGGTCATGAGAGATATTCCGGGTTAGGGAATATCGGGGTAGGAAACATCCTGGCGATTGGGTTGTTTCTGATGACCTGGGGATTGGTCATGAATGTTATTCCGGATTAAGGGATATCAAGATGGGAACCACGGAAGTAAATCGGTCGACAGGTGCTTATGATGCACGTTACAGTGTTACTGCTCCAGGGGATGGTGAGATTCTCCTGCATATACTTTGAGGGACAGAGATCTCTCCAGAGGATGTGTGATTTCCTCTGCAGCCGATAGCTTGACGGACTTTGTGTCCAGAGAGTGGGAGGGGCTGGAGCATACCGAGAGCCGGTATGGTATACATCGAGAGCTCGTAGGGTGACGATCTTGCGAGTGGGAGTGGTGTATAGAGATATGAGTTTGAGCAAGAGTACCTATAGTGTGATTATAAGTATGAGATTTGATGAACTTCAGAGATCGGGAATGATCTCAGGTGGTTTGTGGATGTCTAATCTAGGGTTATTACTCGAGTTTGGAATTTTAGTCCAGACGACCCTGGTAAACATATGTAGCCTCTTTGGTCGTACATGTTCTTGTTTGATTGTTGGGCGACCAATTGATCCAAGGTCTGGGTCTACGGTGGGTCGGGCATGTTCTTGTTTGATTGTTGCGCGATCTAATGGACAACCCTGATCCGGATCAGCGAGTGTTGCATCGTGGATGTTTCCTGGGGGAATTTGGTCGGGTTTCGGATGAGAGTGTCAACCTTAGTGAGACGGGTTAGGTGAAGGAGATCGAGAGATGATCTGAGTTGGAGCTGACCGGGTTGGTCAGGATTGCACCTGTAGTGGCAGTGCAATGTAACTAGTATGACACTAGTTGAGTTCTGAGATTGGGTGTAATCTCAGGTAGTGCTGGTCGGGTGGGGCCAGGGGTGAGGATATTAGTAGAGCTGGCCGGGTTGGGCCAGATGACTGAGATTGGATGTATTAACCGTAGGGTTATGATTCCGCGTGATTCGAGGACGAATCCGTGTTAGTGGGGGAGAATTGTAACGACCGCGAACCAAATTACGGAATATTTGGTCGTGTGTCGATCGACACAGGGAGTGTGTGTCGATCGACATGAAAAAAAAAAAAAAAAAAAAAAAAAAAAAATTCTATATAAACAGAGGAGTGTCGGCAAGGGGGGTTGGCTCAGCTGTTTCAGAGTGAAAATATCAGTTTTGAGAGGTTAGAGAGAGAGAGAAGAGTTGAGAGAGAGTGAAGTGTTCTTGGGGTGAAGAACAGCTTCTGTTCGTGTTTTGGAGGAGACAAACGGAGGTCAAGAACTGGTCGGATCGGAGTTATTTTTGGAGGGTAAGTTCTCCTATCCTTGCTCTTGTGGTAGGAAAAATCCGTTTGTAAATCGGACGGTTAGATCGTGAGTTATGATCGTTCTAAGTTGGTCGGTTTGTGCAGCCTTCAACTGCGATCAGTCAACTTCGGAGGAGTTTTGCCGTCGTTCTGTTGTGACCCAGAAAGCGTTCTATATACGGTTAGAAAGCTCTCTATGTCTAGTTTTTAGATCGTGTTTCTGATCTTGATTCCGTTGTTTTTTCCGTTCCCAGTGTGCTTTCTTGTAAAACGGGTTATTTCTGTTCCAGTTCGGATCATTGAACTTGCGAGTTGTTTTCTCGTCGAACCTTTGGGAACCAAGGGACGATCTATATACGGTTAGAAAGCTCTATCTGTCTACTTTTCAGATCGGGTTTCCGATCTTGATTCCGTTGTGTTTTCCGTTCCCAGTGTGCTTTCTTGTTCAACATATTATTTCTGTTCCAGTTCGGATTGTTGAACTTGCGGGCTGTTTTCCCGTCGAATTGTAGGGAGTTAGAGGACGTTCTACATACCATTGTGTATCTCGTCGTGTCTAGTTTCCAGAGCCGGTTTCCGATTGGAATTTGGAGTAGCCGTTCGTAGTATACGTTGAGTTCTTTGGGGCGTGCGTGTTCTTGGTGTTCTGGGTGTTCTTGAACACTTTTGAATCCGTTTTCCTTCCCAAATCAAGGTGAGTGCGTGACCATGGGTGCGTGTAAGCATAAGAAGTGTTAGGATGCGTTTGTGTGTTGTTTGGGATCGAATTTCGTGTTGTTTGATGGATTATTACGCAGAAAATCGCGTGTGCGAGTTTTCTGGGTTTGGTGTGTCGATCGACACATATGGGTGTGTCGATCGACATGGTGTCAGTAGGTCACCGAGATGGTGTGCTGACGGACATGAGTGTCGGAGTTGGTGTCGATCGACACGGGTTAGTGTATCGATCGACACAGGTTGTTTTTACGCGATTGAGTTGTTTTCGTGTTGATTGTTCATCCTGGTATTGTAGCATTGCTTATGCTTATATTTGTACATAGCCTGTTGATGGGATGACCGTCTCACTGGGTATTTATGATAATACTCACGCATCTCTTATAACCATGTGATGCAGGTAAAGACAGTCAGTGATCGTGGAATCATGGCCGGGACGAGGGGAATGATCTAGTGGCTCGTTTTTGTGTAATAAATTAGAATTGCTAGGGTGTTAGCAATTTCAGAACTATGTGTATTACCGAATTGAACTAGAATTAATAAGTATGGGCTTGTTAAACGATAATTGTATTTGATTGTTGAATCATTGTTTCTGCGCTGTTTGTTTATTGGACCGTTGAGGATCGATATTTATGATAATAGTGATCCGGGTTAAAATTTTTTTTTATTTGACGGGTTGGGTCGTCACACTTTTATTCAACTTTTATTAATTTTATATTTAAACATACTCCAACTAAAATTTAAACTCTCTTCGAAAGTATCAACACATTGATACAAAGACACTCTCTTTCCAAAAGTATCAACTCATTTCCTCTTTTTACTCAAATTTTATTAATTTTATATTTCAATACACTTCATTATTTCAACAAAAAACACTCTCTTTCTTCCTTTTACTCAAATTTTAATAATTTTATATCTAATGATATTCATTAAGTTTCACCTATAATGATGCGAACCTCTTTCGCGAGAGTATCAGCGGCTATATTTTCCGAACGAGAAATGAAAAGAAAGCGGATAGAAGAAAATGAACTCCTTAGACAACTAATGTCAAAGAGAAGGCTTTTCACCTCATTGATCACATCTCCACCGTTGAGGAGTGTGACAAGAGTTTGAGAGTCGGATAACAAATTAAGCTGCGACCATGGCGGCTGTAATAGCTAAACCTTCAGCAACGAGTGCTAAGGCGACGAACCTGTGCGAGGAGGAACCCTGATACAAAGTGGTGTTGCTCTGGTTCGTAATTCTCCAAAGAAGCCGCATTCCACGCCGAGTAAGACGTTACGGTCTGGTCCTTGTGTGCGAGGCTTGGACGGAGCTTTGCAATTTTCCTTAGCCCCTTGATGAGCCACTTGCCATTCCCGTGCATCCTGCATAATTTTCTGACAAACTTCAACCTCCGAAAACACTCTGTTTTCGAAAAACAGAGCATTACGAGATTATTTTCATAACTGCCAAAGAATCCACGGGTACAAAGGTGTGGTGATTCCTGTTGGAGGGAGGCTGATCATCTTCGTCGACTTTGATAGAAGCAAGGACAGAGATACGACATCTTCTCGATCTGGTTTGAAAATTGATGGAATACAATCCCATACTTTAGTTGCAAACGGACATTTTAGGAGAATGTGTAGTTCGTCTTCTATTCCGTTGCATGTTAGGAGAATACAATCGTTTTTTTCCGCATGTTAGAAATAATTATTTAAGACTTAAGAGTAAGAATGAGTGCCAATATTCATATTAGTATAGATCCATCATGCATTCATGCCTAAGTTAGGGTTGTATGCTACATATTTTTATTTTCGTTGGATTAGGTGAAGAATATCGATAAAGTTGTCATGACTGATGATCCTTACATACAAATGAACGAACCATTTATGTTTTGAACTTGCTACATTTTGTTAAAGTATTTTGTATTATTAATATCATATTTTCTATAGATTTTCAATTTCTCTACTGGGAGATTCCATTATTGTTGCTGGTCCTCTGAATTTGAGGAAAAGAAAGGTAGATGACTAATGCACTTAATTATTTTCTTGATATCTGAAAACTGAAAAAGGACTTTCATAATGTAGCAAGTTGACATTTTTCTGATAATTTGATTTCACGATAAGTAAAATTAAAAAGAACGAAATGAAAGATCATTCTCCAAAGAAACAAATAGAATATCTGGCCAAAAAAAAAAAAAAAACATTGTGAATACTGAATGCTAGTAATAGAACTTTTTTTGTTGGTTTAATACTAATAGAATTTCTTAAGAATAGTAAGTAAACCCATTAATGGTGTAAAATTACTCAAGTAACAACCATAACAGGAAGTAAACCCATTAAAGTTTCTCAATCAAGTCCTTTAAATGTCTTGCAGGATTTAAGTGTTTAACAATCTTTATAGCTTAGGCAACGAAAGAATATGCCATGGTTTTATTTTAGTACCTCGAAGGCAACTTCAGGTTTAATCAATGGATCGCTTAATCCTGTAGTTCTAATCTCCGAAATGGACCTTTTTAGCATCGTATAAGCTTCATGTATATTTCTCTTTGGTGCCCCTGATCCTCCTCTAGGCTCATTGAGGACGTTTCCTTGTTGAGATTCAAAGTAATCACGAGAGTCCTGATTCGATAAACAAGAAAGCGTAAGAGAAATTACGCAGCAATATCAATCATAACCTTTTATTGAAAGAGAGCCAAAAACCTTGATAGAATGGAGGTTTGTACCGATTTCTAAAGATACTCTGCTCTAAAATATTTTGTCCAGAACTCTTTTTCTGTCATCTGGCATAGGAATAATAACTACGACATTCGTCGTATTTGATGATTATTACCAAAAGATGTGATAGTGTTGAAGTCTTTGTTACCTTACTCGGTACATAATTTCTGAATGCTTGCCGAACAGCTGGCTTCTCAGCAAAAAACTGAAACTGCGATGAAGAAATCATATGCGAGGAAAGGGCCGGTACCACAAATGAATACAACATTGAAGTATTCTAGCTACATATAAATTGTCTCCATTTGATGCAACCTAATCTCAATGTATCACCAGTTGCAACTTCTCAACCCCATTCACCAATATAAACTTATATCACAAACACAGCTTGGATTTGGATTCAGAAACATAGTAAACCAAAGAACTCACCTGAAAGATTATCTCAGGGGTTAAGTTAAATGTCACCTTATTAGTCTGAAAGAGCCGGAGTGAAGAAAACTGGTTAGTAAACCAAATGAAATTTCACAATTATATAAAACAACAACAAATAGATGTACCATATACCTGCCCATCAGTAGATGGTTTGATTCCAGAAATCATCACGTTCTTGAGCCCAACCTGTTGTTTCCACTTTCTGATGGAATCGTTACAAAGTAATTCCTGCAAATTAGAATAAAGAAAGTCAAAAAAGAAGAGAAAATTGAAACCTCAAAGAAAGAACCAACCTTTCTTGTATCCCAGAATTCATCATCTGTCAGGACTTTACCTCCCACAAGGAGCTTATGCAATCTCTGCAACTCACTTCATATAATGTATATTACTCTATGTAACCTGGTAATTTTAAACCGATAAAAGCAACTTAATGTTCTGATTACACACACCTATTTTCTCGAAGAAGCTTGAAGCGTAGCTCCAACTCTTCGATACTGAGTTGCTCAGAAGATGTCGAAGCAGCTGATTTCTTAGACTCCTCTTCACATCTAGCAATGTCCTTATCTATTCATAGTAGAAATGGTTGCAATAACACCACAACAACAGAAAGTACTTGATCAATTCAATAAAAAAAGCAAACAATGGCATATGGATCAACTTACTGATGAAATCACGGCAAGTATGCATTTCCGGATAATTTTTAAACTCAAATATATGAGACCTTCCCTATAATCGGAAAAAACAAACAAGGAAGCTTCAATCGTTACAGGGAATAAAGCTTCAAAATAAAATAAAATAAGAACCTGCTTGTTGGTCAAATTCAGCAAAGGAGGGTTATTTGATCCTTCTTTGGCACATTTTTTACCTGAGAAATTTACAATGGAGGAAATGCTAAAGAGTGAAAATTCATTGCATGATCCAATAATAATGACCTACGTGCAACACAAGAATTACCTACTTTTGATGTTTTGAGTCTTCACTATAAGCTTAGAATCCGAATTCGGATCGTTTGGATTGAAGAGAAGCATTCCTTCCACCTGCGAAATTCTTTCAAAGACGACTCAAAAGGAAATATTATTTGGTTCTATTTCAAGAAATCACCAATATTCCTCAAAGAGAAGATGTATATATATTCTTACTACTTGGAGGATCCCAGGAGTTCCTTTATCAGTCCTAGAGCTCTTGTATGTGACTTGCATAGTACTATTATCAAATAATCTCATTCTCATTATTTGTAAATCAATGTACATGGGGGGGTTTATATACAAACCAGACCTGGCCTAAACCATAAGCCTTAACCAGTAATTAATCTACTCTATTGTTGGTTTATACAATACCAACTCACAATTGACTCTCTATCAATCTACACTATACAATGCAATATGTACAATGTCTATACAAATGCAATCATATACAAGTGCATACCTCAATAGTCCCCCTCAAGATGGGACGAATATGTTCTTGAGACCCATCTTGCGTACCAAATTGCGGAATGGAGTAGGATGAAGGGGCTTGGTGAATGGATCAGCAAGCTGCAAATCAGTACGAACATGAAGAAGCTTGAAAAGCCCGTTAACTAACCTTTCACGGATGCTATGGCAATCATTCTCAATGTGCTTTGTACGCTCGTGAAAGACAGAGTTGTTGGCAATATGAATAGCTGAAGTACTGTCACAGAAAAGCAAAGTTGATTTGATCAAGGGAAGACCAAGTTCAGTAAAGAATTCTGTGAACCAGAGCAACTCATCTGTGGCAAGAGAAAGACTGCGATACTCAGCCTCTGTAGAAGATTTAGAAACCACCTGTTGTTTCTTAGATTTCCAAGATATGAGAGAATCACCAAGGAAGAAACAGTGACCAGAGGTGGAGTGTCTGGTATCTAAGCAAGAGGACCAATCAGCATCAGCATAGACCTTCATTTGCAACTCACAATTGACAGAATATAAGAGACCTTGACCAACAGTGCCTTTGATATACTGCAATATCCGATGAAGAGCTTGTTGATGGACCTTCCTAGGAGTACAAGAAAACTGACTTAACTTGTTGACAGCAAAAGTGATGTCAGGACGAGTGATCTGAAGATACATCAGTTTGCCAATGAGCCTCCTGTATTGCTTTGCATCAACAAAATCACCTCCACTGTCTTTAGAAAGCTTGATGTGTGGATCCATTGGAATGGGTGAAGGACGACAACCAAGAAGACCTGTTTCATCCAAAAGATCCAGAGCATACTTTCTCTGACAAACATGAATGCCAGAAGCTGACCTTGCTATCTCCAAGCCAAGAAAATATTTCAAGGGACCCAAATCACGAAGTTTGAAATGAAACTTCAACTGCTCTTTCAAGATGGCCACCTCTGAGTCATTATTGGAGATGATAATGATATCATCTACATAAACCAAAACACAGAGGAAAAGAGAAGGACCATTCTTAAGAAAGCAAGTATGATCAGAATGAGTTTGTGTAACTTCACAGTAGTAAGCTTCACAGTAGTAAGCTTCACAACAGGGGAAAAAGTCTCATTATAATCTAAGCCTTCCTGTTGAGTGTACCCTTTGGCCACCAACCGTGCCTTGTGACGCTCAAGAGAACCATCAGAATGAAACTTGAGCTTATAAACCCATTTACAACCGATGGGAACTTTATCAGGTAGCAAGGAAACAATTTCCCAAGTTTGAGTACTTTCCAGAACATCAATCTCCTCCTCCATAGCTCCACACCAGACCAGAAACTTCTTTGCCTCAGTATAGGTTGAGGGTTCTTTGTGTTTGTCAATGGAGACCAAGAAGGAGCAATAAAGAGGATTGATGTTAGCATAAGAAAGAAATTGAGCAATTTCATGAATAGTTGAGGATCCTATTGAATGACAATAGTAATCCTGAAGATAAGCAGGCTTTTTGATATTTATTCTTCTACGGGATGTTTGAACAGAAGGTTCAGGGACATCAGTCACGGTTTCTACAGAAGGTAGAGGAACCAGAGAGGGTGAAGAAGAAGAATCAACTTCACCAGATACTGGAGAATCCGTAGGAGTTTGCTGGATCAGACCAGGAAAAAAGGTCTCAGCATCCTGAGAAAGTTCTGAGCCAACAAATGGAAAGAGCTCTTCATGAAATACTACATGTCTAGAAACTAAAATGGTGTTAGTCTCTAGGTCAAGTAGTTTATATCCTTTATAACCAGGAGGATAGCCTAAAAAAGCACAGGCTCGAGCTCTGGGATCAAATTTATGTCTATTCTTGGGTGAGGTGGAAGAATAACAAAGACAGCCAAACACTTTAAGCTGATTATAATCAGGAACCTTCTTTGTTAGCACCTCAAAGGACTTTTGTCCTGTAGAACAGGGGCAGGGATACGGTTAATGAGGTGAACTGCAGTGAGAATGCAGTCACCCCAATAGGGTAATGGAATGTGAGATTGAAAGAAAAGGGATTTGGCAACATTTAGGATATGTTGGTGTTTTCTTTCCACAACAGAATTCTGTTGTGGAGTTTCTGGACAAGAATGAAAAGGAACTATGCCTTTTGATTGGTAAAAAGTGGTAAAGTTAAACTCCTGAGCATTGTCAGACCTAACCCTCTTAATGGTCCTTTCAAACTGGGTTTCTATCATGTTAACAAAAGAGGGAAAGATGTGAAGGACATCAGACTTAAGTTTTAGGAGATAAACCCAAGTAGCCCTGGAACAATCATCTACAATGGTAAGGAAATACCTAAAACCATCATGTGTAGGCACTGAGAATGGACCCCAAGTGTCTATGTGGACTAAATCAAAAGGAGCATCACTAATGTTTTGATTAGAAACAAAAGGAAGATGTTTTTGTTTAGCCAAATGGCAAACTGTACAATGATGTTCAGTATTATTCTTTGGTTTTTGAAAAGAGAGAACATTAGACATAGGATTTATTTTTGCCATAGAAGGGTGTCCTAGTCTTTGATGCCACAATTCAGGGCTAGAAACAGAAGCAACAACAGATGGAATGACAGAGTTACCTGGAACTGAAAGTGACTCTATGTCCAGAAAATAGAGTTTGGCCACCTGTCTACCCATTCCAATCATTAATCCCTGTGTACGATCCTGAATTCCACAAGAATCATCATCAAACCAGACACGACATTTCATTGTACTGGTGAGAGAACTAACACTTAAGAGGTTGAACTTGAACTGAGGAATATACAAAACATCTAACAAAGTCAAGTTACTACCCAAGTGTATGGTTCCTATCCCAACAATGCTCACAATGATATTATTAGGAAGGGTAACAGTGGTGTTAGAAAGAGGTTTAAAAGTAGAGAAAAGTGATTTATCATGGGAAATGTGATTGGCTGCTCCTGAATCTATAACCCAAGCATTGATAGCAGGAATATTGCTACTAACAGAACAGACATAAGGCCTATCATTTCCGGAAAAAGAACAAAGGATAGAAGGGAAAAAGTTACCGGAAATGGGGCAAACGGTTGATTGAGAAAGGTCAGGAAGTACTGAGACAGAGTGAACTTCTGGTGGTGTAGAACTAGGAGGTTGAAGCTTGGTACTGAGGAAAGACACAAGCTGCTGAATCTGAGCAGGAGAAAGGTCATCAGTAGCTGAAGCAGGCTCAGAAGAACTATCCCCAACTGTAATATTGGCCATGGCAGAAAAAGGCTTGTCAAATTTCTGCTTAGGTTTGAAACCAGTAGGGAAACCATGCTTCTTGTAGAAACGATCCACCACATGTCCTGCTCTACCACAGAAGGAACAAATAGGTCTGTCTCGGCGCTGGAAGTTACCAGAAAACTGACCACCAGTAGAAGAACCAGACTGAGGCTTGTAGGAAGATGAAGATTGCACAGAAGATTGATGTTGAGAGACAACAAAAGCAGAAGCATCAGGAGTGTCTGGAGAAATGACTCTAGCAGACCGCTGACTGTCTTCTTGATCCAAGAGATTATAAACTTCAGACGGTGAAGGAAGAGTCTTCTTCATGAGAATACGGCTTCTGATGATCTCATAGGAGTCATTGAGTCCCATAAGGAAGTCAATAACTCTGTTAGTGTCTCTCTCAGCAAGTAGATCTTCAATTGTGCGTGGAGTACTCTGAATACTAGCCAATTCTTCCCACAAGGACTGAGTCTGTGTGTGATAAGATGCCAAATTCAGGCTGCCATGACGAAAAGAGTGAATCTGATAACGCAATTTATAGAGACGCGGCAAGCTGGACTTATGAAAGCGAGTGTGAAGATCCTTCCAGATGTCAGAAGCATTCTTAAAATAGAGAATACTAGTATAGATCTGTTTGGACACACTATTGAGAAGCCAGGACTTAATCATACTGTTGCAGCGTGACCATATCTTGTAGTACGGATCAGATTCATGAGGTTTAGCAATAGAACCATCAAGGAAACCTAATTTATTCTTCGCCTCTAAGCTCATAGTCATAGCGATAATCCAGACTCCAAAATTAGTTCCATCTAGCAATTCCGCAACAAGAACTAAACCAGGATGATCCGAACTATGAAGATGATACGGACTATGAATATTATCCGGCGAATTTGATACCTCGAAATGATCGAAAGAATGCGGAGACATTGACGGACGAAGATTGGACCGATTCTCAAAACCAGAGCCATCGCGACCTTGAGACGAGCCGGATTGGCGATTTAGAGATTTCGGAGACAACGGAAAGTCAGATTCCGCGAGACCAGGTGAACGAATCCGATAGGTCGACTTGCAGTTCCTTTTTCCTCCCATTGAGTATCAAATCTGGCGTCGCGACAACGAGAAGAACCGGATTCGTACAGGAGAGACGGAAGATAAGCTCGTCGGAAACAAATCGGAAGAAGAAACCGGTGAATCGGAGCTGATTCCGATGAGAAATGGAGTGACGTTTGAAGTGAAAGATGAGAGATAAAGAGGTTGTTACGAGTTGTTATGCTCTGATACCATATTATCAAATAATCTCATTCTCATTATTTGTAAATCAATGTACATGGGGGGTTTATATACAAACCAGACCTGGCCTAAACCATAAGCCTTAACCAGTAATTAATCTACTCTATTGTTGGTTTATACAATACCAACTCACAATTGACTCTCTATCAATCTACACTATACAATGCAATATGTACAATGTCTATACAAATGCAATCATATACAAGTGCATACCTCAATAAGTACCCGCAATATCCATGCTTTATCATTTGAAATTGAATGGAACATAAATACCACTAAGGTATCAAGAATCAATGGATCGGACTATGTGACTAATCATCATAAAACTATGCGATAATCGAACAAGCAGATAGACTCGTTCGGAATCAGAATTCCAGTTTAAGATGGACTAACCCTACTCGTTCATTCCTCACAGATGATTCAACACTGGTTCAGATCACAAACTCTGACTCAATCTCTGAATCTCTCAACTCTATATATCGTGACTTTTGGGAAAGAGGACAATCTCAAAACTGGGCTTTAGATGGGCTTCTACTAAAACTTGATTCAGTTGGTTTCTTTTTCATGTAAAATGCTATATAGCAAACTTGGCTTTGTATCATTTGCATTCTAATGCTTTTATGTTTAAAAAAAAAAAAAAAAAAAGAACTCGTTACTCTCGATGCCTAGAGGTTAAGCTACATTCCTGGCTTAGTTTTAATATTGGTATTTAACTTAGGCCCATTCTTACGTATTTGAAACAATGTTAGTATGAATTAGGCTTGCGAATTTCAATTAATTATTCCGGTATTTTGGTTGATGTAGTTTAGTTTTTTGCTTAGTTATGTTTGGAAAAGTTCTATCGAAAATAACTAAATCTAATTTTGGTTCAATTCTGTTTGACTATTGTTTTTTTTTTGTTGAAAATTAACCAAAATTTTAGGTTTTTTGTTCAACTTCAGTTAAAATATGATAATTTTGGGTATTTCGGTTAATTTGATTTGATTCTTTTTTGTTAAAGAATTTGATTCGATACGGTTTATCAATTAGTTCGGTTAAAATTGATGATTTTAGTTCATTCGGATAATTTGGTTCGGTTTAAATGTTTCGGCTATGTTTTTTATCCAAGTTTCACATAAACAAACAAATTAGAATAATTGGAAGAAAAAGAGAAACTTTTGCAATATTAATATGAATCTTTTAAAAATGAATTTGATCATTTGTTTTAAGGGTGTCAAACTGAGGTAGCTCGCTCGACCCAGCTCAGCTCATGATGAGTTAGAGTATTTCTCGGCTCAGCTCAACTCAGCTTATTTATTATATGAGCTTACAAACATAAGTTCGAACTCAGATCATCTAGATCATGAGTTAAATGAGTTAGCTCGCGAGCTAATACAAAATAAATATAAGAAAAAATAACTAAAATTAAATATTATAAAATGGAAAATTAACTTTAAATGTTAAAAATTAAACTATTATAATAATTAAAAATGTTAAGTAATTAATTTACCTCGTGATATGAATTACGGTTGATGGAAGGAAGAAAGAAAGTGTTTTTGGTTGAAATAATGAGGTGTATTAAAATATAAAATTAATAAAATTTGAGTAAAGAAAAGAGATAGTGGGTAGTTTTGGAGAGAGTGTATCAATAAGTTGATACTTTTGATACTCAAATGAATGTGTTTGAGTGTATTTTTAATAATTTTATATTTAAAGAAAGTATAAAATTAATAAAAATTGAGTAAAAGGATGAAAGAGAAGATATAAAATTGAGTAAAAGTAAAAGAGAGTGTGTATTTTAATATTTGTTTATTTAATGATACTCACGTTGTATTACTGGTAATGATACTCTTATTATTATTCTCATTAATGTATAGGGTTAGCTTATTAATTTTTTGACTCAATTAATTAGTATTCTTTTACTCTGTAGTCTGTATAGACTTTCATTTGTTAAAGGAATGAATAAGCCAAGTTTAACGATAATGGAAAATCATTTTTTGCTACATTAATCACTTCCTAGCTAGTTGGCTTATCAGATCAAGGGTTTTCTACAGCCACGTCCATGATTAGTGTTTCGTTATAATAAACATCCACTTTTTTTAAAAAAGAAGTACTTTAACATATGTATACAATATAATTTTAGTGGATTAAACTAAATGTTTCTTAAATAGATATAAACTTAAGATATGAAATATATGCCCATAATTTTAGCCAGGTATTTATTAATATGTACAACACAAACAAGAATTAGAAGATTATTAATTAGATAACTTTATTGTAAACATAAGATCCATAAGACATTGTGTAGGAGAGTTCTAGAAGCATATCTATATTAGAAACAACAACCATGAAGACAACAAACGAAGGACAAGTACTATAATATGTAGATAGTACTAGCTTGTCCAATTATTAATTTTGGGGGTCAAACTACTTATCCAATCAAAGCTACAATTATTTGTTCGTATTAGTGGAAAATATCATAATACTTAGCTGCATTACCATCACCATCCCATATCATCAGTAAATGCGTATAACGATTTCACTGAGGACTGATTACCATTTCAAAAACTTCCCAAATAGTTTCCTGCTGTTTGGCCAATCGCACATAGCCACCATCCCCCCAGTGGGTTCCCTTTGATTCCTGACAAACCCAATAATGCATACCATGCTCGTCCACACCTTGACCCACGAGGACCATGCAATGAAAACCATATTTAGGCCTACGTTTTCGCTCATCCGCAGCTGGATAGTAGAGACCCTGGAAAATAAAAAAATAAAACTATTAGTCTACGAGAGAAGACGCAAGTCTTTAAAAAACCATACACTCTCATATACCGGGATTGAAAACTTATACCTGTCCTCGGAATCTAACGTAGCTGTCGTGGACCGGGATAGCGCAAGTTAGTGGAGTAACGCGAAGGAGACCGGCTACCATAGCTTCGTAGGCATCGTAATTTGGAGAGTTTTCTTTGTGATGACATATAAGATCCAGAATCTTATATTTCTGTATGGTATCCTATTTAACAGAGAACAAAAATATAAATAACATACAATGATCATTAGTGTCTACGAACAGAGGATTAAGAGAGCTGAAGACATACATCAAATCTTTGGACAGGTGAGTCCAAACGATACGTTAAAGGGCACAGCGTTTCCATGACGGACCCCTCTTCCACAAGAAATGAACGTGCGAGTAAAGGATGCTTGATCGCACCTCTCTTATTATAATGTGTGGAAGGAACTCCATTTATAAGATGCTGGATGGATAACGGTTTATCCTCCTTGAGTATTTTCTTAGACCTAAGTATTGCCGTTAACTGCCGGATAAGCGAAATCGCCCAACACACGTCTAAAACAGAGGAATCAGAATATGATCAGTAAAAATGCATTTCTTGCGAATCAAGAAACTATATATTTCTGAGCAATCATCTTCCAAATAATGATACTATAAGATATAAATTGTTATAACCTGCTTCCTGATTAACGCTTGGGTAAAGTACGTTCACTCTGCCCTCTACATTACCTATCCATGTAAAATTATCCATCTGCAAAAAAAAATCCATAATCACATATATCACATTAAGCTAAGAAACAAAAGTAATCATAAATATCTATCGTTTATTAGAAAGTAAATTACTGATCTTACGTTTAATACATGATAGTATAATGTAATAGAAAAAGGGCATAGATCTATCAATTTTTTAAAGAAACGTAAAGGATCTAGCGTTTAATACATGATAGTGTACGTAGTCTTATAGACGGAAAAATAAAGGATCTAGCGGTTGATGATCTAAAGATGAGAGTAGAGACTTCATAATAATATAAAATAAAGGAAAGACTAAAATAAAAGTAGAGAGAATGATTTGTGACCTTAAGATTTGCTTAGCTATGATTGAAAGTGATGAAATGAGTTGTTGGGGTATAGGTGCGTATATATATGCGCATGGTACGGACATTTTTAATACTTTTTTTTTTCTTACACAATATAATTATTATTATTCTAATTATGTTTCTTTTCTTGGAATAAAGATGTAATTTCTGTTTCAATACTTTATCGAAAAAGAAAATTAATTATTGCAATACTTGATCCAAACAATGAAAATAGTTATTGCAATATTCTATATCACCAACCAAAAGAGCTCTCATCTAGTTTACTTTTTGAGATTGTTAAGTAAAAACAGAAAAGTTGTGACTCATGAACTACACACAACGTCACAATTAGTATATAAAGAGAATGAGTTCCACTGTCATTTGTTTTACTTGACTTGTTTGTTTTTCTTGCTCCAATATATTACATTTACGCTAATTTATATCTATATACGCTATTAATTTTTCATTTATTACAGAAAATAGCTATATCATTATAAATATTTTTATGCCACTTGCTCGAAAGTTTCAACTTTGTGAGGTACATATGTGGTTAAACTGTGTCACAAGTCACAACAATGACTTTAACCCAAACTTTAACTTATTCTACGTGATTTAATTAGAGATATTGTATGTTCACAAAACCTAAAGAATTACAAATTTCTGTTTTTTCGTTTTTTCTACATAAAAAATGATGTAAAATTTAATTTCAATATTATAGAATATAAATAGTCATATATTTTTTATTTTCTATTTTTTATAAAGTACATGGCAAAGCAAAATTGTAGTTTCTTTTCTTTTTTAAAAGGATATAAGAATTGTCAACATTGAATTATTTCTTAAGAATTTGAAATAATTTATATTCATAATCCAGAATAAGTGATCCGCTTGAAAATATAGCTTCGTAATAATACTTAGTTACTAACATTTAAGAAAAAGACAATTGTCTGATCAAAAAAAAAGGAAAATTGTTTTCGAAAAGAATTACAAAAAAAAGACAAAAAGAACAAAGTGGACCCCATGTGTTACTCGTACATTTGACGTAAATCGAATCTGCATGAACTAATAAAGTAACTGAGTTTTTTATTCTCATTTTCTCTAGTCAGAAAAAGAAAAGAAGAAACTAATTGGTTGTTATTGAAAGTTTTATGTTTTTTTTTTGAAACAACGAAAGTTTTATGTTTTCACACAAATGACTATTAGTTATTTTTTACGCCAGCACTTAATTAATTAGCTTCTATCTTCAGGTTTTAACAAATAGTTTTAATTATATATGTGTTAAAAAAACAAATAGTTATAATTATCTGTAAATTTTAATTTCCAAATCCATTATTTTTTTAGTCCAGTTAACTAAGTTACATTTACAACTTGTTTATCATCTAATGTAATTCTCTGATTATATATTATGCAGAAATAATACAACTAAAATCAAATAATCTACTGAAATAATCAAAGACACTTCCATTGTTTTCGTTTGATAGTTTATTATTTGTTTATTCTTTTATTTATTTCACTTGCTCGACTAATTTAATGTGTTTCGCTGGTTTTTATTTTATTTTATTTATAAATAAAATGTTTTATATTTATAAAAAATCAAAAAAATATATAAAGAAGGAAAAGTGGGTGCTATATCACTACAAGAAAACAGCCGGAATACCGACGGAAATTCCGACGGCCCATATTTCCGTCGGCATTTTCCGACGGTTTACCGACAGACTTACGACCAAAACAAATCCGTCGGAATTCCGTCGGAATTTTCCGACGGATTTCCGACGGATATAAACTGTCGTAATATTCTGAGGAATTTCCGACGGAATACCGACGGAAATCCGATTTTTCCGATGTCGGTAAAATTTCATTGGCCAGCTCATACCGAGGGAACTAATTCCGTCGGAAATCCGTCGGAAATTCGATGTCTGAGTGGTTACCAATTTGTTAGCGGTGGCCGATGGGATTGGTGGGGTGTTATGTCGGAGTTTTGTGACGGATTTCCGACGGAATTCCGACGGAATTCCGACGGATTTCTGTTCTATATAAGTTCCTCCATTTCTTCGTTTATTCAAAACACAATTTTACAAAAAAAAAAATTGTTAGCGATGAGTTCATATTTTCGGTCTTGGATGGACGAGCCAATGATGGATATGGGTTCGAACTTATTAACGTCCGCATACGCTGAAGGTATATGCGAGTTCATGAATTTACCCAGAAACCAAGATGCAGCCAACAAAGGTCAGGATATCAAATGTCCATGTTCTAATTGCTGTAATAGAATTAGTGTTGCGGTTCATACTGTTTGGAATCACTTATATAGATATGGATTTAGGCCTGGATATAAGGTTTGGTTTTTACATGGAGAAACCAATTATGAATATGGTAGTACTAGTAGTAATGCACCTTATTTTCCGGATAGCATTGGAGAACGTACATCGGAAGTAGATGTTGGGGTAAGTACGGTTGCGATGGTTAACGATGCGTTTAGAGAGAATTTGCAGTCGGGTGGTTATGAGGGTGAAAGGGTTGAAGAACCTAATTTAGAAGCTCGAAGGTTTTTTGATATGTTGGACGCATCAAAGCAACCACTGTACAGCGGTTGTAGGGAAGGGCATTCACCGTTATCTTCTGCTAGTAGGATGATGAACATGAAGACCGATTACAATTTGTCCGAAGAATGTGTTGATGCATTCGCCGAGTTTGTGAAAGATGTTTTGCCAGAGGATAATCTTTCTCCAGCATCATATTACGAGGTCCAGAAACTTGTTGCCGGTCTTGGTTTGCCCTACCAGATAATAGATGTGTGCATCGACAACTGCATGCTATACTGGAGAGAAGATGAGAACAGGAAAAAATGTAAATTTTGCCGTAAACCACGGTTCCAAGACACAAGTGGCAGAGTGAAGATTCCTTTCAAACGGATGTGGTATTTACCATTAACAGAGAGGTTGAAGAGGCTGTATCAATCAGAACGCACTGCTAAGGCTATGCGATGGCATGCAGAGCATAGTCAAGATGGAGATATTACGCATCCTTCTGACGCAGAAGCGTGGAAACACTTTCAATCGGTATATCCAGATTTCGCATACGAAAGACGGAATGTATACCTCGGCTTATCCACTGATGGTTTCAACCCATTTGGAAAGCATGGAAGAAAATATTCATTGTGGCCGGTGATCGTAACACCTTACAATTTGCCTCCTTCAATGTGCATGCGGCGAGAGTTCCTGTTTCTCTCCGTTCTAGTTCCGGGGCCAGATCATCCAAGACGGTCACTCGATATATTCCTCCAACCATTGATCTATGAGTTGCAGATGTTGTGGGATCATGGGGTTGAGGCATTTGATGTTTCCATCCAGCAGAATTTCAACATGCGTACGGTTCTTATGTGGACCATCAGCGATTTTCCGGCGTACGGTATGTTATCTGGATGGACAACGCATGGAAGATTGGCATGTCCTTATTGCCAAGACAATACTTCAGCATTCCAATTGCAGAACGGAAGGAAGACTTCATGGTTTGATTGCCATAGGTGTTTTTTGCCGGCAAATCATCCATATCGTCGGTCTAGAAGACATTTCAAGAAGAATTTTCCAGTGTTTACTGGTCCACCTCCGGAGATAGATGGTCGCAGCATATTGGAACAGTTACGAGATTTTGGTGCAGAGCGAACTCCTGACTGTGGGGGTAATGGCCATCACCCCGTCGACGGATGTGGGGAATATCACAATTGGCACAAGAAAAGTATTTTCTGGGATTTGCCTTATTGGAAAGATCATCTATTGCGGCATAATCTAGATGTCATGCATGTTGAAAAGAATTTCTTTGACAACATCATCAACACCATTTTAAATGTATCAGGAAAGACAAAAGACAACTGGAAGTCTAGAATGGACTTGCCATTGATTTGTTCCAGGGCATCTCTTCACGTTTTGCCTAATGGTAGATTGCCGATGCCTGCGTATCGGTTAGACGCGGGTAAGAAGGAAGTTTTCTTTGAATGGATTAAAAAATCTGTTAAATTTCCTGACGGCTATGCATCTAATCTGCGTAATTGCGTGGATTCGACGGAAGGGAAGTTTATTGGAATGAAGAGTCATGATTGTCATGTTGTGATGCAGCGTCTTCTTCCATTTGCATTTTCTAATCTTCTTCCACAAGACATCCATCAAGCAATTGGAGGTATATTTCGTAATTTTCGTGAGTTTATAACTAATATTATGTTATTATACATGTTAGTAACTTGTTGACATTTCCTTTGTAGGAGTTGGGGCTTTCTTTCGAGATTTATGTTCACGGACACTGACAGCGGACGGGATCCGGTCTTTGGAGGCAAACATCCCGGTGCTCCTTTGTAATCTTGAGAAAATATTTCCACCGTCTTTTTTTGATGTTATGGAACATCTTCCTATTCACCTCCCACGAGAAGCAGCATTAGGAGGCCCTGTTCAATACCGATGGATGTACCCGTTCGAGCGTTACATGTTCCACCTAAAGAAAAAAGTGAAAAATTTGAGCAGGGTTGAGGGATCTATTGTTGCACAGAGTCTAAACGAAGAAGTATCACACTTTGCTGAATATTACTTTCCTTCGAATGTCCGGACTAAAGGTAGACGGCCGGCGCGACATGATGATAGAGGTGAAAAAGCAGTGTATCCCGTGGTTGTACCTGAGTTGTTTGCCCAAGTGGGTCGCGTTAGTGGAAAAGGGAAGCAACGCATACTATCACCACAAGAGGCCAGACATTTGCATACATATATCCTCAGAAATTGTGACGAACTTGGAGAGTATGAAAGGTACGACAAATTATACTAAATTTGAGCAATTATGTATCTGCATCTAATAACAATTGTTATGTTACAGAATGTACATGTCCCTAGCACAATCTTACCACGCTGATAAGACAGATTCCGAACTTGCTGTCTTAAAAGACGAAGAATTCCCGGAGTGGTTGAAATTTTTTGTACGGTTAATATAACTCCTCATTTTTATTTTATAAGGTTTTCACGTTCATATGTAATTGATTGCTTACTTATTTTGTTTTCAGGTTTCCGAAGGTTTACCAAGTGGTCAAACCCTCCCGTCCTGGTTAGTGGAAATTTCTCATGGTTTACGCAGTACCGCGACTTCATATCCGAGATTTTGCACTAGGGGATATTCGTTCAGAATTCATGACGAAAGACGGCAAAGGCCAACTTCGGACAATGGTATTTCGGCGCAATCAGGTGATACCATGTACTACGGACATTTAAAAGAAATCTTGGAAATCCACTATCCAGGAATGTTGGACTTGAGGTGCATTGTGTTTATGTGCGATTGGTATGATCCATCCAATGGTAGTGGGGTTCGAATTGATCCTCTTGGTGTTATTTCGATAAATTCAAGTCGGAAATTACATCACTACGATCCATTTATCCTTGCATCTCAAGCAGACCAGGTATCAATACAATAATAGGATTTCCGTTATATTTATACGTTAGGTTTTGTTATTCTTGTCTATTAACAACATCAACCGTTAATGAATAGGTATGCTACATTCCATATCCTCGAGTTGGGCGGAGGACAGATCCTTGGATGACAGTAACTCCAATTAATCCGCGAGGAAAAATATATGGAGTTCCGGAACATGATGCTCTACAAGTATCGCGAACCAACCAAATGTCACATGTTCAGGAGACGGATAACATTGACCTTGTCACTGATGTCACACATATCGGCGATGATCTAGTGCATGCGGACGAAGATGAACCACGTGAAGAATTTGACGACGATTCAGACTCAATCCCTAGTGAAGGTTCATCAGAAGATTCAGATTAATAATTTATGAATAAATGTTTGTTTACCAATTGTGACGACGATAACATTTACGCGTTCCCTGTAATATAATGTACAAAAATGGTAATATCCACCGGCATCATTTATTAAAATTGCCGCCGGATGTCCGCGGGCATGTACATGTCATACTATTCGGACGAGATTCCGACGGAATTAGTTCCGTCGGAATTCCGTCGAAATTCCGTCGAAATTCCGATGTCGGCAAAGTTTGAGTGGTTACAGTTCGATTACTGCGGCCGATGGGACGGGTCTTGTATTATGTCGGAGGTTTCCGACGGATTTCCGACGGAATTCCGACGGTTTATAGTTCTATATAAGGTTTCATAAACGTTCATTCCTGTCAATAACCAAAACAATGTCTTCTAACTCTCCTAACGAAGATTCACAAATCGTGGCAAACCACTTTCTACTTCCCAAATACTCGTGGGAAACCGAAAACCAATGCGACACACACACTGAAGAGATACCCACTTACTCGTGGGAATTTGATGAATCATCAACAATAGTGCCGGACAGCCAGTTTTTGCCAACCATCCAACACATCCCAAACGTCTCGTGGGAAACGCAATCTCAGTTCGAGAAATATCCAGACCAGATATGTGTTCTCGAAGACGTACAACCATCTCGAGTGGAGGAAACGTCAGATTGTTACGGTGGGAGTACTTCAAATGAATGTAAGGATCACTACTATGATTATGAATTTTCCCAAATCCCAGAAAGTCCCAACTTAAATATAGATGTTGATGCAATCAGAAGAGATGTTTGCGACGGATATTTAGAGTCTCCACCGAAGAACAAAAAGGATCACTACAATGATTATGAATTTGCCCAAAGACCCGAAAGCCCCAACTTAAATCTAGATGTTGATGCAATCGAAAGAGAATTTTGCAAGGGATATTCAGATTCTCCGCCAAAGATAAAAAAGGAAAAAAAAGATTCAGGTTCTAACAAAAGGTAAGTTTGGAGTGGATACAGAGACATATGTATTTCAAACTGTAAAATAAATAAATTTCAGGCTTTGGTTTTGTATCTGTTATAAAATTTCTTTGCGTAAATATTTTATTCAATTACGAAATCATAAAACCCAATCGATGCACGTTTGAGTTTCTCCGGAACAAAAGAAATATGTTTTGATTATAAAATAAATGTAATTTACAATTCCGAATTTTTTTATAATAAAAACATTAAATCCGTCGGAAATCCGTCGGTATTTCCGACGGATTACCGACGGATTTAATGTTTTTATTATAAAAAAATTAAATTTTAAAATTCCGAATTATTTTGTTATAAAAACATTAAATCCGTCGGTAATCCGTCGGAAATACCGACGGATTTCCGATGGCTTTAATGTTTTTATAACAAAATAATTCGAAATTGTAAACCAGTCAGTTTTTTATTAAATCCGTCGGTATTCCGTCGGTATTTCCGACGGAATACCGACGGATTTAATGTTTTTATAATAAAATAAATATATTTTAAAAATCCGAAATATTTTATAAAAAAACATTAAATCCGTCGGTATTCCGTCGGTATTTCCGACGGAATACCGACGGAAACCCTAATTTATGCCGCGTACACAACCTCGATCTGATCGAAATACGCGGCAAAATCCGTCGGTATTCCGTCGGTATGCCGTCGGAAACCTGTAATATAATCAGACCCTTCTCCTTCGCGGAGATAGACGGAAAAAACGAAAACAAAATCGGAAAACTCACCGGAAAACCACCTCTATCTCGCCGGAAAAGTGCCGAAATAGCCACCTACGTTTGCCTACTCCACTATACATGAATCCAATGTAAGTTTTTCATAATTTTTGGTTTAGTTTGGAAAATTATAAAATAGGAATTTAGGATGTTAGAAATTTAGGGATTTAGGGATTTAGGATGTTAGAATTTTAGGGATTTAGGGATTTAGGATGTTAGAAATTTAGGGATTTAGGATGTTAGAAATTAAGTTATCGGGTTTTAGAAAATTATTTTCTATTTTAATAAGTATTTGTGGTTTTTAGGGATTTATAACGATTTATAAATTATAAATTATAAATTTGTAAATTTTTAGGAATTTTCGAATTTTAGAATTTGATAATCTATGAATTATAGAATGTAGAGAGTAAGAAAATTTTTTAATTATGCAAATTTTGTGATTTATTGAGTTAACTGATTTTATAAAATTATTTTCCATTTTAATAATTATTTAGGGATTTACAAAGATTTATAACGTCAATAAATTATAAATTTTTAAATTGTTGCAATATTACTAATTTTTTAATTTGTTTAAATTACAAAATCTCAAATTCTCGAAAGATCCTAAATCTATACCAAATATAAATTTATATTTATATTTAAAATTTATGGATAAAATTAACAAGTTTTGGAATTTTGAATCAGAATTAAGAAGTTAATATATGTAAGCAAATTTCAACGGTATGTAATAATTTTGTCAATCGTAGGGACTATGGGCGATTTCATCAATCTACTGGATCCGGTAATTCCAGTAGGGGAGGGAGTCAGTCGCATATCCCAGAGACTGGCTTTCCGGATCCCCAACACCCGTCTCCTCCAATGGGTACACAGCATTCAGCTCCCACGGCCATGACCATTGAGGAGTTTGTTTCGCAACCCGGACGGGATAGGTTGACTCGCCTAGATCCTGATTTGCCACCTAACACGACTTGGTAAGTTTGATTTTAAAATTTATTTGATTATTTTAACTTATTAAAATATTAAACTATGCAAATTGTTTAGGTTTCAATTTACGGGAAACGGGATTACGAGTTCTATCAACGCAATGATGAAGTCGATGCTAGAAAAACCGTATCCCACATACAGTTCGATGCCGGTGGCAGACCAGGAGACCTGGTTTCGGCAATTTGCGGTATGGTTTTTATTTTCCAATTATGATTTTAGATTTTTTTAATACTAAGCTGCGTACGTTTTGTTTCCAGCAAGAATTTACTTGGGAGCAACAGTTGACTGCTCGGGTCCGACGGGAGTTCCACAAAAAGGCCTCCCGAAAGTACTCGTTGAAGATGAACGAGTGGAAGGACAAGTGGTACAAATTAGGAAAGGTCCCGAGGAATTTTCAAGAAGCCCCAACATTATGGGCTGGACTAGTTGCCCATTGGGAACTCGAGGACACGAAAGCGAGCTCCGAAAAACACTCGACTAACCGGAACAGCGACCGGAAGGGGAAGGGACCCGCGACCCATAACCTCGGAGCCACGAGCAAAGCGTCACGTGCGGAAAAACTGGTAATTTTGTAATTATTCAAATAAAAATTTTATAACCCCTTTAAGATTTCAAAATTTAAATTTTCTAACTACTCTCATATTGCCAACAGTTTGAGAAGACCGGTGTGCGTCCGTCCAATCTTGAGTTGATCAAAGATGCGCACACCAACAGAAAGACGGGTGAAATTCAAGATCCGATTGCTCGTGAAATCGTGGCAAACGTGGAGAGGCTCGGGCAGGAGTACCTCCAATCCCAACCGATCGTCGAAGGAACTCCCCCGGCCACAGAAGTTCCACTCGAGAAGATCAACGAGTTCACGTATGAGGTTAGTAACACTGTCACATTTAAACAAATTTAAAATAAATTTGCATATAAACAGCTTACAACATTTATTCATTGATTTTTGTTCGTAGGTTGCGCCTAAGCAAAGAGGTCGTGTGTTTGGCCTCCCGGAAGACAGTTCATCCCCGTCCGTCAATTCTTACCGCTTACATGCAGATAGTAGTTTGAGGGCACAGAATGCCGAGCTTCGCGAGCGTGTGACCGGGTTGGAGGTACGTTGCGCAGAAGATGCAGCTCGCTACGAGGAACAGCAGGCACGCTTGCAGGCAATGGAAGAGCAGATGGCACGAATGCGGGAAATGGAATAGCAGATGGCACGAATGCGGGAAATGGAAGAACGGATGAACGAGTTCTTCCGTAACCGATAGTTTCCGACGGATGTAATATTTTAATTTTCTAAATCACATTTAAAAATTTCGAAACTTAATTTAAAATGTTGTTTTTTTATTTTTATTTTAATTTAATTTTTATTTATATTTAATTTTAATTTAATTTAATTTTAATTTAATTTATTTTCATAAAATTTAATTAAATTAAAATTTTTTTTTAATTAAATAATATATCCGTCGGAAATCCGTCGGTATACGTAGCCGTCGGAAATCCGTCGGTATGTGTAGCCGTCGGAATTCCGTCGGAAAAACAAATCCGTCGGAAATCCGTCGGGTAATCGTATTCCGACTGATTTTATACGGATTTTTGACGGAATCCGTAAATCCCGAATCCGTCGGAAATCCGTCGGAAATTTCCGACGGATTTCCGACGAGATAGAACCGACTGGCCAAAACCGTCGGAATTCCGTCGGAATAGCCCAAATACCGACGGAATGCCGACGGTTTTGGCCGTCGGAATTAATATATATTAGGTTTGATAACTATAATTCATTGTCTAACATTGTCTAAAAGATATTGTAGTATCTAACATTTAATATATCTAAAATTCTCATTTTAGCCTTATCTACATACTTAGTGTTTTGATTTTTTTTACCTTGTTTAACTTGATTAGTTCTTTTTTAATATTTTAAGAGAATAAACAAATCAAAAAAATGATAGATAAACTCGACCCCTTCTTTTATCCTAGCCACTCGCCATTTTCATCTGCATATCTTCACTGCCGCTCTTATTTTTGTCTCCTCTCTTAAAAGTCTGTAATTTCTCCCTTATCGTTCTACAATTCTTTGAATTACGCCATCTGTTTTGTCTAATCCTTTTTCTTCTTTAGAATTTCTTTGTAGATCACACATATTTGAAGATGAGTGATCCTAAGTTACCCAAGAGGCTGTTTCGATATGGTTGTGAACCCGTCAAGAGCAATGTCAATTTTTACTGCTTCATCAAATATTACCACGCGATTATGAAGTTTTGGACATAAATGCTTCTGAGAAAGAGATTCTCTTCAAAACTCAGTTTGGAAAACTACTGAAAGATGGATTCAAGGTCTCGACTTCTGCCGTTTTTCTGCATTATTTGCTTTCTCGTCAATTGCAAACTACAAAGGAACACGAAATCTGGATCCTTTTTGGCAGAAAACCTTTTCGATATTCGATACTAGAGTTTGTTGTGGCTACGAGTTTGAATTGCTCTAATCCTCCGGCTAAATCTAAAGTGGCAGCGAAAATAGGCGACGAAGAGGAAGATGAAGTTGTTCGAGAAGATGGAGATACCGCAGATAGTTCCCTATATTGGTCATAATTGTTTGAATCGGAGGACGAGATTACTCCAGAGCAGATATGTAAGAAACTCAAATTCAGAAAGGTTGATGCTATGAAACGACTCAAGCTCTCTTGCTTACTGTTAGTCAACATTCTCCTTTTACCTACAAGTAGTGATTGTAAGTGATTTAACCTTATTTGTAGTTAACTATGTTCCAATTCTATTGCAATTCTACATTTCAATGAAAGTGAGTGTACTTAACTATTTGTCTGTCGTTTTTTTGTAGCTAAGATTATTGAATCCCATGTTAGCATGATTAAGGACTTGGATGTTTTTCTACAACATCCATGGGGGAGTGAATGCTTTGCCTTCACAATGAAGAGCATACAGACCAAAAACGCAGCCGCTGTGTGTCAACAGTCGATGGCAACTCAAGGGTTCATTCATGGTTTGCAGCTTGTTGCATTGAGTGGTATACCTCAGATAACCTCATTCGCAACATCTGAGAATAACACGAAGAGAAAGAAAATTATTGATTCTGAAGATGAATCTGACAATGAAGAATCAGAGAAACACTAAGCATCGTTATGCGATTAGTTAAAGAGCTCGATGCAGACCAAACAGTAACATTTTCCCTTCTTTTCTTTTATGGTAATTGGATAGTTAACTATTAGAAGAGCAACCATGTCAACTGCAGTGTATTAATAGTTGACTTTCTCTCAAAAGTAGTTGATTAATAGTTAGCTTTCTCTCAAAAGTAGTTGACTACTTAATTCAATCAAATGTGTTTTTTTTTTTCAGGTTAAAGTGACATATACTCTACCTACAGAAAGCCTAGATGGACAAGACTTAACATGGTCTAGAGATCATGAGGATGGCAAAGTTAACTATATGAGAGATCTTCTCGAGAAAAATCATAAGTTCACAAACGCTTCTTGGTCTTGCGGACTTGATGCATCAACTTTCCCTGCTGAGAAAGGGGATAATGTTAATGGAAAAAAGGGGAAAACAAGTGTGTTGCACCAGATGTGAGCTGTCGCAAAAACATAAAAGCAAAGGGAAACAAATCTCAAAATGTCAAGGGTCAAAGATCGGAGAATATAACTCCTCTTACTATGATCGACGTGCAAGATCGTATTGACAACTCAGTAGGTGATCTCATGTTTTCTTTTATTTTATTATATTTAGCTACATATATTGATATTAGTTACAATGATTTACCATCTTCTAGTTGTCTAATCTGACAAGTTGATGGAGAATCTAATAGATTTTGACACCAAGTTCACTGGTTTACTTCAAGATCAAGATATGGCTATTAAGAAGGATCTAAAACATATATCTGACAAGCTAACTCTTCTCTCCGACCAAGTTGATGTACTAAAGTTGCAACAAACTGCTAAGAATGGTGAGACTGAAGTTGGCTAATCCTACCATTAATCGGTTTAGTTAACTATTTTGAAGTGTATACACTTTTTTTTGCTATAGTGAACTTTTAATCTATGTATCCTACTCTTTTTCTTAGTCACATAGGGCCAAGGGTACTACTAAGGCTGATCTCAAGAAGGTGGCTAGCGATACCCCGGTCTTAGCAAAAGATGTTACATCTTCTATCCAACCAGATAATTCTACGTCCGAGGTAATCATATCTGCACACTCTATCACATTTACACATATAGTAAACTACTCTAATAAACTATATGTGCAATAAGTTAATTCATTTAGTTAACTATTTTGTCTATCTATCTTTGTTTTCCACACAAGGACTTTTGGACAAGGATACTCTTGATGCTGATCTTGAGAATCTCATTGGCGATCCCCATGTGCCTGAGAAAGATGTTACACCATCTATCCAACCTGATAACTCTCGAACAGATGTAACTTGATCCACAACCTTTACCATATATACACATATGTGTGAATAACTTGTTCTGTATTGCATTTCTAAGTTCTTATTTTCCCCAGGAACTTGTTACGAAGAATATAATGGATGTAGTAGAGGAAGTATGCAGCAAAAAAATATCACCTAATGATGGCCCTGTGACTGAGAAAGGTGGTGCACAACCTCTCCACACAGAAAATTTACAACCAAATGTAAGACTCTCTTTATTGCACTATATTCTATTTGACCTTCAGATTCGTATCATCTAACATAACCATTTAACTACTTTCATGCTTTTAATTGTAGAAAAAGTTGAGAGTCTCATTTTCAGCGCCCACATTCACCTTGGGACTTACGCAGGATAAAGTTTCTCTTGAAAATGCAACAGTAAAACAAGTAACCATTAACTCAACCGATGATCCTCCAAGAAACAAAAAACTACGAAACTAAGATAAAAAAGAAAGCTGCCACCAGTCCTTCCAGACAAAAACTTTCCATCCGCCAAACAACCGAATACAAGCTTAGTTGTCTTCACTCATCATACCCCCATCCCTAAAGTAGATGACAATATGTTTGAGATGCTTCTCAAGATGCTAGAAAAATCAAGGTTAGCTCGAATAGTTAGCATAGTTTACTATCTAAAGTCGAATAGCTGACTATTTATATTCTTATCTTCTCCTAGCTCGAATAGTTACCATAATTAACTATCTAAAGTCGAATAGTTGACTACATAGATTCTTATCTTCTCTCAGCTCGAATAGTTGGCATAGTTGACTATCTATAATCTAATAGTTGATTACATATATTCTTATTTTCTCCTAAGTCTGTCAAACTAGGGAAATCATTAACAGTTTCCAAAGCTTGTTTTATGGAGTTATGGAAACAAGCCATGCCTTCCTCAGTCAACGTATGTCAACTTCCTTCCCTCTACAATAAATCTATTAAAAGTCAAATTGTTGAAAAATAAAAATTTTCGTTATTTTTGTGTTTACCATTTGAATCACAGTTGATGGATAATCTCGTCTTACTCCTTCGTGATCGTTTCTTAGAGGATTTTAAAGTTGTTGTGGCTGTCTATAAAATGTACCCAAACACTAAGAACAAAAGCTACAAGATTCCGAACAAGGTTTCGAAATATGTTGGCAAGGACCACCAATGGTGCACGGATGTCGAGCATCTCTACTGCCCATATATCATTCATGACCATTGGGTCGGTCTTTGCATCGATCTATCTTCCCATGAGATTACCGTACTACAACCACACTCTACAAAATTCGCCCTCACAGAACTTAACAAGTAACTACTTCCCCATGCTGAGTCGTTACCATTTGTCATAAAAAATGTGCTACCAATGCTGAAATGAAGGCAGATATGACTAACCAATTCACTATCACCAGCTATGCGGGTGAATGGGAAATCAAAAGCAAAGGTAGAGTAGCTATATTTTACAGAAAACTTATTTATAGCTAACTAAATTCTAATGACCTGCTTATCTCTACCTAACTATTTCAAATATAATGTAGGTTCACATGGCATCACAGCTATGTTACTACTTGAGCTACGTGCATCTACTACACTTACTTTTTCAGCTAACCTCGACGAAGCAAGTGTCATAGATATTGGGAAGAACTATGGTGTTGAGCTTTTCCAGAAATTTAATTCTCCTTTGCCTTTACGTATTGGTTAACGTTTGCATTTTTTACAAAAATATCAGTTTTCAGAATTATTTGCTTCGTACTCGTTTGGGTATTTAACATCTTCTTTGTGAATGTCATCAAACTTTTTTTTGGATTTAATACCCTTTTTGGAATTCATTTAACTGCTGAAGTTAAAAGAGCAGTTTTTGATCTTCTTCCATGCAACTAGCAGTCTCTGAAACTCATTTGACTGTTTTTTTTACATAGTACACAATTCCATTTACATAGAAAAAAGTTTAGTTCGAACTAGAGTCGAGTGAAAACACAATCTTTGTTCGCATAGTTAACTATTACCATTACCATTAATGACCATTTAACTTCGAATAGTTGACTACATATCCCAAAAAACTTCAAAACTGAACAATCCTTATAAGCCTCTAAGTAACAGATTTACTTATAAAATGAGAACCTAAATAAAAAAAAATACTCCTAAAAAAAATCATCAAATTCATCTTTTTAAACATACTGTATAAACTGAAAACCTCAAAAACCAACAACATTCATCAACTTCATCAAATGTAAACGACTGGAAAAAAAAACATCATCTCCCATTCAAGTACAAAACTTGAATCTTTTATTACACTTCCTGTAACACCCGTGAATCAGAAATACGTTTTTGATGGGTGTGTCGCGCGACACACAGGCTTTGTGTCGCGCGACACATATTGAAATTGGACCGGCAGTTTGGTTCCAATTGGCCGGTTTGGCGGGCCGGTTTAGGCGAAACCCTAGGGCTTCGCTATAAAAGGGGGTGGCCGCGTTTTTTTTCCAGAAAAGTTCCAGAAAGTTTCCAGAAAAGTTCCCGGGAAGTTCCAGAGAGATTTGTGAGCGGGGATTTGCTGTAGGGCTCTGGAGTTTGTTCTGGAGGCTTGTTCTTGATCTGTGGGTGTTGTAGATCGTGATTTTGGAAAAGGATTCTCGGTTTCTAGAGATCCGTTCTTCGTGTTCTTCGTGTTCTTCGCGTTCTTCATCCTTTTTCTTCCAGATCCAGGTGAGTGCGTGACCAAAGGCCCTCGGAATTAGGATTTGATGGAATACGGTTGCTTTTTGCTTGTATTTCGTGTTTGGGTGTTGATTTTGTGCAGGAGATTGGTAAAATCGGGTGGGGAATCGATCAATCTGAGGATTGAGCGATTCTGCGATTTCTGGGCTTTGTGTCGCGCGACACAGCCTGTGTCGAGCGACACAGCCTGTGTCTAGCGCCAGACCGATCACATGTATATTTCTCACTAGAACATCACTGTGTAGCAACCAGTACATTCAACGACAGAAGTACACTAAATTGTCAACTATATACATCATTTTAGTATATGCAGATAGCTTACATATTGTATTCGTCTAGTTAACTATTTTCAATTATGTCTACGACCAAAATAGTCAGCTATGAACTCCTATAGTTGACTGTTTTCCCAATAAGTGAAATGAATATATTAATCATACTTCTGCAGTCCATTGTATATGCTCCCATGACGATCTGATACAAATACCAAATCAGAAGCGTCAGTTATATTCCGTGTCAAGCATCTGAAAAACCACTCCCACGACTTATCATTCTCGCCGTCAACGATCCCATATGCGATTGAAAATATATGGAAATACCATCTTGAGCACTCACTACAAGAATAAGCCAATATAGCTATAAATTTTGTGACAATAATGATTTGTAGCAAAAATTAGCTACAAACTGTTACAATTTTGTTACTAACATATAAAGTAAGTCGATTGTAGCATTTTCGTAATAATTTGTGGATAATTTGTTACGATATTACAGAAAATAGCTATATCATAATAAGTACTTTTATGTCGCTTGCTCGAAAATTTCAACTTTGTGAGGTACATCTGTGGTCAAACTGTGTCATAAGTCACAACAATGACTTTAACCCAAACTTTAACTTCTTCTATGTGATTTAATTAGAGATATTGTATGTTCACAAAACCTAAAGAATTACAAAATTATGTTTCTCGTTTTTCTTACATAAAAGTTATGTAAATTCTAATTTAATATTATAGAATATAAATAGTCATATATTTATTACTTTCTATTGCCAATAATAATGTAATTAAAATTAATCATAATATAAAAGAGCGTAGAAATAAATTTAGAGAAATAACATGTGGTAAATCACTATTTGCTAAAAATAGAAATGATTTCTAAATTTATAATTCTTCAGTTAACAAATATAAAAAACAAAGTACATGGCAAAGCAAAGTTGTAGTTTCTTTTCTTTTTTAAAAGGATATAAGAATTGTCTCAATATTAATATGAATTATTTCTTAAGAATTTGAAATAATTTATATTCATAATCCAAAATAAGTGATCCGCTTGAAAATATATAGCTTCATAATAATTTTTAAGAAACTATATATATATATATATAGCTTCATAATCGTACTTAGTTACTTACATTTAAGAAAAAGACAATTATTTTCAAAAAGAACAGAGTGGACCTCATGTGTTCCTCGTACATTTGACGTAAATCGTATCTGCATGGACTAATAAAGTAACTGATTTTTTTTCTGGAATTCTAATTTTCTCTCGTCAGAAAAGAAAAAAACTAATTGGTTGTTATTGAAAGTTTTATGTTTTTTTTTTTGAAACAACGAAAGTTTAATGTTTCACACAAATGACTATTAGTTATTTTTTTACGTCAGCACGTAATTAATTAGCTTCTAGCTTCTGTTTTTAACTAATAGTTTTAATTATATGTAAATTTTAATTTCCAACGCCATTATTTTTTTAGTCCAGTTAACTAAGCTACATTTACAACTTGTTTACCATCTAATGTAATTATCTGATTACATATAGCGTCTGAAAAAAAAAACAGAAAGATTTGTGTTATATTTATATATTATGCAACAAATATTAGAAAACTGAAATAATACAACTAAAATCAAATAATCTACTGAAATAGTCAAAGACACTTCCATTGTTTTCGTTTGATAGTTTATTATTTGTTTATTCTTATTTATTTCAGTTACTCGACTAATTTCGTTTGAAATAATCAAAATGTTTTATATTTATAACAAATATAGAAAGATATAATTACAAATATCTAGGTTCTCTATCACTATAATTAAATGCAAAGCAAAATCAAAGAAATGTATTGGCTTTTCAATGTTGTTAAGACATACAAAATCGAAATATTGTTACATCAAAGAGCTGTCATTGGTTGTAATTTTTCAGATTGTGGAAAAGGTGAGAATCGAATGTGTAAGGCATGAGTCATTTACGTCATGACTCATTTACCAAACAAGTAGACATGTCACCATTACTGTACAAAGAATGTCTTCCACTTAACATATGGTTTTCTTGAGTCATTTTGTTTTCCTTACTATATACAAAAAACAAAAAAAAATTCATTGTGTCTTAAGTTTTCCCGTTTTCGTATGATTTAATAAAGGCCAATGCTTATTTGCCATAAAAATTATTAATGGTTGATGCAACTTGCAAGAACATTGGTAACTTGTTAGGTGAGGTTTCATCTTTTTGAATTAGTGATTATCGGTTAAATATTCTCACAAGAATGATTTTTTTTTTGTTTGTTCTCAATTGTTTTCTGTAATATTGTATGATGCTTTTTGAAGTAGTTACATTTAAACCTTGAGTTACAATGGTAGATTTAGCGTTTGACTCAAAAACAAGTTAAAAAAAAAAAAAAAAAAAGAATTTGAGTTTTTTCAAAAACCTGTATTAATTACTATAGCGAAACTAGCTATGCAACACAAATAAATTTTGTTTTGGCGATATAATGATACAGATGATTCAAAGACAGTAGTTTTAACTATCTCATATATTTTGTTTTGTTTTGGTGCAACGTTTTCTTAACACATTTCAGGCCTTGGGATTAGAATTCCCATTAATATTGCGTTTGACCCAAAAACAAGTTAGCTTAACACATATTAAGTGCGGCTTGATTGTATGTATAGTACTCTTTAAAAACCTTTAATTTGTTAAAAGAATGAATAATGATAATGGAGAAACATAGATTAATGTTTATTGAGGCTACTTTTAACATCCACACATACTGAGTGAGGCTACTTTAAACATGCAGAGAAGAAGTCATAACACAAATCGAGCGTACTTTAACATCCAGAGACATAATCATGAGAAAAACACCGAAGTAATCAAATCAATTACGGCTCATATACTAGATTATGTTTATTGAGCTTTTACTTTTAACATCCACAGAAGAAGTCACACATACTGAGGCTACTTTAAACAAGTCATAACACAAATCGAGCTTACTTTAACATAACACATGAGAAAAACACCAAAGTAATAAAAAGGGGTAAATTAATAGCTTCGAGAGAGAACCCCTTCTCCTCCGCAGACTCCTTAGTCTTGTTGGTCCGACGAGATAGCTAAGCAATGAAATTAAGTAATGACAAGTTCCACCTTTATTTAATCAAGAAACAAAAAACAAGAACCAAGGAAAAATTAAGGTACCTGGGACAGTAGAGCCATAATATAAACCATGGTCAGGTATGACTCTAGTGGGTTCCGGTAAAGGCTCAGCAAGTACCTTCCATCCTCCGACGTCAGTTCCACTAAGTTTCAGGGCCCTCGCTGCTGCGTCTTTTCCGTAAAAATAAATATAAGCCCAACTGTAAAAAAGAAAGAAAAATACAAGTTTTGTTTAGCCAGCTGGGAAAAATTCACAACTGGTGGGAGGAAGAGGCCAGAAAACCTTTCGAGAACATTGGTCCGGGAGTTTTTTGAGAGAAACAAATCTGTGATCTCGCCACATGAAGAGAAAAGTCTAATCAATGCACTTTTGACATGATCCAAAGGAAGGGAAGTGTCATATCCCTTGATGCAAATCATAGTGCTACTGCAATAAGTTGAATAATGGGTGGCATCAACACAAGAACACAAAATCTTAAAAAAAATAAGCATCAATTTGACCTCTGTTTTCGGTCGTGTGCGGCTCTGATAGCACCCGCTAGATTAGGATCAATCGTAGACTTTATTTTCGGTAAAGACTGAATAACTGCAATCCATCCTCCCAGGTCACGTCCATTAAGTGCCAGGGCATGCTTTTCTGAGTCTTTTCCCTCGATATAAACGAAAGCACATCTGTGACAACAAAAAGGTTTTTTTAGCTTAGCATTAAACATGAAACAGAATTCACAAAACAGAGAAGCTTGCAAACCTGTTGAGAAGATTGGTTACAGGGTCTCTGGGAACTTCAACCTCACGGACTACTCCACATGAGTAGAAATGGTTACGCAATACATCCTTGATGTCATCCGCAGGAAGCGAAGTGTCGTATCCCTCAACGGAAATCCTAAAGCAACTGCAATAATATGAATATTGTAATCAACACAAGAACACATGTAACATATACAAAATCTCCACACAAAACAAAAAAAAAAAAAAAACCATCAATTTTTTTACCCGCTTATGGCGTCCTCGAAGAAGATTCTCATATTAGTATCAAAATTCTCAGGCCTGTTCCACACAAAACACTACCGTAGAAAATATCTAATCAGAAATCCAACTTAATCATATTTTTCTTACACAAACAAGAAAAATTCTGTTTTGTGATAAAATAACAATTAACTTGAGTAAGAAAAGATCTCATCCGAAATCCAACTAACATATTTCTTACACAAGTAAGAAAAAAAAACCATTAACAGGGCCGAGTAAGAAAATATCTCATCCGAAAACACTATAGTAGACAAGTGATCTCTTAATTACACAAGTAAAATTTGAGAAAAATAACAATTAACAGAGAATCGGGACTGCTTAAGAAAAGATCTCATCAGAAGCCCTAATAGTTTTCTTACATAAGTAAAATTTGTGGAAAAAAACCATTAACAGAGAGAAACAAGACTGTGTAAGAAATCAGAAAAGATCTAATCAGAAATCCTAATACTTTTCTTACTTTGTGTAAAAAAAAAATAAAAAAAACCAATTAACAGAGAGAAACAAGACTGAGTAAGAAAAGATCTGATCAGAAACACACACTATAGTAGAAATGATCTAATCAGAAATTTGCGAACAGAGAAACTTGAGTAACAAAAAGCCATAGAGGAGACAAATATTACATCCGCTTTGGCGTACTCTTCCATTGAGATTTTGTCAAGAGCCATGACTCGCTTGAGATAGTTTTCTTGAGTTTTTCTTTTTTATCAGATGAGGAAGAAGAAGCTCTTTACTTGTGTGATGTAACAAGAGGAAGAAGCTCTTTATATAATCATCATCAGATAAGACCACACGTGTCACTCTCTAATCTTGTGTTTTGACATTTGGGCCTTGGGCCAATTAATCAATTTCAGATCTGTAATTATTTGATTTTGCTAAAATTTGGTATTTTAAACTTCTTTGTAGATACTTACTCTTTTATCTTATATTGTTATATAGTTAACTAATTAATCTAGTTACCTTTACATTGCCACATGCATTAATGCATAACATATTCTGTAACGTCTCATAAATCTATCAAACATAACTATAAATATAAAAACACGCCTACATTATCTAATAAAGCTGAAATCATTTACCATTACTAATCAATTCTTCTTCTTTTTTTAACAAGAAAATTAAAGAGAAAATCACTCGGATAATTAATCAAAGAGAAATCTAACAAGAAGAGGAAAAAGCTCTTTATATAATAAGATCCACACATGTGACTAGAATGGCTCCATTTTGACATTTGGGACAATTAATCAATTTCAGATCTATAATTATTTAATTTTGGTTTTTTAGCTAAAAATTGGTATTTTACCTTTTTTGTAGATACACTTTTATCTTGTTTATAGATAAATGAATCTAATTAGCTTTACTTTGGCACATGCATGAATGTATAACATATATTTTATAGTGTCTCATAGTGTATATATATAACACAAACATATTTTATGCATGAATGTATAACTTACTATTTTTTATTACTGAAATAACCTATTCTATATTTTTTTCTTTCATAATATCAAAATTCTCCTTCGCAGACTCTGCCGAAACATTAGCAGACTCTGCCGAAACATTGGTAGACTCTGTCGAAATATTGGTAGACTCTACCGATGTATTGGCAAATATGCCAATATCTAAAAATACGTAGACTCTGCCGAACATTGACATACTCTCCCGAAGCATTGGCAGACTCTGCCGAACATTGGCAGACTCTGCCGAACCATTGACAGACTCTTAGTTGACTACATAGATTCTTATCTTCTCCCAGCTCGAATAGTTACCATAGTTAACTATCTAAAGTCGAATAGTTGACTACATAGATTTTTATCTTCTCCCAGCTCGAATAGTTGGCATAGTTGACTATCTATAATCTAATAGTTGATTACGTATATTCTTATTTTCTCCTAAGTCTGTCAAACTAGGGAAATCATTAACAGTTTCCAAAGCTTGTTTTATGGAGTTATGGAAACAAGCCATGCCTTCCTCAGTCAATGTATGTCAACTTCCTTCCCTCTACAATAAATCTATTAAAAGTCAAATTGTTGAAAAATAAAGATTTTCGTTATTTTTGTTTACATTTGAATCACAGTTGATGGATAATCTCGTCTTACTCCTTCGTGATCGTTTCTTAGAGGATTTTAAAGTTGGAGTGACTAAGCCTATTGATTTCATGGAGGTTGACTTTGTTGTGGCTGTCTATAAAATGTACCCAAACGCTAAGAACAAAAGCTACAAGATTCCGAACAAGGTTTCAAAATACGTTGGCAAGGACCACCAATGGTGCACGGATGTCGAGCATCTCTACTGCCCATATATCATTCATGACCATTGGGTCGGTCTTTGCATCGATCTATCTTCCCATGAGAATACCGTACTACAACCACACTCTACAAAATTCGCCCTCACAGAACTTAACAAGTAGCTACTTCCTCTTGTTGAGTCGTTACCATTTGTCATAACAAAATGTGCTACCAATGCTGAAATGAAGGCAGATATGACTAACCAGTTCACTATCACCAGCTATGCGGACGAATGGGAAATCAAAAGCAAAGGTAGAGTAATATTCAAATGACCTGCTTGTCTCTACCTAACTATTTCAATTATAATGTAGGTTCACATGGCATCACAGCTATGTTACTACTTGAGCTACGTGCATCTACTACACTTACTTTTTCAGCTAACCTCGACGAAGCAAGTGTCATAGATGTTGGGAAGAACTATGGTGTTGAGCTTTTCCAGAAAATTTAATTCTCCTTTGCCTTTACGTATTGGTTAACGTTTGCATTTTTTACGAAAATATCAGTTTTCAAAATTATTTGCTTCGTACTCGTTTGGGTATTTAACATCTTCTTTATGAATGTCATCAAACTTTTTTTTTGTCTTTAATACCCTTTTTGGAATTCATTTAACTGCTGAAGTTAAAAGAGCAGTTTTTGATCTTCTTCCATGCAACTAGCAGTCTCTGAAACTCATTTGACTGTTTTTTTTTTTACATAGTACACAATTCCATTTACATAGAAAAAAGTTTAGTTCGAACTAGAGTCGAGTGAAAACACAATCTTTGTTCGCATAGTTAAGTATTACAATTACCATTAATGACCATTTAACTTCGAATAGTTGACTACATATCCCAAAAAACTTCAAAACTGAACAATCCTTATAAGCCTCTAAGTAACAGATTTACTTATAAAATGAGAACCTAAATAAAAAAAAATACTCCTAAAAAAAATCATCAAATTCATCTTTTTAAACATACTGTATAAACTGAAAACCTCAAAAACCAACAACATTCATCAACTTCATCAAATGTAAACGACTGGAAAAAAAAACATCATCTCACATTCAAGTACAAAACTTGAATCTTTTATTACACTTCCCTTAAATAAAAATAAAAAAAAGTCTCCTCAATCTAGCCACCATACTAGCAATAAATATTCTTTTTTAGAGTCTCAAACCCTGCTCCTTAATAGGCATCTTGCATGAAACCTTATAGTGTCCTTTGCAAAGGCACCTTGTGCACAATCGTGCTCCATTCTTCGACTTTTTTGCTGAATTAAAACACCCACAAATTCAGTTAGCCATTTACAATTCTATTTTCTACTCATAGTTGACTATTCATACAGTTTACCATAGCTATTGTCGTTCTCAAACATCCTATTTAATAGATATAGCTGACTATTCCAACAACCAAAATTCTTAAATACCTTAAATTCGCCGGTTGACAGGATTCTCAATTTCTTTGGCCGACCTGGTGGACGATGCATAACAGGCGGGTTCAACACAGACCTATCAGCTACGTCCACAGTATCTTCAGTCGTAGGAACAGGATAAATTGTTCCCTCATATGCAGCTCGCCAAACACTAGTAGAATACACATCCCCTACAAGCTTCTCAGTAGACACATCTAAGTCTGAGGCAACTGCCAATGCGTGACTGCAAGGAATGAGCATCAACTGAAACTCGCGACAGCTACTGGTTCTCCTCTTAATTAAGGTCCACGATGAATATTTCCCCTTTCTTGGTTTGGACTTCAAATTCATCGGCATTGATGGCTCGAACAGTCATGGATGTTGAGAAAAAGAAATTAGCTTCCATTTTATCCCGCACTTTAGGAGTCACTGCGCACTTTTCAGTTGCGGCTGCTGCTCGACGCCTCGCGAACCATCCCACAAGACTTGTTCTCAACGCCTCAACCATAGAGACTATGGGGAATTCAAGAACATTGTTGAGGGACTCTGCAATGTTAGTTGTCATAACATTGTATCTCATTCCCGTAAAGTGAGAGCGGGTCCAATGTGCAAATCCCAACTGTTGAAGATATTCAGCACAGTTTTTATCAACCGCTTGTAGCTCTGCAAACACTTTGTAGAACTCACCCATGGTAAATTTCCTAGCATATAGAGCCATCAGAGTAGGCAACCTCTTTCCTTTGAAGTGCTCATCAATATTCCTTGCTAGATGCACCACACAAGCGCCATGTCCAGCCGATGGGTACACCCGAAAGCAAAAGAACAGCACTGTGTAGCAACCAGTACATTCAACGACAGAAGTACACTAAATAGTCAACTATATACATCATTTTAGTATATGCAGATAGCTTACATATTGTATTCGTCTAGTTAACTATTTTCAATTATGTCTACGACCAAAATAGTCAGCTATGAACTCCTATAGTTGACTATTTTCCCAATAAGTGAAATGAAGATATTAATCATACTTCTGCAGTCCATTGTATATGCTCACATGACGATTTGATACAAATACCAAATAAGAAGCGTCAGGTATGTTCCGTGTCAAGCATCTGAAAAACCACTTCCACGAGTTATCATTCTCGCCGTCAACGATCCCATATGCGATTGAAAATATCTGGAAATACCATCTTGAGCACTCACTACAAGAATAAGCCAATATAGCTATAAATTTTGTGACAATAATGATTTGTAGCAAAAATTAGCTACAAACTGTTACAATTTTGTTACTAACATATAAAGTAAGTCGATTGTAGCATTTTCGTAATAATTTGTGGATAATTTGTTACGATATTACAGAAAATAGCTATATCATAATAAGTACTTTTATGTCGCTTGCTCGAAAGTTTCAACTTTGTGAGGTACATCTGTGGTCAAACTGTGTCATAAGTCACAACAATGACTTTAACCCAAACTTTAACTTCTTCTATGTGATTTAATTAGAGATATTGTATGTTCACAAAACCTAAAGAATTACAAAATTATGTTTCTCGTTTTTTCTACATAAAAAATTATGTAAATTCTAATTTAATATTATAGAATATAAATAGTCATATATTTATTACTTTCTATTGCCAATAATAATGTAATTAAAATTAATCAAAATATAAAGGAGCGTAGAAATAAATTTAGAGAAATAACATGTGGTAAATCACTATTTGCTAAAAATAGAAATGATTTCTAAATTTATAATTCTTCAGTTAACAAATATAAAAAACAAAGTACATGGCAAAGCAAAGTTGTAGTTTCTTTTCTTTTTTTAAAGGATATAAGAATTGTCTCAATATTAATATGAATTATTTCTTAAGAATTTGAAATAATTTATATTCATAATCCAAAATAAGTGATCCGCTTGAAAATATATAGCTTCATAATAATTTTTAAGAAACTATATATATATATAGCTTCATAATCGTACTTAGTTACTTACATTTAAGAAAAAGACAATTATTTTCGAAAAGAACAGAGTGGACCCCATGTGTTCCTCGTACATTTGACGTAAATCGTGTCTGCATGGACTAATAAAGTAACTGACTTTTTTTCTGGGATTCTAATTTTCTCTCATCAGAAAAGAAAAAAACTAATTGGTTGTTATTGAAAGTTTTATGTTTTTTTTTTTTGAAACAACGAAAGTTTAATGTTTTCACACAAATGACTATTAGTTATTTTTTTACGTCAGCACGTAATTAATTAGCTTCTAGCTTCTGTTTTTAACTAATAGTTTTAATTATATGTAAATTTTAATTTCCAACGCCATTATTTTTTTAGTCCAGTTAACTAAGCTACATTTACAACTTGTTTACCATCTAATGTAATTATCTGATTACATATAGCGTCTGAAAAAAAAAAACAGAAAGATTTGTGTTATATTTATATATTATGCAACAAATATTAGAAAACTGAAATAATACAACTAAAATCAAATAATCTACTGAAATAGTCAAAGACACTTCCATTGTTTTCGTTTGATAGTTTATTATTTGTTTATTCTTATTTATTTCAGTTACTCGACTAATTTCGTTTGAAATAATCAAAATGTTTTATATTTATAACAAATATAGAAAGATATAATTACAAATATCTAGGTTCTCTATCACTATAATTAAATGCAAAGCAAAATCAAAGAAATGTATTGGCTTTTCAATGTTGTTAAGACATACAAAATCGAAATATTGTTACATCAAAGAGCTGTCATTGGTTGTAATTTTTCAGATTGTGGAAAAGGTGAGAATCGAATGTGTAAGGCATGAGTCATTTACGTCATGACTCATTTACCAAACAAGTAGACATGTCACCATTACTGTACAAAGAATGTCTTCCACTTAACATATGGTTTTCTTGAGTCATTTTGTTTTCCTTACTATATACAAAAAACAAAAAAAAATTCATTGTGTCTTAAGTTTTCCCGTTTTCGTATGATTTAATAAAGGCCAATGCTTATTTGCCATAAAAATTATTAATGGTTGATGCAACTTGCAAGAACATTGGTAACTTGTTAGGTGAGGTTTCATCTTTTTGAATTAGTGATTATCGGTTAAATATTCTCACAAGAATGATTTTTTTTTTGTTTGTTCTCAATTGTTTTCTGTAATATTGTATGATGCTTTTTGAAGTAGTTACATTTAAACCTTGAGTTACAATGGTAGATTTAGCGTTTGACTCAAAAACAAGTTAAAAAAAAAAAAAAAAAAAGAATTTGAGTTTTTTCAAAAACCTGTATTAATTACTATAGCGAAACTAGCTATGCAACACAAATAAATTTTGTTTTGGCGATATAATGATACAGATGATTCAAAGACAGTAGTTTTAACTATCTCATATATTTTGTTTTGTTTTGGTGCAACGTTTTCTTAACACATTTCAGGCCTTGGGATTAGAATTCCCATTAATATTGCGTTTGACCCAAAAACAAGTTAGCTTAACACATATTAAGTGCGGCTTGATTGTATGTATAGTACTCTTTAAAAACCTTTAATTTGTTAAAAGAATGAATAATGATAATGGAGAAACATAGATTAATGTTTATTGAGGCTACTTTTAACATCCACACATACTGAGTGAGGCTACTTTAAACATGCAGAGAAGAAGTCATAACACAAATCGAGCGTACTTTAACATCCAGAGACATAATCATGAGAAAAACACCGAAGTAATCAAATCAATTACGGCTCATATACTAGATTATGTTTATTGAGCTTTTACTTTTAACATCCACAGAAGAAGTCACACATACTGAGGCTACTTTAAACAAGTCATAACACAAATCGAGCTTACTTTAACATAACACATGAGAAAAACACCAAAGTAATAAAAAGGGGTAAATTAATAGCTTCGAGAGAGAACCCCTTCTCCTCCGCAGACTCCTTAGTCTTGTTGGTCCGACGAGATAGCTAAGCAATGAAATTAAGTAATGACAAGTTCCACCTTTATTTAATCAAGAAACAAAAAACAAGAACCAAGGAAAAATTAAGGTACCTGGGACAGTAGAGCCATAATATAAACCATGGTCAGGTATGACTCTAGTGGGTTCCGGTAAAGGCTCAGCAAGTACCTTCCATCCTCCGACGTCAGTTCCACTAAGTTTCAGGGCCCTCGCTGCTGCGTCTTTTCCGTAAAAATAAATATAAGCCCAACTGTAAAAAAGAAAGAAAAATACAAGTTTTGTTTAGCCAGCTGGGAAAAATTCACAACTGGTGGGAGGAAGAGGCCAGAAAACCTTTCGAGAACATTGGTCCGGGAGTTTTTTGAGAGAAACAAATCTGTGATCTCGCCACATGAAGAGAAAAGTCTAATCAATGCACTTTTGACATGATCCAAAGGAAGGGAAGTGTCATATCCCTTGATGCAAATCATAGTGCTACTGCAATAAGTTGAATAATGGGTGGCATCAACACAAGAACACAAAATCTTAAAAAAAATAAGCATCAATTTGACCTCTGTTTTCGGTCGTGTGCGGCTCTGATAGCACCCGCTAGATTAGGATCAATCGTAGACTTTATTTTCGGTAAAGACTGAATAACTGCAATCCATCCTCCCAGGTCACGTCCATTAAGTGCCAGGGCATGCTTTTCTGAGTCTTTTCCCTCGATATAAACGAAAGCACATCTGTGACAACAAAAAGGTTTTTTTAGCTTAGCATTAAACATGAAACAGAATTCACAAAACAGAGAAGCTTGCAAACCTGTTGAGAAGATTGGTTACAGGGTCTCTGGGAACTTCAACCTCACGGACTACTCCACATGAGTAGAAATGGTTACGCAATACATCCTTGATGTCATCCGCAGGAAGCGAAGTGTCGTATCCCTCAACGGAAATCCTAAAGCAACTGCAATAATATGAATATTGTAATCAACACAAGAACACATGTAACATATACAAAATCTCCACACAAAACAAAAAAAAAAAAAAAACCATCAATTTTTTTACCCGCTTATGGCGTCCTCGAAGAAGATTCTCATATTAGTATCAAAATTCTCAGGCCTGTTCCACACAAAACACTACCGTAGAAAATATCTAATCAGAAATCCAACTTAATCATATTTTTCTTACACAAACAAGAAAAATTCTGTTTTGTGATAAAATAACAATTAACTTGAGTAAGAAAAGATCTCATCCGAAATCCAACTAACATATTTCTTACACAAGTAAGAAAAAAAAACCATTAACAGGGCCGAGTAAGAAAATATCTCATCCGAAAACACTATAGTAGACAAGTGATCTCTTAATTACACAAGTAAAATTTGAGAAAAATAACAATTAACAGAGAATCGGGACTGCTTAAGAAAAGATCTCATCAGAAGCCCTAATAGTTTTCTTACATAAGTAAAATTTGTGGAAAAAAACCATTAACAGAGAGAAACAAGACTGTGTAAGAAATCAGAAAAGATCTAATCAGAAATCCTAATACTTTTCTTACTTTGTGTAAAAAAAAAATAAAAAAAACCAATTAACAGAGAGAAACAAGACTGAGTAAGAAAAGATCTGATCAGAAACACACACTATAGTAGAAATGATCTAATCAGAAATTTGCGAACAGAGAAACTTGAGTAACAAAAAGCCATAGAGGAGACAAATATTACATCCGCTTTGGCGTACTCTTCCATTGAGATTTTGTCAAGAGCCATGACTCGCTTGAGATAGTTTTCTTGAGTTTTTCTTTTTTATCAGATGAGGAAGAAGAAGCTCTTTACTTGTGTGATGTAACAAGAGGAAGAAGCTCTTTATATAATCATCATCAGATAAGACCACACGTGTCACTCTCTAATCTTGTGTTTTGACATTTGGGCCTTGGGCCAATTAATCAATTTCAGATCTGTAATTATTTGATTTTGCTAAAATTTGGTATTTTAAACTTCTTTGTAGATACTTACTCTTTTATCTTATATTGTTATATAGTTAACTAATTAATCTAGTTACCTTTACATTGCCACATGCATTAATGCATAACATATTCTGTAACGTCTCATAAATCTATCAAACATAACTATAAATATAAAAACACGCCTACATTATCTAATAAAGCTGAAATCATTTACCATTACTAATCAATTCTTCTTCTTTTTTTAACAAGAAAATTAAAGAGAAAATCACTCGGATAATTAATCAAAGAGAAATCTAACAAGAAGAGGAAAAAGCTCTTTATATAATAAGATCCACACATGTGACTAGAATGGCTCCATTTTGACATTTGGGACAATTAATCAATTTCAGATCTATAATTATTTAATTTTGGTTTTTTAGCTAAAAATTGGTATTTTACCTTTTTTGTAGATACACTTTTATCTTGTTTATAGATAAATGAATCTAATTAGCTTTACTTTGGCACATGCATGAATGTATAACATATATTTTATAGTGTCTCATAGTGTATATATATAACACAAACATATTTTATGCATGAATGTATAACTTACTATTTTTTATTACTGAAATAACCTATTCTATATTTTTTTCTTTCATAATATCAAAATTCTCCTTCGCAGACTCTGCCGAAACATTAGCAGACTCTGCCGAAACATTGGTAGACTCTGTCGAAATATTGGTAGACTCTACCGATGTATTGGCAAATATGCCAATATCTAAAAATACGTAGACTCTGCCGAACATTGACATACTCTCCCGAAGCATTGGCAGACTCTGCCGAACATTGGCAGACTCTGCCGAACCATTGACAGACTCTTAGTTGACTACATAGATTCTTATCTTCTCCCAGCTCGAATAGTTACCATAGTTAACTATCTAAAGTCGAATAGTTGACTACATAGATTTTTATCTTCTCCCAGCTCGAATAGTTGGCATAGTTGACTATCTATAATCTAATAGTTGATTACGTATATTCTTATTTTCTCCTAAGTCTGTCAAACTAGGGAAATCATTAACAGTTTCCAAAGCTTGTTTTATGGAGTTATGGAAACAAGCCATGCCTTCCTCAGTCAATGTATGTCAACTTCCTTCCCTCTACAATAAATCTATTAAAAGTCAAATTGTTGAAAAATAAAGATTTTCGTTATTTTTGTTTACATTTGAATCACAGTTGATGGATAATCTCGTCTTACTCCTTCGTGATCGTTTCTTAGAGGATTTTAAAGTTGGAGTGACTAAGCCTATTGATTTCATGGAGGTTGACTTTGTTGTGGCTGTCTATAAAATGTACCCAAACGCTAAGAACAAAAGCTACAAGATTCCGAACAAGGTTTCAAAATACGTTGGCAAGGACCACCAATGGTGCACGGATGTCGAGCATCTCTACTGCCCATATATCATTCATGACCATTGGGTCGGTCTTTGCATCGATCTATCTTCCCATGAGAATACCGTACTACAACCACACTCTACAAAATTCGCCCTCACAGAACTTAACAAGTAGCTACTTCCTCTTGTTGAGTCGTTACCATTTGTCATAACAAAATGTGCTACCAATGCTGAAATGAAGGCAGATATGACTAACCAGTTCACTATCACCAGCTATGCGGACGAATGGGAAATCAAAAGCAAAGGTAGAGTAATATTCAAATGACCTGCTTGTCTCTACCTAACTATTTCAATTATAATGTAGGTTCACATGGCATCACAGCTATGTTACTACTTGAGCTACGTGCATCTACTACACTTACTTTTTCAGCTAACCTCGACGAAGCAAGTGTCATAGATGTTGGGAAGAACTATGGTGTTGAGCTTTTCCAGAAAATTTAATTCTCCTTTGCCTTTACGTATTGGTTAACGTTTGCATTTTTTACGAAAATATCAGTTTTCAAAATTATTTGCTTCGTACTCGTTTGGGTATTTAACATCTTCTTTATGAATGTCATCAAACTTTTTTTTTGTCTTTAATACCCTTTTTGGAATTCATTTAACTGCTGAAGTTAAAAGAGCAGTTTTTGATCTTCTTCCATGCAACTAGCAGTCTCTGAAACTCATTTGACTGTTTTTTTTTTTACATAGTACACAATTCCATTTACATAGAAAAAAGTTTAGTTCGAACTAGAGTCGAGTGAAAACACAATCTTTGTTCGCATAGTTAAGTATTACAATTACCATTAATGACCATTTAACTTCGAATAGTTGACTACATATCCCAAAAAACTTCAAAACTGAACAATCCTTATAAGCCTCTAAGTAACAGATTTACTTATAAAATGAGAACCTAAATAAAAAAAAATACTCCTAAAAAAAATCATCAAATTCATCTTTTTAAACATACTGTATAAACTGAAAACCTCAAAAACCAACAACATTCATCAACTTCATCAAATGTAAACGACTGGAAAAAAAAACATCATCTCACATTCAAGTACAAAACTTGAATCTTTTATTACACTTCCCTTAAATAAAAATAAAAAAAAGTCTCCTCAATCTAGCCACCATACTAGCAATAAATATTCTTTTTTAGAGTCTCAAACCCTGCTCCTTAATAGGCATCTTGCATGAAACCTTATAGTGTCCTTTGCAAAGGCACCTTGTGCACAATCGTGCTCCATTCTTCGACTTTTTTGCTGAATTAAAACACCCACAAATTCAGTTAGCCATTTACAATTCTATTTTCTACTCATAGTTGACTATTCATACAGTTTACCATAGCTATTGTCGTTCTCAAACATCCTATTTAATAGATATAGCTGACTATTCCAACAACCAAAATTCTTAAATACCTTAAATTCGCCGGTTGACAGGATTCTCAATTTCTTTGGCCGACCTGGTGGACGATGCATAACAGGCGGGTTCAACACAGACCTATCAGCTACGTCCACAGTATCTTCAGTCGTAGGAACAGGATAAATTGTTCCCTCATATGCAGCTCGCCAAACACTAGTAGAATACACATCCCCTACAAGCTTCTCAGTAGACACATCTAAGTCTGAGGCAACTGCCAATGCGTGACTGCAAGGAATGAGCATCAACTGAAACTCGCGACAGCTACTGGTTCTCCTCTTAATTAAGGTCCACGATGAATATTTCCCCTTTCTTGGTTTGGACTTCAAATTCATCGGCATTGATGGCTCGAACAGTCATGGATGTTGAGAAAAAGAAATTAGCTTCCATTTTATCCCGCACTTTAGGAGTCACTGCGCACTTTTCAGTTGCGGCTGCTGCTCGACGCCTCGCGAACCATCCCACAAGACTTGTTCTCAACGCCTCAACCATAGAGACTATGGGGAATTCAAGAACATTGTTGAGGGACTCTGCAATGTTAGTTGTCATAACATTGTATCTCATTCCCGTAAAGTGAGAGCGGGTCCAATGTGCAAATCCCAACTGTTGAAGATATTCAGCACAGTTTTTATCAACCGCTTGTAGCTCTGCAAACACTTTGTAGAACTCACCCATGGTAAATTTCCTAGCATATAGAGCCATCAGAGTAGGCAACCTCTTTCCTTTGAAGTGCTCATCAATATTCCTTGCTAGATGCACCACACAAGCGCCATGTCCAGCCGATGGGTACACCCGAAAGCAAAAGAACAGCACTGTGTAGCAACCAGTACATTCAACGACAGAAGTACACTAAATAGTCAACTATATACATCATTTTAGTATATGCAGATAGCTTACATATTGTATTCGTCTAGTTAACTATTTTCAATTATGTCTACGACCAAAATAGTCAGCTATGAACTCCTATAGTTGACTATTTTCCCAATAAGTGAAATGAAGATATTAATCATACTTCTGCAGTCCATTGTATATGCTCACATGACGATTTGATACAAATACCAAATAAGAAGCGTCAGGTATGTTCCGTGTCAAGCATCTGAAAAACCACTTCCACGAGTTATCATTCTCGCCGTCAACGATCCCATATGCGATTGAAAATATCTGGAAATACCATCTTGAGCACTCACTACAAGAATAAGCCAATATAGCTATAAATTTGTGACAATAATGATTTGTAGCAAAAATTAGCTACAAACTGTTACAATTTTGTTACTAACATATAAAGTAAGTCGATTGTAGCATTTTCGTAATAATTTGTGGATAATTTGTTACGATATTACAGAAAATAGCTATATCATAATAAGTACTTTTATGTCGCTTGCTCGAAAGTTTCAACTTTGTGAGGTACATCTGTGGTCAAACTGTGTCATAAGTCACAACAATGACTTTAACCCAAACTTTAACTTCTTCTATGTGATTTAATTAGAGATATTGTATGTTCACAAAACCTAAAGAATTACAAAATTATGTTTCTCGTTTTTTCTACATAAAAAATTATGTAAATTCTAATTTAATATTATAGAATATAAATAGTCATATATTTATTACTTTCTATTGCCAATAATAATGTAATTAAAATTAATCAAAATATAAAGGAGCGTAGAAATAAATTTAGAGAAATAACATGTGGTAAATCACTATTTGCTAAAAATAGAAATGATTTCTAAATTTATAATTCTTCAGTTAACAAATATAAAAAACAAAGTACATGGCAAAGCAAAGTTGTAGTTTCTTTTCTTTTTTTAAAGGATATAAGAATTGTCTCAATATTAATATGAATTATTTCTTAAGAATTTGAAATAATTTATATTCATAATCCAAAATAAGTGATCCGCTTGAAAATATATAGCTTCATAATAATTTTTAAGAAACTATATATATATATAGCTTCATAATCGTACTTAGTTACTTACATTTAAGAAAAAGACAATTATTTTCGAAAAGAACAGAGTGGACCCCATGTGTTCCTCGTACATTTGACGTAAATCGTGTCTGCATGGACTAATAAAGTAACTGACTTTTTTTCTGGGATTCTAATTTTCTCTCATCAGAAAAGAAAAAAACTAATTGGTTGTTATTGAAAGTTTTATGTTTTTTTTTTTTGAAACAACGAAAGTTTAATGTTTTCACACAAATGACTATTAGTTATTTTTTTACGTCAGCACGTAATTAATTAGCTTCTAGCTTCTGTTTTTAACTAATAGTTTTAATTATATGTAAATTTTAATTTCCAACGCCATTATTTTTTTAGTCCAGTTAACTAAGCTACATTTACAACTTGTTTACCATCTAATGTAATTATCTGATTACATATAGCGTCTGAAAAAAAAAAACAGAAAGATTTGTGTTATATTTATATATTATGCAACAAATATTAGAAAACTGAAATAATACAACTAAAATCAAATAATCTACTGAAATAGTCAAAGACACTTCCATTGTTTTCGTTTGATAGTTTATTATTTGTTTATTCTTATTTATTTCAGTTACTCGACTAATTTCGTTTGAAATAATCAAAATGTTTTATATTTATAACAAATATAGAAAGATATAATTACAAATATCTAGGTTCTCTATCACTATAATTAAATGCAAAGCAAAATCAAAGAAATGTATTGGCTTTTCAATGTTGTTAAGACATACAAAATCGAAATATTGTTACATCAAAGAGCTGTCATTGGTTGTAATTTTTCAGATTGTGGAAAAGGTGAGAATCGAATGTGTAAGGCATGAGTCATTTACGTCATGACTCATTTACCAAACAAGTAGACATGTCACCATTACTGTACAAAGAATGTCTTCCACTTAACATATGGTTTTCTTGAGTCATTTCGTTTTCCTTACTATATACAAAAAACAAAAAAAAATTCATTGTGTCTTAAGTTTTCCCGTTTTCGTATGATTTAATAAAGGCCAATGCTTATTTGCCATAAAAATTATTAATGGTTGATGCAACTTGCAAGAACATTGGTAACTTGTTAGGTGAGGTTTCATCTTTTTGAATTAGTGATTATCGGTTAAATATTCTCACAAGAATGATTTTTTTTTTGTTTGTTCTCAATTGTTTTCTGTAATATTGTATGATGCTTTTTGAAGTAGTTACATTTAAACCTTGAGTTACAATGGTAGATTTAGCGTTTGACTCAAAAACAAGTTAAAAAAAAAAAAAAAAAAAGAATTTGAGTTTTTTCAAAAACCTGTATTAATTACTATAGCGAAACTAGCTATGCAACACAAATAAATTTTGTTTTGGCGATATAATGATACAGATGATTCAAAGACAGTAGTTTTAACTATCTCATATATTTTGTTTTGTTTTGGTGCAACGTTTTCTTAACACATTTCAGGCCTTGGGATTAGAATTCCCATTAATATTGCGTTTGACCCAAAAACAAGTTAGCTTAACACATATTAAGTGCGGCTTGATTGTATGTATAGTACTCTTTAAAAACCTTTAATTTGTTAAAAGAATGAATAATGATAATGGAGAAACATAGATTAATGTTTATTGAGGCTACTTTTAACATCCACACATACTGAGTGAGGCTACTTTAAACATGCAGAGAAGAAGTCATAACACAAATCGAGCGTACTTTAACATCCAGAGACATAATCATGAGAAAAACACCGAAGTAATCAAATCAATTACGGCTCATATACTAGATTATGTTTATTGAGCTTTTACTTTTAACATCCACAGAAGAAGTCACACATACTGAGGCTACTTTAAACAAGTCATAACACAAATCGAGCTTACTTTAACATAACACATGAGAAAAACACCAAAGTAATAAAAAGGGGTAAATTAATAGCTTCGAGAGAGAACCCCTTCTCCTCCGCAGACTCCTTAGTCTTGTTGGTCCGACGAGATAGCTAAGCAATGAAATTAAGTAATGACAAGTTCCACCTTTATTTAATCAAGAAACAAAAAACAAGAACCAAGGAAAAATTAAGGTACCTGGGACAGTAGAGCCATAATATAAACCATGGTCAGGTATGACTCTAGTGGGTTCCGGTAAAGGCTCAGCAAGTACCTTCCATCCTCCGACGTCAGTTCCACTAAGTTTCAGGGCCCTCGCTGCTGCGTCTTTTCCGTAAAAATAAATATAAGCCCAACTGTAAAAAAGAAAGAAAAATACAAGTTTTGTTTAGCCAGCTGGGAAAAATTCACAACTGGTGGGAGGAAGAGGCCAGAAAACCTTTCGAGAACATTGGTCCGGGAGTTTTTTGAGAGAAACAAATCTGTGATCTCGCCACATGAAGAGAAAAGTCTAATCAATGCACTTTTGACATGATCCAAAGGAAGGGAAGTGTCATATCCCTTGATGCAAATCATAGTGCTACTGCAATAAGTTGAATAATGGGTGGCATCAACACAAGAACACAAAATCTTAAAAAAAATAAGCATCAATTTGACCTCTGTTTTCGGTCGTGTGCGGCTCTGATAGCACCCGCTAGATTAGGATCAATCGTAGACTTTATTTTCGGTAAAGACTGAATAACTGCAATCCATCCTCCCAGGTCACGTCCATTAAGTGCCAGGGCATGCTTTTCTGAGTCTTTTCCCTCGATATAAACGAAAGCACATCTGTGACAACAAAAAGGTTTTTTTAGCTTAGCATTAAACATGAAACAGAATTCACAAAACAGAGAAGCTTGCAAACCTGTTGAGAAGATTGGTTACAGGGTCTCTGGGAACTTCAACCTCACGGACTACTCCACATGAGTAGAAATGGTTACGCAATACATCCTTGATGTCATCCGCAGGAAGCGAAGTGTCGTATCCCTCAACGGAAATCCTAAAGCAACTGCAATAATATGAATATTGTAATCAACACAAGAACACATGTAACATATACAAAATCTCCACACAAAACAAAAAAAAAAAAAAAACCATCAATTTTTTTACCCGCTTATGGCGTCCTCGAAGAAGATTCTCATATTAGTATCAAAATTCTCAGGCCTGTTCCACACAAAACACTACCGTAGAAAATATCTAATCAGAAATCCAACTTAATCATATTTTTCTTACACAAACAAGAAAAATTCTGTTTTGTGATAAAATAACAATTAACTTGAGTAAGAAAAGATCTCATCCGAAATCCAACTAACATATTTCTTACACAAGTAAGAAAAAAAAACCATTAACAGGGCCGAGTAAGAAAATATCTCATCCGAAAACACTATAGTAGACAAGTGATCTCTTAATTACACAAGTAAAATTTGAGAAAAATAACAATTAACAGAGAATCGGGACTGCTTAAGAAAAGATCTCATCAGAAGCCCTAATAGTTTTCTTACATAAGTAAAATTTGTGGAAAAAAACCATTAACAGAGAGAAACAAGACTGTGTAAGAAATCAGAAAAGATCTAATCAGAAATCCTAATACTTTTCTTACTTTGTGTAAAAAAAAAATAAAAAAAACCAATTAACAGAGAGAAACAAGACTGAGTAAGAAAAGATCTGATCAGAAACACACACTATAGTAGAAATGATCTAATCAGAAATTTGCGAACAGAGAAACTTGAGTAACAAAAAGCCATAGAGGAGACAAATATTACATCCGCTTTGGCGTACTCTTCCATTGAGATTTTGTCAAGAGCCATGACTCGCTTGAGATAGTTTTCTTGAGTTTTTCTTTTTTATCAGATGAGGAAGAAGAAGCTCTTTACTTGTGTGATGTAACAAGAGGAAGAAGCTCTTTATATAATCATCATCAGATAAGACCACACGTGTCACTCTCTAATCTTGTGTTTTGACATTTGGGCCTTGGGCCAATTAATCAATTTCAGATCTGTAATTATTTGATTTTGCTAAAATTTGGTATTTTAAACTTCTTTGTAGATACTTACTCTTTTATCTTATATTGTTATATAGTTAACTAATTAATCTAGTTACCTTTACATTGCCACATGCATTAATGCATAACATATTCTGTAACGTCTCATAAATCTATCAAACATAACTATAAATATAAAAACACGCCTACATTATCTAATAAAGCTGAAATCATTTACCATTACTAATCAATTCTTCTTCTTTTTTTAACAAGAAAATTAAAGAGAAAATCACTCGGATAATTAATCAAAGAGAAATCTAACAAGAAGAGGAAAAAGCTCTTTATATAATAAGATCCACACATGTGACTAGAATGGCTCCATTTTGACATTTGGGACAATTAATCAATTTCAGATCTATAATTATTTAATTTTGGTTTTTTAGCTAAAAATTGGTATTTTACCTTTTTTGTAGATACACTTTTATCTTGTTTATAGATAAATGAATCTAATTAGCTTTACTTTGGCACATGCATGAATGTATAACATATATTTTATAGTGTCTCATAGTGTATATATATAACACAAACATATTTTATGCATGAATGTATAACTTACTATTTTTTATTACTGAAATAACCTATTCTATATTTTTTTCTTTCATAATATCAAAATTCTCCTTCGCAGACTCTGCCGAAACATTAGCAGACTCTGCCGAAACATTGGTAGACTCTGTCGAAATATTGGTAGACTCTACCGATGTATTGGCAAATATGCCAATATCTAAAAATACGTAGACTCTGCCGAACATTGACATACTCTCCCGAAGCATTGGCAGACTCTGCCGAACATTGGCAGACTCTGCCGAACCATTGACAGACTCTTAGTTGACTACATAGATTCTTATCTTCTCCCAGCTCGAATAGTTACCATAGTTAACTATCTAAAGTCGAATAGTTGACTACATAGATTTTTATCTTCTCCCAGCTCGAATAGTTGGCATAGTTGACTATCTATAATCTAATAGTTGATTACGTATATTCTTATTTTCTCCTAAGTCTGTCAAACTAGGGAAATCATTAACAGTTTCCAAAGCTTGTTTTATGGAGTTATGGAAACAAGCCATGCCTTCCTCAGTCAATGTATGTCAACTTCCTTCCCTCTACAATAAATCTATTAAAAGTCAAATTGTTGAAAAATAAAGATTTTCGTTATTTTTGTTTACATTTGAATCACAGTTGATGGATAATCTCGTCTTACTCCTTCGTGATCGTTTCTTAGAGGATTTTAAAGTTGGAGTGACTAAGCCTATTGATTTCATGGAGGTTGACTTTGTTGTGGCTGTCTATAAAATGTACCCAAACGCTAAGAACAAAAGCTACAAGATTCCGAACAAGGTTTCAAAATACGTTGGCAAGGACCACCAATGGTGCACGGATGTCGAGCATCTCTACTGCCCATATATCATTCATGACCATTGGGTCGGTCTTTGCATCGATCTATCTTCCCATGAGAATACCGTACTACAACCACACTCTACAAAATTCGCCCTCACAGAACTTAACAAGTAGCTACTTCCTCTTGTTGAGTCGTTACCATTTGTCATAACAAAATGTGCTACCAATGCTGAAATGAAGGCAGATATGACTAACCAGTTCACTATCACCAGCTATGCGGACGAATGGGAAATCAAAAGCAAAGGTAGAGTAATATTCAAATGACCTGCTTGTCTCTACCTAACTATTTCAATTATAATGTAGGTTCACATGGCATCACAGCTATGTTACTACTTGAGCTACGTGCATCTACTACACTTACTTTTTCAGCTAACCTCGACGAAGCAAGTGTCATAGATGTTGGGAAGAACTATGGTGTTGAGCTTTTCCAGAAAATTTAATTCTCCTTTGCCTTTACGTATTGGTTAACGTTTGCATTTTTTACGAAAATATCAGTTTTCAAAATTATTTGCTTCGTACTCGTTTGGGTATTTAACATCTTCTTTATGAATGTCATCAAACTTTTTTTTTGTCTTTAATACCCTTTTTGGAATTCATTTAACTGCTGAAGTTAAAAGAGCAGTTTTTGATCTTCTTCCATGCAACTAGCAGTCTCTGAAACTCATTTGACTGTTTTTTTTTTTACATAGTACACAATTCCATTTACATAGAAAAAAGTTTAGTTCGAACTAGAGTCGAGTGAAAACACAATCTTTGTTCGCATAGTTAAGTATTACAATTACCATTAATGACCATTTAACTTCGAATAGTTGACTACATATCCCAAAAAACTTCAAAACTGAACAATCCTTATAAGCCTCTAAGTAACAGATTTACTTATAAAATGAGAACCTAAATAAAAAAAAATACTCCTAAAAAAAATCATCAAATTCATCTTTTTAAACATACTGTATAAACTGAAAACCTCAAAAACCAACAACATTCATCAACTTCATCAAATGTAAACGACTGGAAAAAAAAACATCATCTCACATTCAAGTACAAAACTTGAATCTTTTATTACACTTCCCTTAAATAAAAATAAAAAAAAGTCTCCTCAATCTAGCCACCATACTAGCAATAAATATTCTTTTTTAGAGTCTCAAACCCTGCTCCTTAATAGGCATCTTGCATGAAACCTTATAGTGTCCTTTGCAAAGGCACCTTGTGCACAATCGTGCTCCATTCTTCGACTTTTTTGCTGAATTAAAACACCCACAAATTCAGTTAGCCATTTACAATTCTATTTTCTACTCATAGTTGACTATTCATACAGTTTACCATAGCTATTGTCGTTCTCAAACATCCTATTTAATAGATATAGCTGACTATTCCAACAACCAAAATTCTTAAATACCTTAAATTCGCCGGTTGACAGGATTCTCAATTTCTTTGGCCGACCTGGTGGACGATGCATAACAGGCGGGTTCAACACAGACCTATCAGCTACGTCCACAGTATCTTCAGTCGTAGGAACAGGATAAATTGTTCCCTCATATGCAGCTCGCCAAACACTAGTAGAATACACATCCCCTACAAGCTTCTCAGTAGACACATCTAAGTCTGAGGCAACTGCCAATGCGTGACTGCAAGGAATGAGCATCAACTGAAACTCGCGACAGCTACTGGTTCTCCTCTTAATTAAGGTCCACGATGAATATTTCCCCTTTCTTGGTTTGGACTTCAAATTCATCGGCATTGATGGCTCGAACAGTCATGGATGTTGAGAAAAAGAAATTAGCTTCCATTTTATCCCGCACTTTAGGAGTCACTGCGCACTTTTCAGTTGCGGCTGCTGCTCGACGCCTCGCGAACCATCCCACAAGACTTGTTCTCAACGCCTCAACCATAGAGACTATGGGGAATTCAAGAACATTGTTGAGGGACTCTGCAATGTTAGTTGTCATAACATTGTATCTCATTCCCGTAAAGTGAGAGCGGGTCCAATGTGCAAATCCCAACTGTTGAAGATATTCAGCACAGTTTTTATCAACCGCTTGTAGCTCTGCAAACACTTTGTAGAACTCACCCATGGTAAATTTCCTAGCATATAGAGCCATCAGAGTAGGCAACCTCTTTCCTTTGAAGTGCTCATCAATATTCCTTGCTAGATGCACCACACAAGCGCCATGTCCAGCCGATGGGTACACCCGAAAGCAAAAGAACAGCACTGTGTAGCAACCAGTACATTCAACGACAGAAGTACACTAAATAGTCAACTATATACATCATTTTAGTATATGCAGATAGCTTACATATTGTATTCGTCTAGTTAACTATTTTCAATTATGTCTACGACCAAAATAGTCAGCTATGAACTCCTATAGTTGACTATTTTCCCAATAAGTGAAATGAAGATATTAATCATACTTCTGCAGTCCATTGTATATGCTCACATGACGATTTGATACAAATACCAAATAAGAAGCGTCAGGTATGTTCCGTGTCAAGCATCTGAAAAACCACTTCCACGAGTTATCATTCTCGCCGTCAACGATCCCATATGCGATTGAAAATATCTGGAAATACCATCTTGAGCACTCACTACAAGAATAAGCCAATATAGCTATAAATTTTGTGACAATAATGATTTGTAGCAAAAATTAGCTACAAACTGTTACAATTTTGTTACTAACATATAAAGTAAGTCGATTGTAGCATTTTCGTAATAATTTGTGGATAATTTGTTACGATATTACAGAAAATAGCTATATCATAATAAGTACTTTTATGTCGCTTGCTCGAAAGTTTCAACTTTGTGAGGTACATCTGTGGTCAAACTGTGTCATAAGTCACAACAATGACTTTAACCCAAACTTTAACTTCTTCTATGTGATTTAATTAGAGATATTGTATGTTCACAAAACCTAAAGAATTACAAAATTATGTTTCTCGTTTTTTCTACATAAAAAATTATGTAAATTCTAATTTAATATTATAGAATATAAATAGTCATATATTTATTACTTTCTATTGCCAATAATAATGTAATTAAAATTAATCAAAATATAAAGGAGCGTAGAAATAAATTTAGAGAAATAACATGTGGTAAATCACTATTTGCTAAAAATAGAAATGATTTCTAAATTTATAATTCTTCAGTTAACAAATATAAAAAACAAAGTACATGGCAAAGCAAAGTTGTAGTTTCTTTTCTTTTTTTAAAGGATATAAGAATTGTCTCAATATTAATATGAATTATTTCTTAAGAATTTGAAATAATTTATATTCATAATCCAAAATAAGTGATCCGCTTGAAAATATATAGCTTCATAATAATTTTTAAGAAACTATATATATATATAGCTTCATAATCGTACTTAGTTACTTACATTTAAGAAAAAGACAATTATTTTCGAAAAGAACAGAGTGGACCCCATGTGTTCCTCGTACATTTGACGTAAATCGTGTCTGCATGGACTAATAAAGTAACTGACTTTTTTTCTGGGATTCTAATTTTCTCTCATCAGAAAAGAAAAAAACTAATTGGTTGTTATTGAAAGTTTTATGTTTTTTTTTTTTGAAACAACGAAAGTTTAATGTTTTCACACAAATGACTATTAGTTATTTTTTTACGTCAGCACGTAATTAATTAGCTTCTAGCTTCTGTTTTTAACTAATAGTTTTAATTATATGTAAATTTTAATTTCCAACGCCATTATTTTTTTAGTCCAGTTAACTAAGCTACATTTACAACTTGTTTACCATCTAATGTAATTATCTGATTACATATAGCGTCTGAAAAAAAAAAACAGAAAGATTTGTGTTATATTTATATATTATGCAACAAATATTAGAAAACTGAAATAATACAACTAAAATCAAATAATCTACTGAAATAGTCAAAGACACTTCCATTGTTTTCGTTTGATAGTTTATTATTTGTTTATTCTTATTTATTTCAGTTACTCGACTAATTTCGTTTGAAATAATCAAAATGTTTTATATTTATAACAAATATAGAAAGATATAATTACAAATATCTAGGTTCTCTATCACTATAATTAAATGCAAAGCAAAATCAAAGAAATGTATTGGCTTTTCAATGTTGTTAAGACATACAAAATCGAAATATTGTTACATCAAAGAGCTGTCATTGGTTGTAATTTTTCAGATTGTGGAAAAGGTGAGAATCGAATGTGTAAGGCATGAGTCATTTACGTCATGACTCATTTACCAAACAAGTAGACATGTCACCATTACTGTACAAAGAATGTCTTCCACTTAACATATGGTTTTCTTGAGTCATTTTGTTTTCCTTACTATATACAAAAAACAAAAAAAAATTCATTGTGTCTTAAGTTTTCCCGTTTTCGTATGATTTAATAAAGGCCAATGCTTATTTGCCATAAAAATTATTAATGGTTGATGCAACTTGCAAGAACATTGGTAACTTGTTAGGTGAGGTTTCATCTTTTTGAATTAGTGATTATCGGTTAAATATTCTCACAAGAATGATTTTTTTTTTGTTTGTTCTCAATTGTTTTCTGTAATATTGTATGATGCTTTTTGAAGTAGTTACATTTAAACCTTGAGTTACAATGGTAGATTTAGCGTTTGACTCAAAAACAAGTTAAAAAAAAAAAAAAAAAAAGAATTTGAGTTTTTTCAAAAACCTGTATTAATTACTATAGCGAAACTAGCTATGCAACACAAATAAATTTTGTTTTGGCGATATAATGATACAGATGATTCAAAGACAGTAGTTTTAACTATCTCATATATTTTGTTTTGTTTTGGTGCAACGTTTTCTTAACACATTTCAGGCCTTGGGATTAGAATTCCCATTAATATTGCGTTTGACCCAAAAACAAGTTAGCTTAACACATATTAAGTGCGGCTTGATTGTATGTATAGTACTCTTTAAAAACCTTTAATTTGTTAAAAGAATGAATAATGATAATGGAGAAACATAGATTAATGTTTATTGAGGCTACTTTTAACATCCACACATACTGAGTGAGGCTACTTTAAACATGCAGAGAAGAAGTCATAACACAAATCGAGCGTACTTTAACATCCAGAGACATAATCATGAGAAAAACACCGAAGTAATCAAATCAATTACGGCTCATATACTAGATTATGTTTATTGAGCTTTTACTTTTAACATCCACAGAAGAAGTCACACATACTGAGGCTACTTTAAACAAGTCATAACACAAATCGAGCTTACTTTAACATAACACATGAGAAAAACACCAAAGTAATAAAAAGGGGTAAATTAATAGCTTCGAGAGAGAACCCCTTCTCCTCCGCAGACTCCTTAGTCTTGTTGGTCCGACGAGATAGCTAAGCAATGAAATTAAGTAATGACAAGTTCCACCTTTATTTAATCAAGAAACAAAAAACAAGAACCAAGGAAAAATTAAGGTACCTGGGACAGTAGAGCCATAATATAAACCATGGTCAGGTATGACTCTAGTGGGTTCCGGTAAAGGCTCAGCAAGTACCTTCCATCCTCCGACGTCAGTTCCACTAAGTTTCAGGGCCCTCGCTGCTGCGTCTTTTCCGTAAAAATAAATATAAGCCCAACTGTAAAAAAGAAAGAAAAATACAAGTTTTGTTTAGCCAGCTGGGAAAAATTCACAACTGGTGGGAGGAAGAGGCCAGAAAACCTTTCGAGAACATTGGTCCGGGAGTTTTTTGAGAGAAACAAATCTGTGATCTCGCCACATGAAGAGAAAAGTCTAATCAATGCACTTTTGACATGATCCAAAGGAAGGGAAGTGTCATATCCCTTGATGCAAATCATAGTGCTACTGCAATAAGTTGAATAATGGGTGGCATCAACACAAGAACACAAAATCTTAAAAAAAATAAGCATCAATTTGACCTCTGTTTTCGGTCGTGTGCGGCTCTGATAGCACCCGCTAGATTAGGATCAATCGTAGACTTTATTTTCGGTAAAGACTGAATAACTGCAATCCATCCTCCCAGGTCACGTCCATTAAGTGCCAGGGCATGCTTTTCTGAGTCTTTTCCCTCGATATAAACGAAAGCACATCTGTGACAACAAAAAGGTTTTTTTAGCTTAGCATTAAACATGAAACAGAATTCACAAAACAGAGAAGCTTGCAAACCTGTTGAGAAGATTGGTTACAGGGTCTCTGGGAACTTCAACCTCACGGACTACTCCACATGAGTAGAAATGGTTACGCAATACATCCTTGATGTCATCCGCAGGAAGCGAAGTGTCGTATCCCTCAACGGAAATCCTAAAGCAACTGCAATAATATGAATATTGTAATCAACACAAGAACACATGTAACATATACAAAATCTCCACACAAAACAAAAAAAAAAAAAAAACCATCAATTTTTTTACCCGCTTATGGCGTCCTCGAAGAAGATTCTCATATTAGTATCAAAATTCTCAGGCCTGTTCCACACAAAACACTACCGTAGAAAATATCTAATCAGAAATCCAACTTAATCATATTTTTCTTACACAAACAAGAAAAATTCTGTTTTGTGATAAAATAACAATTAACTTGAGTAAGAAAAGATCTCATCCGAAATCCAACTAACATATTTCTTACACAAGTAAGAAAAAAAAACCATTAACAGGGCCGAGTAAGAAAATATCTCATCCGAAAACACTATAGTAGACAAGTGATCTCTTAATTACACAAGTAAAATTTGAGAAAAATAACAATTAACAGAGAATCGGGACTGCTTAAGAAAAGATCTCATCAGAAGCCCTAATAGTTTTCTTACATAAGTAAAATTTGTGGAAAAAAACCATTAACAGAGAGAAACAAGACTGTGTAAGAAATCAGAAAAGATCTAATCAGAAATCCTAATACTTTTCTTACTTTGTGTAAAAAAAAAATAAAAAAAACCAATTAACAGAGAGAAACAAGACTGAGTAAGAAAAGATCTGATCAGAAACACACACTATAGTAGAAATGATCTAATCAGAAATTTGCGAACAGAGAAACTTGAGTAACAAAAAGCCATAGAGGAGACAAATATTACATCCGCTTTGGCGTACTCTTCCATTGAGATTTTGTCAAGAGCCATGACTCGCTTGAGATAGTTTTCTTGAGTTTTATGGGTTTAGGAACCAGGTTTTTTGTTTTTGTTTTTGTCACAGAGAAATCTAATAAGAAGAGGAAGAAGCTCTTTATATAATAATAATAATACACTTTTTGTCAAAGAGAAATCTAATAAGAAGATATTTTATTTTTACCTTCTTTGTAGATACACTTTTATCTTGTTTATAGATAAATGAATCTAATTAGCTTTACTTTGGCACATGCATTAATACATAACATATATTTTATAGTGTCTCATAGTGTATATGTATAACACAAACATATATATTATAAAAACAAGCCTACGTATATAAAAGCTATATTTAGAGCTGAAATCATTTACCATTAATTACAAGCAGTTTGTTTTGTTCTTCTTTTTTTACAAGAAAATCAAAGAGAAAATCACTAGTTATTTCTTGCAATACTTTATCAAACAATTATAAACACTAATAATTATTGCATATATTCTATATCACCAGCCAATAGAGCTCTCATCTATTTTTACTTTTTTAGATTTTCAAGTAAAAAAACAGAAAAAAGTCATAAATGGGATGATCTCTCACAATTTATTTCCAAAATATATCTTTTAAATTTATTTATCCTAGCTACATGTACAATTTTTTACCATCTAGTATACCTCATTATACGCAGTAGTTTTAAAAAAATATCAGAAAGGCTTTTGTTATGTGCATAAGTGTATGTAATACATACTATGTATTATACATAAAAGTTAGAAATGTAAATGATATTACTTAAATTAATTAATCCACTGAAATAATAAATAAAGAAAAATTTAAAAAATACCACTTTCTAAGTGCCACTTTTCAAAATGCCACATTTTCAAAATCTTTGCAAAAATGCTACTTTTTCAAAACTATTTTTTCATTATATAATTTATGTTTGGGTTAACTATATTGTATTAGGGTTTAGTTTTGAGTTTTTAGAAAGTTTTAGGGGTGAAAATATTTTTTAGGGTTTATAATTTTAAGATATAGGCTTACTAAAACTATAATTAGTGGTATTTTTGCAAATGGACAACCATAACTGGTATTCTTGTAAATGTGCACACAAAAAATGGTATTTTTGCAATTGTCCCAGTAATAAACTATTTTTAGCAAACTGATACCAAACTGAAACAACCCAACCTTTTTTTTTTAAATTAACATTAGACTCGAATTAGTATTCCCATAAATACTAATTCTCAATATCCAATCAGACACACATAATCAACGAATAACCAGCAAAAAACCACATAAACCAACAAACCAATAATTAAACACGAAATTACTAAATCAACTATTCAATTCCAATTCAACAACTAAACCAATTTAATTCCAATACAACAACCATTCCAATGACAACTAAACTTGTCTAGTTTAATACTTTGTTTTTAGCAAAAAAAAAAAAAACATGATTTCAAATGTAAAACAAGATTGTTAGTTCATTAAAGTGTATCTTTAACCGTAACCCCATTAAAGTGTCTTAACTCATTTTTTATATTAATTTCGTTAAGACCCGTTTCATTAAGTTCAATACATAGAATATTTTCATCTTTAGTTCATAAAATTTTCCTCCCATCTGTTTCATAATATAAGTTATTTTAGCTAAAAACGAGAATATTAAGAAACTATTTTTCTACTAAAAAGTATCATTTAATATATTTATTAAAAATAATTTGACCAATCACACAAAAGACTGTAAAATACTAGTGGTCATATAATATTCAATAAAATTAAAAAAGTATTTAGGATTGTCAAAACAACTTACATTTTGAAAAAAAAATTTCCAAAACAAACGGAGAGAATATGATATTTTAATTAAAATGGTGTTATGACACCCATTGCTCTTAGGCCATCCTTAACCATGACACTCTTAGAGTGTCTTTAAATAAACAAATATTAAAAACATTATATCTTTCCTTTTACTCAACTTTATACCTTTTCTTTCATCTTTTTTTTTCAATTTTATATCTTCTCTTTCATCTTTTACTCAATTTTTTTATTAATTTTATATTTAAACACACCCAAAAACACCCATCAAAAGTTCTTCCTATAGACACCCTCTCTCCAAAAATATCATTCATCCTCTCTCTTTACTCAAATTTTATTAATTTTATATTTCAATACACCTCACTATTTCAACTAAAAACACTCTCTTTCTTCCTTTTACTCAAATTTTAACAATTTTATATTCAAAGACACCCATAGGGTGTCACCAATGCCCTTAGTGTTTTCTTCGGCCACTTGTTTTGAGTGAAATAATAATATTGTAGAAAAAGAAAAATTAGTAATTTGTCCATACCTTTTAGTTTCATTACACTTTTTTCAATATAATAAATTCTATATAATAAGAACAGTTACATGCCATGGCTCGCAGTCATAAAATATTTAAGAAAGTGTTACAAAGTGTGATAAAGCGCTGAATACTAAAAATATACTAAATACAATCAAATCTTCAGTTTTGAATCTTTTGATTGACTAGCTGCGTCACCTCGGTTTCCACGTCCTCGATTACCCCGCCCCGACTTATCCGTTTCCAAGACATCTCCTTGGCCTTTGTTGATGGGTTCACCGGTCTTTTGCACAAAATTATTTTACTTGAAGATTTCACAAGATCCATCAAGTCATTCTATTTGTCTATATATGGTACTATATATATACATATTTAGTACCATTACTCTCATCATATATTCCTTGATTCGGAGCCAAAAAAACTACAAGTCGTACGATAAATCAAGAATTCTCTTAAATTTTATTTCCCCCCTTCAATTTTGCTTATTAAGTCTCTATGCTGATCTCTACTCTATTGATTGTTATGTTATGATCTTCTTGTTCTTGAGTTTGGTCTTATAATATTCTGAATCTTATAGGGACATGATTTTTGAGAAAAAAGGTTCTCAGGGTGGTGACAGTGGAGTCACATTCAACGATGGTGTTTACGACTGTGTTAGGAAAGTGATTGTCGGAGAAGACTCTCGCGGTGTTGCTTATATCAAGATGGAGTACAGGAAAGATGAGAATGTCGTGACATGCAAATATGGAAGAATAATGGGAACACAAATCACTGAGGTTTTTTAAAAATCTAGTCTTTACCATTTAAATCTCTTCTTTGAGTTTGTATTAATCTAGCTTTATAGTTGCTCTGGTTTTTTTTTCTGTTTTCAGTCCGTTTTTGCACTCTTCTTTGAGTTTGTATTAGTCTGTTTGTATTAAGCTAGTATCCAAACGAGTACATAACAATGATAACTGGATCACACAGATATGATTATAGATACAACACAAATACTGTGTGTGAGCTTCAGTTCCTGACATCGCACAGGAGAATATCTCAGAGGTTTGGTGAGGCATTTGGGTTTAGTAAATCGTTGTTTCAGTTGGAGGGCAAGAATGGAGCAAAGCTTGGTGGATTCCATGGACGATCTGGTGATGTTCTTGACGCTATTGGAGGTTTTTTTCTCGGTTTGAGAAAAGTAAGAATTGGAGAAGATGGTGACCGTCTGAGTACGTTGAGTTCGAGTATCATATATATATTATCGATTTGTCGAATTTTTTTTTTTTTTTTTTTTTGTTCTCTCTTTTTATTTAACGAATCTGGTTTTTGCATCTCTATTAAATAGAAAACACTTTTTTTTTATAACAGTGACGATGCTTAGAATCACGACAAAGAGACAAACATCTCAAGTGTTAGGACACAATTCAGACGAGTACGAGGGCACAAAGTTCGTGTTGGATATGAACGATCACAAGATCGTTGGGTTCCATGGAAGAACTTCATTGATGCTTGAACAAATTGGTGTGTATGTCAAGCCAATTAATAATACTTAAGCTGCATTTTATGTTTTCCTTGGTAGACTAATTAAGAGAAAAACCAATTCTTGTGATACTGCTTAACCGGAATACCATCATCATTGCTCAAACGTTGAAACCTTTTCTCCAAACTAAAAAGCAGACTCACTCACTCTCAATACAGTTTATTTCCTGAAGCAATGTCTCTATATCAGGCCTATTGTTTGGAATCTCCTGTGTACAGCATATACCAATCCTCCCCATCGCGCTCGCCTCTCGTTTATCAAACTCTTCACGGAGATATTCATCGACGAATCCATAATGTTCTCCATTTTCAGCTGCAATTCTCAGTGACCTTGTAAGCATGAGCTTGCCAGAGAGTATCTGAAGAATGATGACTCCAAAGGCAAAAATATCGGTTTTCTCGGTGAATTTTCCGGTTGTGACGTATTCCGGAGCTAAATATCCCATGGCTGCACTTGTTTTGAGTGCTGAGAAGACCATATCATCTGCTAGAAGATTGTGAAGACCCGAATCAGCGAGTAACGGGTTGAATTGCTCATCGAGTAGGATTTTCTCGACAGATATGTTCCGATGAACAATTGTAGGCTTCTTCGGTTGATCACTTCCATGTAAGTAAGCAATACCTGTAAAAAGATTGAGTGTTAAAATTACTCTGTTCCTGTTCCTAAAATTGAATTTGTTTAACTTAAAGAAGTTATATTCAAAAGACTTAACCTTTTGCAATCCCTTTGATGATAGAGACTCTTGCAGGCCAATCAAGAACCCAATTGGTTTCGTGTTCCTGTAAATCAAGAAAATTCGAGAGCTTTCCTTTTGAAGCGAAATCATAGATGAGGAAACACTCTCCTCTGCCTCTAGAACAGCAGAATCCGCGTAGCTTGACCAAGTTTTCGTGCGAGAGCGATGATAAAAGTTTTAAACCGTTCATGAATTCGACTTCCTCATTCTTGCAACTGCTTATGTTGATGCTTCTGATAGCTACAGGAGAACCATCTCTGAGGTTACCTTTGAATACTGAGGTAAAGCTGTTTCTGCTCAATAGATTCGCTTCTGAGAAGCATTGCGTTGCAGATTCAACCTCTTCTAAGTTAAACCTGAAGCTGCTATTGACAACAAAGAGATGAGACTCTTGTGAGAACTCAGCTCCATTTCTGCTGTCGCCGAGCGGATCCCATTCTTTGGTGTAAGCAAGACTCACGAGGGGCGATGCTCGGAAATCTTTTTGCTGATCAGTGCTTAATCTTCCCTCGGAAACCTCGGCCGTATTACTAATCTTTTGCTTCCTTCTTCTGTACCGAAAGAAGGTCAATAAACCAGCACCGATCATTGTTATAGTGACGGTAATCACGCTTGAAATCAAAGCAACTTGTGGGAGTTTCGACGATGATTTCTTGCAATGTGTTTGGTTGCAATGCCTTTGGAGATATACAGACTCGGAAATGTTATGAAGAGCTGATTTATCAGTGTCCATTTCACTCGAAGGCTGGTTGCGTTGTTCGATATTCGCATCATCGAAAGCAGAACAAGCTCTCAAAGAAGGAAAATCAATGCCACATAACCCGGTGTTGTTCTCAAACTGAAATTTCCCATTCAACTTCTTGAGACCTATCACAAGATTTAAAAACAATATCGACGAAAAACCGAGTCAAGGAAACAGAGAGATAAGCTTTTTACAAAGACATTTTAAGAATCATACACTCACCAGGAGGAACAAAGCCAGAGAGAGTATTGTTCCGCACGTCAAGAGTATCCAATTGAGGTATATTTGCTAAGGTTTTTGGGATTAAACCAAATAGATTGTTGAAGCTCAAATCAAGCCTACTTAACATACTCAAGTTTCCGAAACTCGAAGGAATTTCTCCGGTTAGTTTGTTGTGTTGCAAAGATAGTACACTTAGCTTCTTCAAAGATCCAATGTTCTTTGGTATCTTCCCTGTTAAACTGTTGCAACAGAGATCCATAACTACAAACAAAAACAACACAACCATTCAGCTCTGTTTCTAGCTCTAGCTGACTAGCTCCGAGCAAGTCTTATTCAGTTAAGCCGCTTAATCTTAACCGGTAAAAGCAAAATATCGAAAAGTTGTCAGAAGCTCACCTTGCAAGCCAGCCATGGAGCCAATTTCTGCCGAAATCTCGCCGGAGAAGTTATTAACATTGAGATAAAGATCTGATAATTCAGTAAGATTTGTGATCTCTTGAGGTATCTCACCAGAGAGACTATTGTAATGTAAGTAAAGACCTGACAAGCATTTGAGCTCTGCAATCGCCGGAGACAGTTTTCCGGTCAGAAGTTTTCCTTGTAAGGATATGTTTGCGACTTTAAGGTGCTGGTTACAAGCAATTCCTTCGAAGGAACCGTCGCACGGGTCGCCGTTAAACGTCCATGATCGGAGAAGCTTGTTTTCAGGGTCAAGTGACGATTTTAACTCCATTAAAGCTTTCAGCTCGGCATTTCCTCGAACAGTTGGTGGAGTTGTAAGAAAGATTGAGACAAGAAGAACAAGTAACGTGGCATGTAAGAAAGCCATTTCTCGAATTTCTTGACTTTGCTCTTAGCTCATTTAAGAGATACTTCTGATCTCTCCTCTCTGTAGAAAATTTCTTCTTCTTCTTGACTTTGAAAGTAGTAAAGGAATGAAATTTATTGAACAGAGTACTCTGTTTCTTCTGGGTTTTGGATTATACGAAGAGAAAATAGAAACTTTTAGAGAGGGACACAAGTTCAGAATCTAGACCGGAAAGTTTCTGTTTGTTTCTCGGATTTGGAAACTCTATCTTGCACTCTCGTGAATCAAAGTTTGGTTTTGTTTGAAGAATTTTTCTTGTTTTGGAGAGAAAGTGGAAGAGAAACAGAGCATAGGTGGTGAAAAGTGGGAAGACAGCAACAATGGCATTGAATACACTGTCTCTGTATGTCTGCAATAGAGAGAGAGGTAGACAGAGACGTGTACTGCTTTTGAAAAGGAAGGCCAACTCTTGATGACTTTTGTTTTTCTTTTGGGTGATTTGAAGACAGTTAATGTTCACATTTGTAAGTGGTTTGTTTCCTTGAAATGTAATAAGTTTTTTTTTTCATTTAAAAGCCTAACTAGATTTTGACGTCATGAAATTGTTTTTAATTAAATTTAATATTTAGACGTATATTCTAATATTTATAAACATCCAAAATTGAGAATACATATAATAAAACTAAATTTTGATCAAACATAAATCTATTTTATCTTTGTTATTTTTCATTTCTTCCATCTATTAAAAATAATCATTAATTTTAGTTTTAGAATATTTTAATATTGTTTTTGACTCGGATAAAAAATTATAATATTATTGAAAAATAAAAATATTTTCAAATATTTTCTATATTCTTTAAATAAAATTATTTATATTAATTACCATATATTCGTTATTTTCATATATTTGTTATTAAAAATTTTTATTAGGAAATAAATTTCGTAAAACCCTCTTAGGATGACATCTAAAATTTTCATCTAGTGTCTCCTCTATTAATATATATAAGATTTAATATTTAGACGTCTATTCTAACATTTATAAACACACAAAATGATATATATTGAACATACATATAATAAAACTAAATTTTGATCAAAAATAAATATATTTTATCTTTGTTATTTTTCATTTCTCCCATCTATTAAAAATAATCATGAATTTATGTTTTTAAATATTTTAATACCGTTTTTGAATTTGATAAAAAAAAATCTAGTATTATTGAAAATAAATTAAGATATTTTCAAATATTTTCGATATTTCTTAATAAAATTATCTACATTAATTACTATATATTCGTTATTTCTATATATTTGTTATTAAGAATTTTTAATAATTTTTATTAGGAAATAAATTTCTTAAAACTTCTTAAGATGACACCTAAAATTTTCACCTAGTGTCTCTAATATTAATATATAGACGATTATAGTACATGTGATTACCTCTTTGACAAAAAAAAGTATATGTGACCTCATTATATTGAATACTTATAAATTACTAGGTTAAAAATCTGCATATATGCGGATTTATGATAAAATATTTTATAATATGTGATAAAATATTTTATAAGTCATGAAAAAATCAAATCCAAAAAGAAACAAAAATGAATAAATTACCCATAAAAATAAACAAAATAAAATCGATTAATATAAAATATTCTAAGAATTATTTTTTTATTTTGGTTGTTTTTCTTATTTGATTTTCAAGTAACTCTTAAATTTTATCACGTAACTATTGTTATTTTATTCATGTATGAAGTAATTTATTTTTTATTACTTTACTACTCAATTTTTTAATAAAAAATTGAATTAATTAGTCATTTTTTATTTGATTTTTTTCAGTTTTATAAATTTTTATAATTTGCACAAAGAAAAAAAGAAAAAAATTGCAAGACCACTAGTAGAGAATTCTCACTGTTATTATGTTGTTTTTACTCTTTTTAGTATATTACATTTTCAATTTAAATTTGTCAAATATTTTTAAATAATTATTTTTTTCTATTCCTAATTTAATTAGATTATTTTTTATATATCTGCATATATAACTATTTTTCTAAAAATTTAACGAATTACACATATTTTTAATTGCAAACTAAAATTGTAAATTTAATAATATTTCTTATTGATTCCCAAATTTTGCAAGAAGCGAATGATACACAAAACTTTAGCTTGCATATTGCATGAATAAAAATACTACAATTAGATCGTCGTAATTTATCTCATTTATCGAATACGAAAATAATTGATGTCATTTTATAATAATAAAAAATGAAAAACAAAATTCATCGAAAAGATGATCAAAGTTTAATATTGTTTGGTGAGAAGATTAAGAGAATACAATAGTTATTATGTAAATAAAAAATATTATAATCTATGAGGATTTGGGTATGTAAAATTATATCTATTTGAACTAAAATTTTTTTACACATATATTATTAATATTGAAAAACAATCTTGATATATATTGATTTTAATAATTTACTTGATAAATATAAATATATAAGTTTAAAAATAAATAAAATTTGCATGATATATATGTCAAAATCTAGTTGACCGACTTACATGTGTCACGATCGTGTTAGTTATTATATTTGACGCATCAAACTTTATATAATAAGATGTGATAACATTTTTGTAAATAAGTTGTTTCGCAGGTTATATGGATTTTACGAATTTTCTAAAAAATATTATATGAGTTTATACTACATAATATCACATTTTTAATGTGTAAGATTAAATCACCACTCATATACGAAAATGTCACCTGCATTATTTTTTCAAATATTACTCAAAATATAACGGATGTGATTGATTAACACCCTTAGAATAAAAGAAAAGAGAAGAAAAAAAAATTATTCTTCACTTATACCAATCAAAAAAAAATTTATACTAAAAAGGTCAAAAAGTAACTAAAAAAAAAATTATTTTTTCTTCAAAAACAAGGTAGATTTATTTTTCTTTTAAATACCTCTTTATTTTCTTCTATTTTGTAACAAGTAGAATTGAGAAGAAAAATTAAGTTAAGAAGAAAGAGGAAAAACTCAGGTTGGTAGAAAAATATTTTTATCTCAAAAATATTGAATGAAAAATTCCCCTCTTTTTCTTTGTTTTATCTTAAGAATTAAACAGAATAAATGGTTTTTAACTTGATTGGTGTAAATGTATTGTAAAACAAATTCTCTCTTTTCTTGTCTTCTCTTGGCTACGTCATATCACTTTCTTGCATTGTTTAATGACAGATCCGGTCCAATTGCCAAGTGCAAAAATTGCAAAAAACACTTTAAATTTTAATAAAAAAAATTAAAATTTCTATATTTTTAAAAAATGGAAAACAACCCATAAAAAAAATCGAAAAAGCAGTTGGACAACTGGCCATGTTTTATGATTTAGATAGTTTTGCAACAATTTTAGTAATTTTTTTTTTTAATTAAGTTTGACGTAAAACAAAACCCACTTTTTCGATAATAACATTTGTAGACCGACAAAAACAAGTGCAATGGCTTAAATATTGCCCACATATATCATTTCTTTTTAATTGTATTCATTATGGGATTAGGATGGTAAAATCTTAAAAGTATAACAAAAATTAATTAGAAGCTCACAAAATAATCTGAATATATAATATAGTGGTTTGTGTTAGCGTCATCAAAATAATAATAAAAGTTAGAACGACGGAATGGGGAAACAAAAAATTCATGATTCCACATAATTGTGTAACTAATATTTTTTGTTTTGTTTTGTGGATCAATACAGAATCTTTTAGTTGTTTTATCATATTGCAGGTAGCGTGTAAAATCCGTAATATCACACACCTATGTTTAGTTATAAATGGGTAGAAGTGTAGAGCGGCTTTAATGTGAGAAAATGATCCAACGAGTGTAGTTGAAGTTCATGTTTGGCTTATAGCCATAACCTTTTTTTGGTCACGACTTATAGTCATAACTTTTGGAAATCATTTTGAAACTTGGATCATCTTTTTCTTCTTTGTCAACACTTCCTTCACATTCTCTGCACATGCCACGTGCACGTGTCTACGTGTGCATACAATACACATATTTGGATGTGAATAAGTTGATTAAAGAGTATAAGATTAACTTATTTCCTGTAATGTTTCTAAAACGATTACTATCTACGTTTTAGAAAAGTCAATGTTTATATCGAGATTTAGGGGACAATCATTCCACTAGCTTCGCTTTTTAGTTTTTATTATAGTTATTTGTAGATTATAAAGTAAAGTGATAAAAAGATTTTAACTTATTTATTACTATTTTTAAGTTCATGTATTAAAACCTAACTTGGGGTTAGAACTATGATTTTTTTTTTTAAACTATGATTTTTTAAACTATGATGATTTGACTATTAGAAGAATCCAATGTGAACTCCAACATTCATACGGCATACGGAATATTAATGCGAGACATCCACCTCCTCCATTGTGCGACATATTAACTAGAAATGAATTTGGTGAAAACAAAAATATGGTGATTAGTGAAATAACTAAACCAAGTTGTTAACAAAAGAAAAGAAATAAAAAATTAATAATCAGAATTTACATCAATTTTGAGGTTTTTTCAAATGAATACCATAGTGGCCTAATATTGTTTTCCCCCTTAAATTATTTGTTTTTAACCTTTTGGAATTTGAAGATGGAGGAAGGAAGACTTTTGAGATACTTTAATCACTTTAATCTTTAATTGATTGTTTTACTAATAACTTTTGTCATTTTTGAATCTCTTTCTCCCTTATTCTTTTTTGAATCTATGTTCTACTCTTCAAACTTTTTGAAAAACTAATACTATTGTCTTTGGAGTTTTAGCTTACTTATTGGAATTTCTTAAAGATATAATAAGTACACGTGTTGTGTGTTTGTCACATAATTTTTGATGGAATTACAGAGAATTATTAAATTTTCTAAAATCACACAAATTCATTAAAATTATCTAAAAACTAATTAAATTTCAAATCACTCAGAATAGTAGATTGAATACACTATTCTATATTACAAACTCCGTTTTATGTGGCCTAGTTTTAGATAATGAAACTTGAGTGGATTGTTTATTTTGTTCTAAGAAAATTCTTTATTCTTTTTCCCTTTTTTTTTCATTGGGCAGTGGTATTTTCCATAAAAGTATCCTTTGATTTGGATACGTTATACATGAAAAAGTTCTTACTTTATTAGTGCTGTTTTGTTCACAGTTGTTTTTGTATGATTAAGGAAGACCAACGCAATAATCTCTCCACCATTATCGGAAGAAAAGTCGACTTTAATATATATTATTCTATTCAAGCAAGAAAACAAAAAAGCATACGCAAGTATTCTAAATACAACACAAAATTTGAACATTTTCAAATTACTTGCACTTTGAAACTGTTACACCAATCTAGAAAATCATTCAAAACAAAAGAAACGATCATAACATTACACTAAGTAAAACACGTTTAATCTTAACTTATCAAAATACAATTTATCGAGTAGGGAGATCCAAAATTCTCAAAATAGATAAAAAATAAACAAATGGGTACACAATCAATTAGCAGCAATGTTCTTATCTCCAAGCACCAGATCTTCCTTCTCTCGCCACACCGCGTGAACCTCATCTGTACGAAACCGCTGCGTAAAGGTAGAGTCTTGAATCGGTGTTTCAATACCATAAACAAACGCAAGTAGACCCGTGTAAGCGATCATCGCTCCATTATCTATGCAGTATCGATCGTCCGTTGCAAACAGCTTACCATCGCGTTCAGAGCACATCGTCCTCATCATATCCTGCAAGCACTCGTTGCAACCGACACCGCCAACTATCAAAACGTCTTTCTTGTCACAATGCGCCATCGCTCTTTCTGTTATCTCAACCAACATGGCAAACAGCGTCTCCTGCAAGATCAACAATCATAGAATTTCTATAAAATGTCCAAACTTTGGATTCTATGTGGCAAGATTAATCATTTATGACAAGTAATCAAGATCAACAATCATATATCTCTAAAATGTCGAAACTTTGCAATCACTTGGCAAGATTTATCATTTATGAACAAGTGATAGCCTTACTTGAAGAGAATAGCACAAGTCTGCAGGTGTGCACTCGTTATTCTTAAGCTTCTCCTCCGCGGTAGTTTCGATATAACTCAAGATTCCACTGAACGATACATCCATCCCTTTAACAGTATACGGAAGATCGATAAATTTTTCTCCCTTCTTTGCAAGCTAGTAAGAAAAATAAAAACCGAGTTAACATGGTTCTTGAATCTCGATAGATCCGAGTTTCCATTACTTTCAGATGAAATATTACCTGCTCGATGTTATAACCAGGACTTGGATCATTAGCCAGCTTCAAGACTCTAGCGAATCGGTCTAAGCAATTACCAACAGCAATATCAATAGTCTCACCGAATATCCGGTATCTACCTTCACTATACGCAATCACCTGAGTATTCCCACCACTCACATACAGAACAACAGGGTCATCAGCTCCAGTAACTACTCTCCCCATCTCAATATGAGCCACACAATGATTCACCGCGACTATCGGCTTTTTCCAAAGCTGTGACAATACCCTAACCACAATGGCTGGGACTTGCAACGGCGCTCCCATCCCGGGACCTTTCGTGTAACAGATACAGTCGATTTCTTCGGGAGTTACTTGAGAAGTTTCGAGAGCTGATTTGACTAAAGGAAGAATATGGTCGAGATGGTGATGTGCAGTCTCTCTAGGAAGAAAACCGTGACCAGGCGGGGTAATGTATGTATGCCGAGGATTCGCTAAGATTGTACCGTCTAGTGTCACAATCCCAACACCAATCTTGTTAGCTGATCCTTCGAAACCAATAGCAATCTTTTTCTTCATTTCTTTGATTTACACAGAAAACTCTCTGCATATAGAACAACAAAACAGAGCAGGCAAACATAAAATGAAATCAAAACCCAAACTTTACTCGAAATTGATTCGTACAACAAAATTACTCATTTTTTCATGAATTGGTAATGGTATTGTGAGAGATCAATCAAGAGATTCGTATAACCTAATTTTCTATTCCTCTGTTACTGCAGATTAAAGATCCATAAACCCTAGAAATTTTCAATCTAAACCCAGAAACCAAAACAGAGTCGCTCAAAGCATAATCAAACAAGAAAAACCTCAACCTAAATCTCTGTTACTCTTCATTCCCAGAAAAACGATAAATTAACTCAGAAAACTCACCGGAGAAAGAAGAAGACGGTCACACCGGCGGCTGAAGCTTTCTCTTGTGAAGAAGACGACGACGTTTTTTCTCCTTTAGGGTTTGCAGAAGAAAAAGAGAAAAAAAGCTTCAATTTTTAATAAAATTATTGTCCTTAAAAGTAACTAAAAGAAATTACAAAACAACCCCACAAAACTTTTTTTTGTTTACAATATAGCTTCAATTTTGAAATCGGAGAACATCGAGGACGAGAGAAAGAGAGAAATGGGTCTAAGCTTCGATCAAGTATCCTCCATGAAAGAAGCTTTCACGCTCTTCGACACCGACGGAGACGGCAAAATCGCACCGTCGGAGCTCGGAATCCTCATGCGTTCACTCGGAGGAAACCCTACACAAGCCCAACTCAAATCAATCGCTACTCAAGAGAATCTCTCTTCACCTTTCGATTTCGATCGACTTCTCGATCTCATGGGTAAGCATCTCAAAACCGAACCGTTCGATCAACAGCTACGAGATGCGTTTAAGGTGCTGGATAAAGAAGGTACTGGGTTCGTTGCGGTGACGGATCTTAAGCATATTTTGATTAGTATTGGTGAAAAGCTTGAGCCTGATGAGTTTGATGAGTGGATTCGTGAGGTTGATGTTGGATCCGATGGGAAGATTCGGTATGAGGATTTCATTTCTAGGATGGTTGCTAAGTGATGAAATTTGGTATTTTGATTTTATTCGATTCGATTCTTTGTTTATTGTGTATCTTCTTACAATGATTCTTCTTGATTCTGGAAATTTGCATCTTTTATCTCTATGAAGGATTGTTTGTGTGTGTTCAATTGGGTTGCAAAATTCTCTTGCTTTTTCATTTTTGTGTGTGTTCTTGTTAAGAAGCTGAACAATAAGTGTTTGATTGATTGATTGATTCTCTGGATTTGTGTGTTTATTGGTGGATTCATTGAAACTAAAGAAGCATGATTTGTATATTGGGTGATCGAGAGGTCGAGATCGACCGAGATTATCTCGATCTCCCAATACCTTCCGGCAAGCTCATACGTGGTAACACACGGGTGTCATTGGACATATCTTCACAAATTGTTTATTGATTATGCATTCAATTACTATCCAAGATTCTGATTGTTTACCGGCTTAATCAAATTTTTTTGGTTTTACAATTTGTCCTAAGCTATTGTGTTTAGAATTCTCTTTGATTTGCTCTATATAGCCTGAAACATTGTTTCGAATAACATTAGTGATCAAATGTGTTTTTTAGATTTGCTTTATCCTAGTTTGCTAATGAATCTGGTTTATGTTTTCATCTAGAACTTACATATTGTTCTGTGAGCAGCAAAGTTGAAAAATCTGACAAGTTTAAGAAACTATTAAAGCTTTGTTATTGACTTACTATGGTTCTTTCTCATTGTTGTTGAGATTGTGATTGTAAGTTGATTTGCAACCATGACTAGGTAGGTGTTTGAATGTTCCAAGAACATGATAGTATTTAGAGAAATTGGAAGGAGTGACCATGGAAAAATTTACAATTAAACTTCTAACCATTTAATATAGTTGGTCAGAGTCCTACATATTTCTTTTCAATTCTTGCCTATAAACACCCTCTTCTACTCTCTTTTTTCCTCCAGTAATTCAAAAAAACAAGGGGATACAACCCTTAAATGTACATTAACTAAATAATTTATGCCAAAAAAAAAAGAGAAATTGCAGTGCATAGGAAAGAATTCGATCATAATTAGTCAGATAACAATACACTATTCACTACACTGTTTTAAAACAATTAACCCTATTCTACTCCTAGTCTCTCTCTTCCTGTTTATGCTCTAATCTACTCCTTAATTTTTTTCCTGGATAAGTTCACAGATTCTTCTACTCCTTAATTTTTTTCCTGGAGTACATGAACTATTAATTTTGTCCTCATTAATACTCGTCCTAACAAACCATTTATTTTCTTCATTATCAACAAATTAAGACGTAAAGTAAAGAATGTCTTTGTTGTTTTTGCCAAACTCGAACTATCACATGTCGCTCATAGCGAGGAAGAGTTTAATCATTTTTTTTGCCTACCTTATATGAAAATACTTTTTTTTTTCGGTTTTAATTACTTGTAGTTGTGTCAGCGTCTGACGGCAAAAGATAGTGCATGTCGGTGACGTCAAATTTTTTAAAACATGATGTCTTTTTTTTTTTTTTTTCAACCAAACTTTAAGTTAAGATATACTATCGTAATTAATAATTTAATTAGGTGAAAAATTGCTTACAAAGAAAATTTAAAAACTTTATTACGGGCTGAACGGACTAAACAGTTTGCTGTTAAATTAAACGAATGGGAAATGAAAGACAAAGAATAATGGGAGAAACGACCATACAATTTCACGAACTTATCCAATAGGATGGAAAACATGATCTCTCTTACTTTGGAGTAAACGTCAATTATGTGTTAAATATTTCACGGTTTGTTAGTATAAATATCAATAAGGGAAAGTTTAGTTTCGTATGAGGCATGTGATAGGAGAAGCTTGGCAAAACAACATAAATGCTTTATGCGTTTTAATTTACTGGGTTAATGTATTAAAAAGGAAAAATTCAGAGTTTGTTGGTATGAACCCAAAAAAAATCCTGAAAAAATATCGTTGACGTGGGAAAAATGTTTATCATAACATCGTGTGAGACATTAATGTAAATTATACGATATTTAACTTAAAAATCGATTTAAAGTTTGAGTAGAAAAATATATAGTATAAATTTAGAAAATAATATTTTATAAAGAACTAGTAGATGGAACGAAATGAAATTGTACCTTGAGAATCTTTCAGTTTTAGAAATAGAGAAAGAAACGAGACTGCAAGTAATGTGATTGATTCTTTGAAACGAATCTTAAATTTATAATCGTGTCTTAAAATTTGATTAAACTAGTGAAAATCTACGCATTACACGGAACAACTATTTAGATAATTTTTAAAAGTATTTTAATATTATATATATATATATATACTAACATTGATATTCTTAAAAAAAAATTAGTTTTTTCAAAACTTTTTTTTATCTATCAATAAATGAAGTTCATAACATTTTTTTTAAAAATTGCATTTTATAATATTAGTTGTATAGAAAACAAATTTAGTACAAAATTATCAATAGTGTGTCAAGATGAGTTAATCTTGGCCTAAACCTACAAAAATATTGTATCAATTATAGATATTTAATATCATACGTTACAAAACGTTCATATATAAATTTTTCTTTCCCTCAAGATGTTTCCTTAGGTTTTAAGAAGTGTATTTATTAGATTATTTTTTTTTAATTAAAGGTAAAGATTCAAAAGTAAAAAATAATTTCAAACTATTTTATGTGAATTATTTTAAAGTATATAAAATTTTTTCGTGTTATCAAAATATTGATATACCAAACATGGTAGAAAATTATATAATGACATTATGGCATGTCGCTAATACAAAATAAAAACATAGGAACATCTTATTTACTTTTTAATTAGTTTATTATAGAATAATTTAATTTTACTATATGATATACTCTTAATATACTTGATCACAAAAAGATAAAACAACAAAAAAGAGTTAAATATATATATATATATATATATATATATATATTAAGTATGATAGTTTTTCAAAAATTCTAATTAAGAAAAATTTAAAGAATTTGAAAAGAGATATTGAAAAAAAACAATTATCTATTAAAATATGGTTTTATATATTTTTAATTAATTTATGAAGATAATTTGATGTTAATTAAATGTTTACTTTAAGTTAATATATTGATATCATATTTTTATTTTAAAGAATCAATGCAAAAATTCTAAAATCTAGAAGGACAAACGTCAAGATTAAGTAAAAATAAGGTACTAAAATTGAAAAATTATTAACACCAAAAGTGATACGTGACAGCCTCTCAAAACTTCACTTAGATGAAAATTTAAAATATTATATTAGATTATCATGTTACCGATTTAGGTAAGATAATAATGATTCCAAGAAGTATTTAAATTTTGACTACTAAAAAAATGATCACTTTAAGGTCCGATCATTTTGGCAAGATAATATCACAATTTTTCTTCTTTTGATTTATTATCCACTATTAATGTTATTGTCGTTTTTTTTTTTTTATATATATATATATATATATATAACTTGTAGTTTTATATATATATAACAAAAAATATTCAATGACTAATATTCAAGCTAGTTCTAAGAACATTAACCATGAATGTATATTTAACTACCAAACAATCTATGATGTTTATAGTTGTAATCCTAACTCTATGTATATAACATAGATTAAATACCATTAACACAAATAATTGATTATTATTAAATATATTTACTTGCACACAATAGATAATAACTTTATTGTTTTCTGTTTTGTAAACTATTTATCATTAGGTGAATACCCGCGCATAAGTATTTTTGCAAATAAACTATCCATTTTGGCACTTTTGAAAAGTGGCACACAAAAAATGACATTTTTGCAATTGTCCCAATTTTATTTAACTATATCAATATAAATTTTTTTTATTTTTAATTTTCTTTAGGATAATGAAAATGACTTTTTAAATTCCTCTAATAATTGGAAGATATTAGCTTCCTTGTGAAAAAAGAAAAAAATAAAGTTGGATGAAGATTTATTGAAGAAATTGTTAGTTAAGAATGTTCTTCGTACATACATTAGGACATATTACCCCTAAGAAAATACATAAATTAAATTGATTAAAAGATTGAAAACCAAAGAAAATTGGTACGCTTAAATCACCGCATTAAAATTTTGCTTGGACTCAAAAATCTTTAGCACTGTTTAGGTTTTCTTTTAAGCCCTGAAAATGCTTTTTCTTGGTAAGAAACATTCAAAGGTCAAGACTAACCAAAAGAAATTGTGATAAGTGATCTAATATCATTTCTTTAATTGACTACATGAACGATAACTCCATTTATTAGCTTTTCTATTGTCTATGTTGGTGAGACTTATATCGGCTTATTTCTCTCCTACAAATTACCAAGTTTTTAGTATATTAAAACATATATATTATAATTCCTGAATGTTTAGTCATGTCTCCACATTGTCTTCTAATTTCTGTAGATAAAAGCGTTGTGGAATGCCTTCCTAAACAACTTCCTAAATAAGTAGAAAACCTTCCTAAAAAAAATAGAAAAGATTTTTATTTGTCTAGGAAGACCTTCCTAAACACATTCCTAAACAAGTAGGAAACATTATTAAAAATAAGTTTATGAAAATAAGTTTATGAAGAATTTTCATTTATTTAGAAGGCCTTTGATGTGTGTCAAATTGTATTTTTGTACCTAAAATTAGCTAACAACACACTCTAATTGTTGTATCATAGAATAGGGTCGAACCATTAGGAGTTAAGAATAGCAACACTAAGAATCCAAGTATTCGAATAAGCTAAGCAATTCGAAGTTGTATTTTGGACTTTAAAAGTTCTAATTACAAAACTAAGTGAACAAAATGAAATTATAATACAAATGGAAGGCAAACCAAACCAAATAAGTAAATAAACACTAAACAAGATCAAAGCAAGATAATTCAAGGATAAGCAAATCAAAATACAAAAGTCAACCGTAAAGTCAACAAAACATAACTTGATCAAATATGAGAAAGCATGGGCTTTGGGAAAAACATTTGACTTAGGATGATCAATGACTAACTAATGATGCTAGACCATAATTCAAACTCAATTCTATGACATGAATCTCATAAATAGACTAATTCACTCTCATGACACTGATCTATTTATTAGCCATTCAATTAAGCTAATTTTCCAATTGCAATTAAATGATCAACAATCATTAAGCATAAGTTCATAAATCCACTAATCATCTTAAGCATCAATTCTAATTGGTTAAAAATGAAAAGTAAGATTTAAGGTTCTTCTATATAAACATTTTATCGATACCTTCCGGTCATAGAATGTTCATGTTCTAGATTTTGATTGATCAAGACTAATCTAGCTTTAAGTACACCTTAATCCTTAGAAATCATGAGAATCTAAGCCTAGACATCACTAATCATTCATCAAACATCCCTAATCTACTAAGCCCAAAAACCCATCAAGAAACTACTCACTAATCATGATGAAAAACACAATCATAATCATAAACAAAGACATATTCATAAAAGAAAAAGGATAAAGATTAAAAAAAATTCACTAGATTAAGCGCATAGTGCAAAAAATCCAAACAAAAGCATAAGAAATAAAGTTTTGGAGCTTCAAGAAGAAAGGTTTAATCCAACTTTCTTACAAAATCATCAAGATAATTGTTTCAAGAAGAGAAAATAAAAGTTTGAAGATATGAAAAATGATTATTCTCCTGCAAAACTGAGTGAAAACTCAGTTATCTTTGTCTAAAATACGTTTTTGGAACACTAAAACACGTTTTGATTAAAGAAAACAAAGTTATGTAAAATGATTTTTGGGCAGTTTTGGGTATGGATAGATCGATCTAACCTGGCATGATCGATCTTACCCCGTTGGTCGATCACAAATCTTACGACAGCTTTTTGGCAAAATGGATCGATCGATCCCTGGTTGGATCGATCGATCTGGTCCACTTTTCTGCATTTGCTTCTTTTTCTCACCAAGATGACATGTCTTCACTAAAACTTTCATAACGTTCGATCTCACCGTTGGAATAACCTCAAATAACTTTCGTATGAAATCTAACTCAATGCTTTAGCTCGTCTCCAATTTTCAGCTCTATCTAATGGTGGAAAGTCAATCAACAAATACCAAACGTCTGACCATTTTCTGCTCCTTTTCTTCAATCCACTTGAAACTTCTTTGCTCCACATAAATTTCCCATCTTCTAGCATTCAAATTGGCTCACCGAAGTGTCAACCAAGTGTTAACTCTAATCGATTCTCCAAAGTACCTAAAAAAAAACCAAAGATACACAAAATGCAAAGAAATGGATCCTAGACTCTAAAATGATCCTAAGTATGAAATAAGACTCAAAATGCAAAGGAACACACTAATATGAAGCAAAAATATACTAAATGCATATGAATATAGGCTATGAGAATGCACAAAATCACAATATATCTGCCTTCTTAAACACTTTTTTAAATAAGTAGGAACTGAGTGAAAACTCATCAAGATAAATGTTTCAAGAAGAGAAAATAAAAGTTTGAAGATAAGAAAAATGATTATTCTCCTGCAGAACTGAGTGAAAACTCAGTTATCTTTGTCTAAAACACGTTTTTGGAGTACTAAAACACATTTTGATTAAAGAAAACAAAGTTAGGTAAAATGATTTTTGGACAGTTTTGGGTATGGATCGATCGATCTAACCTGGCATTATCGATCTTGCCCCGTTGATCGATCACAAAACTTACGACAGCTTTTAGGCAAAATGGATCGATCGATCCCTAGTTGGATCCATTGATCTGGTCCACTTTTCTGCATTTTGCTTCTTTTGCTCACCAAGATGATATGTTTTCACTAAAAATTTCATAACGTTCGATCTCACCGTTGGAATAACCTCAAATAACTTTCGTATGAAATCTAACTCAATGCGTTAGCTGGTCTCCAATTTTCAGCTCGATCCAATGGTGGAAAGTCAATCAACAAATGCCAAACGTCTGACCATTTCTGCTCCTTTTCTTCAATCCACTTGAAACTTCTTTGCTCCACATGAATTTTCTATCTTCTAGCATCCAAATTAGCTCACCGAAGTGTCAACTAAGTGCTAACTCTAATCAATTCTCCAAAGTACCTAAAAAAGAACCAAAGATACACAAAATACAAAGAAATAGATCCTAGACTCTAAAATGATCCTAAGTATGAAATGAGACTCAAAATGCAAAGGAACACACTAATATGATGCAAAAATATACTAAATGCATATGATAGGGGTGGGCAAATGGGAATTCGGAACGGAAATATTCGGGAATGAGAATGGGAATGGGACGGGAATTTGGAAATCAAAATACTTATCCCATTCATGTCCCATATACAATTTGGGACGGGACAAGTACGGGACGGAATAGAACAGGGACGGAACGGGAATTCCCGAGAAAAATATGACAAACGAAAATTGTAAAATCTAAATCACGTCCATCATATTTTGGAAAAAAGTAAAAACCCATGACAATAGCAAAATGAAATAAAATAAACTAGAATCATAAGAAATCCAACATATCAAAATAACGTTCAAACTTCAAATTCATAGTACTTACAAAATGCAATTGGATAAACTAAAGTCATAATAAAACCGAACAAATCAAAATAAAATTACTAACATATAATCGTGTTTACAACAAAAACAAATTAGAATTTACATATAATATAATATTAATTAATAATTTTGGTAGTATACTAAAAAGTTACTAACATATATGAAAAATTATGAAATTCATATATAATAATATATTTTAAATATATATATACTTCAGGACAAATGGAACTTCAGGAATTCCCGTTTTCGTCCCGTCCCGTTCCATTTCCAAACGGAAATCGATAGCTTGTACCATACGAGAATATGGTCCAATACGGAACAAGAATTCGGAACAGGGAATGGAATGGTACGGGACGGTTCGGGACGGGACGGGATGGGAATTATGCCCACCACATCTACATATGAATATAGGCTATGGGAATGCACAAAATCACAATATATGAGCCTTTTAAAACACTTTTTTAAATAAGTAGGAAACCTTCTTGAAAAAACTATAGGACGGATTTTCACGTGTTTAGGAAGGTCTTGCTAAACAAGTATAAAACTTTTAAAAAAATAAGTTTATGAAGGATTTTCACTTGTTTAGAAAGGTCTTTCTAAACAAGTAAAAAACCTTCTTAAAACAATTTAGGAAAAATTTTCACTTGTTTAGGAAGGTCTTCATAAACCTTCCTAAACACCTTCCTAAACAAGTATGAAATTTTCTTAGAAATAAGTTTATGAATGATTTTCACTTGTTTAGGATGACCTTCATATACACACTTTTAAATAAGTAAGGAACTTTCTAAAAAAAATGTTTAGGAAAGATATTCAATTGTTTAGGAAGACCTTAATAAACACGTTCCTAAACAAGTTGGAAATCTTCCTAGAAATAAGTTCGAAGGATTTTCACTTGTTTAGGAAGGTCTTCCTAAACACATTCCTAAACAAGTAGGAAATGCTCCTAAAAATAAGTTTATGAAGGATTTTCATTTATTTAGAATGATCTTACTAAACAAGTATGAAACTTGAGTAAAAAATAAGTTTAAAAAGAATTTTTACTTGTTTAGGAAGCTCGTCCTAAACATTTTTCTAAAGAAGTAGGATTTGAATAATAGACGTCACTTGTGTGATTTGAACTCGCTTGACACTACAAGAAAACAAGCAGTATTCCGACGGCCGAAATTTTCGTCGGAATTTTTCGACGGCATCCCAACGGATTTTCGAGCAAAATGAATCCGTCGGAATTTTGTGACGGATTTCCGATGGACACGGAAACCGTCGGTAATCCCGACGGATTTCTGACGGAAATAAACTGTCGTAATTTTCCGACGACTTTCCGACGGAATAACGACGGAAATCCAATTTTTCCGATGTCGGCAAAGTTTGATTGGTCAGCTCATACCGACGGAACTAATTCCGTCAGACTTCCGTCGGAAATTCGATGTCGGCAAATTTGAGTGGTTACCATTTCGTTAGCGGTGGCCGATGAGATTGGTGGTGTAACGACCGCGAACCAAATTACGGAATATTTGGTCGTGTGTCGATCGACACAGGGAGTGTGTGTCGATCGACACGAAACAAAAAAAAAAAAAAAAAATTCTCTTTAAAAGGCAGAGTGTCGACAGGGCTTGTGAGCTCAGTTGTTTCAGAGAGAAAATATCAGTTTTTGTGGGGATTTGAGTGAGGAAATCAAGTGATTTCGAGTTGGGTTTTTGGAGGGTAAGAACAACTTCTGTTCATGTTTTGGAGGAGATAAACGGAGGTCAAGATCACGGCGGATCGGAGTGAAATTTGGAGCGTAAGTACTCCTGTCGTTGTTCTTGTCGTAGGAAAAATCCGTTTGTCAATCGGACGGTTAGATTGTTATTTATGGTCGTTTAAAGTTGGGTTCGTTGTGCTGTTTCCAGTTCCGATCATTACCGATCATCGAGTTTGCGGGCTTAACTGCCGTCGAACCAGAAGGATCCAGAGGGCGATCTATATACGGTTAGAAAGCCCTATCTGTCTACTTTTCAGTTCGGGTTTCCGATCTTGATTCCGTTGTGTTTTCCGTTCCCAGTGTGCTTTCTTGTTAAACGGGTTATTTCTGTTCCAGTTCGGATCATCAAACTTGCAAGTTGTTTTCTCGTCGAACCGTTGGGAACCAAGGGACGATCTTTATACGGTTGGAAAGCTATCTGTGTCTAGTTTCTATATCAGGTTTCTGATCCTGATTCAGAGGTATTATCCGTTCTCGGTGTGCTTTCAAAGTCAGTGTATCGTTCCTGTCTTATGAAATCCTAATTCGCTTTAGGTGATTTGTAGAGGAGACGAACGGCTAGGCAAATCAGATCGGAACAGGGTGAAAAATTGTGGGTAAGTTCGTCAAGCCTTTTTCTTGTTGTGGGCGAAAACGGTTCATCATTTCGTTGATTATTCATCGAGTTGTGGCTGTTTGAACTCGATGGGTTTGTGCAGATTAGTTATCTGCGATCAGTTGGCTTTGGGGTTGATTTGTGAACGAACCAGAAGGGATCTGGAGGCTATCCTTATACCAACGCGTAGCTGTGTCTGTCTAGTTTCCAGAACAGTCGTCCGTTTTGGTTTTGGACCAGTGGTTCGTCGTGTACAAGTCTTTTTGTAACCGTTGGTCCCATTCTTTTTTCGATTCTTCGAGGTGAGTGCGTGACCGTAGGTTTATCTGGGTAAAGGGATTGATCCCAATGCATTGTTTGATGATTGGTGGTTGATTCACGTGTTATGAATGTTATGTGTTGTTTGGTGTTGTGGTTTGTCTTTTATGCCTGTGTGTATAACCTGTAGACGGGATGACCGTCTCACTGAGTATTTGTGATAATACTCACGCAACTCTTTTTGCCATGTGTTGCAGGTAAAGGGAAAATGTGATCGTGGAATCATGGCCGGGAAGAGGAGATGATCTAGTGCTCGTTTTCGTGATGATAAGTTAGAATTGCTAGAGTGTTAGCAATTCTAGGATTATATTTAATAATTATCGAACTGAATATTTAACCGATATTTATTGTGTTATATTTAATAATTATGGGATTATAGGATTATTAAATGATATTATTATTATTAAATGATTTTTATTGTTTGATTGTTTAATCGTTGTTCCGCATTAATATTAGATTGGACCGTTGAGGATCACTAATTGTGATAATAGTGATCCGGGTCAAAAAATTTTTTTATTTGACGGGTTGAATCGTCACAGTTTGGTATCAGAGCGTTCTAGCGGTTCTAGGGTTAGAATATTTAATTGATTATGTGAGTTAGTCAATTGATTGTTGTGTGGGTATGAAGTCCTAGATCATCTCTTCTGAGCCTTCAATGAGATTCCACGGTATGTGTTGTTTGACCTCTTATGCTTTCTAGTATGCTTAGTTTCTGCTTCTGGTTGAGAAGAAGAATTGTTAGAGATACTAGAGTTCTGCCATTGGTAGGGCAGAGTGTGATGGTTAGAGGTACTAGAGTTGCTAGAGGTATGGGCCAGGGAGGCCGAGGTGGTCGTGCTGGGCGTGGACGTGGGCGGAGACTTGGGAGTGAGTCTGCTGCCACGTGGGTGTCCCAGGAGACTACGCAGGAGCGAGTAGCTGACTCGCAGACGTTTCAGGAGGGGTCCTTGGGTGTGACAGCTACGGGTTCCAGTGTGAGGGCTGGAGGGGCTGGTGCAGGTCCCGGTGTAGCTGGCGGTGCGGTGGGCCCTGGTGGGGGTGCTGCCGTAGGCGTTGCCCCGGATCGAGATGATCGTCTGGCGGGTCTACTATAGATGATTCTGGAGAGGTTACCGGGAGTGGTGCCTGCTCCGGATCATGCTCTTGGTGTGCAGCCGGGGTTGGCTGGGGGTAAAGCTAGGATTGGCTGGGGTGCAGCTAGGATTGGCTGGGGTGCAGCTGGGTATGGCTGGGGTAGAGGAGCTTCCATCTTATCTGCGGATGATGGAGCAGATGCAGCGGATTGGTACTGCATTTTTCTCGGGCGGTGCTAAGCCTGAGGAGGCTGATGGGTGGCGGATGAGGTTAGAGCGTAACTTTCGCTCCATCAGGTGTCCAGAGGGATACAGAGTGGATCTGGCGGTACATTACCTAGAGGGTGATGCGCATCTCTGGTGGAGAGGTGTAGAGGCCAGGAGGGTGCAGGCCAAGATGGTCTGGGAGGATTTCTTGGCGGAGTTTAACGCCAAATATTTTCCGCAGGAGGCGGTGGACCGTTTGGAGTCTAGGTTTCTGGACCTGACTCAGGGAGATCGGTCAGTGAGGGAGTTCGATGCTGAGTTCTGTCGACTTCTGGTACATGCAGGGAGAGGCATGGAGGGCGAGGAAGCCCAAGTTAGGAGGTTCTTGAAAGGACTTCGTCCAGATTTGAGGATTCACTGCAGGGCGAGTAGGTTCGCCACGAGGGCGGAGCTGGTTGAGATGGCTGCTGCGATCGAGGAGGATCTCGGAGAACAGGTTGTGGCGGGTAGTCCACAGGTGCAGCAGCAGCAGCCGAGGAGATCTCAGCAACAGGCGAGTTCAGGTAGGGGCGGCAAGCCTGCTCAGGGACAGAAGAGGAAGTGGGATGGCACTTCCGGGACCAGTCAGGGTGGTTCGGGTTGCTACGGGTGTGGGAGCATGGACCATCGCGTGGCAAGCTGTCCGAAGAAGACTGGGACTCAGGATGCGCGGGTCGGGGTTCCAGATTCGCGGGTGTGTTACCACTGCAGAGAGACAGGGCATATTAAGCCGAAGTGTCCTAAGCTGCAGCAGTTGGCGGCGGTAGTTGTGCAGCCATTGGCAGTGCAGCCGTTGTCTCAGATTGCAGCAGTACCACGTGTGTTCACGTCAGCGGAGGCAGGCGGATCTAGCACCAGGCCGATCACAGGTAATTTCCAGACTTGAATTTTTTTTTAAAATTCTTAAGACTTTCGAATTTTAGTTTATTAATGTGTGAGTCTGTGCTAGAGTGTTAGGGTTCTTAGGCACATGAGATTTGTGCAGGGACCTTAGTTGTGGGCGGGTATGAGTCCCACGTGTTGTTTGATTCTGGAGCTACGAATAGCTTCATTACGCCGGAGTGTGCGGAGGGCAGCGGAATCCAGAGTGATCCCGGGGAACAACTCGGGGTAGTTAAGGTTGCGGGTGGTACGTCATTAGCTACTTTCGGGCGGGCTCGTGGCGTGGATGTTCTGGTGGCGGGTGAGTTGATGCCAGCAGATCTGATCATCAGTCCGGTGGAGCTGTACGATGTTATCCTCGGTATGGATTGGTTGGATCGGTACAGGGTCCATCTGGATTGCCATCGTGGTCGAGTGGTGTTCGAACGAGAGGTGGGGAGGTTGGTTTATCAGGGCGTGAGACCGACTGCTGGAAGTCTCGTGATTTCTGCGATACAGGCCGAGCAGTTGCTTGTCAAGGGCTGCGAGGCATATCTAGTGACGATAGTGATGCCTGAGTCTGTTGGAGAGGTTGCAGTTGGGGATATTCGAGTTGTTCGGGATTTCCAGGATGTTTTTCAGTCATTGCAGGGATTACCGCCATCACGGTCGGATCCGTTTGTGATTGAGTTGGAACCTGGGACGACTCCAGTATCTAAGACACCTTACCGTATGGCTCCAGCTGAGATGGCAGAGCTGAAGAAGCAGCTAGATAATTTGATGAGTAAGGATTTTATTCGTCCGAGTACTTCACCGTGGGGAGCGCCGGTGTTGTTTGTGAAGAAAAAGGATGGGAGTTTCCAGTTGTGTATTGATTACCGAGGACTTAACCGAGTCACTGTGAAGAACAGGTATCCCTTACCGCGAATTGATGAGTTGTTGGATCAGTTGCGTGGGGCTACTTGGTTCTCCAAGATTGACTTGGCTTCGGGATACCTTCAGATTCCGATTAATGAGGTGGACGCCAGGAAGACTGCTTTCAGGATGAGGTATGGGCATTTTGAGTTCTTGGTGATGCCTTTTGGTTTGACGAATGCACCAGCAGCGTTCATGACGTTGATGAACAGGGATTTTCAGGGAGTATCTGGATGAGTTCGTGATCATCTTTATCGATGATATTTTGGTGTATTCGAGGAGTCCTGAGGAGCACGAGGTACACCTGCGGGTGGTTTTGGAGAAGCTGACGGAGCAGAAATTGTATGCTAAGTTGAGCAAGTGCAGTTTCTGGCAGCGAGAAATCGGTTTTCTCGGTCACGTGATATCTGCAGATGGAGTGTCTGTTGATCCGGCGAAGATTGAGGCTATCCGAGATTGGCCTAGACCGAGAAATGCAACTAAGATCCGGAGTTTTATTGGGTTGGCGGGTTATTACCGGAGGTTTGTCAAGGGTTTTGCAAGTATGGCAAAGTCGATGACTAAGTTGACGGGGAAAGATGTCCCTTTTGTTTGGTCTTCAGCTTGCGAGGAGAGTTTTGGCAAGCTGAAGAAGATGTTGATGAGTGCACCGGTGTTGGCGTTACCCAAGCCGGGTGAGCCTTACGTGGTGTATACAGATGCTTCGGGAATTGGTCTGGGTTGTGTCCTAATGCAGCAGGGAAAGGTTATTGCATATGCCTCGAGGCAGTTGAGGAAGCACGGGTTGCTTCGGCTTAGGAGCGTGATATGGAGGCTCTGGTGAGCGAGATTAGTACATTGAGGTTGTGTGTGATCTCACAGGAGCCGTTGGGGTTAGAGGCAGCTAACCAGGCAGATTTGCTGAGTCGTATTCGAGCAGCTCAAGAGTTGGATCCGATCTTGATTGATGTTTCTAGTGTTGCAGGTTCAGAGTATGTGGTCTCGGCAAATGGGACGATATTAGTGAACGGGCGGGTTTGTGTACCCAAGGATGAGGATCTGAGGCAGGAGATCCTGAGGAAGGCTCATGCGAGCATGTTGTCGATTCATCCGGGTGCGACTAAGATGTATCGTGATCTGAAGAGGTATTATCACTGGGTCGGGATGAAGAGAGATGTAGCTAACTGGGTTGCTGCGTGCAACGTGTGTCAGTTAGTGAAGGCTGAGCATCAGGTGCCAAGTAGTATGTTGCAGAGTTTGCCTATTCCGGAGTGGAAGTGGGATATGATTACCATGGATTTTGCGACAGGGTTACCTGTGTCACGGACCTTTGATGCGATTTGGGTGATTGTGGATCGTTTGACTAAGTCAGCACATTTTCTTGCCATCAGGAAGACCGATGGAGTGGCAGTTTTGGCTAAGAAGTATGTGCGGGAGATAGTGAGGTTGCATGGAGTGCCAGCAAGTATTGTGTCAGATAGAGATCCGAGATTTACTTCTGAGTTCTGGAGGGCATTCCAGGCTGAGATGGGCACTAAGGTGCACATGAGCACAGCGTATCATCCTCAGACGGATGGTCAGTCTGAGAGGACGATTCAGACATTGGAGGACTTGTTGAGGATGTGTGTGCTGGATTATGGTGGTCATTGGGCGGATCACCTGAACCTGGTTGAGTTTGCTTACAACAATAGTTACCAGGCGAGTATTGGGATGGCTCCATATGAGGCTCTGTATGGGAGGCCATGTCGGACACCATTATGCTGGACTCAAGTGGGGGAGAGGAGCATGTTTGGTGCGGATTTTGTTCAGGAGACGACGGAGAAGATTCGTGTCTTGAGACTGAACATGAGAGAAGCTCAGGATCGGCAAAAGAGTTATGCTGATAAGAGACAGAAAGAGCTGGAGTTTGAGCTGGGAGATCAGGTGTATCTTAAGGCAGCGATGTTGAGGGGTCCTAACAGATCCATTTCAGAGAATAAGCTAAGTCCGAGGTTTATGGGTCCGTTCAAGGTTGTGGAGCGGGTTGGACCAGTGGCTTATCGGTTGGAGTTACCTCAGAGTATGAGAGCCTTTCATAAGGTATTCTATGTATCGATGCTACGGAAGTGTCTACATGAGTCTGAGGAGGTGTTGGCTAGGATTCCGGAGGATCTTCAGCCCAACATGACGTTGGAGGCGAGACCTGTGAGGATTCTCGAGCGGAGAGTCAAGGTGCTGCGCCGAAAGAGGATACCATTGGTTCGAGTTGTGTGGGACTTTGACGGTGTCGAGGAGGAGACTTGGGAACCAGAAGCAAGGATAAAGACAAAGTTCTCAAAGTGGTTTGAGAAGCAAGTGGAAGCTTGAGTATTTTCTGGTTTTTCAGAGTTTGTAATAGCATGTGCTACATTTTGTATGTATTTTTCGTTGTGTTGTAACGATATACATTGATGTGATATAATAAGATGTGTTTTTCTTATTATTGTGTTATAAGATGGGTGTTATTCCTTTGATGACTAGTGGTTGAGTTATTTTGGATGACCGGGGGATGGGTCATGGGATAATATTCTGGAATAAGGAATATTATGAGGGAACCACGGAAAGTAATTCAGATGTCGGGAACTTATAATACGCATTACAGTGTGACTGCTCCAGAGGATGTGTGATTCCTCTACATATACTTTGAGAGACGGAGATCTCTCCAGAGGATGTGTGATTCCTCTGCAGCCGATAGGTCGACGGACTGTGTGTCCTGAGAGTGGGAGGGGCTGGAGCGTACCGAGAACCGGTATGTCATACATCGAGAGCTCGTAGGGTGACGATCCTGCGAGTGCGAGTGGTGTATAGAGATATGATTTTGAGCATCAGTGCATGTAAGTGTGATTATAGGTACGAGACTGTATGAACTTCAGAGATCGGGAATGATCTCAGGTGGAGTTGACCGGGTTTTGGTCAGGAAGGTTGTCTAATATACAGTTTTTACTCGAGTCTGGAACCTCGGTTCAGACGATCTTGGTAAACATACATAGCCTCCTTGGTCGGGCATGTTCTTGTTTGATTGTTGTGCGATCAATTGGTCTAAATTCTGGGTTTACGATTGGTCGGGCATGTTCTTGTTTGATTGTTGCGTAATCAGTCGGACAACCCTGATTCGGATCAGCGAGTGCTGCATTGTAGATGTTTTCCGGGAAAATCTGGTCGAGATTCAGACATGAGTGTCAACTTTAGTGAGACGGGGTTAGGATGCTGGCACAGTTGGGCCAGAGGGCTGCTTACAGTTGTGTTTGACCGTAAGGTGACGGTTTCGCGTGATTCGAGGACGAATCTGTGTTAGTGGGGGAGAATTGTAACGACCGCGAACCAAATTACGGAATATTTGGTCGTGTGTCGATCGACACAGGGAGTGTGTGTCGATCGACACGAAACAAAAAAAAAAAAAAAAAATTCTCTTTAAAAGGCAGAGTGTCGGCAGGGCTTGTGAGCTCAGTTGTTTCAGAGAGAAAATATCAGTTTTGTGGGGATTTGAGTGAGGAAATCAAGTGATTTCGAGTTGGGTTTTTGGAGGGTAAGAACAACTTCTGTTCGTGTTTTGGAGGAGACAAACGGAGGTCAAGATCACGGCGGATCGGAGTGAAATTTGGAGGGTAAGTACTCCTGTCGTTGTTCTTGTCGTAGGAAAAATCCGTTTGTCAATCGGACGGTTAGATTGTTATTTATGGTCGTTTAAAGTTGGGTTCGTTGTGCTGTTTCCAGTTCCGATCATTACCGATCATCGAATTTGCGGGCTTAACTGCCGTCGAACCAGAAGGACCCAGAGAGCGATCTATATACGATTAGAAAGCCCTATCTGTCTACTTTTCAGTTCAGGTTTCCGATCTTGATTCCGTTGTGTTTTCCGTTCCCAGTGTGCTTTCTTGTTAAACGGGTTATTTCTGTTCCAGTTCGGATCATCGAACTTGCGAGTTGTTTTCTCGTCGAACCGTTGGGAACCAAGGGACGATCTTTATACGGTTGGAAAGCTATCTGTGTCTAGTTTCTATATCAGGTTTCTGATCCTGATTCGGAGGTATTATCCATTCTCGGTGTGCTTTCAAAGTCAGTGTATCGTTCCTGTCTTATGAAATCCTAATTCGCTTTAGGTGATTTGTAGAGGAGACGAACGGCTAGGCAAATCAGATCGGAACAGGGTGAAAAATTGTGGGTAAGTTCTTCAAGCCTTTTTCTTGTTGTGGGCGAAAACGGTTCATCATTTCGTTGATTATTCATCGAGTTGTGGCTGTTTGAACTCGATGGGTTTGTGCAGATTAGTTATCTGCGATCAGTTGGCTTTGGGGTTGATTTGTGAACGAACCAGAAGGGATCTGGAGGCTATCCTTATACCAACGCGTAGCTGTGTCTGTCTAGTTTCCAGAACAGTCGTCCGTTTTGGTTTTGGACCAGTGGTTCGTCGTGTACAAGTCTTTTTGTAACCGTTGGTCCCATTCTCTTTTCGATTCTTCGAGGTGAGTGCGTGACCGTAGGTTTATCTGGGTAAAGGGATTGATCCCAATGCATTGTTTGATGATTGGTGGTTGATTCACGTGTTATGAATGTTATGTGTTGTTTGGTGTTGTGGTTTGTCTTTTATGCCTGTGTGTATAACCTGTAGACGGGATGACCGTCTCACTGAGTATTTGTGATAATACTCACGCAACTCTTTTTGCCATGTGTTGCAGGTAAAGGGAAAATGTGATCGTGGAATCATGGCCGGGAAGAGGAGATGATCTAGTGCTCGTTTTCGTGATGATAAGTTAGAATTGCTAGGGTGTTAGCAATTCTAGGATTATATTTAATAATTATCGAACTGAATATTTAACCGATATTTATTGTGTTATATTTAATAATTATGGGATTATGAGATTATTAAATGATATTATTATTATTAAATGATTTTTATTGTTTGATTGTTTAATCGTTGTTCCGCATTAATATTAGATTGGACCGTAGAGGATCACTAATTGTGATAATAGTGATCCGGGTCAAAAATTTTTTTTTATTTGACGGGTTGGGTCGTCACAGGTGGGGTGTTATGTCAGAGGTTTCCGACGGATTTCCGACGGAAATCCGTTCTATATAAGTTTCCACATTTCTTCATAACACAATTTTAAAAAGCCACAATCAATAACACAAATAATGTCTTCCAGCTTTCCTAATGAAGACTATACATAAAAAATCGCAGCAAATCACCTAGAAATTCCAAAATATTCATGGAAATTTTGCGACGGATATTTAGATTCTCCACCAAAGAAACAAAAGGGAAAGAAAAATTTCTGGTTCTAACAAATGGTAAGTTTGGAGTGGATACAGAGCCATATATTTTTAAATTTAGGAGTGTACCTTGTACCATAACCGTTGTATGTTTAAATAATATGTTCAAGGCTCTAATGTGAAGAGAATTAATTTGCGAAATGAGATCCAAATTTATCTGTTATAATCAGTTAATAAATTTCGTTTTGTAAATCTTTATTAAATTTCCGCAGAAATATAATACAAAAATTAAAATCCGTCAGAAATCCGTTGGAAATGTCCGACGGATTTCCGATGGATTTTAATGTTTTTATTATAAAAAAGGCGGAAATTTAATAAAGTTTTTTTTTATAATAAAAAAAATAAAATCCGTCGGTAGACGGATTTTTGACTGACAACCCTAATTTCTGCCGCCTAAACAACTTCGATCTCATCGAAAAAGCGGGAAACTCCTTCGGGCATAGATTACTGATCTTACGTTTAATACATGATAGTATAATTTAATAGAAAAAGGGCATAGATCTATCAATTTTTTAAAGAAACGTAAAGGATATAGCGTTTAATACATGATAGTGTACGTCGTCTTATAGACGGAAAAATAAAGGATCTAGCGGTTGATGATCTAAAGATGAGAGTAGAGACTTCATAATAATATAAAATAAAGGAAAGACTAAAATAAAAGTTGAGAGAATGATTTGTGACCTTAAGATTTGCTTAGCTCTGATTGAAAGTGATGAAATGAGTTGTTGGGGTATAGGTGCGTATATATATGCGCATGGTACGGACATTTTTAATACTTTTTTTTTTCTTACACAATATAATTATTATTATTCTAATTATGTTTCTTTTCTTGGAATAAAAATGTAAATTCTGTTTCAATACTTTATCGAAAAAGAAAATTAATTATTGCAATACTTGATCCAAACAATGAAAATAGTTATTGCAATATTCTATATCACCAACCAAAAGAGCTCTCATCTAGTTTACTTTTTGAGATTGTTAAGTAAAAACAGAAAAAGTTGTGACTCATGAAGTACACACCACGTCACGATTAGTATATAAAGAGAATGAGTTCCATTGCCATTTGTTTTACTTGACTTGTTTGTTTTTCTTGCTCCAATATATTACATTTACACTAATTTATATCTATATACGCTATTAATTTTTCATTTATTACAGAAAATAGCTATATCATTATAAATATTTTTATGCCACTTGCTCGAAAGTTTCAGCTTTGTGAGGTACATCTGTGGTTAAACTGTGTCACAAGTCACAACAATGACTTTAACCCAAACTTTAACTTCTTCTACGTGATTTAATTAGAGATATTGTATGTTCACAAAACTTAAAAAATTACAAATTTCTGTTTTTTCGTTTTTTCTACATAAAAAATGATGTAAAATCTAATTTGAATATTATAGAATATAAATAGTCATATATTTTTTATTTTCTATTTTTTATAAAGTACATGGCAAAGCAAAATTGTAGTTTCTTTTCTTTTTTAAAAGGATATAAGAATTGTCAACATTGAATTATTTCTTAAGAATTTGAAATAATTTATATTCATAATCCAGAATAAGTGATCCGCTTGAAAATATATCTTCGTAATAATACTTAGTTACGAACATTTAAGAAAAAGACAATTGTCTGATGAAAAAAATAAAAAGAAAAATTGTTTTCGAAAAGAATTACAAAAAAAAACATTAATATCCGACGGATTTTAATTTTTTTATTATAAAAATTTTTTATTAAATTTTTGAGAAATATAATAAAAACATTAAAATCCGTCGGATTTTAAATTTCTGTCTTTTTAATAATATAAAAACATTAAAATCCGTCGGAAATCCGTCATAATGTCCGACGGATTTTCGACGGATTTTAATGTTTTTATTATAAAAAAGGCGGAAATTTAATAAAGTTTTTTTTTATAATAAAAAAAATTAAAATCCGTCGGAAATTCGTCGGTAAATACCGACGGATTTCCGACGGACAACCCTAATTTCTGCCGCCTAAACAACTTCGATCTCATCGAAAAAGCGGGAAAATCCATCGGAATTCCACAGAATTCCGTCGGAAAACTGTAATATAACCAGACCCTTCTTCTTCGTGGAGACAGACGAATCGACGGAACCAAAACCGAAAAAATCGCCGGAAATCGCTTCTTCTTTGACGGAAACGTGACGGAAACCTCGGATTCACCCACAATCACAATCTCTATTACTCGAATCATGAATCCAATGTAAGTTTTAGTTAATTTTAGTTTTTTTTTTTAAATTGGAAATTATGAATTTTAGAGATGTATTTTTAGAATTTGATAGATTTAGGATGTTATAAATTATGGGATGTAAGGATTTAGGAAGATAGAAATGTAGAAAGGTACGGATTTAGAATGTTAGAAATTTAGGGATTTATGGATTTACGTATTTAGAAATTTTGGAATTTTGGAATTTATGAATTTTGGAAGTTTGGAATTATTGAAATTAGAGAGTAAGAAAAATTTTGAATTTAGGAAATTTTATGATTTATTGACTTTTCGGGTTTATAAAATTATTTTCCATTTTAATAAGTATTTGTGGTTTTTAGGGATTTATAAAGATTTATAATATGAATAAATTATAAAATTCTAAATTGTTGAAATTTTACTAATTCTTTAATTTGTTAAAATTACAAAATCTCAAATTCTTGAAAGATCATAAATATCTAAAACTTTATACTACCAAATCCCAAATTCCAGAAAATTCCTAAATCTCTAAATCCCTAAATCTCCATTTCTGAAAATCCAAAAATCCAAATATCCCTAAATACCTATATCCGAAAACCCCAATTTCCCAAAATCCCTAACTCTCTAAAACCTTAATTTATGAAATCCGAAATTCCATAAAGTAATCCCTAAATTACAAAATTTCAAATTCCAAAAATCTGGAAATGCCTAAATTCCAAAATCCCTAATTCTCAAAATATCAATATCTCAAAATCTCAAAGTCCCCAATTCCCATAAATCCCATAATTCCGAAATCTCAAAATTTCGGGCAATGGAAGAACAGATAATTCGCATGCGGGCAATGGAAGAACAGATGACCGCCATGCGGGCAATGGAAGAAATGATGAACGAGTTCTTCCGTAACCATTCCCAGTAGACTTTACGTTATGTAATATTTTAATTTTGTAAATCAATTTTAAAAATATTGAAATTTAATTTTAAATTTTGTTTTATTTTAATTTAATTTAATTTTAATTTAATTAATTTTAATTTAATTTAATTTAATTTAATTAAATTAGAAATCTTTTTTTAAAATAATAAATCCGTCGGAAATCCGTCGGTTACCACCGTCGTCGGAAATCCGTCAGAAAAACTAATGCCGTCGGAAATCCGTCGGTAAATAATGCCGTTGGAAATCCGTCGGTAAATGATTTCGACGGATTCCGGTTATCCCTTTTCCGTCGGAAATCGGTCAGTATTTCCGACTGATTTCCGATGGATTTTTATTTCCGACGGAATAACCCCTATTCCGACGGCTTTACGACGGTTTTGGTCCTCGGAAATGTTTTCTTGTAGTGTGATAATAGACGTATACGTCACTTGTGTGATTTGAACAATTAAGTATACATCATCATCATAACCGATGACAAGTAGAAAAGGTTTTGAGTTTTTGTATTTTGATAGTTATAATATCCAAACTCGACCAACAGCACTTATTGTATTTCAACACAAACCAACAACAATCGTAATGATATATATACTATACTACATGTATAATTTACGGCCCATGGATAAGAATGGAATTGCAACCATCGGTTATGGAACCGGCTATTTGGGTAAACAATACACAAATAAAAAGTTTATTATATTATCAGACATGCGTCTTGACATATTCTTTTTACAAATCATTAAACTCCCACAACAAAATAACATGAAAAACAACTTCCCCGAACCAAACATTCCTTGTTACTTACTTAAGCTGCATAGAGTTTCGGATCAGACAGCCTTGGAACAGGAATAGCTACAAGTGGAGACTTCAACTTAAGAACAAGCCCAAACTTCTCTTCAATCTCAAACTTCTGTCCTTTAGGAGCTTTCCAATCAAAAGAATGGATAAGTGAGGCAATGTTGAAGAGAACAAGCCTCTCGGCCATGTTAATCGCGGCGCAAATCCTCCTCCCGGATCCAAAAGGCAAATACTTAAAATCACCTCCATTGAAATCAAGCGAGTTCTCGAAAAACCTTTCCGGTTTAAACTCGTTTGGATCATCCCAATGCTTAGGATCTCTATGAATCGCCCAAACATTGATGAAAATCTTGGAGTCTTTAGGCACAGTGTATCCGGCAACCACCGAGGTTTCGCTGTTTCGGTGAGGGACAAGAAGAGGAAGCGTAGGATGTAGCCTAAGAGTCTCTTTCATGACAGCTTGTAGATAAGGAAGCTTAGGCAAATGTGATTCTTCAACAATCTTGTCTTGGCCAACAACTTGATCCAATTCTTGTCGGATTTTCTTTAACACTTCAGGTCTACTTACGATCTCTGCCATGGCGAATTCCGATGCGTTCACCGATGTGTCTACACCACCAAGAACCATATCCATGAGTAGAGACTTGACATGAGTCATGGAGAGAGGAGCTTTCTCGTCGTCGTCCTTAACTCTAAGCAAGTATTGCAAGAAATCTTCTTCGTCTTCGCTTTTCTTACCAACCATCTTGACATGACTCTCCATAACTCTATCGAACAAAAGATCGAGCTTCTTCACATTGACTTTCATTTGTTTAACCAAACCTTGAAAATCAAATCTTGCGAACAAGGGAAAGAAATCAGAGTAGTTTTGAATCCCTTCGATATCTGAGATATCAGAGATTAGGGTTTTGAGCTCGTTTCCCAAGCTTGTTCTCTCCTCTCCTTCAACAGTCGCACCCCACATCATTCTTGTAACAACGTTGAAAATCGAAAGAAAGATTTGCTCTCCGAGGTTGACCGGAGCTCCTTCACGAGCCATTTCCGACATGTAAACAACAGTTTGTCTTGTCTCTTCACGGCGAGTGGAGTAAGAAGCTTCGAGTGTTGGTGTAGTGAACATCTTCATGACGCAGAGCTTACGAAGTCTTCTCCAATGAGTACCGTAAGGAGACCAAAGGATGTCTTCACCACCGTAAGTGTTGATCTTTCCGACTTCAGGGAGGTCGTGGTTGGCGAAAGTGATGTCGTGGGTTTTAAGAACCTCACGAGCCATGTCCGGTGAAGAGACAACGATTGCGAGCTTTGATCCGAGGTGGATCTTCATGAGAGGACCGTGTTTTATGGTTAGGGCTTGGAATTGAGTGTGGAGGATTTCGGAGTTTAGAAAAGGGAGGTTTCCGACGATCGGAAGTGGCCATGGTCCCGGAGGCAACGGTGGTTCCTTTTTGGATTTGGACTTGCCCTGAATCCAGAAGTAACAGAGGACGGCGAGGACACCAGCCACGGCGAGCATGAGTGAGCTGTACGGTTCCTCCGTGTTGAGGATATGGGAGAGAGTGAAGTTAGACGACGAGGCCGTTTCCATTTTTGAAGATTTATTATCTTTGTGTTTTGATTATTGATTGTGTTATGGTGAAGATAGAACAAAGGGAGTGTGGATATTTATATTGTATGCTCACATGGAATGATTGCTTTATTTTATTATTATTATTATGTTATAAGATCAAGCTGTATGAAATTTCTTACGTTCCTTCGTATATATTTTTTTTGATAAAGACGTTCCTTCATATTCAAAACTCTAAAAGTGAAAGTTCTGAGACGGCGTTGTAATTGGTGTAAACTTACAATTTCTATACCAAACAAAAAAAAACATGCCGAAAAGTTTCACTATAGACCAAAGAGATCTTGGTTAAGTGGTGTTTATTCTCGTTTTTTAAAAATTATTCTCGTTTGGAAAGAACGTTGATTATTTTTTTAGCAAAAAAAAGAACGTTGTTTATTTGAAAATGAATTGCAAATCGATCTTTAATTAAAGATGATTAGAATATCTCCAGTGATGAGATAACTACATTAGAGTAGTATTAAAAACATGAAAAAAAAAAAAAAAAATACCCATGAGATGAGATATACACCCATAAGAGACTTATAAGAGACTTATGTCACACTTGTCTTCATTCTATTGGTTCAATTTTTTTTGTTAACATTAATTTAATAATATAACTAAATTAGATTAAAAGTAGCATAATTAAATTAGTAAAAAATGTTTAAGAATATATCTCTATGAGATACTATCAACGAAGATGCTCTTCCATATACCAAAAAATATTTTTTGGTCTTGATTAACAAAAATTACAAAGGTTGCATGAACCAAAACTTATTACACAGATGAGATATTTTTGTAAAACCAATTAAATTCAGACAACTCAACTCAGCCATCCGTTTTTTTTTCGAAAAATAGCTATTTTCTCATTTCTGATGTGATCTGTATATTGCTTCAATTTTATCGAATATTCTAAAGGGTCATAAAATTGATAGTAAAATTATAATTGTTAAATTCATAAATTAAAGAAAATCCAAAATCAGCAGATGAACTAGATTGTCCGAGAAATTTCTACAAACGTGATAAAAGATGTGCGATTTAACTCATACATTGATCGCAGTGGTCCAGCTTGATTACATATTTGTGAGAGAAGCTTAGTTTTAGCATCTAGTGTCCTTGTCATTAGTGGTGATGCAAATGGTTATTTTTTTGTTTCAGAGTACTTTGTTTCCACAACATTACTATGTTTACATATAATAAAATTTCAGACCGTTAAAAAAAAAAAATTCAACAGATGAAACGAAAAAAATGGAACTAAAAAAAATATATAATGCTATAACTTTTTTTTAATGTAAAGGGGCCCTAGTATAAATGAGATAAAGAAAACAACAACGCCAATCTTGACTAAGTCGCCTCCAGTGTTGAATTCCCATTCAATTATTCAAAGCGATGAAAGGACAGACACAAAATAATACAAAATTTATTTAATGAAATGAATCTATACGCAGCCGCGAAACAAAAGTGTAGTAACACACACTCCACTTGTGAATATTCAAAACCTTATCAATTATCCATCATATTATCATAATTAAATGCTAGTAGTAATAGGTTGAATTTGACTTATTTTTAATATTTTTATCGTCTGTGAGCTGAATAACAAGACTTGTCAATATTTTGAACTTCTTTGTCATTTTTTCTTCTTTGTGACTGTGTGTCGGTTGTTGTTACTTGTTAAGATTTGCTAGTCACCGATGCTAGCTCAATTTCATTCCAACATGAAAATGAACTATTTTAGATTACTAATGGTAGACAAAATTCACTAGATCGCTTTTTTTTTTTTTATAGAATTTAAAGTATCTTCAACTGCATGCAGCAACTATATATTTTTTTTTGTTCAAACTCTTTTTCATTCATAAATCTTAGCCCATTACAAGTCTAAGGCCAATTTTAGCTAAGTGATCTCCTTTATGGTTTGTTGAACGAAGGATGTAATTAAACAAAACCAAATCAAAGCTTTGAGCACATATGCGAATATCCTCAAGAATTTCATGAATTTATGAGATCATAGATTGAAGATTGATAGCTCGGATCAGTATCTGCTGTGGCATGCAGCAACTTTATGCGACCAATTTCTCTTAGGAGCGTTTAGTAGCATTTGGTATGGTATGAATTAGAGTCAGCATTTCCGTTTATTTTGAAGCATATGGTTCAAGTTTGGTTCCGTCCGATTCGGTTTTTGGTAATTTATAATTGAATTTTAACCGAAATCATTTCGGTTTGGTTAAAGTTTAGTTCCATAAGAGTGTGATTCGGTTTGGTTATCTCTTAGATAAATTAGAATAGTTAGGTAGATGAATGTTTTAGGATCGAGTGTGGTCAAGTATTGTTTGTGATGGAAATTTCAGTGGTCATTTTCTATGTTAGATTGTGGTCATCATTACTTAGGCACGTCAAACAGACTATCCCGGCCCGTACCTCGGTTCGACCCAGCCCAAAACCCGTAAAACCCGCATATATATAAGTTTGGCCTGGTCTGACCCGAAAAATATTCGGCCCTACTTTTAAAGCTCGGTCCGGCCTGAGCAGGGTTACAAGATTTTTTGGGTTTTTGCGTATTTATTTAAAAATAAAAATAAAATTAAAACAAATATTATTTACCCTATAAATCCATATTTAAACAACTACCAATATGTTTTAATCAAAATCCAATTTAACTAAAAGCAAAAATGTACCAAATGAATGCAAATGTCAAATGAATTCAAATAACTATAAATAAATAAATACTGTCAAATAAAACATAAGCAAAATACCAAAAGTTCAAGTAGTAGAATAAGAGTTTTTGGCAAACGGAATGTATATAAGTTCGGCCTGGTCTGGCCCGAAAAATATTCGGCCCTACTTTTAAAGCTCGGCCCGGTCCGAGTAGGGCCTACAAGATTTTTTGGACTTTTGAGTATTTATATTTTAAAATAAAAATAAAATAAAAACAAATATTATTTACCCTAATAAATTCATATTTAAACAACTACCAATATGTTTTAATCGAAATCCAATTTAACTAAAAGCAAAAATGTTACCAAATGAATGCAAATGTCAAATGAATTCAAATAACTATAAATAAATAAATACTGTCAAATAAATCATAAGCAAAATACCAAAAGTTCAAGTAGTAGAATAAGAGTTTTTGGCAAACGAAATATATATATAAATTATTTTAATCAATTTATCTTTAAAAGTATCTTTAACAAAATTTATTATTAAATTTATAAATTATATAATTATTTTCGGGTTTTTTGGGCCGGTCCGAACCCAACCGGGCTAAAGCCCAAAAACTCAATAACCCGAAAGGTCCAATTTGTTTTTGGGCTTATATATTTAGGTCCGAGTCTAGTATTATTAAAGATTGGGTCAGACCAGGTTTCGCAGATTGATCCTAGTTTACCTGCCTATCATTACTGTTTATAAACTTTAGTTTTCCAAATGTTTCATTTTCTACGTATTTGAAATCGTTTAAACTTTTAGTTCGGCATTTGCAATAATTCAGACTTTTTGTTTCAAAATCTTTAAAAGATTAACAACTATAAACGCAAATGTAAACTGTCAAGATCACTATAATTTTCATTGTATATAAAATATAGCCAAACTGAAGAATGGTTAAAGTTCGTAATAGTTTCAATAATTGTGTGATGCGGCCTCAACATGATTATGAGACCAAGAACACAACGCTTCATGAACACATCTTGATCAGTCTTCTTCTCGCTTTTTTCTTTTCTGATATCTACTTTGTCATAAAATTCACTGTGCCTGACCAAAAACCAAGCCATTGGCTTGAATTCAACTATCTTGTTGGGTTCTATAAGATCATCTCTAACTCTCTTCATTAATATATATTATCCGTTTTGGGTCCAACTGGCAAAACCCGCACGGATTTATTTTTAGATTTCTTTCTAAAATGTCTCATACTAATTAGAGTTAGATATTACTTAAATACTAGACAACAATTGTCTAAACTTCCGAGGTGAGACTTAGATTGATATCCGAAAACACTTTCTCTATCAAACGTTTGCTCTCTCTGTTCATCACCAGTGTTCTTCTCTTGTTTCTCTGGTCTCTCTAAAACCTTCTTGCTTTGTGTTCCATATTGCTCTTATCATTTCCAATTCGGCTTTAATGCCAATGCTATTAAATAAGACTATAATAACTTGGTATAGTCACTAAGATCCAAAGGTTAAATAAAACTAAAAGGATTTTGATATCATTCGCAAGAGTAAAGATCCAAACTCCAAAACACAAAATAAGTTTATACTATACTAAAGTAATCAAATCAATTTAAGGAATTGTTGTTTTTCCCAAGATGATTATTCATATTTCTCCCATCATAAATTTCTAGAATGCTTCAATCAACAAGTATATGCATCATTTTGTTACCAGATTGAGAATTATACAAATCCTTTTTTCTTATGATTTATGATCTTAAACCTCCCATAAACTCAAAGAATATTCTTGAATAGAAAGCTAGAACCCTAGGTTGATACATTAAACATCAAACAATCTACGAAATTCCAAATTTAATATAGAATAAAACCAAGATGAACACCAAACCAAGCTAGTGAGGAGACATGGAACCTGCGTGTACGGGTTTGTTTGTATGTTGTTCAAGGTTTTAAATGTCCTTAATGAAACTGATCTAGGCTTAATTAAGGTCAATGAAACTTTAATGAGTCTAAATATAATTTCAGGAATATTTGGGCTGTACAAATAGTTGATTACCTCGGTATAAGACCAAAATCCAAAAAGAACGTCTAACTTGTTCGAAAACATTTTATTCTCGTTGGTCGAGTGAGATATTTAGATCGTCTCATTCAATTTTTTTTTAAAAGTAATCGTCTAGGGATTTATACTAGTGTCGTGTTTTAACAAAATAAAATATTCACCAATTCACAAAAAATTAGTTGCTAATAAATCCGAAAATGCATTTTTCTCAAATCAAGCGAAAAACAGATATTAATTTCATGATTTTAAAAATCTTTGTTTGATAACCAGATCCATATTGTTTTCTTCATACAACTAATTTTAAAGATGAGTATAGTCGTTAAGTAATTTTTAAGATGAATATAATCGTTGAGTAGTATACTCACCATATTTTCTACTCGATTTATAGAATGATACAATTTCAAATATCAAAATAAGAAAATTTAGAACTATAGACTATAGTACAACTTAAAGAAAAAATGAGTCATAGTCTAGACCTATAGACTATAGTACAACTTCTCAACAAGTGTATTAATCTACCACCGCTTGGGGGAAGTATCCCTTGGCCCAGTGGTTGATCAAGGATTTATTAAGGTTTCATAAAAAAATCTAGGGTTCGAATTCATGAAATGCGATTTATTAATATTTTATGCAGATTAATGGAGGCTACCTTACAGGAGATATTCAACGTGGAACAAGGTAGAATCGGAGATATTCAGCGTGGAGCAAGGTAGAATCGTCTGGTGGATCAAGATCAAAAAAATTGTTCGTAGTAGAATCGTCGATGTAACAATCTTCATAATGTGTAATAGAATAATAATAAAAATTACAGCGTTAAAAACAAAAAAAGTTTACTACAACTTGGTTTATTTTTAGAAAATATTATAATGAATTTACTTCTATACACTAAATTTTTCTTATTCAAGTATATGTTTTTATCGCTTTCTACCTTCTCATATCAAAAATTTTATTGTTGTTTTTATTCACAATAATATACGAAGCATGTTCTTCTTAATTTATTCCTTTAAAAAAAGGGAAAAGAGTTTGAATCCCAATATATATATATTTTTATTAGTCAAACTCTTCGCCCACCAGATGCTGATGAGAATGGTATTTATTTCTTAACACATTTCAGTTGGAATTTTGAAACACGATATTGACAAAATCAAGCTAATTTTTACACGATCTAGTTCGGGTAGACTATTTGGTTAAATGAATATTGCGTGATATTTTACATGACATGTCGGACTAACGGTTTTGTTTTGAAATGTTTGATAAGTTTAATAAAAAAATTGTAATGTAATGTTTCTATCTTATGGACGAATAGCAAGCAAATGGCAGTAAAGTATTTTTGTAACGTTATCAGTCAATTTATATGAGGTTTAAAATAGAAAGAAGTTGTTTTTCAAACTTTTTTCATAATTCAGTATGTTAATATTTAACTTATTAAAATGTATAGTTAATACATAAATTAAATATTTGATTTAACATAGAAATACGATGGTATACATGACGATGTAGTAAAAAAAAAAATTGTTATATCTATTTTTTGGGGCAATTACAAAAATAGCATTTTTTGTGTGCATATTTGCAAGAATACCACTTATGGGTGTCAATTTACAAAAATGCAACTAATTATAGATTTATAAAGTTTATATCTTAAAATTCTAAACCCTAAAAAATGCTTCGACACTTAAAACCCCCTAAACACTCAAAACTAAACCATAATAGAACATAATTAGCCCAAACATAAATAATATAAAAATTTTTTTTTTTGAAAAAGTGGTATTTTTGTAAATATTTTTAAAATATGGTATTTTTGTAAAGTAGCACTTGAAAAGTGGCATTTTTTGAAATTTCTCTAAATTCATATCTCTATTCGTGGTACAAGTCCCAACCGGTAACTTTGTGCTTGGTTGTGGACTACATAAGCCTGGCTTAGATCCTCTTGTTATTCCTAATGACTTAATGCATCAGTAATTAATATACAAGAAACACGACCAACTCTAATTATATTCGTATGAAATATTTTAGGAATGAAGCCAAAAAAATATGTGCCGGTTTAGCCAATTGGGTTTAATAGTTTAATAGCTTTAGTTAGATTTTAACATAAACATAACTTTCACTGCAAAAAACAAGTGAATTGTATCATTTATTTTATTAGTTTACATTATTTTTTTATTGACACAAATAAAATTATATCATTTTTCTGAGTGATTTTGAAAATGATGACTCTAATATTTTGTATCAATAAAAAAAACCGACGTAAATATTTTCATCATTGATTTAAACTGATATTAATATGTGTCGTCTATGAAAAATAAAACTAAATTTACATTAATTTATATTAATGATGTTTTATATTTGTTTCGGTTCTAACAATTAATGTTGAATATTCATATCATTTCTTTAATTGATTTTATAATTATATCACGTTCATTGTTAAACTTGAACAGTAACTTTTTAAAAAAGTTAAAAGAAAAATTCTAATTCTAAATCAATTAATATTATTTGCTATCTTACCATTGGGCACTCTCCCATATTTATAAGAAAAGATGGTCTTGAACTTTTTATTTTGTCGATGTGGGATTAAACAAACAACAAGATCGTAGATTATTTCGTTAGTTACAACTTGATTTACTTTAAATACAAATTTGATTAGCATCAGATTTTATTGATGTAAATCTTGTATTAATTTTTCAAGTGATGTTAACAAAGAACTAGAAAATATATCGATTATCTAACTGATGTAAATTGATATTTTTGTGTCACTATTACTAAAATGATGTAAACTAATAAATTTTTGTATCAATTCTATTAAACTGATGTTAAGGTAGTCACTAACAACATCATTGATCATAAGTGATGTTAATTTATATGTTTTAAATAATTTATTAATAAATAATTTAAAATAATGTCATTCAGTTACATGATACTATTTAAGTGATACAACTCACCCCTTTTTTTGTAGTGTTTATACATAAAAAATTCAGTAATCATTTTGGATTTAATTAATTTTACATTTGCAAGTTAAACTACGAATAGCCAAAGTTTAAGTAATTTGTAGGGACATCAATCCAAAATCCCAAAACGGAATGATTGTTTAATATATAAGCCATACCAACCTCTATTTTGTATGAAATATTTTAAGAATGAGTACAAAAATAAATTTATGGGGACTTAGCCCTAAAGCATGGTACTATTTCAATTAGTCAAATGGATGTATTTATATAATTTCACGATTATAAAATATTGGTCTTTGGCTTAGACTCAAAAGACAATTCTTTCTTAAGTGGGAACCACTAGTTTAATAAAAAAATATTCTTTTTGTTTTCTACATTATAAAATCATTTTCTAAACGAATACGAATTTTTTTTTTGTGTTAGGCATTTACAATTAGCTAATGAATTTTGATAAAAGATGTCTAAATTTATGATATTTGAAAAATACATACGAGTCATAAAATCAAGAGAAATTTAAAAAAATGCCATTTTTCAAATGCTATTTTACAAAAATTCCATACTTTTATAATCTTTACAAAAATGCCACTTTTTCAAAATTATTTTTTCTTTATATTATTTATGTTTGGGTTAATATGTTCTATTAGGGTTTAGTTATGAGGGTTTAGGAGGTTTTAGGAGTCAAAACATTTTTTAAGGTTTAGAATTTTAAGATATAGGTTTTATAAATTTATAATTAGTGGCATTTTTGGAAATGGACACTCTAAATAGTATTATTGTAAATGTAAACATAAAAAATGGCATTTTTGTAATTGTTCCTAAAATCAAACACAAACGTAAATTCTATATAGACGAGATATCTTGATGCATTACCTGTCAAAGTCAAGAAAATCACCAAACAAGTGATGATGCCGATGCGATTTTAAAGCCATTTTCACTTGTAATTTTTTTTTTTGTTTCTTTATGATTGAATGTTTTACATATTTACACAACCATCTAATTTCTGTTATATAAAAATTTATTTTTCGTAAAAATAGAAGAAAGATGCAATCCATAAGAATGCCTATAAATCAGTTAGATATATAAAAAATAACAAATTAGATGGATCACATAATTCTTACTAGTTTAGTTAATTTTAATTCATAGTTTACTAAATTTACACAATTATGTTAATTTTTTCTTTTAAAATCTACATATCAACTATACATTTTAATTAGTTGTTATTAACATATTTTATTTTAAATTTCATGTAACATCACAGTTTCAAATATATAACAATTACAAAAACGTTTATCATTTATTATTTTATTTTTTTAAACCTTTGGATTTATTAATTCTTTTATTACAAATTATGAGACTTGTTACAAAGACGATTCTATCACGGACAATTCACTCCGACCCTATTAGATCCACGACATACGACACTTCCTCTTCCATGCTCATGATGGACACCTTCTATCTTTATTGCGTGTAATCACGGCGAACGACTCTAATTGCACAACGTTGGAGATCTCCTGTAATATAGTCTCCATTAATCTGCATTTTATTAATAAATTGTATCATATGAGATTCGAACCCCAGACTTTCGGGTGTAGAAATATTAATTAACCCATGATTAAACAATTGGGTTAGATAGGCTTTCTCAAAAGTTTATGTTTATCATTTATTTAAAGTAGGCCTGGAATTATTATCCGAGATACGAGGATCGATCCGGATGCGGACTCGATCCGCTCTGAAATTTAGGATATCCGGATTGCCCGGATACGATTCCGGATAATAAATTATAGGATCCGGACTGTCCGGATACGATTCCGGATAATAGAAAATTTTTAAGGCGGATATCTGGATCCGGGGTATTAATTACATAGTTCTCATTTTAATCTCTTGAATTCTAAATATAAAATATTTATACATAAAACCCAATACAAAATAAGGCCCAATATCGAGATTCAGTAAACAAATCAAAATAATGTGAATGCCCATTTAATTGATCAAAACATCTCTTATCTATTCTCGGTTCACAACTTCACAAGTTCACATACTTTCCACCGACAATCTCCAAAACCCTAGATAGAAAGAGTTACAATCCCATCTTTCACCCATGAATCTCTTCTCTACCCGGCTGTGGTTTCGGCTCTATTGTGGCCCTCTCTTGTGTGTGAAGGTAAATTTTATCGTTTTACAAGTTAATAATTTTGGGTTCATCGAAGACATTCTTTCTTGAATAGGTTGAGAGAGAGATAGTGGATAAGCGTGTATATATATGATTTGGCTAAAAATATAATTGGTTTGTCTTCTCTGTATTTTATTTTGGCTTCACTCTCAATGTTCCATCGCTTGTTTTATATATGATTTGGCTTAATATATATATATATATATATATATATATATATATATATATATATATATATATATATATATATATTTACTAGTAATCATGTAGAAGAACCAATAAAATATGATTAAGCATATGCAACACATGTGGAAGAACCAATATGAAAAGTATGTCTCAGAACTTACTAGAATCTGTGAAACTGTTCCAAGTGAAAGTGATTGGTCTTATGTTAATGCATTATCTCCTATCTTACAGTATTTTAATTATGCAACTGTGAACATCTCTGGGTCTAAATATGTTACTGGGAATACATATATGAAAGAGATATTCGGAGTCGGTTGGATGATAATGAAGATGGACACAATGGGGGATGAACACAAGAAAGCTATGGCTCAAAAGATGAAACTCAAGTTTTATAGATATTGGGGAAACTTTGATAATACAAACATGATGATCTATGTTGCTGCAGTTCTTGATCCTCGATACAAAATGAGGTGGGTGAAGTGGATGATTCAAGGAACTTACTCTGCACCAGAGGCTAATTGTTTGATTGACAAGATTACAAAAGCTTTGGAGAAGTTATTTGAGTATTATTCATCTTTGCAATCACATGATTCAACATCTCCCAAAGAGAAAGAAACTTCAACGTCAGATTCTAAGGACAAGGAGAAGAGATATTCACTGATGGATGCAATGTTTGATGATGCTGAAGGAAGTGAAGAGTCTGAAACTGTAAAATCAGAGTTGGAGTGTTACACAGATGATTTTCTTGAGGACCGGAAGAATCCAAGTTTTAACATATTATATTGGTGGAAGACAACGGGTTCTAAGTATAAGGTTTTATCACTAATGGCAAGAGACTTGTTGGCTATACATGTGTCAACCGTTGCATCAGAATCTGCTTTCAGTGCAGGTGGTCGGATACTAGATCGTTTCCGTAGTTCCTTGACACCAAGAACCGTTGAAACTCTTATTTGAACTCAAGATTGGTATCGTGACGATGATGAAGATTTAAATGCAGAAGAAATGATCGCCGAACTGGAGAATTCGAAGAAGGTATTTATGATTTCTTTTATATTTCTTAGTTTATGAAAATTTTATAGCTTTTCAAGTACTAATGATTGTTATCTTTCACAGAAATGACACTTTTGGGTATGCAACCATGATCAGAGAGTTGAATGGAGTGTGTGAAATATTATTAGGTAGATGAAATTCAGTTGCAATCCCTTGATTCTTCATCTCTTGATAGTGTTTTGATATTAAAAGCATAAGAAATTGTTTGGTTTCATGTCTGTATTTACAATAAATTATGGAAATACTATTTTGTGAAATCTTAAGTTAGATTAAGGAAATATTACTGATTAGAAGCTCATGTTATACGATATTTTCTATTCCAGATTATGAGGGAAGAGTATGAAGGAAGAAAAAGAAGGCTAATGGTAGATGTACCTCAAAAACATCTTTTGAATCTGTTGAATCTTTTGCTACTTAATTCAACTTTTATATTTATGTTTATGTATTAAACAACCTTTAAACGTTGTCTTGTAACCGTATTATCTTATTTTGGGTGAAAAATTAGGTATTTGTGACTTTATGATTTATAACCAGGATAACCGGCGGATATCCGATTTTTTCACGGATCTTCAAACCCCGGATATCCAGCTTCTCGGATACGATTCCGGATAGTGATATCACGGATCTGGCGATTCCGGATACGATTCCGGATACCCTGAATTTTCCGGATATCCGGATCCGTCCTAGGCCTAATTTAAAGAGGCGGAAACATTATATTGACAATCTTTTACTAAACTTATCAGACATTTCAAAACAAATATGCTAGTTTGGTGTATCATGTACACTATAAAGAACCATCATGATGAAATGAACACCGCAGTGGTCCACTTAACTAAATAATATGACCGAAACTAATTCGTCCAAAAAATTGCTTGATTTTCCAATATCATGTTTCAAAATTTGAAGTGTGTTCAACCTTAATCAATTTTCACTAACATGAAATTATCTCTTTAGTCTCATTTATTTTATCGAAATAGTGTCATGTTTTAAACTCATTAAAGTCTAGTATGTGGGTTACTCGGCAGCTATATTCATCTATCAGGATGGTAAAAACCTGAATCTTTCCCAACTATATAAAAAGACTAATAATTAACTATCAAAGGTTTAATTAGTTTTACAAAAACAAGGAAAACAATATTGTTTTAAAGACGCTCTGAGCCGGTCAGAGGTGAATAAAAACTAAGAACCTGATACGAGAGCCTTTGAAATAGCCCAAAGTGTGATTAGAGAGGGACGAACACAATCCTGTGTTGCACAAGGTTAAACGCGGTGTCTAAAATTTTTTTTCTTACAAGAACAAGGCATTGGGTAAGAAGATATTGCTCGGGAAGCACGAAGAGGGTGTCAAGAAACTAAGTTTTTTGTAAAGAGTTTCTTATTCATTAAGTTGTCAAGGCTTAGCCTTATATACACACGTCAAAACCTAATTACAAATATGTAAATAGCTAAAAAATACATAGCTTATTGTTAATTACATATATTGTCCAATACCCCCCCCCCCCCCCCCCCCCTCAAGTTGGAATATATAGATCCCGAATACCCAACTTGCACATAAAATCTTCAAACTCTCTTCGACCAAGTGCCTTAGTGAAGATATCAGCTAATTGGTCCTTTGTAGAAATATGTAGTGTAGAAATAATCCCTTGAACAATCTCATCACGGATAAAATGGCAATCTGAACCAACATGCTTGGTTCTTTCATGAACCACTGGATTTCTACTCAAATGAATAGCCGAGGTGTTTTCACAATGTAAAGGAACCGTAGGGGAACAATCAACACCAAGTGTAGTGAGGAGCTCACATAGCCAAAGAATTTCACATACTGTATCCGCCATAGCCTGATACTCCGCTTCCGTAGATGATCGAGAAATCACGCGCTGTTTTTGTGTCTTCCAAGAAATGGGTGAACCGCCTAGTGGAATGAATCAACCAGTGAGAGACCGACGAGACAAAGGACATGCCGCCCAATCAGCATCACACCATGTGACTAGTTTCAAATCAGAATCAGCACGTAGAAAAATCCCTTGACCTGGATTCGCCTTCAAGTAACGAACAACTCGTATGGCTGCGTCCCAATGATCAGTCTTCGGAGCATGCATAAATTGAGAGAGAACATGAATAGCATAGGCAAGATCAGACCGTGTCACCGTAAGATATATAAGACGACCAACCAAACGACGATAACGAGTTGGATCAGCGAGAGCAACACCCGTTGGTCTGGCTAAGGAATGATTCTGCTCAATGGGATGAGAAAGTGGTTTGGCACCTAACAAACCGGTCTCAGCAATAATGTCTAGAACATATTTCCTTTGAGAAAGATTCATACCTGAAGGACTACGGGCGACCTCAATGCCCAAGAAATACTTCAAAACACAAGATCTTTCATATGAAAACACGAACTCAAATATTGTTTGAATTTGTGTATCACATCCGGAGAAGTGCCTGAAATAATAAGATCATCAACGTAGACGAGGATATGAAGCCGAACTTCACCATCAACAAGTGTAAACAATGAATAATCAGAAGTATCTTGTTTAAAACCATATTCTTGAAGAGACTTGTTAAGCTTGAGATTTATCTTCTGTACGAAATCCATGTGGAAGTCGAATGAAAACCTCTTCTTCTAAATCCCCGTGTAAGAAAACATTGTGAACATCTATTTGGTGGACTTCTCAATCTCGAGAAGTAGCTACCTTCAAAAAAGAACGAACACTAACCTTCTTACAAACCGGTGCAAATGTCTGATCATAGTCCAATCCCTCGGTTTGAGTATTACCAAGAACCACCAAACGAGCCTTATACCTTGCTAAAGTACCATCAGACCGATATTTCAAAGTGAAAACCCATTTGCAACCCAAAGCCTTCATACCCGGAGGCAATGTTTCCACTATCTATGTACCATTCTCATCAAGAGCATCAATCTCAGTACGGACATCACGACGCTAATGCTCATCTTTAACGCCTTCAACATATGTTTGAGGAATCACTCCAACGGTTATAGCGGCGAGAAAAGCTTGGTGATGTTCAGAAAATCGATCACAAGTGACATAGTCATCAATAGGATACCTACCACAATCGACAAAATCACTATTAGATCCTAAATGTGTCGTATTTTTAACATAATCATGAAGTTTAAAGGAGGGAAACTTTTGTCTACAACCCTTTCCCATAGGAACCTCAGTCTCGATCTCATCATCAACATGAGAGATAAGGGAGTCGGAGAATTCAGAACAGGTATCGGAGAAATCATCTCAGAAGATACCCCAAGAGAAGATGGAGATGGCAAATTAGCCAACTCAGGAGAGTCTTCAAACTCATAAATTTCAGTAGCTGGATTCGTAGATAATTGTGATGAATCAGGCAAAATTGGCGTACTCTGTTCTAGAGAGGGAGAGATAGAGTCACTAGGAGTAAAACCCAAATGTATAGGAGAATCAACATCATTAACCAAGGAGCAAGATGATGGTGATTCTGCAAACGGATCAACTTTCAAATTGGCAATAGATGTTAACGGAATTGATACCGGCGGCAAAGGAGACATGTCGAGTGACACTGCATAAGGGAATTTTGTTTCTTGGAAAATCATATCACGAGAAACAGATATCACTTCCGTCTCCAAGTTGTATATCTTCCAACCCTTTTTACCATACGAATATCCAATAAAAATTGATCGATTACTCTGTGTTTCGAATTTATCGCCTCCATGCTTTTGATTATGTACATAACATAAAAAAAAACCAAAAACTTTTAGATGATCTAGAGGAAAAGGACGATGATACAAATTTTTGAACGGAGTTTTTCCATTAAGCAATGTCGTTGGTGTACGATTGATTAAATAACCCGCGGTAAGATCCAAAATTCAACCGAAAGATGTGATTGGAATCGCAATGCTCGAGCCACATTAAGAATATGCTGATGCTTCCTTTCGACCCGACCATTTTGTTGCGGAGTCCCAACACAAGATGTCTCATGAAAGATTCCTTTGGTTCGAAAGAAATCTGCGAGACAAAGAAACTCCGAGCCATAAATCGCTGCGGATGGCCTTAACTTTGCTATCGAATTGGCGTTCAGCAAGGGCGATGAAGTTACGTAGTGTAGTAGCAGTTTCTGTTTTATTCGGTAGTAAATAAATCCACAAAGCTCGAGAGTGGTCATCTAATATGGTGAGAAAGTATCGTGAGCCACATATTGCAGTAGTCCGATAAGGATCCCATAAATCGCAATGAACTAAATCAAAAATCGATGAAGTTTTATTAATGCTCAGAGGAAATGAATCACGTGTCTGCTTAGCAAGAATACAAACGTCGCAAGACTTATTATAAATCATTACTACTACTAAAAACTGAAATCTTTAGCATCTCCATTGCTTTAGAAGCTGGGTGACCCAAACGACAATGCCACCTCTCCTTAGAATGCTTGTCCAAAGTCTGAGTTGTCGCCACAGCCTCGAAACCTCTATAGAAATATAGACCACTCAGCTGCTTACCTGCTCCAATCGGCATCAATGTGATGCGGTCCTGAACAATGCAAATCAAATCAGACATCTGGACGATACAATGACGATCTCGAGTAAGTTGCGATACTGATATAAGATGGCATTGTAAACCATCAACAAAAAACACATTGAGTAGCTGAAGTTGAGATACAAGATAAACTTTTCCTTGTTTATTAGCCGTAGTTAAACGACCATCCGATAACTTGATATAAACCGGTGCCATCTCACAAACATCCATGAGAAAATCGATACTACCAGTCATATAATTAGAAGCACCATAATCTATAATCCATGATTCAAGGAAAAACTTACCGGAAAAGTGATCATGTGAGCTCGTATTTCATTCATTCAAGATATGAACCAACGTCTTCCATTGCTGATCATTTTAGCCACTAAAACCCACTCTATCTGCATCTGTAACCACTGAATTCACCGCAAAAGGAGGCGATGAGGTAGTGATCTGGTTTACACGTGCTGGTTCCATCCTTTTGACGACCGAATTTGGAGTAACAGAGACTCGATGATCACTAGCACCAGACCCAGAAGTCTCTTGTGGTGTAGTAGAGAGGGTAGGTCGAGGCCTGCTTCCCCACCATGTCGGATACCCAATTTTCTGAAAACACTGAGTAGCAACATGTCCGTTACGTCCACACAAGGAGCACAAAGCAGAAGGATCACGAAGCTCAGGTTGTGATCGTGGTCTTGAAGCTATTTGTACAGCAAAACTCACAGCATCGTTGCGTTCTTCCATTATTCCACTAGCACGTTTAGATCCTTCATCTTGTATGACTACTTGATATGCTTCATTGATAGAGGGAAACAGATCCCGTGACAATAAAGATGATTTAACTGCGCCAAACATAGAGTCATCAAACCCCATCAGAAACTGATGAAGTTTGTCTTCTTCACGTTCGCGAGCAATTTCTTCAACCATTTTAGCGCGTTGAAAATCAGCCAAACTCGTCCACAATTTTGTCAACTTCCCGTAGTATGCTTCCAGGAGTTCCACGCTGTGAGCAATTAGCAAGCTCTGTTTTGATCATTTGAACACGTTGACCGTTCTTGACAGAGAAGCGCTTTTGTATATGCACCCATAAGTCATGAGCGATCTCATAATGAGATAAGGAGCTGCTCAAATCTGGAGCCACCGTGAGTTTTATCAATGAAACGACCATCGCGTCTGTGGCTGGTTGTGCAATACTTCCATCAACAAAACCAAACTTCTTCCGTGCTCGCAAAGCTAAACGAATATTCAAAGCCCATTGATCATAGTTTGGACCTCGAAGCTGTGGTTGAGAGATAATAGATCCGGGATTATCTTCTGAGGAAAGATCATATGGATCGATCCTTCGCCGAGTTTCAACACAAGTCTTGACAAGAGACGTTGGAGTCAAACTGTCCTTAGTTTGAGTAGATTCGTCGCCAATATCGTAAAATCAGAAGAGTATTTCGACAGAATGATCGAGATACTAAGGTCAAATAATTGAAAGAGAGAAAGAAAAAGGTAGATCGATATTCTGTTCTAGAGAAACAAAGATCGATAAAGAGTTTGGGGGGGGGGGGGGGGGGCAGAGGATCGTAGAACCTAAAATTTTAGGTTAAGCTCTAATAGCATGTCAAGAAATTAAGTTTTGTGTAAAGAGTTTCTTATTCATTAAGTTTTCAAGGTTTAGCATGTGTGTGATGCAGGATGCTCTGGTTTTGGTAACGTGGATTGACTTGGTTTTGTTTTATGCCATGCTTGTGGCCTTTTTGTTTCCCGCTTGGTTTTATTTTCTTTGTTCTGAAACATTTGTTACTTTTGTTTGATTCAAGAGATTCTTTGACACCAAAAAAGAAGAAGATAGTTCTAGGAAAATATCGATAATCCAATTAAAAAGAAAAAAAAAAAGAGAAATTTCAAAAAATACCATTTTTCATATGCCACTTTACAAAAATGTCACATTTTCACAATCTTTACAAAAATGCCACTTTTTCAAAATTATTTATTCATTATATCATTTATGTTTGGGTTAACTATATTGTATTAGAGTTTAGTTTTGAGGATTTAAGGGGTTTTAGGGGTCAAAAGATTTTTTAGGATTTAAAATTTTAAGATTTAGGTTCTAAAAAATTAGTGGCATTTTTGCATATGGACACCAAAAATAGCATTATTGGATATATGGACACAAAAAGTGACATTTTTTTCAAATATCCAAAAAAAAAAAAACTTTGTTTTGAAATAAATCTCAGTGGCTCAAATTCTAATAAAAATGAACAAATGAAATTCTAATCTGATAGTATTTTAATTGACGTGAGCAAAACTGAGGTTATGAGACGAATACTCAATATTCAATAAACCGATCGTTTCATTCATTATATAGTAGATAGATTAATATAATATTGTCTTTACTATCATAGCGGAGGAGGAGGCGGCGGAGAAGCAGAGGAAGAAGAACATTGCGACTGTTCAAAAGATTGAAGAATGCAAACCGGTTGAAAAACCAGGTTCTATTAAGATAACCGGAAACATTGAACAGAAACCGGTAAATTCCAACGCCTGCCAAAAAGTTTTCTGTAGAAATCTCGTTGCTGTTGGGAATCTATTAACCGGGGCTGTTTTTAACCATCCAATACCGGTTAAATACGAAGCTCTCATCTGCTAAATCGATTTAATTTTCAACATTTTTGAGCAACTAGTTCGTACCGTACCGAAAAGAAAATCCATTCAACCGTAAAAATTCTATAATTAGTGGTATTGTTATAAATAGACACCAGACACCCCCAAGTGATATTTTTGTAAATGTACATACTAAAATATTATTTTTGCAATTACCTAATCTTAAAGTTATAAACCTCAAAAAATGTTTTGACTAATAGAACCCTTTAAACTCTCAAAATTAAACCGTAATACAACATAGTTAATACAAACATATATGATAAAATGAATTTTTTTTTTTGAAAAAGTGGTATTTTTACAAAAATTTTGAAAATGTGGCATTTTTAAAAAGTGATACTTGAAAAGTGGCATTTTAAAAAAAAAAAAAAATTTGGTAAACATAGTTATAGAATATCACAAAAAAATAGAATCTTCTACCTATACTTTTCAATATTAAAAAAAAAAATTATATAAATTGAAATGTACATGTTATAAAATAATAATAATAATATATTTAATGTTAAGATCCAAAGTGTATATATATAACGAGTATAGAACTTTATGAAAAATAAACCGAAGAAATCAATGACATTTATGATGCATAAATTTATGTATAATGCTTGATAAAACTATTTATAAAATATTTTATAGATTTTTATGAGATTATTCATATAAATTTATTTTTTTATGATTTAACTCTATAATATTTTAATTGTTATAAGATTTTATCATATAGTTAATATAATTTCATAATGTGTTAGAATATTTTTTTGGTTATTAAGAATACAATTTGAATTCCATTTATGTTTATATATATATTTGAGTATGCATAATATGAATTAGGACAAGAGAATTCAGATATAAATTAAAGTTTAATGGTTTAAGACCTACACTTAAATTTTGATATTAATAATTTTGGATGTATTTACCCGTGTTGATACATCAAGTATCTAAGATTATCAAAACAACTTATATTTTGAAACGGAGAGAGTCAATGCTAAGACATACCTAATCCAATTTGGTGTGATAATGGGCCAAGCCCAATTGCCTGACTAAATCTCTTCGTGAGAGATGTTAATCACTTTCACGTGTTAATCTCTTATTCTAAGAGATAATCATTGTTCCTTACTTAATTAAGGCAATTCACGTGTGTATATATAGTAATTCTATTTATCATATAAATAGAAACCTATAAACCCCAAATATAATTTAATCCAATTTGCTTAGATGTATGACCTTGTAGGATCGTATAATATTGGTAATAAGTTTTTAAACCCATAGATTATAAACGGTCTCTAATAAGACATTATAACCATCCAATATTATACGATTGTCAAATTTCGACAATACAACTTAGAGTAAATTACAAATGACTTCAGGACATCCCCAACATTATATGCATCAATTTGTTACCAGATTGAGATTTATACAAATCTTTTTTTTTCTAGGATTTATGATCTTAAACCTCCCATAAACTCAAAGAAAATTGTTGAATAGAAAGCTAGAACCCTAGCGAGAATGATACATTAAACATCAAACAATCTGAGAAAATTCAAATTTAATATAGAATAAAACCAAGAGGAACACCAAATCAAGCTAGTGAGGAGACATGGAACCTGTGTAGTAGATGTTTGTTTGTATGTTATTCAAGGTTTCAAATGTTCTTGATGAAACTAATGTGGGCCTAATGAAAGTAAATGAAATTTTTATGGACCTAAATATAATTTCAAGAATATTTGGGCAGTACAACTAGTTGATCGCCCCAATATAACACCAAAAAGAAGGTCTCACCGGTTCGAAAATATTTTCTGTTTTTCAGATAATTACATGATTATACTCTAACTAACTATCTATACTTATAAATGAGAAGTCACTTTTCCTATGTGGCGGCCTCACAACGAGTTTAAGATTTGTTTTACCGAAAATACCTTTAAAAGTTCAACTTAATTACATTGCCATCGATTTTATTTTGGGCCAAAACCAATGAATAAGTCTTGAGGTCGATGGTGGGCTTAATGTCACATGAAACCCTAATCGCTTCCCTATAAATATTATTGCTGAACACATTATATAATTTAGCTATTCGTTTTTTGTTGTCGGTTAACGTGTATGTAGATGTTTTGTAACCTTTTTGTGTCGATTATATTTCTTGTGCTTATGTATTGTGTTTGTTTTCAATGAAACCGTATTTAACTCTAAACTTTTGTTTTGAGCTTCTTTATCCTCAGAATGTACGGCGAGGATGATGAGCCTCCACATGTTTTTTGTTGTAGGTTTTTTTTTGCCTCTGTTCTCCGTTAAATATATTTAGTTTTTCTTCAAGGCTTATATAAAACTATAAACCTTCTTCTCCTTTTTCATAACACAGACAAATCGTCACTTTTTCGTTTTTGTTGTAAATTTCCTTCATCGTATGTTTCTCTTCCTTTAACTTTTTTGGAGATTATATAATGCTCTCATATCGTTTGATTAGTATATCTTTTATATCGTTTTGTTTCTGTTATACTCAATTATATTAATATAATAGATTGTTCTAATTTTTGTTTTGATGTTTTGTAGGTTTCACAGATTCATACTACGATAATTCTAATTAATAAGGTAATGTTTTTGTATCGTTCTTCACTTCTGAGGGTTCATGATCATGTTTTTAGTTTTGTTTATGTTTTTTTTTATTTACCGTGATTTATAATCTTAACTAGATTCTCACCCGTACTATGTGCGAGAACATTTGTTGTATATGTTGTAAACTATATTTGGCTTTCATATCATGTTGTATATAATATGTTTTAACTTTACATACATATGTTTTTAACTTATAGGTGGAACTGATAAATTGGAAATAATATGATGATTTTTGTTTTTAGCTTGTATGTAGAAATGGAGTGGTTTGAAGTATTGTATTTATTATAGAGATAGTCACTAAGAGTATAAATAGTTGACTATGTCGTATTAAAATATATAAACAAAAATCGAGTAGTTTCAAATAAGTTTATTCTTTTTGATTAAATGTTCTCCACTTTGCATTCTGTTTAGTCAATATTTTCGAATTTATTTTATCTAAACTAACTTGGTTCATTTGTTTAATTGGATTTGTAAAGTGTTTTGTTGAGATAAATAGTTATGGTATTTATAATACTCATATTTATCACTTTGTGCGGGAATATTTTTTACGTATGTTGGGGAATATTTTTGTGTATGATGTAAACTATATTGGTTTTCATAAAGTGTGGTATAAAATATGTTAGAAATTTCGAAATACTATATTTTGGGCTGTACGTATGTAGAAATTTATTAAATTGATGTAATATGATGGTTTCGGATTTAGGTTATAAGTAGAATTTGTTTAGTTTGGAAAAATAAGAAAAATACGAAATAACATTGTCGTAAACAATTTTTGGAATAAAACGTAACATTAAAAAATAATAAAAACATAACAAAGTGTGATGAAAAGTAAAAATAACTGATTGTTGAATTCAAATGATAAAAACAACTGAAGATATAAAAACATATCATGGTGATACTGATACATACTCGCATGATCGCTGCCATTCGTCTTCCCTGAAAAAAGTAAGAGAATTAGTTAGTAATATTATATACTATGAATAATTTAAAAATAGTGATTTATATAATAATAGTAGTAATAGAAGATTTACAATCGTTTAAACTGAGCCACTTCTTCTATAGGAGGATCAATTTTAAATTTAGAGCATGTCCAGCCACCACGAACACGCAATTAACCTACAATATTAAAATATACAAATATTACATATTCATTAAACATGTTATAAATGTTGTATTAAGGGTTGGAATTGACTTAAACTTTAGTTAACCATTACTTTGACGGATAACCCGAAAACATTGGAGAACAATGACCCTGTCAAAGGTATCCCATTGCTCTTCTAACTCTTTTGCAAGACCTCCATAGACAAAACATTCAAGATAAGAATCACTACAAAAAAAAAAAACTATATCAATGTAACACTACACACAAATTCTTAACATCAAATGTATAAGTCTCAAATTAAGAACTCACTTCATGTTACGCAGACATAAGGTTACTGCATGAGGAGTTTCAAACATATCAGCATAGGGATCATCGAAAATGGTAAATGGTTTCACATCCCTTGCATATCCAATCAGATCTACCAAAATAAAAGAAGATACCATCAAATAAAAATGAATTATTTACCAAGCCATCGTTCGGCAAAGTGAAAACGTAATACGAATAGTTTTTTTCAGTTAAAACGTTTATATAAGTCAATAAATAACTTTGTATACATTAAACTTGTTATACTATATACCTCTTCTTAAATACAATCACGTCAGTACAATGCGAATTAATAATCACTTGACACATATCAAAAGCATTAGTGATTTGATGAGCACCTTAAATAAGAATGAATCAAAAGTTAATAGTTTCACATTAAACAAAACTTTAATGTCGAAAACATACACTAAGGTTTGGCATTGTCCCTCTAAATGCTGTAACTTCACAGTTTTGAGTTTTTTTTTAAGGTTAGTACAAGCAAGTTAATATTCCGTTTAAAGTTTCTCTTAAGGAGGAAGTAACAGAATGAATCACCTACATAATTGTTGTTAGTTGCAAATCAAACGTATCGTTGGTAAATTACTACTTTGATTTTGTTACATAGTTCATGCAAAGAGATCTTCAAATTTCTATGAAGACAAACAGTAAGTGTAATCCCACAAATAAGCTAAGGATGACTTTTTTGTTGCTTTTTATTCGTTAGTTCGTTTGTTGTTTTTGTTCATATGCATGATATTCTATATATGATCAATTGCGATTTTTTTTAAGGTGTTTTCAAGGCATGTTCTTTTGGTTTGTGTCATGAGTGGAGGGTTCTGTTCTTCAAGAAAGTACATATATTAATCGGTCTATTTTGTTTCATATACTTTCCTCTGTTGTTAATTTTTTTTGGTTTTCATTATTTTTGTTTCGAATAGAAGACTCCATCTTTAAAAAACGGTATGATTAATTTTGAACTTTTCATATATAGTTTTCTTTTTTTTATTGCTTTCTCTTTTCAGTTTGTTGTATTCGAATTCGGATATATTGAGCCTTTCTTTTGTAGGTACATGATTTGTTTAATTAATTTTCTTTTTTTAAGAAGGAGAAGAATCCATCGGAAAAGTTATATAGCCTGCTTGAGTTTTCTGTATTGTTGATGTATGGTTGAAAGTTTTAATTCTTTGAAAGCCATTTGTCTTTGGATAAACAATGGCCTTTTAATGAAAATGTGATTCATCCTCACAATGACATCTGTATCGTTCTCTTGATATTCATGTATATATGTATCATAAATAGTTTAACTTTTTTGAAGCAAAATAGTGGATGAAGCAATGGACCGTTGACGTACATAAAAGATTCTATTAATATTATATATATAAATAATATTTGTGCAGTGATGTTTGAGCCATTAAAAAACATGTTCTCATGTGAAGAATATTTTGTGATTCAATTACGGTGAATGCCATCTCATCGGATCAATATTTTTATCTCTTCATGCTCATATGAAAGAGAACGATCTCAAAATAGTTGGTCAAAAGCTCTTTCTTATTCTTCGTTAATTTGAGTTTTCTTCCGCTCACAAATTGTCAAGTCAATGTAACAATATTTTGTAAATCAGTGTAATTTGAATTGCAAGATCTACTAAATATATTCGTAATATATATTTTGAATTATGTCTTACGCATTTCAAATCATACAAAATACTACAAACCTTTTTATATTGGCAATGATTTATCAAGTTTTGACATAAAATTCAAAATTTAATTCTTTCCAAGTTGAAAGTAGTGTATCGATGAAATCAAAGCAATGGTTAGACAAGCACGAAAAATATATGTTGGTAAGGAACATCATGAGAAGAAGAAGCGACGTGGGAACACAAACACATGCACCGCAATAAAGTGAGCACCCCACAATTAACTCGGTAATTTTCACAAAAAAAAATCGAATTCACACTTTATTTCCTTCTACAACGTTACATACGAATCAAAATTTTCTTATAGCCAAGCTGATTAGAACCATAGTTTTATTCAGTGTGTGAGGATTAAAGCTCCCTAAGGGTTAATGCTTCCCCTCTTAGGGTTTAGCTCATCTTAATTTGTTCAAAATCTAATTGTTTTAAATGTTTTACGTACATTTATGATTATTTAGTTTCACATATTAATGTTTAGAATATTTTTTAAATTGCTAAAAATATAAATTTTATACCTATAAATTCAAAAGAAAATATAAGCTATTAGTATAAAACGAGCACTGGATCATAAATTTTTTATTTTATTGTTGTAATTACCATATCATGATTGTTGTAGTAATTTAAAAAAAAACGAAAAACAAATCGAATTAAAATTTATTTTTTTTCTACAATGTTACATACTAACCAAATTTTCTCTATAGCCGAATTAGATTGAACCATAGTTTTATTCAGTCTATGAGATTTAAGGCTCCCCCTCTTAGGGTTTAACTTCTCTTAATTTGTTAGAATTTTTTTTAATTGTGTTAAATGTTTTGGGTACATTTATGATTGTTTAGCGTCACATATTAATGTTTACAATCTTTTAATTCGCTAAGTTATAAATGGTATATCTATAAATTCAAAAATAAATATAAGTTGCTAGTATAAACAAGTATTCGATCATAACATTTTCTTTTATTGTTGTCATCGCTAGTGTAGTAATTTTCACTAAAAACCAAATCGAACTAAAACTTTCTTTCATTATATAACGTTAGAACGAACCAACTTTCTGTATAGCCAAACTAAATCGAACCGTAGTTTTATTCAGTGTGTTAGGGTTAAGGTTCCCCTCTTTGGATTTAGTTCAACTTAATTTGATAGATTTAAAAAAAAAATGTTTTGCGTACATTTGTGAAGGTTAAGCCTCACCTATTAAGTAAGACGAAATATATGGTTACCTCATGATTTGTCAGGTTTTTGTTTTAAATATCTTTTGTTTCGGTTACCTCATGATATTAACATTGCGGTTTCTTATATGTTATTCTGGTTTCGCAGGTGTATATTCAAAGAGAAAATATATGTCAACTATCACGCCAAATAAAACAAAAAACGTACCTCGGATAAGACCGAGTCGTGATGGGTTAGGGCTGGGACGAAAAAGCGGATAAGGATTGGGGTGGTATGGGTAAGGATTGGGACGGGATGCGGGTAAAGGCTGGGACGGGACAAGTAAGGGTTGGGACAGAATGCGGATAAGTGTTAGGATGAGACGGGTAAGGATTGAGATTGAGAAGCGGGTACGAGACAAGACACATGGGCTGGGATATCGACCGTGTTCATTAATTGAATATGTAATTGATTTTTGTGATGAATGTAAATGATTAACTTATAATTTTAGAATAGTTTTTTGTCATTTCTATCATGCGCAAGACGCGAGTGCCTACTTAGTGGATAAAGGCTTATTATCTTTGGTTATTAGTTGGTTTTGTTAGAGGTCCAATCTGTTTTAAAGATATTTGAACATGTGGAGTAGTATATCTTGCGTTTATAGATTCATGTTCTGCGTTTGGTTTGCTCGATGATGATGATGGGTATGTTCATGTAATTAATGTCGAAGATGTTGGATGGTCTTCTAAAAGTGTGATGGATGATTTTGTATCCATTCTTTCAAATATTGTCGGTCAGGGTGAACGTAAGAGGATTATTGCAGCTGCCTGTCGTATTTTGACATGTCGTGCTTTGGAATATGTTTTTTTCCTTGATTTATATAATATATTTTTTATTAATTATTTCGGTGTTTAGTTGATTTATTATTATATTGGTTTGTTGTAATAATTTGAGATTATTTTAGTATAATAATTTTGATTTTATAATTTATAGAAACATATTGCATTTTTTTATATACCACACTAATATATAATAAATGGGACAAAAGTGACTACACTTACAATAATGCCACCTCGTTATATATACAGTTCCATACAAACACACGCGTAAATGTATCTACATATATGCATGCATATATAAAATAATGACGTTGGCATTACTCGTAAGTTACGTAAGTGGTGACTTGAAAATGGGATTAAAGCAAGAAGTTGATTTTAAACTTTTGATTAAGGAAACAAGCGATGATTAAGAGTCTTGAATTTAATTAAATTAATTAATAATTAGCAAATGAGAGTTGTAGAGAAATAGAAGAGAGTGGTGGGGTTTAGAGCGGAAGTCTTGATTACTAAGGTGTTGAAATGTCACTTCTTGATTTGTATTGATATATCTGTGTTTAAGAGACTTGTATATATTCTCATTTTCGAGCCCTATGACTTCCCATAGTGCAATTATTTATATATAAATAACATATAAGATTCCTGAGCAACTGTTTTTCTTTTAAAGAAAAAGTATTCGCTATAACAATAAATACTGCTGATATATATTAGGCATATTGTTGACGATCAATTGTGAAATATTGCTCTCTTATTTAATTTTCTTTTTCAGGCATTAGGGTTAGTCTTAATCGCACGCAAACACACACCTGTGACTTGTGTATGTAATATTTTGTCTCGGGACCATGATTAACAAAGAAGACAAGCGACACAACTTGATCCAAGAAATTGTGACTTAAGATTTGATTTTATGAAACAAATAGTCATTAACCGACCAAATTTATGATCTTTTGAAATAATTTGATAAGACAATTATTTACTAAATCGATGAATTATTTAGTGATAAATTCAAATAACGAGAAAAAAATTTAGTAGTGATTTTCGTGGGTCAGAAGTGGGAAACATATGTATTTGGTGTGGAGTGGACAAATCGTAATTAGAAAAAAATAATATTTTCTTGTAAATATATTATTTTGAGCAGTAGTACTAGTACTAAACACAAGTCGTCAAAGAAATCGGAATCAAGAAAAAGATAGCTAAAGCATTAATTGCTAACTCGTTTCGTTGAACTGAATTTTGTCATTGAGCAGAAAACTCGCACTCTTCTGATTTTATACCATATGAACATACTAGTTTTCAAAAATAAATGACAATTGATGCCAAAAAGAATATAACAATCATTGGAAAAAAAAAAAAAATCATTAGCGGGTTATATCATACATACGAATACTGCCACAAAAGTTGTAATCTTTGTAGAATTGTGATTCCATAATAACACTATATTGTACATACTAATTTGACATAGACCTATAAATAAGGAGATCTTAAAATAGAGAGAAGGTAGACTAAAGAAAACTCTAATTATAGTACTTACAATACCAACATTGCTACTACCAACAAGATTATCGTTATCGTTGTTTGAAACAGTGTATTTCACAATGACAATCTCTCTAAGCATTGACCCATATAATTTATCTTCATAAAAATTCGTCAAAATAACAATGTAAATAGGATTTTGATTCGAATTAAAGTCAACGAACTTGATTTTTCAGATTTAAATATATAAGATAACTTATTAGCCCTGTCCTTCAATGCCCCAAATTCAAAAATGCAGCATATAAACACCAAAAGCCTAAAAAAATCTAGTTCACTTACTCATATTTCGGTATACCAATGAACTTGCAGCTTTATATCTGCATATTTCACTAAATTAATTAGGATAAGACTATTCAAAATATCATTTGCCGAATTTTTTTTATTATCATTTTAGCATATATTCCCTCCGTTTCAAAATAAAGATGTTTTGGAAGCTCTAAACATATTATGAAAAATAATTAATTGTTCATAATAAATATATTGATTTTAGCAATAAACAGCTTTTAAAAATTTTCAACCAATAATATTTCAATATTTTTTTGAAATTTACAATTTTTTATCATTAAATGATAAAAATGTATAGAAAACACAAAAATATCTTTGTGAAATAACTTTTTTTTGTAAAACATTTATCTTTTAGAAACGGAGGGAGTATAATACATTCTTGGTACCCTTGCAAGCTATTTAAAAAAAAAAAACATTTTCATTGGACCCTTGCAATATTTTATAGAAGATTTTTTGAAATGATTCCGGCCGGATTAAACAAAGAACCGAGTCACAAAATCACACGCTAGTAAAATTTTATGTAATAATATGATACGACAAAGGATGTCAATTTAAATACTTAAGTAAAGATTAATTTGTACAATGAACCCAAAAATGCAAGTCATCCACAAGTCGCAAAGATTAGAACAGTCTAGAATCATAAATTGATCTTACGTGTTCACCAACGTGTGTTCATCTATATTTATGTTCCCATTCTTACCAAAAATAGGGACATTATGTACGTAAATAGGGGTATCGGTTGCCAAAAGACAGGGTTATTAACGTATTGTAAATTGTAATGGACTAAAAACCTCCGGATCAATACATTTTTCATCAGTATATATTACGGATTTCAATTTGGATACTGACACAATACCGATAGTAATACAGACAACTATGCAATATATCATTGTTAGTTTAAAGAAACTTGGATTCAGGTAATAATACTGACAACGCATCAACTCATACAGGCTACTTTTATATTACATTACATGAAAATATTGATGGTATTGCCTTCTCAAATTAACTTATAAAAAGTTTCAAAACGTAATAATTACTTATTTTATACCGTCTTCAACTTTACTATCAACGTTAAAAACTAACAATGATATATTGCATAGTTGTATGTATACATTTTTGGGTAATAATAATTAATTATTTAATACCGTCTTCAACTCTATACTATCAACTTTACTTGATTTTTTTTTTATTGATGCGTTGAACAATTTTTTGGGTAAAAAATGTATGAGTTGCACGTGTGTTTGCGTACATTCGCACGCACCCTATCCTTTCACATTAGTTCCAAAGTCATTTTCACCAACCAAATTTAACATCTCCAATACTCCTCTCAGTGATCCTATTATTTGCGACAGATTTGACAAAGTAAGACAAAACTATACTATGTCTTAACCTTAATCATTATTTATCAGATTAATATTATATTTCTCAGACAAAATTATATTTATCAGACACCTTAATTATATTTTTACCTGAGTAACTCCTAATCAATGTATTTTAAATACTAAAATGTACCATTCTATATAATAATAAATGAACATTGTATTTATAATAGGTACGATATATGATATATCAATGCTATAGAAATTCATCATAGATAAGATACAAATCTTCTTCGAAACTGTTGTAATTTCCCCATCATGACATCTGTATACATATCTTATATGTACCTTAAAAAATTTATGATCTATATCTATGTCCTTTCGTATGAACGAGCAATGCAAAATTTTATTTAGATCATATATATATATATCTTTATTTTGTTTTATCACTAATGACAAACTAGTGAAGAATTGTATATATAACTTGAATTATAAAGTTCTTTAATACATAGATTAAAATTAACAAATATTAAATAATTGTATTTATTCTCATTGGTTTATAATCAACCACTAACATATATATATATAGAAAGTGGAACACAAGAAAATAAACGGTAAATAGATATTGGGCGATTCTTAATGAGGCAAACTATGCTTCTTTCATTTTCTAACATGATTTTTTGTTATGTTAAAATTTATCACATTTATAATATTTTCAATCTATATTATTATCATATGTAACGTTCAGACCCCTAATGTCTCACAAATCAAAATTATGACTGGATTGTCAAATATGTATACAAAAAGTTAGAGTATATGTACTACATGATCATATGCTAGTTAATTGTTTTCAAACAAATATGGATGAAAAAATCGTATATCTAATATGGATTATTCATCACACGTGTTTTTCTTTTATTTTAATGTATTTCACACATATTTTAATAAATATATAGCATATCGCATGGTATCAAATCATGGAAAAAGAAGAATTTACGATTTTTTCACTAGGTATTTTTCTTACAAATTCACTTTTTTAATCATCATCTTTAACTATAGTCATCTAGGAAAAATTCACTTTTCTAATCATCATCTTTAATTATAGTCATATAGGAAAAACTCACCCTTTAACTGCACCTTATGTTTTTTTAACAACTAGAGTTTTGTTTACCATGATACCACTTAATAGAATTAATAGGAGTTACATAGATACATATATATATATATATATAATAATATTTTTGTCTTTAAAAACAATTGTGGGGGAAAGGTATGAGAAGGTTATATATAGGTGGGTGAGCTTTGGTAGGCTTTTGACATAACTTGCAAGGTGTTGAGATTTTCATTCCTCCATAACTGTTAACTTTCGCAACTCTCTTCCCTCTCTCTACTCCATATTTCACATATAATATATATATATATATATAAGTAATAATATTTAATGGGGAGGCAACCATGTTGTGACAAGCTAGGGGTGAAGAAAGGGCCGTGGACGGCGGAGGAAGACAAAAAACTCATAAACTTCATCCTTACCAACGGCCAATGTTGCTGGCGGGCGTTACCGAAGCTCGCCGGTCTCCGTCGCTGCGGGAAGAGCTGCCGTCTCCGGTGGACTAACTATCTCCGGCCTGACTTAAAGAGAGGTCTTCTCTCTCATGATGAAGAACAACTTGTCATCGATCTTCATGCTCTTCTCGGCAACAAGTAAGCTTAATCACTAATCATATGTTAATTCCACAAAAATATTATTTCTTATTTGATGATTAATTTAATTTGATCGGAAGCTTAAAATTTTCTTTGTTTAAATTCAAATTGGGACAATTTGCTAACAAATCAACAAAAAAATTATAATTAAAAAGTAGCCAAAATTACTATATGTGGCAAAACATCAACCATTAGATCTAGGTTATTTTGTTAGAATTTTAATTATAGTTTTTTTTTATGGTTATTCAACCTAATTTCCCATTCAAATTCTACGGTGTAACAAAAACTAGGCACTAATTAAGATAAACAGAGGTTTGAATAGTGTATATTAATCAGTGGTGAATATAAAGTCAATTTCATGTGTAATATTATTGGAAATTTATCCAACATGTTTTGTGTATTATGTGTTGTGTTAGATTATGCCAACTAAAGTTACTAAAATATTTCCAAATCTGATGGTCAAAATAGCTGAATCATATAGAAGAACTAATTTTTCGTTTCGCATTTATCTTTTTCTTTGAAATAAACTTCAAGACAAAGTAACGTCCTTCTCTTCCTATAGAAATAATGTTAACTTATATTGACAACTTTCTTGTGTTTATATTCCAAGATTTTAACATCTCCACCAACATTTAATAAAATATTGTATTATTCTCACGATGATTTTTTTTTAATTATATAGGTGGTCTAAGATTGCTTCAAGATTACCCGGAAGAACAGACAACGAAATAAAAAACCATTGGAATACTCATATCAAGAAGAAACTTCTTAAGATGGGAATCGACCCTATGACCCATAAACCTCTAAACCAAGAACCTAACCAAAACGATAATCCCAAAAACACTTCGTCGAATCCTCGTGATGATATCTCAATGGAACCAAAACATAGCAAGACCAAAAACGTAGAGACAAGTGGCACGACTACAGAAGACGAAAGCAGCAGCACAGTTACGGATCAAAACAGTTCGATGAGTAATGATAATATTTATAATGATGAAGATTTGTTTAGTTACTTATGGTCCGACCAAACTACTTTAGCTGAGACCTCGTGGAGTGATAGTAACTATGGAGTTGGTGGAACATTATATGAAAACAATATTTCCGGCGGCGGTGCAGATTTTCCGATATGGTCACCGGAAGGAATCAACAGTAATGATTGGAGGTTTTTGGATTATTGTGAAGACTTTGGTGTTCATGATTTTGGGTTTTGACAGTTCACCTTTGACATATTGGCAACTCTATGGAAGATAAGTCACAAGGGTTATGTGTCATGTTTGTTGCATACGTGGAATATATAAATAATATAAATATGTGTACATTATGTGTATATATATACACGCATACAAATCATAAGCATATAGAAGCATAAGAAATCCATGTAAAGCGGTGAGAATGCGACATGGTTTTCAAGTATTATTAATTAGGGTATGGTAGGGGTTCGTCAAAGTCAAGAAATATTAGCTTTTTTTTTTTGATGATTAATATTCGTATATAACCAAAGCCCATGAAAATCTATCATGAAAATAACGTGAATGTATGTTTATTTTATGTTCAAATTATTTATCTTAACAGTTTATATCATCCCTCATTCTCTTCAAATCATTATAATCCGATACAAAATATTTTGAACACCCAATTTTTGTGTGTGAAATATATTTCTGGCTTGGTCTTTGGTCTTGATATGTTTCATAGGGTTCTTAACCAATGAATGCATTTCAACCTACTTATTAAGTCTTCTGATTCTCAATTTTCTTGAACAAAAGGCATTAGTGTATGTGAATGTATGTTTCATTTTATAGCCAGAATCTGAAATATAAGTTTTTAGTATAGTTCTCTAGTATTCAGAAGATAAGACACCAAATTCAATTTAAATAAGATCTATAACCGTTAAATAAAATTTTGTAGTAGTCAAGCCATATTAACTAGATAAGTAGTGACAATCTTTTCAATGACTTTGGGTCGTAGGTTTAAAGAAAACGTTAGTACGTAGGTAATTAAATGCATTATGTATTAGATAATTTCAATTTGCTGAAACATCATAGCTAGTGAGGCGTGGTAACATTATCGAGTATTATTACGTCAAAGTAATTTGCAAATACTGTGAAGTGGTATTATTATTCATAGTAATTTTTTGGTACAATATTATAAAATTAACCTTATTTTGAAACTAAAAAATAATCAACGATTAACATAACTATTTTTCACTCTATTTTGTGGTAGGAGGATTTGCGCCGGCAATTTTTGAACATTGTTCTTTTAACATAGGAGGAAAAAATGGATTGAATGGAACTTTCGGCATGCAGTTTGCTTCACCTTCTAAAAATGCTTTACAACAAGCATGACCAATGTTGCCGAATTGCCTCGTGAATATAGATTGAGAAATCTCTGCAATGCAACCTGGAATGTTCATCACCGATGACAACATTTAGTCCGGGCATTCCGGGACTCGGTTGAAATGGAAAAGGAAAAGGAAAGGGAGCCGGAAACTGTGGCAACTGAACATTTGCAGACTGGTAGAAAAAAAATTAAGTTCTTGATAGTCATGATGATATTTAGAGGAAAAAAAAGTTGTATTGTAGCCAAATATATGTTTGCTATTCAATTCGATTTTGTTTTCGATAACAAGAATAAGATCATTGCTTATTTATCTGGAAAAGAAACGAAATCATGGTATTAATTATCGTGATAAAGGTCTTTGAATTCTTTTATAATGTATTTAATTAGCTGTTTTCTAAATTTAAATAGAGTTGAAACTCCCAAGTGTGAAACGTGCGACAATAACTAAAAGATATTGACTATCAAGAAACAAAATATATACACATAACGTGCGATTTGATTTTATTTAATAAACCGTTCCCGTTAAGGTTTGGTTTCTAAAAGTTCCCTTGCTCTTACAAGTTACAAATTACAATGGGGTTTTGCATGATTTGTTGTAGGAATTCCATTGAATGAGATTTTTGTGCCGTCAAGATTAATTTGAGGATAGCTATTTTCTACCATGGTTTTCAAGTATTATTAATTAGGGTATGGTATGGTAGGGGTTCGTCAAAGTCAAGAAAATTTAGCCTCTTTTTTGCATAATTAATATATATATACCAAAGCCCATGAAAATCTATCATGAAAATAATGTGAATGTATGTTTCTTCTTTGTTGAAATTTTTTATGTTCAATATTTATCTGTAATAGTATCCCTCAATTCAACATTATAATCTGACGCAAAATCTTTTCAACTCCCAATCTTTGTTTGTGAAATGTATCTAACTTGGTCTTTGGTCTTGATATGTTTCAAATTAGGACATCATTATGGGTGGTAAATAAGAGTAAATATAAAAGATTTTTAATATTATAAAATTCTTATATTTATTCAAACCATTTTTGAGTTTCTAAATATAGAATATATATTACCCATATTTAGTGGGTAAATATAATATTTCTCTCTATCTCTCTCTTTTTTCTCACTCTATTCATCAATTCCAATACAATTAATATTATAAATTTTATATATTACCCCAATCATATTTACTACCTATAATCATGCTCTCATATGGTTCTTAAAAAAGAAATGTATTTCAACATACTTATTAATTCTTTGATTCTCAATTTTCTTGAAGAAAAGACTTTCGTGTAAGTGAATGTATGTTTCATTCTATAACCCAAATCAGAAATAATATATGTTTTTAGTATAGTTTTCTACTTTTTTTTTTTATAAACCGTGGGAGTTCCAAACCTTCGACTCATAATCTCTTCGGCACCCGGAGACAGTCTTTGGATATTCCAATTTAAAGCATAACTCTCCATACCGAAAGGGGTTTGAATCCAGGGCACAAGAAAACCAACCCCCTTGTGTTATCACTAGGCCACCACACCTTTGATAGATCTCTAGTATTCAGAAGATCATACACGAAATTTCAATTTAATTAAGCTCTATAACCGTTAAATAAATTTTTGTTGTAGTCGGAAAACATGCATTTGAAAATATATAATTTATAACCTCATTCAAGAAAATGATGATCGATAAACTATCGTGATTTAGATATTTTTAACACGGAACCAAATCATTATTGTTAGAATATTATTTCGAAATTATAAAAGGAGCAACAATAGTATATAAATTACTAAATTATATGTGTCACTGTACTCATTGCTGATATTGGTTTTGAATTGGTAATTCATGATCCCTCGTATGGTATCAAAGTCTAGTAAACCTTAACAAAATGGAATTCAATCCAAGATAAATGCGTCAAATGACTTATCATTTCGAAAATATGTGTTAGCCGTTAGATTTCCACAAAAAAGTATGAAGAACACTAAGAAATTTGAGCTACTATACTATTCTGACTTTGAACGATTCAGGATTCAAGATTCGCTATCAAAGTTTTGATCTTTAACTTAGAGACTTGCTACCCTATTCGTTTTTGGTTTTTGGTCCTATTTTTCTTTTTTTGTTTAAACCATGTATCTATTCTTTTTTTTTTAATATATTTTTCAATGACGATGTATTTTAAGTACTTGAAATGAGAATGAGACCATCTCCAACCCATTCCTTTATTTTTCATTCCAAAAAGAATGGTTTGTAACTCAATTTTGGAGTAGGATTCTTATTCAACCCATTACTCCATTTTTCACTCCAAAAAGAATATTTTAAATATATTTTTAATAGTATTTTTAATTTATCAAAATTACACATTTTACCCAATTACTTTATCTTAGCATTAACATTTTATCCAATTAAAAGCACGGATTTTATAAAAAAAAAGATGGAACAACAATAATATCAACAAACTCCAACTTCATCTACTTCATTTGACCAGTATTTTAACGATTTAAATGGTTCTGGAAGCGATTTACCACATTATGTAATCATTAATTTATATTATCGTTAAATTTTATTTTATGTTGTTTATCTCAATTTTAATATTTTATATATTTTTAAGTTTATTAATTATCAATTTATGTCATAATTACAATTTTTTTTTTTAATTGCTATGAAATTGAACTCAAAGTGCAACTGGCGTTGATAAGTTTATTAAATTAATCACATAGACATAATGTTTTGTTTTATAAAGTTTTGTTTCAAAACAATAATTGCACTACAATGACATATCAACGTGATATTGTTTAATATCGGCTGCCATTAATTCATTTTTTTAATAATTTATTTTAAGTATAAAAATATACATTTAAAAGTTAAGGGTCTTTTTTTTTTTCAACAATTTCTTCATTCATACTTAGATTGTAATCTTACAAAGGAGTAGAATACATCGATTGAAAGCAATAAACACAAAAAGAATAACAATAAAGCTAATAGATAACGAATCCAGAATAGATCCCGGATGCGTCAAGATAGACTTCAAAAGATAGGTTACACAGTTTGAATCGTAGACACAAACCGGAAGCTTCTTAAAAAGGGCTTCATACTCGATTGCAAGCAAATCAATCTCTTCAGAATCGATTGCAAGCAAATCGATCTCCAATTCTTCTGCCATAACCGGCAAAAGAACATACATAGCTGCCTTAACGGCTGAGCTTTTGTGAACACACTCCAGGGAAGTGGTTATGGTAAATCTCTCCTTGATGGAAGAACTTATATGGACGTAATCGAGTTTAAACAAGCTCGTTACGGGAAAGTTATGGGTCAAACCCAAGAAATAATAACTCCGGGCTAAGATGGAAGCTCCTCAACCCCAACCATACCCGGCTGTACCCCAGCCAAACCCGGCTGCACCCCAGCCAAACCCGGCTGCACCCCAGCCATACCCGGCTGCATCCCAGGAGCATGACCCGGAGCAGGCACCCCTCCCGGTAACCTCTCCAGGATCATCTGTAGTAGACCTGCCAGACGATCATCTCGATCTGGGGCAACACCTACGGCAGCACCCCCACCCGGGCCCACCGCACCGCCAGCTACATCAGGACCCGCACCAGCCCCTCCAGCCCTCTCACTGGAACCCGTAGCTGTCACACCCACGGACCCCTCCTGAAACGCCTGCGAGTCAGCTACCCGCTCCTGTGTAGTCTCTTGGGACACCCACGTGGCAGCAGACTCACTCCCAAGTCCCCGCCCACGCCCACGCCCAGCACGACTACCACGACCTCTACGGCCCCCGCGACCTCTGCCTCTAGTCCCCCTAGTCATCACTCTGCACTAACCAGCAGAATACTAAGTACTAGAAAAAACAGAAATCACAAAACACATACCGTGGAATCTCATTGAAGGCTCGGAAGGGATGATCTAGGACTCCATACCCACACAACAATCAATTGACTAACTCGCATAATCAATTAACTAACTAGCCCTAGAACCGCTAGGGCTCTGATACCAAACTGTGACGACCCAACCCGTCAAATAAAAAAAAAAAAATTTCAACCCGGACCACTATTATCATAAATAATGATCCTCAACGGTCCAATAAACAAACAGCGCGGAAACAATGATTCAAACAATCAAATACAATTTATCGTTTAACAAGCCCATACTTATTAATTCTAGTTCAATTCGGTAATTCACATAGTTCTGAAATTGCTAACACCCTAGCAATTCTAACTTATTACACGAAAACGAGACACTAGATCATTCCCCTCGTCCCGGCCATGATTCCACGATCACTGACTGTCTTTACCTGCATCACATGGTTATAAGAGATGCGTGAGTATTATCATAAATACTCAGTGAGACGGTCATCCCATCTACAGACTATACACACAGGCATAAGCAAAAGATACAATACCAGGGTGAACAAACAATAATGCATCACACCACAACCAAACGAGAACAACACGTTCAATATATCAAACTGACGGTAATCAAAACCCCTGTCGATCGACACACCTCCTTGTGTCGATCGACACACATCAAAACCCCTGTCGATCGACACACCTCCTTGTGTCGATCGACACAACCAACCCAGAAACTCATCAAACTGATTTTCTACACAAAAATCCACCAAAAATCCATACAAGAATCGATCCAACAACACACAATCGCATCCTATCAATTCCTTTACCCAGATAAGCCTATGGTCACGCACTCACCTCGAATTCGGATAGAAAAGGAGAAGAATCCGACGAAGAACACGAAGAACACGAAGAACAAATCCGAGATCCTTCACCGAACGATCCTCCCACGCTTCCACAACCTCACAAACACTCACACAAGCCTAATAAGATTGAGGAACATGAAGGAAACAACACCAACAACCTCTCCTCTCAATCCTCTCACTTTCTCTCTCAAAAACTTGAAGTTTTGCCCAAAAATCCGATTTTTGACTTAAATAGCCAGACCAGCCGACACTCTGTCGATCGACACACCCACTTGTGTCGATCGACACATGACCAAGCCATACGTCATTCTGACGGCAATCGAAATCCCTGTCGATCGACACACCTCCAACTGTGTCGATCGACACAACGCTCACTGCTCGACTCATCTTGAGTCCAAAACAATCGTGTCGATCGACACACAACCTTGTGTCGATCGACACCCATCCAAAAAATTACTTTTTCGATCACGGGCGTTACAATTCTCCCCCACTAACACGGATTCGACCTCGAATCACGCAACACCGTCTCACTACGGTTTCCACTACCTGACCCGAACGCGGCCATCAACCTTCGAGATAATACTCGAATCCTCTAACCCGTCCTGCTAAGGCTACACTCTCGCCCAAAATTCGCCCAGATTCCCCCGGAGCACCCACGATGCACGCCCCATGGTCCGGACTAGAGCTGCCCGATTGACCGTCCAACAATCAAACAAGAACATGTCCGATCAACCGTTGACCCCGCACTGGACCAAATGATCGTACAACAATCAAACAAGAACATGTACGACCATCGACGTAACATATGCTACCAAGGTTGTCCGACCCGAATTCCAGACTCCAATAATAACCCTAGACTCGACGTACACAACACAAAACCCCTGGCCCTCAGCCAGCACCACTCGCGATCACACCTGATCCCCGAGTTATACTAGGCTCACACTAGCCTCATTGCACCATATCTATGGATACAATCCTGACCAACCCGGTCAATCCACGATCAGAGATCACCACCCGATCTCAATCACCTAACCCCGTCTCACTAAGGTTGACACTCTCATCCAAAACCCGCCCAAATTCCCCCAGGAACATCCACGATGCAGCACTCGCTGATCCGGATCAGGGTTGTCCGATAGATCGCGCAACAATCAAACAAGAACATGCCCGACCCACCGTAGACCCAAACCTTGGATCAATTGGTCGCACAACAATCAAACAAGAACATGTACGACCAAAGAGGCTACATATATTTACCAGGGTCGTCTGAACTAAGGTCCCAAACTCGAGTAACAACCCTAGATTAGACATCCACAAACCACCTGAGATCATTTCCGATCCCTGAAGTTCATCGAATCTCATACTTATAATCACATTACAGGTACTATTGCTCAAACTCATATCTCTATACACCACTCCCACTCGCAGGGTCGTCACCCATCGAGCTCTCGATGTATACCATACCGGCTCTCGGTATGCCCCAGCCCCTCCGCTTCAGGACACACAGTACATCAGCTCTCAGCTGCAGAGGAATCACACATCCTCTGGAGAAATCGCAATCCCTCAAAGTATATGCAGGAGAATATCACCATCCCCTGGAGCAGTAACACTGTAACGTGCATCATAAGCACCTGTCGACCGATTTACTTCTGTGGTTCCTATCCTGATATTCCCTAACCCGGAATATCACTCATGACCAATCCCCAGGTCACCTGAAACAACCCAATCACTGTAGGGGTCGGATTTCACCCCTATGAGATCGATATAACGACAAGATCAACTGGGCAGCATCCTAACGAAATCGGAACAAGTCTACAAAGGCCTAGTCTGAATCTAGGCCCAAAATGACATTAAACTCATTAACAAAAATGGGCTTAATGTCATTTTGGGCCTAATTTTAATATATTGCTAAATGGGCCATGTCCATTTATTAGCTGGCCCATTTTACTTAGAAACACTATATATAGTTCATTATCATCTCCCAAAAAGGGGATCGAATCATTTGTAATCAAAGCTTAACAGAAACAGCAATAAAACATATCTTCGACTTTTGCTTTGTGATTCATACTCAGAAGACTCAGTTTCTCTTTTCGACCTTCGACAAATTCAATTGAGTTGGTTTCGACCTCCACAATTTGGCGCTAGAAGGAGGGGAACTTGAGATCTTCTCACACTAAGGAATCACTTCGCACACTAGACAGGAGAAGATGACCAGCAGCGACAACAGCAGTGGCAACAGCAGCGAGGACTCCTCGGCATCACGGCCAGACAACACGGCAGCCAAGAATAACCAAATGAACGACGACGCCGTTGACAACGTAGCGACGACTCCGGCAACCATGACCGAGCTAAAAGACATGATGAAGATACTCCTCGAAAGAACAGCAGATCATGATAAAAAGCTGAAGGCTCTCACAACAGCAAGCAAAGCCCGCAAAAAATCCACCAGGACTGGTGGACCGCGGCGGTCACTTGGGCGGTTCAAGCCGCAAACCCTTAGTTTCTCAACGCCGTGCACCGCGAGACGAACCCGAGGAGACCTACCACCACCTCCACTGCTGCGGACAGCGGATCCAACTCCAGAGCGAGCGAACGGAGCAATGGGCACAACACCAGCTGTTTCGAGAAGGATCGCGCATGAACGCCAAGCTGCTTCAGAGGGGATCGCGCGTATGGTCGGCACAGACAACAACCCGCGCAGGACACGCACCTCAGAGAATTGCAGCGCACCTGCAAGGAGAGATCGATCCCAAGCCCGTCGGAATGACGCGAATTTCGAGCACGGCCAAGACTTCGACGACGAAGAAGGACTCAACTGGGTCGAGCAGTTCGAGCTCGAACAGGAACGCAAGGACCTGACTAAAATCGATGGCATGGCTAGGATGCAAGCACAGCTGGAGCGCGCCGCCGCTGACTTAAGAGCTGCACAGTCCCAGATGCACCGGGTTAACAGCAAAGCCCCCGAAATCGATCGTGTGCTCGAGGAGGCGCGGAACACACCTTTTACAGAACGTATCTCGAAGGCAAAGATCTCCGATCCTGGAAGAATCAAGATGCAACCTTACGAAGGAAACACCGATCCAAAAGACCACCTCATGGCATTCACTGTAGCCATGGGAAGAGCAAACTTCAGGGAAGAGGAAAGAGATATCGGGTACTGCAAGCTGTTCGTGGAAAACCTTAAGGGACCTGCCCTCCAGTGGTTCTACAGACTGGAGAAGAACTCGATTGACAACTTCAACCAGCTCTCTGAAATGTTCGTGAAACACTACGGTATATTCATGGAGCGAAAAATCTTCGATTCTGACCTCTGGACCATACGGCAAGGTGAACACGAGAGCCTGCGAGCCTTCATGGGAAGGTTTAAGTCGGTACTATCTAAAGTGGAAGGTTTGAGCAACACCTCTGCACTAGAGACTTTGAGAAGAGCATTGTGGTGTCCCTCTCCTTTTCGTCAAGAGATGACCGTAAACGAGCCGGCGACCATCCAGGACGCCCTCCATCGCTCTACAGACTTTGCCAAGAGCGAAGAGGAGGTCCGCGCACTATCTCAAAAATTGGGAAAGTCTAAGCAGACAAGCGACCCACCGCAGACCACAACCCCTAATGCAGCCAAAAAGAACAACAATGGTTCCGATTTCGTCCAGCATGAAGGAGGATTCAGGGGAGCTCATAATTATCAGATCGAGTCACACGGATACGGTCGCGGTCGAGGTCGAGGTCAAGGTCGCGGCAGAGGCTCCTGGAACAATACATGGACAAGAGACCAGAACGCTTATGACGAAACAGCTTTTTGTGAGTTCCATCAAACCGCTGGGCACTCTACTGCGATGTGCCGCACTTTGGGACTTAGACTCGCTGCAAGACTGGCTGCCGGCACTCTCAAGGGCGATATTAGTATCAAAGATCTCGATACAGACGTCAACACCAATGAGCCTCACAGTGCCGACGACATTAACCCGAAGCGAAGAAGGACAAACATCGACGACTCACCACCGCACGAACCAAGACAGCGAATACACTAAGTTACTTCAACGAACTACGGTGCGACTTGATCCCTTAAAAGGGTACGTAGGCAGCTCATCTTCGGATGGGTTCAGTTGCCCCCTCCTTAAAAAGGGGGGGAGTGGGTACGTATACTCGTATACTCCCATTTTCTGAAACAAATGTTACAATTAATAAAGATCAAGGATCTTCTCACTTCTCGTTTGCATCTCATTTACGTCCATCACGGATTGCTTAAGTCTTAACTTAATCAGACTCTATCACCGTCGCTGCTGGCCACAGCGACGAACTTTTTTCATCATCCAGATCTGACTTCTACACCCACCACGGGTTAAGCGCGCTATATAAATTGGTAATCACTATAGGAGCGGAAGTGTTTAGAAAGAAACACTTTCGTAAACCCAAGTGATTGCCTAAAAACCCAGCAAACCTCGCTGGTATCATCGCAAAGTGTTCATTATAGGAGCGGTCGTGTCGTTGTAATACACGCCCGTAAACCGAAATGTTCATTCAAAAACCCAACAAACTGATCGTTGGTCTCTACGCGATAACGTGTTCATTATAGGAGCGGCCGTGTCGATGTAATACATGGTCGTAAACCGAAATGATCATCAGAAAACCCAACAAACAGATCGTTGGTCTTTACACAATAACGTGTTCATTATAGGAGCGGCCGTGTCGATGTAATACATGGTCGTAAACCGAAATGATCATCAGAAAACCCAACAAACAGATCGTTGGTCTTTACTCAATAACGCATTCATTCTTGGAGCGGGCGCGTCAATAGAACGTAACCGTAAACCAGAAATTTCATCTCAAAAACCCAACAACTTCGTTGGTCATTACGCAATAACGTGATCGTTTTCGGAACAGGCGTCTCTATGCAGACTCGTCTATAAACCGAAATGATCATTATAAAACCCAGTTAACTTAACACTGGTCCCAACAACAATATAGCTGATCTTTGGAAACAAACCAATCAACGACAGTCGGCCTCACAGCAAGGATAAGCGTAATCCCAAGTCAAATCATTATCTCAAATGACGTAAGACAGAAATGATGATAACTCTGAACAAAAGGATAAACACCGTCTAAGTTTAATCAAATACTAAGTCTGAAATCTAACTAAAGCGCGATCTCGTCAACGTCGTCGACAACGTCATCGACAATCTCGATGGCTTGTTCAGAGGAAATCGCCGGCGTAGAGTTTTACAAATTATCATCGCTTGACGAATCAAAAGAACTCGAATCCGAGTCAGCCTCCTCTTCAACGACACCAGCATTCGTCTCCACAACTCGATCATCAGTCGTGCCAACAGGAAAGTCCTTAAGGATCCCTTCAAGCTCACGAACATGCTTAGCAAATACCTCATCCGCGAGCGATAGGTTTGCCTCTTGCTTCTCAAGATCAACGAGCTCTTCACCAAGGGACGATCTTTGGCGCCAGTTCACGCTTTGCTTCATCAACAGCTCGCTGCATAGCTGCATCATAAAGATTGGCTTCGTCAAAGTCGATGTTCGCAGGACCTTGTCGTAATTCACCTTGTGATGACGACGTCTCCACCTTGCGATGTGGGATTTCCTCGGTCGTTGTCCACTTCGTCAAAATCACAGACCTTGTCGCTGTTCACCTCGCGATACCGACGACGTCTCCACCTGGCGATGTGGGTTTTCCTCTCGTTGTCCACTTCCTCAAAATCAGGGATCTTATCGCGTTCGCATCGCGACGCCGATGTCTTCTCCACCTCGCAATCCATGCTCCTTCACTTAGTTAGTTCGAAGCACCATATTTCTCACCCGATCGAATCTCGCCTCACACGCCCACTATGCGATGTCGTCGTCCTCTCGTCATCGCGGTGTAAGCCTATCCACTTCACCAGACTGGGTCTTCACAAGACCCCGTTAGCACGGACCTTCTAGCTGCGTGAAAACCTTGTCGCGAAGGCCTCGCCATCAACAAACGCCACCTAGCCGGAATAATTGCAATCTCATCGCGAACTTCATCTATCGCAATTAGAGCATTGGAATAGACCGGCCTCGTCAAACTGACGGAGTAAGATTCTGTAGAAAGAATTATTCTCTTTCCAAGAAGGAAAGGATCATCGACCATCTCTCCGGAATCGTCTAAGTCTAAAATAGCCTCTATTATATCATTTGCGTGCAAATGATTAAGCTGCAAGTCCATGGGATCGGAAACCATCCTTCTAAATTCACCTCTCCGCTGCACCAAAGATCAACGATCCGAGTCGTCGAATCACCGAGTCACTGGAAAAAAAAAAAAAAAAAAAAAAAAAAAAAAAAAAAAAAACCGGCCGAGTCAACTCAGTGGGTCAACTCGGCCGAGTCAACTCAGCGAGTCAACTCGGCCGAGTCGACTCACTGAGTCAACTCGCAAGATCTTGAACCATGGCTTGAAAACAAATTGCTTGGTCCAGAAGAAACGACTCTACAGGGCAGCTCAGATGGAACCACGGACCCATCCTTATATCCCTGGAAAGGTGAGAATGTCACGGTTCCATCGCCACTGACGGCGAAGCCGTCCGATGTCCCAGTCGCCGCCGGCGAAGCTCTGAAGCAGCCTACACGATCTCTCTCTCTCCTCGCTGACTCACTCTCCTTCTTGACACGATCAGACCTCGAACTGCCTCGAACCGCCGCCGTCGTGTCATGATCTCGAATAAGCCGACCTCGTCCATCTCGCTCGAACAGCCGTGGAACTCGACGAACCATCTCGATCTCGAACAACCACGAACCATCTCGCACCAAGACCTCGTTGCATAGATGTCGATCTCGATCACGAAGCCACCGGCGTGAAAGACCCTCTCTCTCGATCACAGACGACGATGGCGGGAGAAACACGGTGGCGTCGAGCTGATTTCTTCACGGGCATCGTGACATCATCATCCCCAAGGAGGAGGAAGAAGAAAAAAAAAAAAAAAAAAACAAAACCTAAAAGAAAAATACTAATAAAATAAAGAGGCAGAAGGAGAGATGATTTTTACCTGGTGCTTGGAGAAAAAGTGATTTGGTAGAAAATAACTCAAGGTAGCAGGCCTATTTATACTGGGAGGATTTCCTGAAATCATTAGGTTTTTGTAAAAATTCCTAATGATTTTCCAGCAGGCCTCAAAGCCCATCAACGCAAAAAGACCAGCAACCTCCTCAGTATCCAAAGATAATGAAAAAGACACAAATCCAGGGAAACGCGCAGGCATCAGCTCAACGCGGAATGACAGAAACTTCCCGAGTTCGATGATAAGACGTTCACGCCTTGCGATTTCGCTGTCGATCATATCGATCTCAGACTACGACAACTTCTACTTTGGCACCACCGCGACTCGATACTGCCAAGCTGGGGGGCTGATTTCACCCCTATGAGATCGATATAACGACAATATATTAAATTTGCAGCGTCCTGACAAAATCGGATCAAGTATGAAATGAGGAGCCCAGGAAAACATGTTAACATCGGCTCAACGCGGAATAACAGAAACTTCCCGAGTTCGATGACAAGACATCCACGCCTGGTAACTCTCTCAGTCTTCTAAGTAACAGAGCAAGAAAACAAGCACATGAAAACACGCTGACGTCGACTCAATGAGGAATAACAGAGACTTCCCGAGTTCGACGATGAGACGTTCACACATGTGACTTCGCAGTCCAACATATCGATCTCAGACTTCGACAATTTTTACCTCGGCACCATCTTAACTCGATACTGCCAAGCTGGGGGGCTAACTGTAGGGGTCGGATTTCACCCCTATGAGATCGATATAACGACAAGATCAACTGGGCAGCATCCTAACGAAATCGGAACAAGTCTACAAAGGCCTAGTCTGAATCTAGGCCCAAAATGACATTAAACTCATTAACAAAAATGGGCTTAATGTCATTTTGGGCCTAATTTTAATATATTGCTAAATGGGCCATGTCCATTTATTAGCTGGCCCATTTTACTTAGAAACACTATATATAGTTCATTATCATCTCCCAAAAAGGGGATCGAATCATTTGTAATCAAAGCTTAACAGAAACAGCAATAAAACATATCTTCGACTTTTGCTTTGTGATTCATACTCAGAAGACTCAGTTTCTCTTTTCGACCTTCGACAAATTCAATTGAGTTGGTTTCGACCTCCACAATCACCAGGGTGTTTCCTACCCCGATATTCCCTAACCCGGAATATCCCTCATGACCAATCCCCAGGTCATCTGAAACAACCCAATCACCAGAGTGTTTCCATCGGAGTCCCTGGAAAAGACAGTCCTAACTCACATAAGACTTCTATTCCAGACTCCCCCTAGAAAATAGACAGGTTCTAACTCGCATAAAACCTCTATTTTCCAGCGCCATCTAGGGATCTACCCGTCCTAACCCCTTAGGACCTCTCCATCCCTAGATACCTAGACAAGCCCTAACTCCCATAGAGCTTCTATCCTAGCCCCTCAAATGACTTTCCCGTCATCACACACATGACCTAACCCAGTCATCAAACCCATGACCTCCCAGTCATACCATAAGAACATCCGTCTCAACCAAAGATAATAAGGAAAACCCCATCTTATTAAATCTCAACAATGTATATCGTTACAAACCAAAACGAAAATACATACAACTCATAGCCACAAGCTAATATAACCACTGAAAACCAGAAAAACACTCAAGCCTCCGCTTGCTTCTCGAACCACTTCGAGAACTTCGTCTTCATACTTGCCTCTGGTTCCCAAGTCTCCTCCTCAATACCATCACAGTCCCACACGACTCTCACCAATGGTATCCTCTTCCGGCGCAGAACCGTGACTCTCCTCTCGAGAATCCTCACAGGTCTCGCCTCCAACGTCATGTTAGGCTGAAGATCCTCCGGAATCCTAGCTAACACCTCCTCAGACTCATGTAGACACTTCCGCAGCATCGATACATGAAATACCTTATGAAACGCTCTCATACTCTGAGGTAACTCCAACCGATAAGCCACTGGTCCAACCCGCTCCACCACCCGGAACGGACCCATAAACCTTGGACTTAGCTTATTCTCCGAAATGGATCTGTTAGGACCCCTCAACATCGCTGCCTTGAGATACACCAGATCTCCCAGCTCAAACTCCAGCTCTTTCCGTCTCTTATCAGCATAACTCTTCTGCCGATCCTGAGCCTCTCTCATGTTCATCCTCAAGACACGGATCTTCTCCGTCGTCTCCTGAACAAAATCCGCACCAAACATGCTCCTCTCCCCTACTTGAGTCCAGCACAATGGTGTCCTACACGGTCTCCCATACAGAGCCTCATATGGAGCCATCCCAATACTCGCCTGGTATGAGTTGTTGTACGCAAACTCAACCAGGTTCAGATGATCCGCCCAATGACCACCATAATCCAGCACGCACATCCTCAACAGGTCCTCTAGAGTCTGAATAGTCCTCTCCGACTGCCCATCTGTCTGAGGATGATAAGCCGTGCTCATGTGCACCTTAGTGCCCATCTCTGCCTGAAACGCCCTCCAGAACTCAGACGTAAACCTCGGATCTCTGTCTGACACAATACTCGCTGGCACCCCGTGTAGCCTCACTATCTCACGCACATACTTCTTAGCCAACACCACCGTCCCATCGGTCTTCTTGATGGCAAGAAAATGTGCTGACTTGGTCAGACGATCCACAATCACCCATATCGCATCATACGTCCGTGACAACGGTAATCCCGTCACGAAGTCCATGGTAATCATATCCCACTTCCACTCTGGAATGGGCAAACTCTGCAACATACCACTCGGAACCTGATGCTCAGCCTTCACCAGCTGACACACGTTGCACGCTGCAACCCAATTAGCTACATCCCTCTTCATCCCGACCCAGTGATAATACCGTTTCAGATCACGATACATCTTGGTCGCCCCCGGATGAATCGATAACATGCTCGCATGAGCCTCATGCAAGATCTCTTGCCTCAGATCCTCATCCTTGGGTACACAAACCCGTCCGTTCACCAGTATCGTCCCATTTGCCGAGACCATATACTCTGAACCTGCAACCCTAGCAGCATCAATCAACATCGGATCCAACTCCTGAGCCGCTCGAATACGACTCAGCAAATCTGCCTGGTTAGCTACCTCTAACCCCAACGGCTCCTGTGAGATCACACACAACCTCAACGTACTAATCTCGCTCACCAGAGCTTCCATATCACGCTCCTTAGCCGAAGCAACCCTCATCCGACTCAATGCATCTGCAACCAGATTAGCCTTACCCGGATGGTATCCGATCTCCAAATCGTAATCCGCTACCAACTCCATCCAGCGCCTCTGTCTCTGGTTCAGCTCCGGCTGAGTGAAGAAATACTTCAAACTCTTATGGTCTGTGAACACCTGAACCTTTCCGCCATAAAGATAAGATCTCCAAATCTTTAGAGCGAAAATTACCGCAGACAACTCCAAATCATGGGTGGGGTAATTGTACTCATGCTTCCTCAACTGCCTCGAAGCATACGCAATAACCTTTCCCTGCTACATCAGGACACAACCCAAACCAACACCCGAAGTATCGGTATACACCACGTAAGGCTCACCCGGCTCGGGTAACGCCAACACAGGTGTACATGTCAACATCTCCTTCAGCTTCCCGAAACTCTCCTCGCAAGTAGAAGACCACACAAAAGGAACATCCTTCCCTGTCAACTTGGTCATCGACTTAGCCAAACTTGCAAACCCCGCAATGAATCTCCGATAATAACCTGCCAACCCAAGAAAACTCCTAATCTCAGTGGCATTCCTCGGTCTAGGCCACCCTCTGATAGCCTCGATCTTAGCCGGATCCACAGAAACTCCCTCTGCAGACACCACATGGCCAAGAAAACTCATCTCTTGCTGCCAGAAACTGCACTTGCTCAACTTCGCAAAAAGCTTCTGCTCCCGCAGCTTCCCCAAAACTACTCTCAGATGCAACTCATGCTCCTCAGGACTCTTCGAATACACCAAAATATCATCGATAAAGATGATCACAAACACATCCAGATACTCCTGGAATACCCCGTTCATCAACCGCATGAACGCTGCTGGTGCATTCGTCAAACCGAAAGGCATCACGACGAACTCAAAATGTCCATACCTCGTCCTGAAAGCAGTCTTCCTCACATCTGCTTCCTCAATCGGAATCTGATGGTACCCCGAAGCCAAGTCGATCTTGGAGAACCAAGTAGCCCCTCGCAACTGATCCAATAACTCATCAATGCGCGGCAGAGGGTACCTGTTCTTCACGGTGACTCGGTTAAGTCCCCGATAATCGATGCACAACCGGAAACTACCATCCTTCTTCTTCACAAACAACACCGGCGCCCCCCACGGTGAAACACTAGGCCGAATAAAACCCTTATCCAGCAAATCATCCAGCTGCTTCTTCAGCTCTGCCATCTCTGCTGGAGCCATACGGTAAGGTGCCTTAGATATCGGAGTAGTCCCGGGTTCCAACTCAATAACAAACGGATCCGACCGCGATGGCGGTAATCCCTCCAACGACTGGAACACATCCTGGAAATCCCGAACAACTCGAATATCCTCAACTGCAACCCCTCCAAAAGACTCAGGCATCACTATCGTCACCAGATACGCCTCGCAGCCCTTGAGAAGCAACTGCTCGGCCTGTATCGTGGAAATCACGAGACTCCCGGAAGTCGGTCTCACACCCTGATAAACCAACCTCCCCGCCTCTCGCTCAAACACAACTCGCCCTCGGTGGCAATCCAGATGGACCCTGTAACGATCCAACCAATCCATACCCAGGATAACATCGTACAGCTCCACCGGACTGATGATCAGATCTGCTGGCATCAACTCTCCTGCCACCAGAACATCCACACCACGAGCCCGCCCGAAAGTAGCCAACGTCCTACCACCAGCAACCTTGACTACTCCCGCCTGTTCCCCGGAATCACTCTGGATTCTGCTGCTCTCCGCACACTCCGGCGTAATAAAGCTATTCGTAGCTCCCGAATCAAACAACACGTCGGACTCATAACCGCCCACAACTAAGGTCCCTGCACAATCCCATGTGCCTCAGAACCCTACCATTCTAGCACAGACTCACAATTTCCCAACAGACAAAAACTCAATAACCATGAATTTAAAAACTCAAGTTCGGACATACATGTGATCGGTCTGGTGCTAGATCCACCGGCCTCCGCAGACGTGAACACACGCGGTGCTGCTGCAATCTGAGACAACGGCTGCACTGCCAATGGCTGCACTGCGGCCACCGCCAACTGCTGCAGCTTCGGACACTTGGGCTTAATATGCCCCGTCTCTCTGCAGTGATAACACACCCGCGTATCCTGAACCCCGACCCGCACATCTCGAGTCCCGGTCCCGGTCCTCCTCGGACAGCTCGCCACACGATGGGACATACTCCCACACCCGAAGCATCCCGAACCGCCCTGACTAGCCCCTGAAGTGCTCTCCCACTTCCTCTTCTGTCCCTGAGCAGGCTTGCCGCCCCTGCCTGAACTCATCTGCTGCTGAGATCTCCTCGGCTGCTGTTGCTGCACCGGTGGACTAACCACCACAACCTGTTCCCCGAGATCCTCCTCGATCGCAGCAGCCATCTCAACCAGCTCCGCCCTCGTGGCGAACCTACTCGCCCTGCAGCGAGTCCTCAAATCTGGACGAAGTCCTCGCAAGAACCTCCTAACCTGGGCATCCTCGCCCTCCATACCTTTCCCTGCATGTACCAGAAGTCGACTGAACTCAGCATCGAACTCCCTCACTGACCGATCTCCCTGAGTTAGGTCCAGAAACCTAGACTCCAAACGGTCCACCGCCTCCTGCGGGAAATACTTGGCGTTAAACTCCGCCAAGAAATCCTCCCAGACCATCTCGGCCTGCACCCTCCTGGTCTCTACGCCTCTCCACCAGAGATGCGCATCACCCTCTAGGTAATGTACCGCCAGATCCACTTTGTATCCCTCTGGACACCTGATGGAGCGAAAGTTACGCTCTAACCTCATCCGCCACCCATCAGCCTCCTCAGGCCTAGCACCGCCCGAGAAAAATGCAGTACCAATCCGCTGCATCTGCTCCATCATCCGCAGATAAGATGGAAGCTCCTCAACCCCAACCATACCCGGCTGTACCCCAGCCAAACCCGGCTGCACCCCAGCCAAACCCGGCTGCACCCCAGCCATACCCGGCTGCATCCCAGGAGCATGACCCGGAGCAGGCACCCCTCCCGGTAACCTCTCCAGGATCATCTGTAGTAGACCTGCCAGACGATCATCTCGATCTGGGGCAACACCTACGGCAGCACCCCCACCCGGGCCCACCGCACCGCCAGCTACATCAGGACCCGCACCAGCCCCTCCAGCCCTCTCACTGGAACCCGTAGCTGTCACACCCACGGACCCCTCCTGAAACGCCTGCGAGTCAGCTACCCGCTCCTGTGTAGTCTCTTGGGACACCCACGTGGCAGCAGACTCACTCCCAAGTCCCCGCCCACGCCCACGCCCAGCACGACTACCACGACCTCTACGGCCCCCGCGACCTCTGCCTCTAGTCCCCCTAGTCATCACTCTGCACTAACCAGCAGAATACTAAGTACTAGAAAAAACAGAAATCACAAAACACATACCGTGGAATCTCATTGAAGGCTCGGAAGGGATGATCTAGGACTCCATACCCACACAACAATCAATTGACTAACTCGCATAATCAATTAACTAACTAGCCCTAGAACCGCTAGGGCTCTGATACCAAACTGTGACGACCCAACCCGTCAAATAAAAAAAAAAAAATTTCAACCCGGACCACTATTATCATAAATAATGATCCTCAACGGTCCAATAAACAAACAGCGCGGAAACAATGATTCAAACAATCAAATACAATTTATCGTTTAACAAGCCCATACTTATTAATTCTAGTTCAATTCGGTAATTCACATAGTTCTGAAATTGCTAACACCCTAGCAATTCTAACTTATTACACGAAAACGAGACACTAGATCATTCCCCTCGTCCCGGCCATGATTCCACGATCACTGACTGTCTTTACCTGCATCACATGGTTATAAGAGATGCGTGAGTATTATCATAAATACTCAGTGAGACGGTCATCCCATCTACAGACTATACACACAGGCATAAGCAAAAGATACAATACCAGGGTGAACAAACAATAATGCATCACACCACAACCAAACGAGAACAACACGTTCAATATATCAAACTGACGGTAATCAAAACCCCTGTCGATCGACACACCTCCTTGTGTCGATCGACACACATCAAAACCCCTGTCGATCGACACACCTCCTTGTGTCGATCGACACAACCAACCCAGAAACTCATCAAACTGATTTTCTACACAAAAATCCACCAAAAATCCATACAAGAATCGATCCAACAACACACAATCGCATCCTATCAATTCCTTTACCCAGATAAGCCTATGGTCACGCACTCACCTCGAATTCGGATAGAAAAGGAGAAGAATCCGACGAAGAACACGAAGAACACGAAGAACAAATCCGAGATCCTTCACCGAACGATCCTCCCACGCTTCCACAACCTCACAAACACTCACACAAGCCTAATAAGATTGAGGAACATGAAGGAAACAACACCAACAACCTCTCCTCTCAATCCTCTCACTTTCTCTCTCAAAAACTTGAAGTTTTGCCCAAAAATCCGATTTTTGACTTAAATAGCCAGACCAGCCGACACTCTGTCGATCGACACACCCACTTGTGTCGATCGACACATGACCAAGCCATACGTCATTCTGACGGCAATCGAAATCCCTGTCGATCGACACACCTCCAACTGTGTCGATCGACACAACGCTCACTGCTCGACTCATCTTGAGTCCAAAACAACCGTGTCGATCGACACACAACCTTGTGTCGATCGACACCCATCCAAAAAATTACTTTTTCGATCACGGGCGTTACAGTGTTACTGCTCCAGGGGATGGTGATATTCTCCTGCATATACTTTGAGGGATTACGATCTCTCCAGAGGATGTGTGATTCCTCTGCAGCTGAGAACTGATGGACTGTGTGTCCTGAAGCGGAGGGGCTGGGGCATACCGAGAGCCGGTATGGTATACATCGAGAGCTCGATGGGTGACGACCCTGCGAGTGGGAGTGGTGTATAGAGATATGAGTTTGAGCAATAGTACCTGTAGTGTGATTATAAGTATGAGATTGGATGTACTTCAGGGATCGGGAATGATCTCAGGTGGTTTGTGAATGTCTAATCTAGGGTTTTTACTCTAATTTGGAACCTTAGTTCAGACGACCCTAGTAAACATATGTAGCCTCTTTGGTCGTACATGTTCTTGTTTGATTGTTGTGCGACCAATTGATTCAAGGTCTGGGTCTACGGTGGGTCGGGCATGTTCTTGTTTGATTGTTGCGCAATCTATCAGAAAACCCTGATCCAGATCAGCGAGTGTTGCATCGTGGATGTTTCCTGGGGAAATTTGGGCGGGTTTTTGGATGAGAGTGTCAACCTTAGTGAGACGGGGTTAGGTGATTGAGATCGGGTGATGATCTCTAATCGTGCTGACCGGGTTTGGTCAGGATTGTATCCATGTAGATGGTGCAATGAGGCTAGTGTGAGCCTAGTAGGACTCGGGGATTCGAGTGTTATCTCGAAGGATACTGGCCGCGTTCGGGTCAGGTGGTGGAGATTGTAGTGAGACAGTGTTGCGTGATTCGAGGTCGAATCCGTGTTAGTGGGGGAGAATTGTAACGTCCGCCAATCAAAATGTGTATTTTTGGTTCGGGTGTCGTTTGACACACCAATTTGGTAAACCGAGTGGTTCGGTTTTTGGAAGCTTTTGATTGCGGTTCGGTTAAGGGAAAACCGAGTCTTTTGGCTATAAATAGCTTGTGCAACCATTGAGCTCATGTTGGAGAAGAAATCAGAGAGATTTCAGTTTGGGTTTGGGAGATTTGAGAGAGGAAAGTTGTGTTCTTGAGTTTTTGGAGAGTTTTGGAGTGTTTTCCGTCGGTTTTGGAGGAGTCAAGCGGCGGTGAAGATCAACTCGGATTGGAATGAAACTTTAAGGGTAAGTTCTCCTATCCGTGCTCTTGATGTGGGAGAAAACCGTTTGCAAATTGGTTGAGTATTCGCTGAGTTATGGTCCTTTGAACTTGGGTAGTTCTTGCAGTTTTCCTGTAGTGTTCGTTCGGAGGAGCTATTTTCGGGAACGATTTCCTGTCGAACCACTTGGAACCAGGGGACTTGCTATACACCGTTGGAAATCCCTCAGTGTCTAGTTTCCAGAGTCGTTTTCCGATCGTGATTTGGTGTAGTAAGTCGCGAGTTATTCTCTTCCGAAACAGGTGAGTGCGTGACCATGGCTTTTACGGGTAAATGGGTGTGTTGTGTGTTGAGTGCGAATTGGTGTTGATTTGCTTGCTGAATACTGCTTGTTTATGAGTATACTTGAGTAAAGAGGTGTTGTTTGAGCATAAGAATCGTTTTGGGTGAAGTAGGATCGATTTGGAGGTGTTTTGGTTTGTTTTAGGGTGTTTTTACGGTGTGTGTCGCACGACACATGGTGTGTGTCGCGCGACACAGCTGACGTCATGGCATACGTCAGAGGGCATTGCGGGTTTCGTGGGCAAGTGGATCGAGTGGGTGAGAAAACGTCGGTGGGGCGTTGGCAGGGTGTGTCGCGCGACACACCTGGGTTGTGTCATGCAACACAACCTTTTTTGAGTTGACTTTTTGATTGCCGTCAGTTTGATATATTATTTGTTGTGTATTGATTGAGTGATCGTTGATATTTTGGTGTTCCATTTACCCGTGCATCTAGCCAAGTAGATGGGATGATCGTACCACTGGGTATTTATGATAATACTCACGCATCTTTTATAACCATGTGTTGCAGGTAAAGACAAAGTGTGATCGTGGAATCATGGCTGGGACGAGGGGAATGATCTAGTGGCTCGTTTTCGTGTAATAAGTTAGAATTGCTAGGGTGTTAGCAATTTCAGAACTATGTGTATTACCGAATTGAACTAGAATTAATAAGTATGGGCTTGTTAAACGATAATTGTAATTGATTGTTGAATCATTGTTTCCGCGCTGTTTGTTTATTGGACCGTTGAGGATTATTATTTATGATAATAGTGATCCGGGTCGAAATTTTTTTTTTATTTGACGGGTTGGGTCGTCACAAGAACAGCTGTATTGCTTCTAAGAACATCATCGAAAAAATTCCCAGGAGGAGCCACAACGGTCTCTGAGCTTCGATCCGTCTCACGTACGGTGACTCTTTGAGAGGTCGGCACTGCGAGAAGCTTGATCTTCTGATGTCTCGCCGGCGCCAAAGCTACTAGCGGCGAGCCTGAAATTGGAGCATATGGCGGATACCAGTGGAGGGTGGAGGAGACCGGTGGTGGGCGATAGACCGGTTCCGTTTGGTGATCAAGTGGGGCAACGGTTGTCGTCCATAGGTGAATAAGATTGGGCCTTGATGGGCAATGCTTTGGGTTTGAGAGCCCATATTTTAGACTGGGCAAGGCCCATACTTGGAGAAGGTTGATAGGGCGTAGGGTTGTCGGTGGCTTAGGCGTCTGCAGAGGAGCCGCCGAGATGACTGGTCGGCGAGGAGGAGCCCCACCTGGGAAGTTGGGAGCAGCCACTGATAGTTGATTTTAGGTCGCAGTCACCGGAGACAGTAAGGAGAAGAAGCCTTATGGGACTCGAGAATAAGCTCGGATCTAGGAAATGAAACCTACCCATCCTCCGAAGCAGGTCTGAGGACTTTGCCGGTGACTGAAGAGTTTGTCTCGAGCTGAAGACAAAGCAGTTCGAAAGCTTGCCGGATTCCATGGGAGCCGACATATAGGTTCGCAAAATACCAAGGCCACGAAGGCCCGAAAGTGTCTCGTCGGGAACACCGACGGAAGTTGTTACTGTTACTAGCAGATCTAAGAGTGGCGGGGGTGGTGGCTCAGGAGCAACGATCCACCTCTCAAGCAGATCTGGGAGAGGCTGAATCGGAGGAGAAAAGATTGTGGGAGAGGATTTCGAGGGGAGTAGTAATTTCTTGGCCATGAGAGCGGAGCCGGCGCCGGAGGCCAGGGCCAACGCCGGCGGTGAAGGAGAGAGCTTTTTTGTTTTCCTTTTAGCTTATTTAAAGGGTCTCTTTATAAATAAAACAATTTAACTCCAAAATAGAGGAAGAAATGGATGTACTCTAAATATAAAATAAAAAGTGAGTTACTCCATTCGAGAGTGGGATTTGGAGTAGGGTTGGAGAGCATTTTACTCCAAATATCATTTTGGAGTGGAATTTAAAATGGAGTTGGAGATGCCCTGAAAACATACTATGGCTGTAAATGGTAACATTGTTTTATAATTCTGCAACATTCAGCTAGATTCAGCAATTCCGCTAACACCATTTGCTATTTAATAAAATTCTGCCAGATTCAGCAATTCCGCAAAAAAAAAAAAAATTTGGAAAATTTATTTGAGTTCAACAATTCTTAGAGCACTAAATGATATATAAATATGTTTATTTAGGATAAAAAACCGGATAAGAGCGAATATGAGAGTTATGTAAAGATATTTAGGATATCATTATATTTGAAATATGTCAACGATGCTGATAGAGTATATATAATCCGGATAATTAAAATCATTATCAAACGAGTAATAACCATATTGTGTTCGGGTATTTCAGGTAAATAAAATAGTTTTGGATAATTTGTAAATTTTTTTTATAAAAATGTAGATAACTTATGTAGATTTATTATTTTAAGAAAATAGATAGTGTTGTGTATTTTGATTTAAGTTTAATTTTTTTTTTTTGATACTATTGAAATTTTTTAATTATTGTTAGTACTAATATAATTTAAAAAAAAAAGATTGGAAGTCTTTTTTTTTTTTAAACAAAATTAAGCAATTGGCGTAAATTTTGCTGAAAACAAAACTTTGCAATAGTTTAATATGCTTGTAAGATAACTTAACGTTATTTTTGACGAGCTGCAAGTTTTCTGGTAACTTTTATGTTTACTAAAACTATTAAATATATTAGATATAAAAATTAATATTTTATTAGTTTATTTAACTAAACAAGAACAACAAAATTCTTTAACTAATTTTTGTAGGTTTATTTAACCAATAGTAATTTTAAAAATTCAGCCAGATTCAGCTAGATTCAGTAGTTACCATTTACATTTCAAGGTATACTGCTAGATTTTGCAAAAATTCACAAAAAATTCAGCCAGATTCAGCCACATTCCGCTGTTACCATTTACACCTTATATGAATGAGTTTCCCAATGTACATCAATGATCACAATCCTTCCGGAGTGGAATTATTTGTGGCACCAATAATTCTTTTGCTAAAAAGAACCAATGATTTTGAGTTAATTCACACTTTAAGATGAAAAAAATTTATGTAACTAAGTGGGAATGTGATAGTGGTTCTCACTCATAAAACTTATAAATCTAGGTAATAGATCAGTTTCCCCAACCATATAATTGTCTAACCACTTTCATATAGCCATTAAAAATGATGGTATGTTGTCGAGACTTATTAAAAATTAGGTGAATGGAATATTTAGCAACTACATTCACCTTAAAAACTAGTCAGAAGATAGATCTTATAAAAAAATAGAGAGTTTCAATATCACACAAATAACTTCTTTAAATAACGTCGAGTAGTCATCAATTGAGCAAACTTTTGAATTTTTTTGTATGGCCTGAACAAAAGGAGAGATTGTATTTTGTGCAGTGCATCTTTGTGCATTCTACTTCAAAAATAGTAAAATACTATCAAAAAGTCAAAAGTATCTTAATCGTTTGTAGATACGACTTCAAAGTTTTTATTTTCCAAGTCAAATAATTTGAAATCACATGATGATACGACAAATGGTTAAATTAATGTGCATATACGTCAAAAGAAAAAAATGTGAATATAACAACACTGTCAAAACACTGGACTTGTATATACAGTATATGACTCGGCATCTTTGTCAACGTATTAAACAAAGAACTAAATACCCTTGAAAAAAAACAATTCCCACTCAACAGTTTTGGTTCACAAAAATATCACACATTTTTCTGTTATTAGTATACATGATGTCTATATAAAATGATATCGTAAAGAATTAAAGATTGCTAAGATTTTTACTCTTTGATACCTTGTGTTCTTACATCTATAAACGAAACGATTTGCTTTGTTATCTTTCTGATTTCTATGCTCCAAGTAGTCAAACTCAAAGTGAAACGAGAGAAGAATAAATTACTAACAAAATGAAAAGAGTTATGGTCTTGTTCGAGTTTTCTCTGACAACAAAAACATTAAAAACAAAAAATCTCCAACATATCTTGTCATCTCACGCATTTAGAACACAGAAATAGCTAAGAGAAAAAAAGTTTGATGTTCTTGTTTACTTGGGTCCTCCTCCGAATTTGCCCATCATCTTTGCAATCACTGGAGCCACCTTCGGATTCGCCTGATGCTTCGCTAGATTCGCAGGGTTCTTCATCACTGTTTCAACACTCAAAACATGTAAGCACTCAAAAAGGAAATACTCAAAACATTTAACTGTAACTCAATCATACCATCTTGAAGAGCAGCCATGACTTCTGGGTCGCTAAATGCCGTCATTAGCTCAGGATCCTGCTCACAAAATTTGAAACCAATCACACAGTTTCAGTCAATACAACTTCAAAATGAGAACTTTGCTAATTCACAAAGAGCCACACTTACATTCAAGATTTTGCTGAAGTCAACACCACCTGGCATCCCACCACCACCGGGCATACCGCCTGCACCGGGCATACCGCCTGCGCCAGGCATACCGCCTGCGCCAGGCATACCACCTGGAAATCCGCCGGGCATACCACCAGCACCAGGCATACCTCCTGGGAAACCACCAGGCATTCCTCCCATTCCTGCCGGGAACCCACCGGGCATGCCACCGGGCATGCCACCTGGGAATCCACCGGGCATTCCTCCCATTCCTCCTGGGAACCCACCAGGCATGCCACCTGGGAATCCGCCGGGCATACCTCCTGATTGTCTGCTCGATGAGGACTGTTCTTGTTTCTTAGCTTTATCATAGGCAGCCTTTACAGAAACGGAAAAGAGACATGAGTAAGCCCAACAGAATAAAAAAAAAAAATGATTCTTAAATAAACCCACATATACTGTATAAAGCTAAGTGATAATGTCAATAAACTTGAGGCTAATATCATCAGAAGATTATACTGATCGATTTCATGGTCTAATAAAACCCACATATACTGTATATAGCTAACTGATAATAATGTCAATAAACTTGAGGCTAATGCCATCAATAAATTATTCTGATTGATTTCATGGTCTAATAAAGCTACCTGTGCTTCAGCGCGGCGACGTTGTCTATCACGCGCAGCCTTCTTGTCATCTCTTTCCTTACGTAGTCTGTCATACTTTCTACGGTGCTCCTCTAGCTTATGAGCATTGGGTTCAACCTACAAATTTCAAGAAAATTTGTGTAATTGAATCATGTTAATGCATTGTTTATGAATTATAAACAAAAAAAGAATTAAACATGTAGAAAAGCCCACACATACCTTTTTTAGTACAGCACTAATTTCCTCATCATAATCAATCGTAGATGCAAGGTGAAGGTCTTTTGCTGCCTCTGCCCATTCTCCAAGCATGGCACGAGCCATACCTCGTGACTTGTATCCCTTGGCAGAATCAGGATTAATCTGCAATCTCAAACATGAAAAGCTTAAATATCATAACTAGGTAACATATTTCTCAGGACAAATTATAAATCATTGTACCTCCAATGCGGCGTTAGCATCTCGAATAGCAGCGTTTGGCTTCTTCAACTTAATGTAAACACTAGCTGAAACACAGATATAGACAAATTAGGCACACACAGAAACCCGATTTGATGGAAGTTAAAAGAACAAAATCAACTTGTACTCACCTCTGTTTCCATACATAATAGCTGATGTCGGATTCAACGTTATTGCCTGAGTTAAATGCTCAATTGCTTCATCAAATTTTCCTTCAGAAAGAGCCTCCATGGCTTTGCCTTTGGCTTCTTGAGCAGCTTCGCGATTCTCATCAGTCACCTCCACCGATGAATTACCCATCTATATCAAATACAAAGAGAGTCAAGAAATATAATGTGAGAGAAATTAGTAAACCAAAAGCCGAGGTTTAGTTCGGTAATCTCACCTTCTGAGGAGGATCATTATCAGGTTCAACAGTATCTCCTTCAAGCTCAACATCAGATTCAACAATCTCATCTTCCTCTTCATCTTCCTCCTCCACTTTCGGTTCTTCAGTTTCCTCCATTTCATCATCACTCGCTTCTTCCACTACGAAACTCTTCTATTAAACAGAAACAAATCAACTCAACTACACAAATACACTTCCACAAACAAAACACAAACGACTTCAACCAAACCTAATAAATGGTAATACCTCTTTGGTGTCTTTGTGTTCTTCATTAGCACCAGTAGGTAGCTTAGCACCAAGACTGTAATCATGAAAATCCCAAAAACCCATCAGAATGAAAACAAAAAAAACACCAACAAACCTCAAATAAACAATCAATCAGAAACCCAGATTAGCCTCACATATCAAAGCTACACACTTTAAACCCAGAAATTAAACACAGAGACATGAACTTTCAACTACAAGAGGGAAATGAGAATTTCAATTCGACAAGAGATTTCACCGAGAGATCAAGCATAACAAGTCACGAAGAACAAAATGGGCCAATACACTTTCTAGAAACAGAGACTCAAAGATCAATACTTTCTGAATCTCAATCAGAGTAGATACAAACCAAAAGCATACGAAACACGATTAGATCGACGAAACAAACGAAGAGAGAGAGAGAGAGAGAGTAAAAAAGAGAGTACCTTTCGAGATACTCACGGAAGAAAGAGAGAGCAGGCGTAGAGAGAAGAGAAGGGTCAGACTTGCATTGATCGATGAAGACCTTGAGTTCACTAAGCTTCGTCGAATCCATCTTCAAGCTTCGGATCGGCGAGAGAGAGATACGGAAGGAGTGTTTTAGGTCTTGAAGTAGTGTTAAAAGGTCTCGTCTTTTTTTTTTTTTTAAGTCTTTGTTTCGATTTCGAAAATTGGGGAAAAAGAGAAAGGAATAGGGTTTCTTCTAGTACCTTCTGATTTTATCTCTCTCTCTCTCTGTTAACGGATAAGGATCAACCCGATTTGGATCGGACTCGAGCTTTTTCGTGAGTGGAAAAAATAATTTGTAAACCAGTTCAATTGAGCGAAGCGAAGCGAACCGAACCGAACCATAATTCTTTAAACCGATTAAATAAAAATCTAACGTAAAATCTACCAAATCCTTCGTAAAATCTTTTGAAATTAAATGCACATTTCTCTGATTTATCGGCAATTTAAAATTTATATTGATAACATCGGTATAATGATCACATGATAGTGAACAAAAATGCTTTTCAGTACAATAAAGAGTTGTGGAAGAAAAACATTTGTATGATTGTGTTGGGCTTGGTTCTAGAAGTTGGACCAAATTTAGTAAAAAAGATGCAATTGGGCTATGGGCTATGGGCTAATTGCAAATAGGCTTATTATGGTGAAGACAAGAAGATTGAAAAGAGAACGTTGGATACTAAAAGTCTTTTGGTATTCTTCTCTAACCTTCTTCTTCGGATAGATAGAATGAGTCCTACACTGTAACACAGAGAGAAATATAGAGACAGTTTTGTTAGTATCAAAATTTATGTAGGATTTGTTTTTTGATAACTAATATTTAGGAGTTTTCAAATGTTAGTATATTATTATTATTATTTTAAAATGTTAAGTGGAATGTGTATATTATCATTTAGCATTAAAATTATTTTTTCCTGCTTATTTGTGAATGCTTAAGTCTTTAAGATCGTTGACCAAAATTTTATGGAGAAAACTTTAGACAACATTGTATTTCAGGTCTAGAAAAAAAATTAGGTAAGATGGTTGGAGCATTATGAAGATAATTCATTAGTTTAATTTAATAAAATAAAATGAAATTTTGTGCTGAAGATTTGTTATGGACATAAGGCATGAAAGCCACTTATGCAAAACAATCAATATAGAATATCTTACAAATTACCAATGCAATATAGCCTTCAGTTGTATAGCGAAAGATTTCAATTGAATAAAGTTGTTTTATAAAATTATACCATAATCTAGTTTTGATATATCAATTACATTTCCTCTCTTTTTGCTTCAATATTATTGACCGGGAAAAACTAATACGTGAACACTACAAGAAAACAAACAGATTTCCGATGGAAATTCCGACGACGAATCTTGATAAATTTATATATGTTGTGAAAACGTGAAAATTTGGTGTACGTCATTCTTTTTTGTGGAATTATATTTTTTTGCTATATTATATTGAATATATATATATATATATGATTAATTAATAACAATAAATTTTATAGACTGAGAACCTTAATAGTACGACTGTAATTCAAAGACAAATACATACGAAATCAGATAAATTACCGCACTTATTTTGATCTCTCATATTTAAAAAGAAAAGAAAAAGAATCACACAGAAGCTGGTCGTTCCAAAATTAAAATGAATGAATTTTGAAACTAAAACATAACGAAGACGAGACTTGAAACTAAACCAAAAACAGCCGTTGATGCAGCAACTGTGTTCGTTCTTCCTCCATTGCCTTCTTTGCCATTGCTGCTACTGCTAGTGTTGCTACTGGTTCCTTCTTTCTTTTCTTCTCCTCCTTCGCGAAACAAAACCAAAAATCCATTAATTACTAAGAACTCACCATTTTCTTGTTTGAAATTGCAATATGATCACAGAGATTACAATTTCTTGTAGTTGTGTTGCATTCCACCTTATAAAAAATGATAATTATGTTCAAACCACATATAATTGTATATACATAAGGGTAATGGGCTAATTGTATAGCCAAGAAATGAATTAAAATATAATAACTAACCAAAACACAACACCCAGTTTTGGTTAGTTATTAAGTTTTATTTTTTTTGTTGGATAGTACACAAATTAACCTGATAAGCGATCCGTAATGGTCAAGTTGCTATTTTCTTAACGTGATTTTTGTAATCATATATAACAAAAAAAACAATATTAATGATATGCTTAATAACTATATAACAAAAATATAAAAACAATTAATTTTGATTAAACCAAAAAACAACAAAAAAAACATGCATATAAGTAAATCATACGTTTATAAACACATGTGAGAAAGAGAAGGTACGTACCTTTACTAGTACCGTCGCAAGTGTATTTGTCGAAAACACCACATTTGGTTGTGATACCGGCTGAATAAGGTCCGGTAATGTTGACAATCGCCGGGTTCGCAATGTAATTGTCGCAGAGACAAGTTACTTGCGTTGTGGTCGCGGATTTGAGATCGCTGCAACAATCATCTGTTGGTGTGTCTCTAACGGTTGCGAAACACTTTTCAAGGAGGTCAGGCATCACCGTGGCACATTTAGGATCCATCTTTGGAAACATCGGTGGCTCTGCCGCAGCTAAACGCGGAGCAATCGCAACTGCTAAAAACAAAACCGCTGCAACCACTGAAACTTTGTTAATGTAAGCCATTTGAATGTCTAAAACGCTAGTTAGATAACAATCCACCAAAAAGTGATTCCTCACTTTTTTTTTCGTATTTGACTTCTCAACAAGTGCATTAACGTATATATAGGAGTCTTGGCATGGAAATTACTGATTATTAATAATAAAAACAAGAAATATAGTTATATTTCTTTTCTTCTTATTTTCATAATCATTGTTTTATGTTTTACATAGTTGACCAAAAACATGCGAGTTTTCTTTCTGTACCCATGTTCCTCGCATTTGAATATCTTTGAGGATAAATATTTTATGCTATGACATGTTCATATATGAAAAGATATTAAAATAAAACTATATAATATATAAAATGGAATGTTTAGCGAAGAAGTTTCTAAGGCCAGAATGTCGAACATCATTATAAGCTGGACGGTGCTGACAAATTCAAAGATATGCACTATGCAGCATAGACGGCCTTGGGTACAAGAATATCATATGCTTTTATTATTAAATCAAGATCCTTAAAGATCATACAACTAATTACCAATTCTTATTAGCATTATAATAAATTGATTATAATTTGAGAAGGCTCGACAGTTCATTCAAGATATGTGTAAAGAAAGCCGACTAATAATACAATTTCAATGCCTTTGACTTGTATGTTTTAAAAAGTATAATATAATTTTGGTCTGTTTCATTACATCCGTTGTGATTCAAATGTACATTACTGGACATTTCAGACCTAAGAAAAAATTGCGTAAAATAATTAAAAATACTTGTAGTGACAAAAATAAAATTAAAATGGTGCGTATCAGAAACCTCTACTGACCCATAATGTTTAATAAAATACACTTTGGGTGGAGCATTTGTGTTTAAGACGTGAGAACCACATTAACCAATGCAAAACCTACAAATTAATTAATCCACACAGATTATGTCAAATAATGGAAACCTAGTTTTGATACCATAACTGGAGGAGTGAAACTACTAAAATTAAGGGTTCGTTGATTCTATTTCTATGAGTGTCGACGGATTTACTCATTTTGCTCTCGTAGGTGAAGTTGTTGTTTTGTTCCCATGGAGAACTTCAAAACAAGGAGTGAAGAACTTGTTTCTCCAAAAAGTTTATAATAATTTTTTTCAGTAACACTTTCTTATCATGAAATTTGTATTCCAAATTAGATTTGAGCAATCAGTGAGAAGGATAAATCGAACTGATTAGTAGTTTTAAAAGGTATATAAGTGTATATCAATTAATTTATATTCCTACCGTTTCAAAATATATATGTTTTAGAGAGAATTTTTTGTTTCAAAATATAAAATGTTTTAACAAAATGTTTTTTTAAAATCTTATAACATATTTTGTGTTAATTAATTAAATATGATCAAACAATAATTTTCAGAAGCAGAGGACTTCAATAATCAATACAATCATTAAGAACGATTATTTACATATCAACGATGATAAGATAACTTAAATGTATTAGTTTTGAGTTGTCAGATCTGAAAGCAGACGAAAATAAAAAGAGAAATAATTACATAGAATTTGGTAGATCCAAAGTTAAAGAGGAATTTGGTAGGCCTTAAAAGAACATACTTGCAACCAAACCAAATAAAACCAATGATGCAGCAATCTTGCTCGTTGCGCCATTGGCTCCTTTACCACACAAAACAAAAATCAATTAATTACCATAAATCTCCATAACTCAAGAAAATCCACCATATAATCTATGTGCGTACACGTTTGCGTATTAGTTTATTCAATTCGCTGGTTTATATGACAATTGGCTAACATATAGCGTAATTTAGAACTTGTTAAAATCATTACATTGAGGTTGATATACTATTTCCGTTTAGGATTTGTGAATGTAGGGCATGATTTATTTTTTTCCCAAATGAAATAAAGTAGTTGCATTTTAACTCATAAAAATATGATAATCGCATTCTTAACCAACGTATTGGTATTCATAGGGTTTTAAATATTCTACAATAATGCATACGGCATACCCATCTTTTTTCAAACCAAATAAATCATGCCTAATCAATATTTTTTCCACTGGAAACATAATATACTTCATACATATAGCGAAAATTGCTGTAAATAACCCACAAATTCATTTATATGTGAAACCTAAATCCCACATCTTATATTTGCGAAAACTAATCTAAAGGGGTAGTGAAATTACAATTAGACCCCTTATGACCAAAGAAAAAAATAGATGTCTCAGTTACCATTTTACCCTTTACGAAGTCTACATTGTGAAATAGAAGTTTACAGACGAAGTCTACATGCGAAGTCCACAAGAGAAGTCTACAAGAGAAGTCTACTTACTGATTATTTACAAAATTTAAATTTATAAATTAACAAAAATTATTTTGATTAAATATTTGTATTCATGATGAAAGTATAAACAATTGTGAAGTATTAAAAATAAAATTTCACAAAATTTCACAAAATTAACCAATAAAGAGAAATTAGGTACATTCTATACTTTAGATATTTGTGTAGACTTCCCAGGGAAGTCTACTTACTGATTATTTACAAAATTTAAATTTATAAATTAATAAAAATTATTTTGATTAAATATTTGTATTCATGATGAAAGTATAAACAATTTTGAAGTATTAAAAATAAAATTTAACAAAATTTCACAATTGTAACCAATAAAGACAAATTAGGTACATTCTATACTTTAGATATTTGTGTAGACTTCCCTGTGAAGTCTACTTACCGATTATTTACAAAATTTAAATTTATAAATTAGCAAAAATTATTTTGATTAAATATTTGTATTCATGATGAAAGTATAAACAATTGTGAAGTATTAAAAATAAAATTTCACAAAATTTCACAAAATTAACCAATAAAGACAAATTAGGTTATACATTCATAATGAAATGAATACTAAACCCATATGTTTTGATATTTATGTATCTACATGTTGGTAGTTATTTTTTTTGATATTTATAGTTTCATGAGTTTATATTGTAACGGCTTAGATTTAGGGATTTATATTTATGAATGTTACATTTGAAGGTATATATGTTATATTTCATCGAAAATAGTTGATGTATATAATCTGTAGACTTCTCCCGGAAGTCTACATTTAGGGTTTAGGGTTTAGGGCATCGTAGACTTCGTTTGTAGACTTCACAGTAAACCGGAAAATTTAACCTAATCGGATATTTTTTACCTGTCTATATAAACTCAACCCTAATATTTTTGTTAAAAAACTTTCACTCGCTCTTTTATGGTCGCCTCTCCTCCGTTGCTGCCGATTTTCGAAGGGGTAAGTATTTGTTCTTCATTTATTTATAACTCATCCTCCTTTCTTATATGTATTTTATATCATGTTCATCTGTTTCTCACTTTTATGGTCTTCTTTATGGTTTGTTGCAGATCTGACTCTTGGAGGTCCTCATCTAGCCGGTAAACTTTATCTGACCCGCCATCTTTCCCATCTCCTCGTATTCACACATGTCTTTAACCGTTCTAAGCTGCTGTATGTCTTTAACATGTCTTTTTGGTTTGTTGCAGATCTGACCCTTTAGGAGGTCCTCATATAGCCGGTAAACTTCGTCGTCCTCATATAGCCGGTAAAATTGACATTTGTTTCTCTCTGACTATTCCAGATCTAAGTCACACCTTCGTCACAATATGTAGTCTACAATGTAGACTTGTTTTTCAATAGAATAGCACGAAAATGCATATTTATTGAATTATTGTTATATGGTCATTAGGGATGGGTCAATACAGCTACACACAACCGTCAAGTAGTTCCATAAGGAACGAGAGTTCAACTGCTCGACGTCGAGCGGGTAGAACCTCTGGTTTTCCCAACCGCTGTTACTGCGGTTTAGTGCCAGTTCTCCAAACATCCACTACTGCCGATAATCCGGGTCGGAAATTCTATGGTTGTCATAACTATGCGGTAATGAATTTTGTAACTATTGTTTGTTTGCTATTGGCGTTCATATATAAATATATAATAGCAAAATCTTTTGTATAGGATGGTTTGTACCATATTTTCAAGTGGTGGGATGAGGCTATAATGGAAGAGGTTGAAGAGATGAAGATGGTGGTCGAACAACAAGCTGATTTATTTCGTTACTTCAAAAGTAACGAGAGCCAGACCCTAAGAGATTGTATTGATAAACCAACGATTCGGCGTTGCATTGAGAAAACAGACATAGAGCTAGCCCAACTGAAGGAGATGATTATTGAGACTCGTTACAGTTGCTTGGAGATGAGGAATGCGATGGTAGCGTGTATAATCCTCGTATGTGTGATCGGTTGTGTTTGTGTTTGCTTGACAAGATTTTAGTTTCTTTTTAATTAAAGTACTGCGTTATTAAAAACAATTTTCGACGACCCTCTAATTTTGTATATTCGAGAGGGTTTAAATATGTACTGTATGGATTGGAATGGATGTAACATATTTAGGCTATTTGGTTCTCTTTTTCCCTTTTTTGGGTAGTAACATGCACTCACATTAGGTCAAAATTAAATTAAATTGAAATCAAATTAATAAAATAAATTAAGACGCAAACTCACATAATGAATACAATTTCAAATTAAATACTTATAAAGTTAATTAATTATATACGACACTTTTACTATGCTTAACAAGTCTACAGACGAAGTGTACAGTTGAAATCTACATGTGAAGTCTACAATTACATAACCGAGGGTAAGATCTGTAGACTTCCCATGTAGACTTCCCATGTAGACTTCGTTGATTTACCAAACCCATAAAACTGTTATCGGTTTACTATGACATGTTATAAAATTTCCTTGTAAACCGACGCAACTGTTCAGTTTACCCAACAGTTAATTAACTGTTCCCTTAACCGTGGGTAACTATTCATTTACCCTACATAAATATCTGCTTTTTTTTAAATTTTTTACCAACATTCTCCAACCGTCGGGAAAACCATAGCCACCGCTGAGGCGCCACCGTCGTTCCTCTTCTTCACCGAAGATACTCTCTTCTTCTCTTCATCTCTTCTTCTCTTCTTCTATTGTTTCTCTATTCACTTCGTGTTCGCCGTTTCTATCTCTCTCGTTTTTGCCTTAGTTAATCTTCGTCTTCTCTTCCCAGATCTGGTTCATCTTCGCTGTGGAGTGAAGATGAACTAGATCTGGAAGGGAGATACAGACGAAAACGAAGAGGAAGATAAGCAGGGGAAAGATAGAAATGATGAGAGGGAGAGAAGAGAGATTTCCTTTGTCCATTTGAATGACAAAACTAACTTTATGTGTTTCACTCTCTCATCTAGGTCGGGTTACCGCTTGCTTCGCTACGAAATCAACTTATTCAACTTCTGTCAAAGGTTTGTTTCATTCCCTTTTTGTTTTACCGCTTGATTCGATACGAAATGTTTCCCTTTTTGTTTTACCGCTGGATTTGCTACGAAATCAACTTCTCCGGTAGACTACTGTTGCAGACTTCTCCGGGAGACTACTGTTGCAGACGTCTTATGTAGACTTCTGTTGCAGACTTCTCATGTAGACTTCTGTTCAGACTTCTCATGTAGACTTCTGTCGCAGACTTCTCCTGTGGACTTCTCCTTCATTATCCTTCTGTCGCAGCCTTCTCATTTTTATTTAAATTGCAGATTATTGGTGTTTGCTGATGACGTCTCAGAACGAATTCCCGTTAAGAGTTTACACAAAAGACCAGGAACCTCTACCGCAAAAAAGCATAGGTTATTATGCAGGTGAATCAAGGCTGTTCGATGCTATGACAGCAGAAGATGGTCTACGTTCTGATGAATTTAGTGAGATATACCATTCTCCACTGGGTGTGTTCCTTAAGTTCTATTCTCTGAAATTTGGATGGGCATCCAGGCTGGTGCATCACTTGCTTAGTTTTCAGCTTGACCACAAGAAGTCGTATGAGATATGGACTCTCATCAATGCTGAACCGATTAGGTTTTCGCTTTATGAGTTTGAACATATCACTGGTTTAAACTGTGACTATACAGAGAATCTGGAATCTCCGGAAGTTGAGGTTAGCGATGATATGAAAGCATTCTGGGGTCTTCTAGGAGTTGATTTGGGTCCAAGTATTAATGACTTGGTAGCAGCTTGTAACCGATGCCAAGATTGGTCTCGGGAAGATCGCATGAGGTTGGGATATCTCTGCATCTTTGCAGGTTATATTGAAGCTCGGAGAGAGACTACATCCACTCCGGTTAAGCTGGCTAGACTAGTTATGGATGAACAAGCTTTTCTGAACTACCCGTGGGGAAGAGTCGCTTTCCAGAATTTGATAAAGTCTGTGAAGGAGAAGGACGTGACGAAAAACTCCTATGTTATTGAGGGTTTTGTTCAAGTTCTCCAAGTTTGGTTGTATTGGGCTCTACCCAATTTTGGGTCTAAGTTTGGTTCGCCTCTACCCAACTCACCAACTCCACCGCTACTTGCTTACCAAGGATCAAGAGGCCGTAAAAATTTCAAAGAGAATTTGGCGAAACAGGTATTTTCATAACTTTATTGGTGTAGACTTCTAGTACACTTATACTGTGGAATTATTGCGAAGACTGCTAGCGTAAATCTCTTCCTGTGTAGATATCTTCCTGTGCAAATCTAATCCTGTGTAGACTTCCTGTGTAGACTTCGTGTATAGACTCCCTGTGTAGACTTCCTGTGTAGACTTCCTCTGTTCACTTCCTGTGTAGCTTCCTGTGTAGAATTCAGACTTCATTTGTAGACTTCTAAAGTGGACTTATCCTGGTTCTAATGAATTGTTATTTCTTTCCTTTTGTAGACCATTGTTGTGAACTTTGTTAGGATGGATACTATCGAAGAGATGAGTCCTCTTTGGGACGGTGATGTGGAAGATGAAACTGTTAACAACATTTTGAAGGTATCGTTTGGTAAAGGCTGGAAGTGGAAAAACAGGCACTGGCCAGATATTGGGGTTAACAGCTACAAGCGTCCAGGTATTGAGTCCGATAGCAGGCTCTGATTTTTCTGTTATTTTTAAAAGTATCTAACATTGTGACTTTTGCAACAGCTGTTGTGATGGGTGAACCAGTCGCTTATGTGAAGTCTGAACCAGCATGTGTGAAGGCTGACCTTCACACAGACGGCCAAAGTCGGAAAAGGAAGCGGTCTAAGACCGATGATGAAGAAGGAGACCCGATGTCATTTGTGCTCAAACTACAATCACACTTTGATAAGTGTTTTACGGGCTTGAGAACCACAATGATGGAAGGGTTGTCTAGGTGTGAGATGCAGATTAAAGACCTTGCTGATAAGGTGGATGCTATGGGGAAAGCCATGGTGAAAGGTGGAGTGAACGTGGATGTGCAATATGGAGAGGAAGAGGGAGAGGGAGTGAAAAAGGGAGATGGAGTGAAAGAGGGAGATGGAGAGAAAGGCCATGAGCAGGTGCAGTCCAATGTTGCTGCTCCACTCAATGTTTCTCCTCCACCAAATGTTGCCGCTGAGCATGTCAAAGGTAGTGCTCCTCCTACACCTCCATCATCCGCTGCTGATAAGAAAGGAGATGACGATGCTGTGAAGGACACCGTCAAACAAGTGATTCTGATGTCCAAATTAGTAAAAAATCCAAACCCAAACACCAAAAAAAAGTTATTGATAATACACGGAAAAGCGAGAGGCTTAGAGGAAAAGTAGTAGAGAAGAAGTACTATCATCATTTGTTTGATGTTTATTTGTGGATCTTGCTGTTTGCCCAAGACTTGTTATTACATTGTTTTTTAAGTGGTATGAAAGAACCTTGTACTTTTTTCATTTTTATTTAATTTTAAGTCTACTCAATTTGTAAGTTACTTGACTTTTAAAATGGAATATTGCAGAGTGAATTCGTTAAGGTTAAGGTGGAACGTGCTGAAGTTCAGAGTCAAATAGTCCATCTTCCATGTGAGCCAAGTGTGGAGATTATTCCAAGGGTAGAACGAAAATCGGATTACATTCCAAAGAGCCAAAAAACACATTAGATATCGTTATTGGAAGTCTACAGGAGAAGTCTACATAATATGAGCTACATACCAATCAAACAAGAAAATTAATTTATAAAATATAGACTATACATTTGAATACCAAATTTTTATACATTAAAACACCATAATTTACATGCATTTAGAAAAAACAAAAACCACAAAATTCATTACCAATTAATTATAAAAAATTAATTACTGAAATCGTACATGTAGACTTCCCGTGGACGTCTACATAGTAGACTTCCCGTGGAAGTCTACAAATATGATAATAAAAAAAGAAAATTAAGTTAAAGCTAATCTATCAAACATATACATGTCAAACTTATACACATAAAAACACAGTAATTAATACGCATTTACAAAAATTAAAAAGCTCAAAATTCATTACTAATGAACTATAAAAGCACTATTACTGAAAATCAGAATGTAGACTTCCCAAGGAAGTCTACTTAGGAAGTCTACAGGAGAAGTTTACAAATATGAGCTAGATACCAATTAAACAAGAAAATTAATTTATAAATTATATATTATATATTTGCATACAAAATTTTTATACAATTTAACACCAGAATTAACACGCATTTAGAAAAAACAAAAACCACAGAATTCATAACTAATTAATTAAAAATAATTAATTACTGAAAATCGTAAATGTAGACTTCCGTGGACGTCTACACAAAAATATCTCCGTAGACTTCGTTTGTAGACTTCGTCTGACGTGGAAGGTTAGTTTTGACATTGACTAAAGTTTTGACTTTCGGGTAGACTTCGTTTGTAGACTTCGTCTGACGTGGCAGGTTAGTTTTGCAATTGACTTAAGGTTTGACTTCAAAGTAGACTTCGTTTGTAAACTTCGTCTGACGTGGCAGGTTAGTTTTGACATATTTTCTAAAAAAGAGTTTAGTTTTGGGTTTGACCAAACAATTAATTAAATTAAATAGAAGTCTACAAACGAAGTCTACGTGTGAAGTCTACAAACGAAGTCTACTTTTCCGTGGTCAAATTTCTAAGATTTTAGTCAATGTCAAAACTAACCTGCCACGTCAGACGAAGTCTACTTTGAACGTCTACAAACAAAGTCAAAGTCCAGTCAATTGCAAAACTAACCTGCCACGTCAGACGAAGTCTACTAAAATTTTGTAGACTTCTGCTCTAAAAAGTCAAAGTTTTAGTCAATGTCAAAACTAACCTACTTTATGTAGACTTCGACAGGAAGTCTACAAACGTGTTTTTTTGTTTCCAAAGGATAACGTGAAGACTTCCGTGGAAGTCTACATTGAAAATTTTCAAAAAAGTTAATGTCAAAACTAACCTATCCGTTGACTTGTAGACTTCCATGGAAGTCTACATTCGCAAATGAGATCTGAAAAATCAAAAAATTCAACTAAGTTTACCTTTTTTCGCCGCGAAAGCTCGTTTTTAGCTTCTTCAACCACCTCTAACTTTGAATCTCACTGATAACAAAGAACCCAAGTCCTTGTTATGCAAGAACCATCGAAAATCGGTGTGTTTATAAACGAAATGGTTTGTTGAGAGTTTATTTGATGCAATTCGTGAGGAAAAGGAAGAGAATAGGTAATGAGATGAGATATTGAGCATTTACACTTAAAAAAAAAACGGTTGGGATGCATTTAGAGCTCAAAATCGGTTGTTCATGGTGGTTGGCAAAATTGAACAAGATGGCATTTTCGTAAATATCTTGAGATCTTTTGGTTTTTGTGTATTTTCCAATATTTCCGAAATTAAAAAAAAAAATTAGAATATAATGACATTTTCGTGAATAAGTGGTGAGGAGAAGGATAAAGAAGGGAAAAAGTGGCAAAATAAGAGAGAGGGGATATAGGGGTATAGGTTTGACATTGACCACAATATAGGGGTATAGGTTTTTGTGTATTTTCCAATATTTCCGAAATTAAAAAAAAAAATTAGAATATAATGGCATTTTCGTGAATAAGTGGTGATGAGAAGGATAAAGAAGGGAAAAAGTGGCAAAATAAGAGAGAGGGGATATAGGGGTATAGGTTTGACATTGACCACAAATTGTGGATTATTTGTGCAACTATCCTTTTAATTGTTAACAACACAAAATGACAAATTATGAAGAGAAAACAAAGATATGAAATAAATAACATAATCATTTGCAAAACCGTAGAATAACGTAAGTTTTATATATTTTCTATCAAACTTGCATAAACACCGATGAATGATGATGATCATGTCATAATTGATGTACTATAAGCTATATATGTAAGCCATAGTATATTTATATGTCATATACTCATATGTGTAAATTACATAAGAACAAGCATAACTAAATTAAATCACAAGATTAAAAGTTTAGTAGAATTTACAAACCATTGCATGCGTATTTCTCGACAACGCTACAATTGGCGTTTACTTGGTTAAAGTAAACTTTGGTGATGTTGGCGAAAAGAGGTTGTGGGTTTGCAATTAAATTGTCAGAGAGACAAGTCACCTCCCTCTTGCTCGCCGTTTTGAGATCTTTGCAGCATTCTTCAGTTGGCAAAACACTTATCTTTGCGTAGCAATGTTTTACGATTTCAGGGATCGCTACCGCGCATATTGGATCCATCTCTGGCATTGGTTGTGCCTCTGTCCATTGAGGAGCGATCGCAACCGCTAGAAACAGAACCACTGTCTCCGCAATCACAGCCTCCGTTACTTTGTTATTGTAAGCCATTTATGATTATTGTCTAATGCCAGCAAACACAAATATGGTTTTATTTTAAATGATTATTTCCACTTTCTTTCTTTTATGTATGTGACTTTTCAAAAGTCCGTTAAAGTCTTGGAATGTACATTATTTATACTATTAAAGTATTAGAGTATGGAGAAATTTTAGTGGGTGTCTTAACACAATTTTAATTAAAATATAATAAATTTTTAGACACTTCTATGTATTGATATTTTAGACATTTTAATGAAAATGGTCTTAATAAAATTAATATTAAAAGATGATTTAAGACACTTTAAAGAGGTTAAGATTAACGAAGCTCTTAATTATCAATCAAAAGAAGAAATTGTCTTCTTCCAATTATCATACGCCACGTCATTGAAGATGTGTTTTGACCAATGTCCGCACCATTAATACCACAACAACTAATTACGATAGGAAGCCATTAGGTCATTTTTCTCAAAAAAAAGAAAAGAAATTTTTTTCTTCTACTGATTTGTATTAATGTTTCCAACTTATATATCATAATCCAATTTAAATCGGGTACTTATATACATCTTACAGTACTCACCAAAAAAAAACAAAAAAAATTAAACACTTGTACAATTAGAAAAAAAAACATTAGTCAGAATTTGCTGAGCATAATATATTTAGTAAATTTTTATTGGGTTAGTTATAAAGAAAATGAAACTAGATTTCGTGGGGAGCATAGCATTTTTTTCTAAGAGCATCCTCAATGGGGGGATCTTAACCCAAATTCTTAAATATAAAATTATTAAAACACACACTCTCTCTTACTTTTACTCAACTTTTTACTTTCTCTTTCATCATTTTATTCAACTTTTATTAATTTTATATTTAAACACTCTCTCATCATTTTAAAAACACTCTCCAAAAGTTCTTATCTATCTAAGAGTACGTGAGTACAACTTTTTTTACGGCGGATGCAAATCAAGCAGACCAACAATACCACAAAATTTTTATGAGTTCGTTAGTATCAACATTCGTCAATAAATTATGTGTATATGGTACGGTCAGGAGTGGTTCGATTTCATCTCTCGGGATTTGCCTGGTTAGATAGATAAACCGGTTCTTGAGCGGAAGTGGCTTGACTTGAAGATTGCTGGCTCTGAAGAGTCCATGCCCAAATACACAGAAGAAGCAAGGCGAGAAAGATGGGCTTCGAAGTTGTTTGGGCCCATCTTGAAGTCCTCTTCTTTATTTTATGTCGTTGACCTCTTTGGTTGTATATCTATCTCTCAAGCAATCTTTATTATAGGTTTTTTAATAAAAAAATTCCTTCAACTATTTTCAAAAAAAATTCTTTCAATATTTTTTTAGTAAAAAAAACTCTCAACTATACTTCGTTAATGAAATCAACCCTCCGTCTATAATAATGTTTAATCCTAATAAAAATTATTGTCTTTTGTTACAAAACGACAAATCGTCTCAAATATTGACAAAAACATCAAGTTGTTTACAAAAAAACAACACAAAATGAATATTATGACAAAAAAATATGATCGTAAGTATACTATTAATCGTGATTAATGATAAACTCATTCAGAAAATCAGCCGCAATCTTAAGTGCACTGTAGAGATTCACCACACCTATTGAGTAACATATGTAGTTTCGTTGTAGTATCTCACAACCATAGATTGAATGTTTATTGAAACATATAATCTCCAAACAAGGCGATCTTGAACACAAGTTGCAGCTAATTTCTTCTTCGCGCACTTCTGTTGTTTTCCTGTAAACAATTTGATGTTTTGGTCAATATTTAAAACGTTTTGTCGTTTTTGTAACAAACAATAACAATTTTTATTGGAATTTAACGTTATTGTAGACGGAAGGTTGATTTCATTAACGAAGTATAGCTCATGGGTTTTTTACTAAAAAATAGTTGAAAATATTTTTCAAGATCTGGCGATAGTTGAGGGGATTTTGTATTAGAAACTCTCTATTATGTTATTGTATATCTCTCAAGCTTCTTGTGATTAACAATCCAGCTCATAGTAAAATTCAATATATGAGTCGAATACCTATCTCATTCGAAATGGTGTCACTGTCGAAATTCGATTAATTTGCGTAAATCGGAAAGGTAGCCGAATGAGAGAAAGTAAAAACCAGTTTATCTTTTTCATTATAAAACTTTAGTTTATTTTCTGTCAAATAATAACGATAATATTATATATAGAGTTGTATAATTTTAAAAAGATATAAATAATCTTTCCTTGTATTTTATACATGCATATACGTTTATATTACAGTGCAGGAAATAGCTAGAAATCATTTTTATAATGAAAATTTTTTTTTACTAAGAAAATTAATGAAAAATAATTAACTAAATTAAGGATATGTAAATGGCGATAATCACGATGTTATTAATGTAAAGTTATGTAAACCATATTTGAAAGTAAAGATATGGGAAATTGTATAATAACATGCATAATAACTAAATTATAAAATGGTTTTTATTGAAAAGACGCAGTTCTCAAAAATAACCGTAATATAATTTTATCCAAAAACATTATTTTTTCTTATTCTCATTGTCCTCCCTTTGCCTCTGATATGGAGGGGATTGGGATTTTCCTCTCTGTTTTTTTCTGAGATTTTTCCTTTGCTAGAGCATTTCTTAGTGTGACTCTTAGCAGGGCTCTCCTTTAATTTTTACACCAAAATCTTTTTCTCCTCAGGTTTTCAGGGTGTTCTCGTTGTGAAGAGGATATGTGACCATAGGAGGGATGGAAAGGGGCTCGTCGGGTAGTGATTCTTCTGTAATGTCTATCCTCGCATTGAGAGGGACTAGTCTTGTTACGAGTACGTCTCCCATGAATTTCCTTCCTCTCATTATCACGGGAATGATGTCTCTGGATATGTCTAGTAGGAGAGTATGTTGTGGTTTATCCCTCTCTCAGAATGTTTCTATAGTTTCTTATATTCCAACTCAATTGACAGAAATTGGACAGTTTTCTGAATGTAATAAAATGTTTAAGACCATCAATCTCTACTCTAATTAATACGGTCTTCTTCGAGAATTAGTATATACTAGAATAGGATCCGCGTTAATACGCGGGTAAATAAAATTAAATTTAATAAAATAAATATTTAAATTTTATATATTAACCGGTTGAATTTTAAAATACTATTTAACATAGATCCTAAATCCAATATAAGTTAATTAATGGCATAAATTTATTATTTTTATTTAATATTATTATTATTATTATTTTAAGTTATATAAATTTTTAATATATACACTTGGAGAGTACCAATGGCGTCATAGGTCAAAAATTTCTATTTTTTTGTGATATTCTATAACTATATATAGATAAAATAAGTATTATTATAGATTTTTTTTTCATTTTATTTTTGCATGTTTTGTATATCTTTAAACTCTAATTGAGGTTCTCTAATCTTTGTAACTTTTGTTTTTTCAATTTATATACCTTTTTTTTTATCATTCATATTTTTATTTATTTTAATTGACATTTTTATTCTGTATGTATTATTCGTTTCTTTTATGGCTTATGTCATGTATATATTTCATCTTAATTTTTGTTTCTTAATTAGTATGGATATTATTAAAAATTTTACTTTTTATTATTTGATTAGTAAATTAACAATTACTTTTCATTTTAAATTTTATTTTTTTAATTAATTTTAAGTTTTAACACATTCATCATTTGATCAATATTAGATATATGTCGTGATCAGAAACAAACACTTTCCGATTGGATCTGAGTTACCGGCCAACAGGTGTGGGCTTCTAAAGCCACAACGTCGGTCCGAATTATGTCTATATCTAGTTTTTATTTATAGTTTTAACGGTTTAGATCTGAATTTTCTGTTCATCGAATCTTTTTTCCGACTTGGTTCGGATTTGCGATTTTCGACTTTGATCGGATTAAATAGTTTCCAGCTTGACCGGATTGTGCTTTTGTACTTTTCCATGGAATTTGGTTTTCAGGGAAGATCCGTGCTGCGATTCAGAATCTCTCTTTTCTTCATTTGGTATTAGTCTTTCATGGCTGTGAGTTATCTCCCCAAAATCTCCATCTAGAAGCCTTAAGTTAAGGTAGAGGGTGATGTGGTCATGCTAAGAGATGATCGGTGGTGGTCTTTATGGAGTTGAGAAGTTTTCTAGATTAAGCTTTGCGTGGGTCATTAGTATGGAGGAGTTTCGCAAAAGAAATTCAATGGCCTTGAAGTCGGAATTCATGGAGTTCTCGGCTTGCCGGTGGCGCACGGTGAGGTTGCAGCAGAGATGTCGTCGTTGTTATCTTGTGTCGGCTACTGTTTCTTTAACCTAGTTGCCACGTGTGTACACGTGTTGTTCTAATGTGCATCGTTATCTCTTATGAGATTTAGCGATTAGTTTATTAAACTGGGTTGTAATGGGCCGGAATTTTCTTTGTAATGGGCTAATGGCCGTTTATCTATATAAAAGTTGACACCAAAAAAAAAAAAAATTGAGATATATGTCGCGATCTTTTGAGTTATAATTTTGCTTACGTGTCATTGTTATATAAAAATGCATTGCGATAAATACTTTTGATTTTAAAATTTATAAAACCTATAATTTGACAAATGTAATTAGATTCTAAATTATGGCTTACACAAATATTGAATATTTATCTTATTATTATATTTTATTAAATCGTCAATTTATTATATTTATCACATACTAAAATTGTCTCCTACACGTTATTATATTAGCAAAATGGTACTTATAATATGACATCTCTTTTTATCTTTAACTATTTAGATAATTATTATATTAACAAAATGACACTTATAATATGACATCTCTTTTGTCTTTAAATATTTAGATAATTTGAAATGGAAAGAATGTATTTTACAATATAACAATTTTGAACTATTACCTATTATGGATAATTAGTCCATAATCCTTGTTTAGAATATATTTCTTACTTAGTTTTTTTAAAATTGTTGATATTTGTGACGACCCAACCCGTCAAATAAAAAAATTTCAACCCGGATCACTATTATCATAAATAATGATCCTCAACGGTCCAAATAACAAACAGCGCGGAAACAATGATTCAAACAATCAAATACAATTATCTTTTAACAAGCCCATACTTATTAATTCTAGTTCAATTCGGTAATACACATAGTTCTGAAATTGCTAACACCCTAGCAATTCTAACTTATTACACGAAAACGAGCCACTAGATCATTTCCCTCGTCCCGGCCATGATTCCACGATCACACTTTGTCTTTACCTGCATCACATGGTTATAAGAGATGCGTGAGTATTATCATAAATACCCAGTGGTACGATTATCCCATCTACTTGGCTAGATGCACGGGTAAATGGAACACCAAAATACCAACGATCACTCAATCAATACACAACAAATAATATATCAAACTGACGGCAATCAAAAAGTCAACTCAAATAAGGTTGTGTCGCGTGACACAACCCAGGTGTGTCGCGCGACACACCCTGCCAACGCCCCACCGACGTTTTCTCACCCACTCGATCTACTTGCCCACGAAACCCGCAATGCCCTCTGACGTATGCCATGACGTCAGCTGTGTCGCGCGACACATTCCCCTTGTGTCGGGCGACACACTCCTGTTTTCACTAAGTGTCGCGCGACACACACCATGTGTCGTGCGACACACACCGTAAAAACACCTTAAAACGAACCAAAACACCACCAAATCGATCCTACTTCACCCAAAACGATTCTTAGGCTAAAACAACACCTCTTTACTCAAGTATACTCATAAAAAAGCAGTATTCAACAAGCAAATCAACACCAATTCGCAATCAAACACACAACACACCCATTTACCCGTAAAAACCATGGTCACGCACTCATCTTGTTTCGGAAGAGAATAACTCGCGATTTACTACACTAATTCATGAACGGAAAACGGTTCTGGAAACTAGACACCGAGGGCTTTCCAACGGTTCCAACTGGTTCGACGGAAAATCGTCCCCGAAAACAGCTACTCCGAACGAAAACTGCAGGAAAACTGCAGGAAAACTGCAGGAACTACCCAAGTTCAAAGGACCATAACTCAGCGAATACTCAACCAAATTACAAACGGTTTTCTCCCACATCAAGAGCACAGATAGCAGAACTTACCCTCAAAGTTTTACTCCGATCCTCTCCGTAATTGGTAGCCATTCGTCTCTTCCAAAACCCGAGCAGAAACTTGCCTTCAAAACCTCCACACTTACAAGGATGAACAAGGATCCTTCTCTCCTCCTCTAAATCATCTCCATCTTTGTGTTCTCTCCCTAGAAAAACAACAGGCCCAGCTCCCTCTTTATATAGGCAAGTCTCTCGGTTTTCTATAACCGAAACCGCACCCATTTTGCTTTAAAACCGAACCCGTCGGTTTAGTTGCAACTTGTGTCAAACGACACCCGAACCAAAAATACACATTTTGATTCGCAGACGTTACAATTCTCCCCCACTAACACGGATTCGTCCTCGAATCACACAACTCTGTCTCACTACGGTCTCCACCACCTGACCCGAACGCGGCCATTAACCTTCGAGATTACGCTTGAATCCTCTAACCCGTCCTGCTAAGGCTACACTCTCGCCCAAAATTCGCCCAGATTTTCCCGGAGCACCCACGATGCACGCCCCATGGTCCGGATTAGAGCTGTCCGATTGACCGTCCAACAATCAAACAAGAACATGTCCGATCAACCGTTGACCCCGCACTGGACCAAATGATCGTACAACAATCAAACAAGAACATGTACGACCATTGGCATAACATATGCTACCAAGATTGTCCGACCCGAATTCCAGACTCCAATAATAACCCTAGACTCGACGTACACAACACAAAACCCCTGGCCCTCAGCCAGCACCACTCGCGATCACACCTGATCCCCGAGTTCTACTAGGCTCACACTAGGCTCATTGCACCATATCTATGGATACAATCCTGACCAAACCCGGTCAGTCCATGATTAGAGATCACCACCCGATCTCAATCACCTAACCCCATCTCACTAAGGTTGACACTCTCATCCAAAACCTGCCCAAATTCCCCCAGGAAACATCCACGATGCAGCACTCGTGGATCCGGATCAGGGTTGTCCGATAGATCGCACAACAATCAAACAAGAACATGCCCGACCCACCGTAGACCCAGACCTTGGATCAATTGGTCGCACAACAATCAAACAAGAACATGTACGACCAAAGAGGCTACATATGTTTACCAGGGTCGTCTGAACTAAGGTTCCAAACTCGGGTAACAACCCTAGATTAGACATCCACAAACCACCTGAGATCATTCCCGATCCCTGAAGTTCATCGAATCTCATACTTATAATCACACTACAGGTACTATTGCTCAAACTCATATCTCTATACACCACTCCCACTCGCAGGGTCGTCACCCATCGAGCTCTCGATGTATACCAGCTCTCGGTATGCCCCAGCCCCTCCGCTTCAAGACACACAGTCCATCAGCTCTCGGCTGCAGAGGAATCACACATCCCCTGGAGAAATCGCAATCCCTGAAAGTATATGCAGGAGAATATCACCATCCCCTGGAGCAGTAACACTGTAACGTGCATCATAAGCACCTGTCGACCGATTTACTTCTGTGGTTCCTATCCTGATATTCCCTAACCCGGAATATCCCTCATGACCAATCCCCAGGTCATTGGAAACAACCCAATCACCAGGGTGTTTCCTACCCCGATATTCTCTAACCCAGAATATCACTCACGACCAATCCCCAGGTCATCTGAAACAACCCAATCATCAGGGTGTTTCCATCGGAGTCCCTGGAAAAGACAATACTAACTCACATAAGACTTCTGTTCCAGACTCCCCCTAGAAAATAGACAAGTTCTAACTCACATAAAACCTCTATTTTCCAGCGCCATCTAGGGACCTACCCGTCCTAATCCCTTAGGATCCCCCATCCCTAGATACTTAGACAAGCCCTAACTCCCACAGAGCTTCTATCCTAGCCCCTCAAATGACCTCCCCGTCATCACATACATGACCTAACCCAGTCATCATACTCATAAGAACATCCGTCTCAACCAAAGATAATAAGGAAAACCCCATCTTATTAAATCTCAACAATGTATATCGTTACAACCCAAACGAAAATACATACAACTCATAGCCACCAGCTAATACAACCACTGAAAACCAGAAGACACTCAAGCCTCCGCTTGCTGCTCGAACCACTTCGAGAACTTCGTCTTCATACTTGCCTCTGGTTCCCAAGTCTCCTCCTCGACACCATCACAGTCCCACACGACTCTCACCAATGGTATCCTCTTCCGGCGCAGAACCTTGACTCTCCTCTCGAGAATCCTCACAGGTCTCGCCTCCAACGTCATGTTGGGCTGAAGATCCTCCGGAATCCTAGCCAACACCTCCTCAGACTCATGTAGACACTTCCGCAGCATCGATACATGAAATACCTTATGAAACGCTCTCATACTCTGAGGTAACTCCAACCGATAAGCCACTGGTCCAACCCGCTCCACCACCCAGAACGGACCCATAAACCTCGGACTTAGCTTATTCTCCGAAATGGATCTGTTAGGACCCCTCAACATCGCTGCCTTGAGATACACCAGATCTCCTAGCTCAAACTCCAGCTCTTTCTGTCTCTTATCAGCATAACTCTTCTGCCGATCCTGAGCCTCTCTCATGTTCAGTCTCAAGACACAGATCTTTTCCGTCGTCTCCTGAACAAAATCTGCACCAAACATGCTCCTCTCCCCCACTTGAGTCCAGCACAATGGTATCCTACATGGCCTCCCATACAGAGCCTCATATGGAGCCATTCCAATACTCGCCTGGTATGAGTTGTTGTACGCAAACTCAACCAGGTTCAGATGATCCGCCCAATGACCACCATAATCCAGCACGCACATCCTCAACAGGTCCTCTAAAGTCTGAATAGTCTTCTCCGACTGTCCATCTGTCTGAGGATGATAAGCCGTGCTCATGTGCACCTTAGTGCCCATCTCTGCCTGAAACGCCCTCCAGAACTCAGACGTAAACCTTGGATCCCTGTCTGACACAATACTAGCTGGCACCCCGTGCATCCTCACTATCTCACGCACATACTTCTTAGCCAACACCACCGTCCCATCGGTCTTTTTGATGGCAAGAAAATGTGCTGACTTGGTCAGACGATCCACAATCACCCATATCGCATCATACGTCCGTGACAACGGCAACCGCGTCACGAAGTCCATGGTAATCATATCCCACTTGCACTCCGGAATGGGCAAACTCTGCAACATACCACTCGGAACCTGATGCTCAGCCTTCACCAGCTGACACACATTGCACGCTGCAACCCAATTAGCTACATCTCTCTTCATCCTAACCCTGTGATAATACCGCTTCAGATCACGATACATCTTGGTTTCCCCCGGATGAATCGATAACATGCTCGCATGAGCCTCATGCAAGATCTCTTGCCTCAGATCCTCATCCTTGGTTACACAAACCCGTCCGTTCACCAGTATCGTCCCATTTGCCGAGACCATATACTCTGAACCTGCAACCCTAGTAGCATCAATCAACATCGGATCCAACTCCGGAGCTGCTCGAATACGACTCAGCAAATCTGCTTGGTTAGCTACCTCTAACCCCAACGGCTCCTGTGAGATCACATACAACCTCAACGTACTAATCTCGCTCACCAGAGCTTCCATATCAACCTCCTGAGCCGAAGCAACCCTCATCCGACTTAACGCATCTTCAACCAGATTAGCTTTACCTGGATGGTATCCGATCTCCAAATCGTAATCCGCTACCAACTCCATCCAGCGCCTCTGTCTCTGGTTCAGCTCCGGCTGAGTGAAGAAATACTTCAAACTCTTATGGTCTGTGAACACCTAGACCTTTCCGCCATAAAGGTAAGATCTCCAAATCTTTAGAGCGAAGATTACCGCAGCCAACTCCAAATCATGGGTAGGGTAGTTACACTCATGCTTCTTCAACTGCCTCGAAGCATACGCAATAACCTTTCCCTACTGCATCAGGACACAACCCAGACCAACACCCGAAGCATCAGTATACACCACGTAAGGCTCCCCTGGCTCGGGTAACGCCAACACAGGTGTACATGTCAACATCTCCTTCAGCTTGCTAAAACTCTCCTCGCATGCAGAAGACCACACAAAAGGAACATCCTTCCCTGTCAACTTGGTCATCGACTTAGCCAAACTCGCAAATCCCGCGATGAATCTCCGATAATAACCTGCCAACCCAAGAAAACTCCTAATCTCGGTGGCATTCCTCGGTCTAGGCCACCCTCTGATAGCCTCGATCTTAGCCGGATCCACAGAAACTCCCTCTGCAGACACCACATGGCCAAGGAAACTCATCTCTTGCTGCCAAAAACTGCACTTGCTCAACTTCGCAAACAACTTCTGCTCCCGCAGCTTCCCCAGAACTACTCTCAGATGCAACTCATGCTCCTCAGGACTCTTGGAATACACCAGGATATCATCAATAAAGATGATCACAAACACATCCAGATACTCCTGGAATACCCCGTTCATCAACCGCATGAACGCTGCTGGTGCATTCGTCAAACCAAAAGGCATCACCACGAACTCAAAATGCCCATACCTCGTCCTGAAAGCAGTCTTCCTCACATCTGCCTCCTCAATCGGAATCTGATGGTACCCTGAAGCCAAGTCGATCTTGGAGAACCAGGTAGCCCCTCGTAACTAATCCAACAACTCATCAATGCGCGGCAGAGGGTACCTGTTCTTCACGGTGACTCGGTTAAGTCCCCGATAATCGATGCACAACCGGAAACTACCATCCTTCTTCTTCACAAACAACACCGGTGCTCCCCACGGTGAAACACTAGGCCGAATAAAACCCTTATCCAACAAATCATCCAGCTGCTTCTTCAGCACTGCCATCTCTGCTGGAGCCATACGGTAAGGTGCCTTAGATATCGGAGTAGTCCCGGGTTCCAACTCAATAACAAACGGATCCGACCGCGATGGCGGTAATCCCTCCAATGACTGGAACACATCCTGGAAATCCCGAACAACTCGAATATCCTCAACTGCAACCCCTCTAACAGACTCAGGCATCACTATCGTTACCAGATACGCCTCGCAGCCCGGAAGTCGGTCTCACACCCTGATAAACCAACCTCCCCGCCTCTCGTTCAAACATAACTCGCCCACGGTGACAATCCAGATGGACCCTGTAACGATCCAACCAATCCATACCCAGGATAACATCGTACAGCTCCACCGGACTGATGATCAGATCTGCTGGCATAAACTCTCCTGCCACCAGAACATCCACACCACGAGCCCGCCCGAAAGTAGCCATCGTCCTACCACTAGCAACCTTGACTACTCCCGGCTGTTCCCCGGAATCACTCTGGATTTCGCTGCTCTCCGCACACTCCGGCGTAATAAAGCTATTCGTAGCTCCCGAATCAAACAACACGTGGGACTCATAACCACCCACAACTAAGGTCCCTGCACAATCCCATGTGCCTCAGAACCCTGTGATCGGTCTGGTGCTAGATCCACCCGCCTCCGCAGACGTGAATACACGCGGTGCTGCTGCAATCTGAGACAACGGCAGCACTACGGCCACCGCCAACTGCTGCAGTTTCGGACACTTGGGCTTAATATGCCCCGTCTCTCTGCAGTGGTAACACACCCGTGTATCCTGGACCCCGACCCGCACATCTCGAGTCCCGGTCCCGGTCCTCTTCGGACAGCTCGCCACACGATGGGACAAACTCCCACACCCGAAGCATCCCGAACCGCCCTGACTGACCCCTGAAGTGCTCTCCCACTTCCTCTTCTGTCCCTGAGCAGGCTTGCCGCCCCTGCCTGAACTCATCTGCTGTTGAGATCTCCTCGGCTGCTGCTGCTGCACCGGTAGGTTAACCACCACCCTCGTGGCGAACCTACTCACCCTGCAGCGAGTCCTCAAATCTGGTCGAAGTCCTCGCAAGAACCTCCTAACCTGGGCATCCTCGCCCTCCATGCCTTTCCCTGCATGTACTAGGAGTCGACTGAACTCAACATCGAACTCCCTCACTGACCGATCTCCCTGAGTTAGGTCCAGAAACCTAGACTCCAAACGGTCCACTGCCTCCTGCGGAAAATACTTGGCATTGAATTCTGCCAAGAAGTCCTCCCAGACCATCTCGGCCTGCACCCTCCTGGCCTCAACACCTCTCCACCAGAGATGCGCATCACCCTCTAGGTAATGTACCGCCAGATCCACTCTGTATCCCTCTGGACACCTGATGGAGCGAAAGTTACGCTCTAACCTCATCCGCCACCCATCAGCCTCCTCAGGCTTAGCACCGCCCGAGAAAAATGCAGTACCAATCTGCTCCATCATCCGCAGATAAGATGGAAGCTCCTCAACCCCAGCTAAACCCGGCTGCACCCCAGCCATACCCGGCTGCACCCCAGCCATACCCGACTGCACCCCAGCCATACCCGGCTGCACCCCAGCCAAACCCGACTGTACCCCAGGAGCATAACCCGGAGCAGGCACCCCTTCTGGTAACCTCTCCGGAATCATCTGTAGTAGACCCGCCAGACGATCATCTCGATCCGGGGCAACGCCTACGGCAGCACCCCCACCAGGGCCCACCGCACCGCCAGCTACATCAGGACCCGCACCAGCCCCTCCAGCTCGCACACTGGAACCCGTAGCTGTCACACCCACAGACCCCTCCTGAAACGCCTGCGAGTCAGCTACCCGCTCCTGTGTAGTCTCCTGGGACACCCACGTGGCAGCAGACTCACTCCCAAGTCCTCGCCCACGCCCACGCCCAGCACGACTACCATGACCTCTGCCTCTAGTCCCCCTCGTCATCACTCTGTACTCAACCGCAGAATGCTAAGTACTAGAAAACAGAAATCACAAAACACATACCGTGGAATCTCATTGAAGGCTCGGAAGGGATGATCTAGGACTCCATACCCACACAACAATCAATTGACTAATGCACATAATCAATTAACTAGCTAGCCCTAGAACCGCTAGGACTCTGATACCAAACTGTGACGACCCAACCCGTCAAATAAAAGAATTTCAACCCGGATCACTATTATCATAAATAATGATCCTCAACGGTTCAAATAACAAACAGCACGGAAACAATGATTCAAACAATCAAATACAATTATCGTTTAACAAGCCCATACTTATTAATTCTAGTTCAATTCGGTAATACACATAGTTCTGAAATTGCTAACACCCTAGCAATTCTAACTTATTACACGAAAACGAGCCACTAGATCATTCCCCTCGTCCCGGCCATTATTCCACGATCACACTTTGTCTTTACCTGCATCACATGGTTATAAGAGATGCGTGAGTATTATCATAAATACCCAGTGGTACGATTATCCCATCTACTTGGCTAGATGCACGGGTAAATGGAACACCAAAATACCAACGATCACTCAATCAATACACAACAAATAATATATCAAACTGACGGCAATCAAAAAGTCAACTCAAATAAGGTTGTGTCGCGTGACACAACCCAGGTGTGTCGCGCGACACACCCTGCCAACACCCCACCGACGTTTTCTCACCCACTCGATCCACTTGCCCACGAAACCCGCAATGCCCTCTGACGTATGCCATGACGTCAGCTGTGTCGCGCGACATATTCCCCTTGTGTCGGGCGACACACTCCTGTTTTCACTAAGTGTCGCGCGACACACACCATGTGTCGTGCGACACACACCGTAAAAACACCCTAAAACGAACCAAAACACCACCAAATCGATCCTACTTCACCCAAAACGATTCTTAGGCTAAAACAACACCTCTTTACTCAAGTATACTCATAAAAAAGCAGTATTCAACAAGCAAATCAACACCAATTCGCAATCAAACACACAACACACCCATTTACCCGTAAAAACCATGGTCACGCACTTACCTTGTTTCGGAAGAGAATAACTCGCGACTTACTATACCAATTCATGAACGGAAAACGGTTCTGGAAACTAGACACCGAGGGCTTTCCAACGGTGTATAGTACGTCTCCTGGTTCCAACTGGTTCGACGGAAAATCGTCCCCGAAAACAGCTACTCCGAACGAAAACTGCAGGAAAACTGCAGGAACTACCCAAGTTCAAAGGACCATAACTCAGCGAATACTCAACTAAATTGCAAACGGTTTTCTCCCACATCAAGAGCACAGATAGCAGAACTTACCCTCAAAGTTTCACTCCGATCCGCTCCGTAATTGGTAGCCATTCGTCTCTTCCAAAACCCGAGCAGAAACTTGCCTTCAAAACCTCCACACTCACAAGTGTGAACAAGGATCCTTCTCTCCTCCTCTAAATCATCTCCCTCTCTGTGTTCTCTCCCTAGAACAACAACAGGCCCAGCTCCCTCTTTATATAGGCAAGTCTCTCGGTTTTCCATAACCGAAACCGCACCCATTTTGCTTTAAAACCGAACCCATCGGTTTAGTTGCAACTTGTGTCAAACGACACCCGAACCAAAAATACACATTTTGATTCGCGGACGTTACAATATTGACACATGTCACAACCTAAATTAACAATTACATATGTTATAATCTGATTATTTATAATTTTGCCTACGTGTCGCGTTCTCATCGCACGCATATTCCTTTATATAATAAGACTAGATTTTTTTACCCGCGTCAAACACGGGATTAGAATATTCAGAAAAAAAATTCATGATTTTTTATAATATACGGAAATATTAAAAATAATAAAAATCAAATAGTATATCTTTCATATAGATAAAAATAGAGAAATTTTAAAATATGCCACTTTTCAAATGCCACTTTTCAAAAATACCACATTTTGAAAATCTTTGCCAAAAATGCCACTTTAAAAAAAAAATTCATTATAACTGAAACAACCCGACCCGTTTTTTTTTTATACATTGAATCAGATTATCATTCCCATAAATGATAATCCTCAATAATCCAATCAATTTCACAAGTCAACAAATAACCAGCGGAAATCAAACTAAACCTTTAAACCAAACAATTCCATTATCAATTTAACCAATCATTCAAAACAGTCAATCAATATTCCAACAACCTAACCCGTTCTAATCTGAATTACTATCAACCTAACAATTCAATTAAAACACACAACGACGAGCCACTAGATCCATCATCCCGTCCTCGCCCTGATTCCACGATCACACTTTGTCATTACCTGCATCACATGGCAAAAAGAGATGCGTAAGTATTATCATAAATACTTAGTGAGGCGGTCCTCCCATCTACAGACCATGTACTCAGTAATAGAACCATACAATACCAGGGTTATCAAACAGCAGTGAACAAGACAAGCAAACGACACGCAAAACGTGCAGAATTGCATTGTGTCGCGTGACACGCTTAAATGTGTCGCGCGACACATCGCGCAGAACCTGAGTCCGAGCCTCATCCTCTCATGGCTCGAATTCCAGTCCCTTTTCATCGAAACCTGCATCGAAATCAACCAACCAACACCAAATCCAACCAAGGAACGAAAACAAACAACCATACCATACAATCCTACTTCCCGAGAGTCTATGGTCGCGCACTCACCTGATTCTGGAGAAAAAAGATGAAGAACACGAAGAACCCTAACCCAGAACCTCTGATTCGGACTCGATTATCTCTTCAACCACAGCTCCAAAACATAATCGGAAAACTGTTCTGAAAACTAGACAGAGAGATCTACACAACGGTATGTAGATTGTCCTCTGATTCCCAATGAATCGACGGGAAAACAGCCCGTAATCACACTGATCGGAACTGGAAAAACATAGATTTCAGAAACGACAACATGAAGTCAAAAGAACACAGAGAACAGAGATTACCTCCGAATCAGGATCGGAAACCTGATCTAGAAACTAGACAGAAAGAGCTTTCCAAAGACATCTCAATCGTCTGGCTCGGCAGGAATCCTCCCTCGAAGAAGACCGATCGCAGACTCGTAACAGCACCAATCTCACACATTCAAACGACCATAACTCAGCGAATACTTAACCAAATCACACGCGGTTTTCACCCACATCAAGAGAAAAGATAGGAGAACTTACCCTCAAAGTTTCCCTCCAATCCGACTTGATCTTCCCTGTCTTTTGTCTCCTCCAAAACCGACAGTAAAACCTCCAAAATCTCTCAAAACTCTTTCAACCCTAGTTTTCTCTCAAAAGTGGCCAAAGGAACACCCCAGTCTTAAATACTCGAATCCTAGGGTTCCCTAAACCGGTCCAACTCAAAACAAACCAGAAATCAAAACCCTAGGTCTGATTAATGACTTGCGTCGCTCGACGCACCTCCCTTGCGTCGGTGTGCGTCGGTCGACGCACCTCCCTTGCGTCGGTGTGCGTCGGTCGACGCACCTCCCTTGCGTCGGTGTGCGTCGGTCGACGCACCTCCCTTGCATCGGTCGACGCAACACCTAGAAACCGACTCCTCGCAAGTTCCACTGCGTCGATCGACACACCACCAAAATACACATTTTGGTTCACGGGCGTTACAATATCATTGATTTGTGGGTTACCTATGTTGTATTAGATTTAGTTTTTAGGTTTTTAGGGGTTTTAGGGGTCTAAACATTTTTTAGAGTTTATAATTTAAAGATTTAAGTTTTAAGAATCCATAATTAGTGACAATTTTGCTAATGAACACCCATAAGTGGCATTTTTGCAATTCTCCAAAAAAAATATATTTTATCTTACAAAAATGCATTTGCATGACACTTAAATTGAATATAAATATTTTTGATGTAAATTGTATGTGTTTGAAATTATCGATTCTCCTAAACTTATTTAAGTTCACCAAAACCAAAAAATATATCGCGTTAGTATATAAAACTATATTCAAATAAAAAATCAAAAAATAATAAAAAATTAAAATGATTATATTTGAAAATTCAAATATTAACGTTTAATTTGTAAAGTTGTACATTTATTAAAAAAAAATTTTTAATTAGAGTAATATGGATACAATTTTAATCGATGGTAGTGTTTACTTTAGGTTTGACCATAATCACGGGCGGATGCAGTAAGGGTGGGATGGGGGCAACGGCCCCCAATAATTTTTTTTTATTAATGTAAAATTTTAAATATACAAATGATTGCCCCCACACTAAATAATATACTTGCCCCTATTAAATTATTTCTTTTGTTCTTTTTAATCGGTTACTTTATTTTATCAAATCTTATAAAATATTGTAAGGCTTTTCAAAATTCAAGTCAAGAGAGGCTGCCATGTGTCCTTTAATTTTTTGACATTAGTTTTTTTAATTTATTATGTAAATTAATTCTAACAAGTTACAACTAAGTATTTTGTGTACATTTATATAATTATTATGTAAATTATAATATAAATATATGTATAGAAAAAAATATGTAATTTAATTTTTCCTTTTATATAGGTAATTTTGATTTTAAAATATATAAATTACAAACGAAAACATGAACAAAAACAAAATGATGTGAGAAAATTAAAGAGTAATTTTAGAATTTTTAGGGCTGATAAATCTAACAAATCTGATTGGAGAAGCTTAGAGTTTACAAGTTTTCTAAAATGCTTTCATAGCTTTTAAAACCAAATTATCAATTACCCTCTAATGCAATTGAAACAATTTATGTTGGACAAAGTAATTTTCCTAACCAAGACTCTAAAAAGAAAACTTTACTCTACCACAAATTGTAAATTCAGAAAAACATAATCATTTCGCCAATGAATTGATGTGAAAGATAAAATCACAGCAAAGTGAAAAATAGCGTGAAAAAAAAACAATCAAAAATTAATTATTCTCTCCTTATTCAAAGTCTAATGAAATAAAAAAAAATATGTATTTCAACACATTTGTTGAGATAATGTAGCTGTCTTGGTAGAAGCAAAACATATTACAATTTGTTTGTTCAATAGATTTTTACAAGCGTATTTGATGCAAAAAAGACGACCAATCATTTTTTTAGGAAACCGTAGTGAATATTGATTTAGACATACAAGTTAAGGATTTATACCAAAGAATATGTCTTCTATTTGCTATAATTTTTATTAATGAACCGTCTATTATATATATATAATGGTGTGTATGTCTAACAATTTGCTACAAATAAAATCCTCTTTTTTTTTTCAAACAAAAAAAAATAATTTATTTCAAATGGTTAATATTCTAACTTAAATAATTATTTATTATATACACCAAATTTCTATAATATTGAATACGCAATTAATAACTAAAAATTATTAAGTTAGTTTTGACCATGTTGATTTTTAAATCTCACGCAACGCACGGGTAATCCGTATTGATTTATATATGATTGATTTTTTCCATCCAAATTTGATGGCCAAATGATTTACTTTCCTTTTTTTCTTAAAACTATTTATACTAATTCATTAACTCTAGACATTCAGTCAATTAAATGTGCACATAAATCACCCATAATATTAACTTTATGGAAATCTTAACCTATAACTAACACCTTTTTCCTTATAATTATGCAAAACTCACAAGATTTTAATTCTAAGTCTTTTAAACGAATTGTAGCATATGATATCTTTTTTCTTTCGTACGGCTAACTATTTTTGTAAGACACATGGTAAGATGTTGTTTCAAAAGTTAAAAATGCTTTGCAACGATTTATCATATACATAAGCTTGTTTGATAAAATGTGGTAACTAACCAATTATAAAAGACAAAAAATTATCTTTTTTTTTTGTAAACATTTATTATTGTTAAATATCTAGAAAAGTAATTTGAAAAAGCAAATTTAAATACATAATGCATTTATAAGTACATCTATTATTGAGATTTAAAAATAATTTAATAGTAGTTTAGTTTAAATATTTTTGCCCCCATTTGAAATTATTTATGGATCCGCCACTGACCATAATCGTGTTATTGAGAAAAAAAAATATTTTTTAAATAAAAACCTCATAATTAATTAGCATAGATTTGTTGGCATGCTATTGTTGGGCTTGGTTAAATTTGAAATGAGCTGCGTGATATTAAATTCGATGGGTAATTATTTGCATAATAATTTATAAGAACGTTTATTAAAAATTCTTTAAAATTTTCTATAATTGACACCTAGGATTTTTCACCTAATGTATCATCTATTCACTAGTAATATATAGAGCATTTCTGTTTTGTTATAAATATCATTGTTAAAGTATTTTTTTTGTTTAACATAAAACAAAACCAACTTATGTTTATATGCCGGCTATTTGTTGCATATAATTTGTTCATACAAGCACTAAACAGGTTAATGAAACATTTAAAATATAATATTTTGTTTTTTCAATCATTTGGCAAATCAAATGTGACAATTAATTTGTTAAATCACAAAAAAGTGAGGAAACATACTTAAGTATTATTACATAAATCTTTTTTTTTCAATCATTGTCAAATCAAATATAATAATTAAAATCAAGAAAAAGTAATACATACTTGTTCTCGTCTGGAAAAAAAAAAATTAAATAAAACAATCATTTGGCAAATCAAATAAAACAACTGATTTGTTAAATCACAAGACAGAAGTGCGAAATAGTAATACATACTTGTTCTCCTCTAAAAATTGGAAAAAAAAAAATCTGAAACCAAGTCCAAATTATTAATCTCGAGCAAGAGCAAGACTAAAAGTTATACTCGTTTTAAAATACCACATTATTTCTACCCATCCGAAAAAGCAAATAAACAAACTACCCATCATCTATGCCTATATATATACCCCACAAACTCTAACTTATCATCCACAACACAATAATACAAAACATGGGTCTTACAAAACTCTTTTTAGTCATTTTCCTCTGCCTCTTAGGTTTCTACTCTCAAACCGTCAAGTCTCAAAACTGCGGTTGCGCCCCAAACTTCTGTTGCAGTCAGTTCGGTTTTTGTGGTACCACCGATGCATATTGTGGTACCGGATGCCGATCAGGTCCTTGTAAAACCGGTGGAACCCCTCCTTCTACTGGTGATGGTTCAGTCAGTAGCATTCTGACCCAAGGTTTCTTTAACAGCATTATCAGCCAAGCTGGTAATGGCTGCGCCGGAAAAAATTTCTACACTCGTGATTCTTTCATTGACGCAGCTAATACTTTCCCCAACTTTGCCAATTCCGTTACAAAGCGTGAAATTGCAACCATGTTTGCTCATTTCACTCATGAGACCGGACGTAAGATTACTTTTCTTTCTTCTCTTGGTTTTTATTTTAATATATGATTATAAAAAAATTTGTTTGTTTGTTTGTACATCTACTCTAAGTCATGACCAATTCTAACTTTTAGCAAACTATAACATGATCATGAGTAATTTACTTTCATAACATAAGGAATGCAAATGATGATTATATAATTATTAAATTTACAACACGTACGTTAAAGTGTTTAAAAAAGTCATTGAGTAAGACGTATGATTAAACATTCGGTATAATATTAAAAAGAATGTTTGGCTTTATCTTAGTTCGTTTGGATGACTATAAATCACTTTGTTTCATGTGCATCCCTATATCGTATAGACTTTTGCCATATAGAAGAAGTAAACGGAGCGTCAGGTGACTACTGCGATGAGAACAACAGACAATACCCATGTCAACCAGGCAAAAATTACTTTGGTCGTGGTCCGATCCAACTATCATGGAACTACAACTATGGAGCGTGTGGTCAGAGTCTTAGCCTTGACCTCCTTCGCCAGCCGGAACTAGTAAGTAGCAACCCAACTGTGGCTTTCAGGACCGGTCTGTGGTTTTGGATGAATAGTGTAAGGCCGATACTGAACCAAGGATTTGGAGCCACCATTAAAGCCATCAATGGTATCGAGTGTAACGGTGGGAATTCAGGTGCGGTCAATGCAAGGATTAAGTACTATAAAGACTATTGTGGACAGCTTGGAGTGGACCCTGGTGGTAACCTTAGCTGCTAAAAAACTATTTAAACGCGCACTGAACGTGGCAAATGATGTGTGAAGTTGGTGTTTAAGATGAAATAATAAGTGAGATAATAAAGTTAAATAATAAATATCATGTCTATACTTTTGTTTTGGGTCTTATAGTGTTCCCTGCTTCACAAGCAAAAATTGTTGTAATAAACTTGTGGAAGTGATTTTCTTTTTCATTTGCCACGTCTTGTGAAAGTGAATTTAAGATTAATAAGTATCTGACCTTGACATTCACATTATATGCTTTTGGGATATTCCAACGAATTGGTATTTTCATTTAGCAAAACAAAAAAAAAAAAACTATTATGTATGTTGTATTTATTTAAGGAAACCATAGCAAAAAAATTCTCTTTGTGACCTCAAAACTAATTAAGAAGGGAAACTCGATTATGGAATCTTGTCAACATAGGGGGAAACTCGAAAGCATCTTTTTCTGTCTACTAATTGGCGTGTCTTACACAGTTACATGTTTCAAATATTTACATTCCCAACCCTCACGAGAAAAGATTTGACGTACGACCTGCTCCATGTCTGACTTAAAACCAGAATTTGTTTGTAGAAAATGTCCAAAGTAATAAACCAATTCAACATGATAAATGATATTTTGTTTATTTCTGAAAAACTGATACGTTAACTAATTTTTCTTAACTAATTTATGATGGTGTAGTGCGATTGAAAGATTCATCACGCAGGTCCAAGAGGCCCCCCCAATAGCTAAAGACAATCCAATAAGAATTTTCAAACTCAGAGAACTACAATACGATCATTTAAAAACAATCTCTTACAGATGCAATCAACTAAAAGTTATTAGTTTTGGAAGAAGAAACAATTACATAGTATTTGGTAGGCCCAAACATTAATGAATTAAAAAAAACTTATTTGCAGAAAAGTCATAGTACTCAAACTGATTTACAAATAAGTCATAGAAAAACATGTCTAAACAAAAAAGTTATTTTTTGGTATGAAAAAGATAATACTACCCTAAACTTTTAAAACAGTTTCTCTCCTCTCTCTCGTTTGCTTCCTCTGACATTTTTTTTTTCCTCACCTCTCACATCTCATCTTTTTCCCACTTGCTCTTTTTTTTTCATTTTGTTATTTCTTTTTTATTACATCTTTTTTCCTACTCTTTTCTTCTTCTATTCTAACTTTTTCTTTCATCTCCTTTTCGACATCTTTTTTTCTTTTCTACTGGATCTTCCTCCTTTTTTTTACTTTACTAAATTAGTAGTTCATCTTTACTAAAAAATATGAATAACTCATATATGATTTTTTGAAAGCACAACACAAGCGGAAGACACATCGGAAGAAAGAGATTGCGACGAGGACATAGAAAGAGAAACGTACAACGGAGGAAGAGATTGCGATGACGAAGGAAAAGAAGAAAGACATAATGAAATAAATAGTCATGGATTCGAGAGAGGAGAAAAAAGGAGAAAAAGGAGGATGCAAAATTAGGCGATTAGAATTTAGGATGATGTTGGTGGAGATGCAAATTTGATTGAAGTGTGAATAGATGAATTTTTTTTGGCCATGTATGGTGTACGTAGGTGCAGTGTACGGGACAGTGTGATACATTCCAGAGCAGTGGGCATGGTGGTTTACTGAACAGTGTGAACAACAGTGTATGAAATATTGAGCATGATAGTGGTATTATGACATTGTACGAAACAATATGAACGCTGGTACGAAACAATATGCACGCTGGTGTACAAAACAATATGCACAAAGGGATATGACATAGTATGCACATCGGTGGTGTACTATGATGGTTAGTGTACGAGGTAGCAGTGTACACAACAGTGAAATGTGTTTGTGTGCTTGTGTTTTCACAGTAAAGTACTTGTGTTTTTGAGAATTTTGTAACACTTTGAATAGGTACATGCATATCATACAATATTACATTTCAGGATGCATGTACACAAAACAGTGAAATATACGATAATTTTTTACGTATGTACGCACAACGCATTCATCATATCAATAAGATATGTACGTACACTATCATGTACACCAACCCATGTACACATGCGTCATTCGTCATGTACACACGGTGATTCTATGTGTATACTGTACATACACTATCATGTACACCAACTCCATGGTATGGTGTATGTATGTGGATATCATGTACTTGCAAATACATATATACTAATATACGTCACCTACACTCATTGAAACCACTTGTGGATGTACATATGTAAGTCAATATAATGTACACTGAATACAACCGTTTGTACACGAAATCACCTACACTTGTGTCCTTAGTCACGTACACTGAGGAAAATCACATGTGGACGTACATATATAATTGAATATCACGTACATTGAATATAACCGATTGTATACGAAATCACCTACACTTGTGTCACCAATAAAGTACTTGTGTTTTGGAGAATTTTGTAATACTTTGACTAGATACATGCATATCATACACTATTATATTTCATGATGCATTTACACAAACCAGGGAAATATACAATAATTTTGTATGTATGTAGACACAGCGCGTACATCTTATCAATAAGATACATACATACACTATCATGTACACCAACCTATGTGATTTTATCAAGTGTACATGACTGGTGATGTGACGACCCAACCTGTCAAAATAAAAAAAAAATTTTGACCCGGATCACTATTATCACAATTAGTGATCCTCAACGGTCCAATCTAATAATAATGCGGAACAACGATTAAACAATAAAACAACAAAAATCATTTAATAATAATAATATTATTTAATAATCCCATAATCCCATAATTATTAAATATAACACAATAAATATCGGTTAAAAATTCAGTTCGATAATTATTAAATATAATTTAATAATAATATCATTTAATAATCCCATAATTATTAAATATAACACAATAATATTCGGTTAGATATTCAGTTCGATAATTATTAAATATAATCCTAGAATTGCTAATACCCTAGCAATTCTAACTTATCATCACGAAAACGAGCACTAGATCATCTCCTCTTCCCGGCCATGATTCCACGATCACATTTTTCCTTTACCTGCAACATATGGCAAAAAGAGTTGCGTGAGTATTATCACAAATACTCAGTGAGACGGTCATCCCGTCTACAGGTTATACACACAGGCATAAAAGACAAACCACGACACCAAACAACACATAACATTCATAACACGTGAATCAACCACCAAATCATCAAACAATGCATTGGGATCAATCCCTTTACCCAGATAAACCTACGGTCACGCACTCACCTCGAAGAATCGAAAAGAGAATGGGACCAACGTTTACAAAAAGACTTGTACATGACGAACCACTGGTCCAAAACCAAAACAGACGACTGTTCTGGAAACTAGACAGACACAGCTACGCGTTGGTATAAGGATAGCCTCCAGATTCCTTCTGGTTCGTTCGCAAATCAACCCCAAAGCCAACTGATCGCAGATAACTAATCTGCACAAACCCATCGAGTTCAAACAGCCATAACTCGATGGATAATCAACGAAATGATGAACCGTTTTCGCCCACATCAAGAAAAAGGCTTGAAGAACTTACCCACAATTTTTCACCCTGTTCCGATCTGATTTGCCTAGCCGTTCGTCTCCTCTACAAATCACCTAAAGCGAATTAGGATTTCATAAGACAGGAACGATACACTGACTTTGAAAGCACACCGAGAACGGATAATACTTCAGAATCAGGATCAGAAACCTGATATAGAAACTAGACACAGATAGCTTTCCAACCGTATAAAGATCGTCCCTTGGTTCCCAACGGTTCGACGAGAAAACAACTCGCAAGTTCGATGATCCGAACTGGAACAGAAATAACCCGTTTAACAAGAAAGCACACTGGGAACGGAAAACACAACGAAATCAAGATCGGAAACCCGAACTGAAAAGTAGACAGAGAGGGCTTTCTAATCGTATATAGATCGCTCTCTGGGTCCTTCTAGTTCGACGGCAGTTAAGCCTGCAAACTCGATGATCGGTAATGATCGGAACTGGAAACAGCACAACGAACCCAACTTTAAACGACCATAAATAACAATCTAACCGTCCGATTGACAAACGGATTTTTCCTACGACAAGAACAACGACAGGAGTACTTACCCTCCAAATTTCACTTCGATCCGCCGTAATCTTGACCTCCGTTTGTCTCCTCCAAAACACAAATAGAAGTTGTTCTTACTCTCCAAAAACCCAACTCGAAATCACTTGATTTCCTCACTCAAATCCCCACAAAACTGATATTTTCTCTCTGAAACAACTGAGCTCACAAGCCCTGCCGACACTCTGTCTTTTAAAGAGAAATTTTTTTTTTTTTTTTTTTCGTGTCGATCGACACACACTCCCTGTGTCGATCGACACACGACCAAATATTCTGTAATTTGGTTCGCGGTCGTTACAATTCTCCCCCACTAACACAGATTCGTCCTCGAATCACGCGAAACCGTCACCTTACGGTCAAACACAACTGTAAGCAGCCCTCTGGTCCAACTGTGCCAGCATCCTAACCCCGTCTCACTAAAGTTGACACTCATGTCTGAATCTCGACCAGATTTTCCCGGAAAACATCTACAATGCAGCACTCGCTGATCCGAATCAGGGTTGTCCGACCAATCGTAAACCCAGAATTTAGACTAATTGATCGCACAACAATCAAACAAGAACATGCCCGACCAAGGAGGCTACGTATGTTTACCAAGATCGTCTGAACCGAGGTTCCAGACTCGAGTAAAAACCGTATATTAGACAACCTTCCTGACCAAAACCCGGTCAACTCCACCTGAGATCATTCCCGATCTCTGAAGTTCATACAGTCTCGTACCTATAATCACACTTACATGCACTGATGCTCAAAATCATATCTCTATACACCACTCGCACTCGCAGGATCGTCACCCTACGAGCTCTCGATGTATAACATACCACCTCTCGGTACGCTCCAGCCCCTCCCACTCTCAAGACACACAGTCCGTCGAGCTATCGGCTGCAGAGGAATCACACATCCTCTGGAGAGATCTCTGTCTCTCAAAGTATATGTAGAGGAATCACACATCCTCTGGAGCAGTCACACTGTAATGCGTATTATAAGTTCCCGACATCTGAATTACTTTCCGTGGTTCCCTCATAATATTCCTTATTCCAGAATATTATCCCATGACCCATCCCCCGGTCATCCGAAATAACTCAACCACTAGTCATCAAAGGAAGAACACCCATCTTATAACACAATAATAAGAAAAACACATCTTATTATATCACATCAATGTATATCGTTACAACACAACGAAAAATACATACAAAATGTAGCACATGCTATTACAAACTCTGAAAAACCAGAAAATACTCAAGCTTCCGCTTGCTTCTCAAACCACTTTGAGAACTTTGTCTTGATCCTTGCTTCTGGTTCCCAAGTCTCCTCCTCAACACCGTCAAAGTCCCACACAACTCGAACCAATGGTATCCTCTTTCGGCGCAGCACCTTGACTCTCCGCTCGAGAATCCTCACAGGTCTCGCCTCCAACGTCATGTTGGGCTGAAGATCCTCCGGAATCCTAGCCAACACCTCCTCAGACTCATGTAGACACTTCCGTAGCATCGATACATGGAATACCTTATGAAAGGCTCTCATACTCTGAGGTAACTCCAACCGATAAGCCACTGGTCCAACCCGCTCCACAACCTTGAACGGACCCATAAACCTCGGATTTAGCTTATTCTCTGAAATGGATCTGTTAGGACCCCTCAACATCGCTGCCTTAAGATACACCTGATCTCCCAGCTCAAACTCCAGCTCTTTCCGTCTCTTATCAGCATAACTCTTTTGCCGATCCTGAGCTTCTCTCATGTTCAGTCTCAAGACACGAATCTTCTCCGTCGTCTCCTGAACAAAATCCGCACCAAACATGCTCCTCTCCCCCACTTGAGTCCAGCATAATGGTGTCCGACATGGCCTCCCATACAGAGCCTCATATGGAGCCATCCCAATACTCGCCTGGTAACTATTGTTGTAAGCAAACTCAACCAGGTTCAGGTGATCCGCCCAATGACCACCATAATCCAGCACACACATCCTCAACAAGTCTTCCAATGTCTGAATCGTCCTCTCAGACTGACCATCCGTCTGAGGATGATACGCTGTGCTCATGTGCACCTTAGTGCCCATCTCAGCCTGGAATGCCCTCCAGAACTCAGAAGTAAATCTCGGATCTCTATCTGACACAATACTTGCTGGCACTCCATGCAACCTCACTATCTCCCGTACATACTTCTTAGCCAAAACTGCCACTCCATCGGTCTTCCTGATGGCAAGAAAATGTGCTGACTTAGTCAAACGATCCACAATCACCCAAATCGCATCAAAGGTCCGTGACACAGGTAACCCTGTCACAAAATCCACGGTAATCATATCCCACTTCCACTCCGGAATAGGTAAACTCTGCAACATACCATTTGGCACCTTATGCTCAGCCTTCACTAACTGACACACGTTGCACGCAGCAACCCAGTTAGCTACATCTCTCTTCATCCCGACCCAGTGATAATACCTCTTCAGATCACGATACATCTTAGTCGCACCCGGATGAATCGACAACATGCTCGCATGAGCCTCCCTCAGGATCTCCTACCTCAGATCCTCATCCTTGGGTACACAAACCCGCCCGTTCACTAATATCGTCCCATTTGCCGAGACCACATACTCTGAACCTGCAACACTAGAAACATCAATCAAGATCAGATCCAACTCTTGAGCTGCTCGAATACGACTCAGCAAATCTGCCTGATTAGCTGCCTCTAACCCCAACGGCTCCTGTGAGATCACACACAACCTCAATGTACTAATCTCGCTCACCAGAGCCTCCATATCACGCTCCTAAGCCGAAGCAACCCTCATCCGACTCAACGCATCTGCAACCAGATTAGCCTTACCCAGATGGTACCTGATCTCCAAATCGTAATCCGCTACCAACTTCATCCAGCGCCTCTGTCTCTGGTTCAGCTCTGGCTGAGTAAAGAAATACTTCAGACTCTTATGGTCTGTGATCACCTGAACCTTTCCGCCATAAAGATAAGATCTCCAAATCTTTAGAGCGAAAATCACTGCAGCTAACTCCAAATCGTGGGTAGGGTAGTTGCACTCGTGCTTCCTCAACTGCCTCGAGGCATATGCAATAACCTTTCCCTGCTGCATTAGGACACAACCCAGACCAACTCCCGAAGCATCTGTATATACCACGTAAGGCTCACCCGGCTTAGGTAACGCCAACACCGGTGCACTCATCAACATCTTCTTCAGCTTGCCAAAACTCTCCTCGCAAGCTGAAGACCAAACAAAAGGGACATCTTTCCCTGTCAACTTAGTCATCGACCTTGCCATACTTGCAAAACCCTTGACAAACCTCCGATAATAACCTGCCAACCCAAGAAAACTCCTAATCTCGGTGGCGTTCCTCGGTCTAGGCCACCCTCTGATAGCCTCAATCTTAGCCGGATCCACAGAAACTCCCTCTGCAGACACTACATGGCCAAGGAAACTCATCTCACGCTGCCAGAAACTGCACTTACTCAGCTTCGCATACAGCTTCTGCTCCTGAAGCCTCTCCAGAACTATTCTCAGATGCACCTCGTGCTCCTCAGGATTCCTCGAATACACCAAAATATCATCAATGAAGATGATCACAAACACATCCAGATACTCCTGGAATATCCCGTTCATCAATCGCATGAACACTGCTGGTGCATTTGTCAACCCGAAAGGCATCACCACGAACTCGAAGTGCCCATACCTCGTCCTGAAAGCAGTCTTCCTAATGTCTGCTTCATTGATAGGAATCTGATGGTAACCCGAAGCCAAATCGATCTTGGAGAACCAAGTAGCCCCTCGTAACTGATCCAACAACTCATCAATCCGCGGGAGAGGATACCTGTTCTTCACGGTGACTCGGTTAAGCCCCCGATAATCAATGCACAAACGGAAACTACCATCTTTCTTCTTAATAAACAACACTGGTGCTCCCCATGGTGAAACACTTGGTCGAATAAAACCCTTAACCAACAAATCGTCCAGCTGTTTCTTCAGCTCTGCCATCTCTGCTGGAGCCATACGGTAAGGTGTCTTAGATACTGGAGTCGTCCCAGGTTCCAACTCAATCACAACCGGATCCGACCGTGATGGCGGTAATCCCTGCAATGACTGAAAAATATCCTGGAAATCCCGAACAACTCGAATATCCCCAACTGCAACCTCTCCAACAGACTCAAGCATCACTATCGTCACTAGATACGCCTCGCAGCCCTTGACAAGCAACTGCTCGGCCTGTACCGCAGAAATCACGAGACTTCCAGAAGTCGGTCTCACGCCCTGATAAACCAACCTCCCCACCTCTCGTTCGAACACCACTCGACCACGATGGCAATCCAGATGGACCCTGTACCGATCCAACCAATCCATACCGAGGATAACATCGTACAGCTCCACCGGACTGATGATCAGATCTGCTGGCATCAACTCACCCGCCACCAGAACATCCACGCCACGAGCCCGCCCGAAAGTAGCTAATGACCTACCACCCGCAACCTTAACTACCCCGAGTTGTTCCCCGGGATCACTCTGGATTCCGCTACCCTCCGCACACTCCGGCGTAATGAAGCTATTCGTAGCTCCAGAATCAAACAACACGTGGGACTCACACCCGCCCACAACTAAGGTCCCTGCACAAATCTCATGTGCTTAAGAACCCTAACACTCTAGCACAGACTCACACTTTTTTTTTTAACAGACTAAAATTCGAAAGTCTTAAGAATTTAAAAAAAAAAATCAAGTCTGGAAATTACCTGTGATCGGCCTGGTGCTAGATCCGCCTGCCTCGCCTGACGTGAACACACGTGGTACCGCTGCAATCTGAGACAACGGCTGCACTGCCAATGGCTGCACAACTGCCACCGCCAACTGCTGCAGCTTAGGACACTTCGGCTTAATATGCCCTGTCTCTCTGCAGTGGTAACACACCCGCGTATCTGGAACCCCGACCCGCGCATCCTGAGTCCCAGTCTTCTTCGGACAGCTTGCCACGCGATGGTCCATGCTCCTGCACCCGTAGCAACCCGAACCACCCTGACTGGTCCCGGAAGTGCCATCCCACTTCCTCTTCTGTCCCTGAGCAGGCTTGCCGCCCCTACCTGAACTCGCCTGTTGCTGAGATCTCCTCGGCTGCTGCTGCTGCACCTGTGGACTACCCGCCACAACCTGTTCTCCGAGATCCTCCTCGATCGCAGCAGCCATCTCAACCAGCTCCGCCCTCGTGGCGAACCTACTCGCCCTGCAGCGAATCCTCAAATCTGGACGAAGTCCTTTCAAGAACCTCCTAACTTGGGCTTCCTCGCCCTCCATGCCTCTCCCTGCATGTACCAGAAGTCGACAGAACTCAGCATCGAACTCCCTCACTGACCGATCTCCCTGAGTCAGGTCCAGAAACCTAGACTCCAAACGGTCCACCGCCTCCTACGGAAAATATTTGGCGTTAAACTCCGCCAAGAAATCCTCCCAGACCATCTCGGCCTGCACCCTCCTGGCCTCTACACCTCTCCACCAGAGATGCGCATCACCCTCTAGGTAATGTACCGCCAGATCCACTCTGTATCCCTCTGGATACCTGATGGAGCGAAAGTTACGCTCTAACCTCATCCGCCACCCATCAGCCTCCTCAGGCTTAGCACCGCCCGAGAAAAATGCAGTACCAATCCGCTGCATCTGCTCCATCATCCGCAGATAAGATGGAACCTCCTCAACCCCAGCCATACCCGGCTGCACCCCAGCCAACCCCGGCTGCACCCCAGCCATACCCGGCTGCACCCCAGCCATACCGGGCTGCACCCCAGCCATACCGGGCTGCACCCCTGCCATACCCGGCTGCACCCCAGGAGCATGACCCGGAGCAGGCACCCTTCCCGGTAACCTCTCCAGAATCATATGTAGTAGACCCGCCAGACGATCATCTCGATCCGGGACAACGCCTACGGCAGCACCCCCACCAGGGCCCACCGCACCGCCAGCTACATCAGGACCCGCACCAGCCCCTCCAGCTCTCTCACTGGAACCCGTAGCTGTCACACCCACGGACCCCTCCTGAAACGCCTGCGAGTCAGCTACTCGCTCCTGCGTAGTCTCCTGGGACACCCACGTGGCAGCAGACTCACTCGCAAGTCTCCGCCCACGTCCACGACCACCACGACCTCTACGGCCCCCACGACCTCTGCCTCTAGTCCCTCTAGCCATCACTCTCGACTAACCAACAGGATACTAAGTACTAGAAAAAAAACAGAACTCACAAAAAAAAATACATACCATGGAATCTCATTGAAGGCTCATAAGAGATTATCTAGGACTCCATACCCACACAACAATCAATTGACTAACTCACATAATCAATTAAATATTCTAACCCTAGAACCGCTAGAACGCTCTGATACCAAACTGTGACGACCCAACCCATCAAAACAAAAAAAATTTTTTGACCCGGATCACTATTATCACAATTAGTGATCCTCAACGGTCCAATCTAATAATAATACGGAACAACGATTAAACAATCAAACAACAAAAATCATTTAATAATAATAATATCATTTAATAATCCCATAATCCCATAATTATTAAATATAACACAATAAATATCGGTTAAAAATTCAGTTCGATAATTATTAAATATAATTTAATAATAATATCATTTAATAATCCCATAATTATTAAATATAACACAATAATATTCGGTTAGATATTCAGTTCGATAATTATTAAATATAATCCTAGAATTGCTAACACCCTAGCAATTCTAACTTATCATCACGAAAACGAGCACTAGATCATCTCCTCTTCCCGGCCATGATTCCACGATCACATTTTCCCTTTACCTGCAACACATGGCAAAAAGAGTTGCGTGAGTATTATCACAAATACTCAGTGAGACGGTCATCCCGTCTACAGGTTATACACACAGGCATAAAAGAGAAACCACGACACCAAACAACACATAACATTCATAACACGTGAATCAACCACCAAATCATCAAACAATGCATTGGGATCAATCCCTTTACCCAGATAAACCTACGGTCACGCACTCACCTCGAAGAATCGAAAAGAGAATGGGACCAACGGTTACAAAAAGCCTTGTACACGACGAACCACTGGTCCAAAACCAAAACGGACGACTGTTCTGGAAACTAGACAGACACAGCTACGCGTTGGTATAAGGATAGCCTCCAGATTCCTTCTGGTTCGTTCGCAAATCAACCCCAAAGCTAACTGATCGCAGATAACTAATCTGCACAAACCCATCGAGTTCAAACAGCCATAACTCGATAATCAAAGAAATGATGAACCGTTTTCGCCCACATCAAGAAAAAGGCTTGAAGAACTTACCCACAATTTTTCACCCTGTTCCGATCTGATTTGCCTAGCCGTTCGTCTCCTCTACAAATCACCTAAAGCGAATTAGGATTTCATAAGACAGGAACGATACACTGACTTTGAAAGCACACCGAGAACGGATAATACCTCAGAATCATGATCAGAAATCTGATATAGAAACTAGACACAGATAGCTTTCCAACCGTATAAAGATTGTCCCTTGGTTCCCAACGGTTCGACGAGAAAACAACTCGCAAGTTCGATAATCCGAACTGGAACAGAAATAACCCGTTTAACAAGAAAGCACACTGGGAACGGAAAACACAACGGAATCAAGATCGGAAACCCGAACTGAAAAGTAGACAGAGAGGGCTTTCTAACCGTATATAGATCGCTCTCTGGGTCCTTCTGGTTCGACGGCAGTTAAGCCCGCAAACTCGATGATCGGTAATGATCGGAACTGGAAACAGCACAACGAACCCAACTTTAAACGACCATAAATAACAATCTAACCGTCCGATTGACAAACGGATTTTTCCTACGACAAGAACAACAACAGGAGTACTTACCCTCCAAATTTCACTCCGATCCGCCGTGATCTTGACCTCCGTTTGTCTCCTCCAAAACACGAACAGAAGTTGTTCTTACCCTCCAAAAACCCAACTCGAAATCACTTGATTTCCTCACTCAAATCCCCACAAAACTGATATTTTCTCTCTGAAACAACTGAGCTCACAAGCCCTGCCGACACTCTGTCTTTTAAAGAGAAATTTATTTATTTACTTATTTTTTTTTTCGTGTCGATCGACACACACTCCCTGTGTCGATCGACACACGACCAAATATTCCGTAATTTGGTTCGCGGTCGTTACAGGTGACACAAGTGTAGGTGATTTCGTGTACAAGCGGTTGTATATACATGATATTCAATTACATATGTACATACACATGTGGTTTCACTAAGTTTACGTGACTGGTGACACAAGTGTATGCGATTTCGTGTACAAGCAGTTGTATTCAGTGTACATAATATTCATGTACGTGCAAATCTGACATAAACAATGTGTTTACGCACTAAATGTAACTCAAACACATAATGCAAATGCATTAAATGCACAAAATATGACTTAAAGCAAGTGCATTAAATGCACAAAGAAACAACCAGATTTTTTTTTTTTTTTTTTAAACCCCGAAATAATATTCCCATAAATATTAAACCACACAATAATTCAACACAATAACAAAAGCGGAATAGATATAAATACAAACGAGAAACTAGATCATCTCCTCTTCACAGCCAAATTCCATGATCATACTTTGTCTTTACCTGCATCACATGGTTATAAGAAATGCGTGAGTATTATCATAAATATCCAGTGGTACGATCATCTCATCTACTTGGCTAGATGCACGGGTATAGGGAACAATCAAAACACCACACAACACAATTAAGCAAAAAGTCAACACGAAAAGTCAACGCAAAATCAACCCTGAAAAGTCAACGCAAAGTCAACCCCGCAAAGTCAACGTAAAGTCAACCACAAAACACGATACTTACGTTAATCTAAACACTAAAAACGTCCCAAACAAGCATTGATCGAACAACAAATCCACTCAATTCGCAATCAAACACACCAATACCCGCAAAACCATGGTCACGCACTCACCTTGTTTCGGAAGAGAATAACTCACGACTTACTACACCAAATCACGATCGGAAAACGGCTCTGGAAACTAGACACCGAGAGCTTTCCAACGGTGTATAAAGCGTCTCCTAAATCTAAGCAGTTCGATGGGAAAACAGCTCGCAAACTCGTTGATCGGAACTGAAAACAGATAGTTCAGAAACCGACATACTAACTTAAAAATCCCATAGAGAACGGAGATCACCTCTGATTAAACCGAACTCGGTGTCGGTGAAAAGATAAGACTCAGATCTTTCCAATGATATCTAACTTCCCCGCTGGGTCCTTACAGAACGATGGGAATCGTCCTTTGAAGTGGACTCCTAGAATACGGAACCAAATGACAAGCGGTTTCTTCCTAAATCAAGCTAAGAGAGCGAAGAACTTACCCTCAAAATTAGAGACCGATCCGAGAAGAACTCCCTGGCCGTTCGTTTCTTTTAAATCCGGCTGAAACTCTCCTTCCTCCTCTCTTTCTCTTCTTCTCTCTCTTCCTCTTCTTCCTCTCTTTCTCACGTTCTCTCCCTCTGTCTTCTAACAACTCTGATGCTCACTTATTGACTCAACATTTCCCACAAAACAAGGGTCCTTAAACAAGGGTTCCCCCCCCCTTTTTGACTTTTATAACCCCTTTTGACTATTATATACATATAACACAGCAACTCGGTTTTCAACCAAAACAACTCGGGTTTCCAGTCAAAACCCGCCTAACCGAGCGATTAAAAACTTAATCCGCTAGTTCAAATCGAGCTGGTATCGATCGACACCCGAACCAAAAATACATAATTGGTTCGCGGGTGTTACACACAAAATCTGACGTAAAGCAGGTGAATTAAATAAAATTTTATTAGACATAAAGTGAGGTGCATTATTTATGCAACTTCAACAAATACAAAGTAAAGGCATTATCGTCCGAGAATATGGCCATGTGACATATTTTTGTCTGCCGAAAGTGAGTTGTGACTTTTTTATAGATAGAAACATGTTTTTATGACTTTTTTGTAAATGCCTCATTAAAAAAACAGACTTGGAACCAAACCAAATAGACCTATTGATATAGCAATAGTGTTCGTTGCTCCTCCGTTGGCATTTTCTTTGCGACCAAAAAAAAAAAATCAATAATTACCGTAAAATCTACGAAATTAAATGGCGATAATCATAATAATTAAATCACAAGATTAAAACTCTAAATACCTGTACAGGCGAATTTATCAAGAACGTCACAAACTGTGTGGACTGCGTCAAAGAGATCTTGGGTGAAACTAGCATTAGAAGGATGCGCAATGATATTGTCGCAGAGACAAGTCACTTTTGTCGTGCTCACGGATTGGAGATCGTTGCAGCATTCATTAGATAGCACCAAATTCTCCGATAAATAGCAAAGTTGCACCGTGTTAGGGATATTCATCATAGCGCAAACTGGATTCAACTTTGGCATTTGTGCTTCGGTTCACCGAGGAGCGAACGTAGGCATTAGAAACAGCACCGCTACTGCGGCCCGAACTTTGTTAGTATAAGCTATTATATGATCTAATTACGCCGGCAAAAACAAAGGTGTAGTCTTCTTTCTTTTTCGGAATGACTACTAGCAAGTTTTATTTTTTCGTACATGACTTATCAAAAGTACATCATCATATTTATAGAGGAGACTACGAATGCACATAATTCATACAAGAAATTAACAACAGCAAGTAGTTTTTTTTAGTTGACAATAACATAAAATAAAAGCAACAATGAGCCTTATCAAAAGCTAAGAGCATCTCTAATAGATATCCACATTAAACTAATATTAAAAATATAAAAAAGTAGAAAGAGAATGAGAGACCCATAACAATCTCTCAAATGAGATATCTATGAGTAACTTTTAAACCATCATTAATGGTGATGCTCTAGGAGTATCATCTAATTAAAAGAAGAAAAAGAAAAAAAAAAACTTTTGAGACTTTGGTGAAGTAACGTCTCACTGGAAAGAGATTTTTGAGACTGTCTCTAAATTGTTTCTGCCATATGTTGTTATATTTCAGATTCATTATTTATTTATTAATTTAATATTTAAAATGTTAATAAACTTAAATAAAAACTATTAAATTATTATAAGTTAGAGACTTTGAAGAGGCTCTCCCTTATTGATGCTCTTATCATACATGTCATCATTTTACTTGCTCAATTTTCTTTCTAACATTAATTTTAAAAACATAACTAAATTATATTGAAAAAAACAAAATTGAATTAGTAAAAAATGTTTAAAGGTATCACATTGAGATAATTACTAATGGAGATGCTCTAATAATGAAATCAAATTATTAGAGAAAACCAAGTAGGTTTTTCTTTATTTATCATCTTTATTCTTTTTTTAAGCGTTGACCCAAAAACTACGACTTTCTGTATCCGTTCGTTGCATTTAATTTTTGTTTTGAGAAATACTCTATCCATCAATTGACATGACGGAAATAAAAATCAGTACTATATATTAACACCATAACTACAATAACAGCAGAGTTAACATAACAATTTTCTTGTTAAGAAAATCTGGCATTACTGTGGAGAAATGAAAAATGAATTAAAAACAAAGCTATTTTTAGTTCATACCATCAATACACATCAGTTTATGGAGATGATATATAGGCAAGTTACTTATTTTTAGTATGACGAAAGCTATTTTGATTTCCTTAATTTCTCCGCTCTTCTCGCTCAAACCTTTCAATTTGTCCTCAAACTTAGTGCTAAAACTGACTCTACGTACAACTTATATCTCATTGAAATATACAATTAGAGAATTTTAACAATTTATGCTTTTCTGTTAAATAAATAAGATGACGTTAAAATCATAGGTGCGGTCGATTAGAAACAAGAGTGAAGTTAAACCTAAGAAAATCATCAAGAAAACTTGATTGCACATGTTTTTAATGCCTTCAATTCAACATCTCTACCAATTTCTCTGAATTCTTCGATATAAAATTCCTCAAAAATTTATATGATTTTTTTAAAGAAAATATTTATAACGCTTCACTAATGACATAAGAAATTGACTTAAATTAATCCAACATATCTGTATTGTGGTTCATTAAACCACTAACTAATGTAGGACAACATTCCGAAGCTTCCTGCATATCTATGTAAAATATGATTACCACTTTAGATTTTATATATTCACCTAACAATCTTAACTTCGTGTGTTATAATGGAATGATTAATCCAATCTAATTCTATTTATTAGACACTTGAAATAGCATTTTTAAAAATTAGATTTGCACATATGAAAAGCATTGTTTTGCCTACTTCAAGATTAATCCAATCTAATTCTATTTATTCGACACTTGAAATAATATTTTTAAAAAGTTCACAAAAAACGTTTTGCGGTGTAACACGGGTATTTACCTAATTTAGATAAATTTTGCGGGTGTATAATTAAAAAAGTGTTTTAAAAAAACTATTCTATTTTATCATCTAATTAATCTAACTTAAATATATTTTTTTATCTTTATAAAATACCTTAATTTTAAAACAAGTTAACGCTTTCATAACTAAGAAAATACACCATTTTGTTTAGTTTTAAGAGCTTCCTATCAACAAAGCTTAACAATGTTGCGATTAAACAAAGAATGCGATGAAACAAACTCCACGAGGTGAAACATGTTTAAAAGAAGCTATCTCGAGATTACAAACTGCACCAACGATTTGCCATTTTCTTTGGGTATTCTCTCTCATGTGATGGTTGCAGGTACAATCCTCATTAAGGAATAATCCTAGATTCTTAAAATCATCTATCTTCGATGTGGATATGCCAAGCTATTTCGAAAAGCTCCCATATAATGAGCACAATCATTCTGGATTCGAGTTCTTCCTTTGAAAACAAATTTCAAGCCATCATAAAAAATCATAACAATCAAAATTTAATAGATATGGTGAGACAACTTCCCTTGTGGATTCTTTGGAGATTTGAAAGAGTATAAATCTTTTACTCTATCCAAAACAGAGTAGCGATTGGAAGCAATACATTATAAAAGCTGGATGAGAGGCGAGTGAGTGGATCACATGTTTTCAGACACCAACAAACTAATTCAGATCAATACAACCAGTTCAAGCCTCAAATGTTTCTCGTTGGACAATACCGAAACAAGACTAAATTAAATGCAATTGTGATTGTTGTTTCAAACAAGATAAAAGTCCTTGTATGGCTTGTATCATAGCCCAACACACGTCGACCCATTAATCCATAAAAAGAGAGGTCTGATCATGACCCACTAATTGATGGAAAAAAAGGCTCAATTCCTAGAGATAGCTAGAATAGCATTTATCTCGAGTTAGCATATGGATTCTATCAAGAGTAATGGCTAGAGAGCCATTATCTGGATAGGACTTGTGGAGAAAGATCTCACATTGGAAAGATGGGAAGGGACATGACTAATATATAAAGGGATTGGGCCTCTCCACTTATAGGCAATTAGTTTTGAGTTGGAAATCCATGAAACATAACAAGTTTCTATGTTGAGCCTATCATAGTGTAGGAAGAGTGTGCGAATCAGTATTTGAAGCAGAACTACAAGCTCTTCTGATGGCCATCCAATACGTTTCGATTCAGGGATTTCAAAAGGTGATTTTCGAAGGAGACAATAAAATGATCACAAGACTGGTCAATGGGGTTGAGGATAATTTTGGATTGCATAATTGAATTTGTGATAGCCAACATTGGCAAACAAAGCTTTTGAATATATCGGTGAATTAGGTTCCTCGACAAAAAAATCAAGCGGTTGATCGTCTCACAAAGTAATTAGATCAATCTTCATCTTTTGCTACTTACTTTTATGTCCCTCATTTCCGTGTATCAATACTACATGATGACCTATTTCTTCTAATGAATGAAAGTAGATTGTTGTTAAAAAAATCCGTTACAAATGCAATCAGCTAAAAATGTATAAGTTTCAAATTGACATATTTGAAAGGAAAAAGGGAAGTTACATGGTTGGTAGGCCCAAATTTTTATGAATTAAAAAAACAGGCTTGCAACCAAACCAATAGACTCATTGTTACAGCAATCTTGTTCGTTGCTCCTCCGTTGGTGCCGTCCTTCTTTTGTGATTCCTCCATTGGTGCTTTCCGCCGTTGGTACCGTCCTCCGTTGTTGTTTCCTCCTCCGTTGGTGCCTCCTCCTTTGCCACACAAAAAACCAAAATCAATTAAGTGTCATCAGAATTTCTGTTTAAAACTTTTAACATTTAATCTTTAATGGCCAAAGAACTAGCTCCTTCAAAAGAGTTTCTAGTTAGCATTTATATTTGTAACCGTCTATATAATCTTTATCATGGTCTGATTCTAATTATGCTTTATCTTCGGCCTCTTTGGAAAGGAATTCTCGAGTTCTTCGAATTGTAATCGCTGTTTAAGATTAATATAAGTATGTATTGTCAAAAAAAAAAACTTGAAAGATAAAAATTTAGTATTATAAACATAAATTATATGGTATTTTTAGAAAATTTTTTCAGTGATAGTATATATTTTTGGAACAAAAATTTCAATTAATGGTATTTTAAAGAATTTCTCTATCGTATCTGTAAGGACCATATCAGTAGTATATCTCTAAATTTTTTCTATTCAAAACTAATATAACTCAAATAAATATCGGTTCTTACGTTAAATAATACTAAATGACAGGCAATTAAACCACTAAAAAAGAGATTAGGGGTATGTTTGGTAAGTGTCTTTTAAATCTGTAACTGTAGACTTTTGCTGTAGACTTTTGACTGTAGATTTTTGGATGTAGAGATTTTGGTTGTAACTGTTACTTTAAATATAAGTAGAAGTCTGTTTGGTTATACAAACTGTAGAAACTGTAACTGTTATTTAATAATTACAGATAACATTTTGTCAATATATAAATATTAGTAGCATAATTAATCAGTTTCAAAATAACTATCAACAAAAAATACAAAATCATAGAAAGAGATTAGATGTCATATAATAACATGCGTAACTAAACAACAAAAAAAGATTCACGTATATATATGTGTATGTATACCTTTACATGCGAATTTGTCGATCGCGCCACAAGCGGTGTTGATTTCGTCGTAGTGAGATCGGGTAAGGTTGGTGGTAGAAGGATGTGCAATGAAATGGTCGCAGATACAAGTCACTTCCGAGTTGCTTGCGGATTTGAGAGTCTTGCAGCATTCTTCAGATGGCACCAAATTGAACTTTGTGTAGCAAATTTCTACAATGTCAGGGATAACCGAAAGGCACACTGGATCAAAATTTGGCTCTGGTTGTGCCTCTGTCCATTGAGGAGCCATCGTAACTACTAGAAACAACACCGTTGTTGCAACCATTGCCGCCACGGGAACTTTGTTAGTGTAAGCCATTTTATGGTTTAAGGCCGACAAAAACAAAGGTTTTTTTTTCTGAATGAAGCTCGGTTTTGTTTTTCGTATGCGACTTCTCAAATGTACAGTATGTATTTATACGATCTAGGAATATAGCTAATCATATATGTATGTATATATAAAGTTGTTCTTGTTTTATAGTGCTGGCCTTAAACCAAACGAGTCGTAGGCTACAACTTTCTATAGCTGTTCCTCGCAGTTTGATATCTATCAGAATATATAATTATAAAAAGACTCGAAAATATCATAGTCCGATTAAAGCCATTGTGCGTGTTATAGTTTAAGATACAAAAAGAAAAAAAAAAATCGAATACACTTATTACAACCAGAAACTCAAATATATCTGAGAATGTCTTGTATCAGAAAGATCTGCTAGCTGGCCATAGTTTATTTATTGTGCGGGAGAAATGTGTCCGAGACGTGAGAACCACTCTCGTACAGCCGATGCAAATCGAATATATAACAATTACCATTCTATTGTACTTAAACAATACAATTTATTAAAATTTAAGTTGTTATTCACCAGTCTATTATGTTGAAGCCCAAGATATCAACATAGGACAAGCCCAATTCAAACCTAATGTAAGTTTGGAAATCATGAAGCTAGAAACAAATAGGTTATTAAACTTATTATGGTAAATTTGGACAGAACTATCAAAGAAAATGAGAAGGGATTGGCTCAAAGCTAAGGCAATGGATAATTTTGCTTTAGGGATAGAAAGAAAGTGCCTATGAGAGGATTTGGAAAACTCTACAAATATTCACCCAACTATGGAAATCAGAAAGGAATTTGTTAGAAGCACATTTGGAGAGTTCTACAAGTGCAGATCGAGTCACATAAAAAAGGTAAAGAAAACCCGTGAAAAACATAAGAAATTTGGATTTCTTTGAAAGAGAGAGGTCAAACATATTTATGAAGAGTTTATAAAAATCTACAAGCATGATCTATGAGAAAATGGATGAAAAAGAAAAGGTTTAGAGAAACAAGTGATCTCATATGGTTTGTAAGAATAAATAGTTATACTATCTATGCATAAAAGACTTTATTCAATATCTTCAAGCATTCTATAGCTACCTTCAGTTCTGACATGCCTAATACTTGATGATAATATGGCACTGTTTATAAGAAATTAAATCTGCAATATGAATGATAAAACTAAAATATGGAAGGAGAAAAATATACTAGTGAAATGATGAAAATTTCACGTCCTGTTTTCATTTTTTTGGTCCCTAAGAGCAAAAGAAAGAAAACTCTAAATGCTACATGATCAATCTTTTTATAAAATCCCTTGGATATGTTTATACCTAGTGATTTATTGATAATTTAAACCATTGACAAAATTCGTGTTTTAATTTGAATACTTTTGTGGGATCAACCTGTTGCCTCTTTTCTAAAAGAATAAGCACAATTATATTGCAAATGTTTAATCAAACATTAAAGTACGTAAAAGGGATATGAAAACAAATAATTTGATAATGGTTTCGTTTATAACATATTTTTGAGTAAAATACGATAATTTCAAAACAATTTTTTACATATACAATCAACTAAATAAATAAGTTTCGAGTTGTCAGATTTGGATGAAAAAAGGAAGAAATACATATAATTTGGTAGGTACAATTGAAATGAATTAAAAGAACAAACTTGCAACCAAACCAAATAGACCCATTGATACAGCAATCTTGTTCGTTGCTCCTCCGTTGGCGCCTCCTGATCCTTTGCCACACACAAAGCCAAAATCAGTGAATTTCGATAAAATTACTAAAAATCTTGTTTTAAATTGCACTGAGAATCTGAAAAATCTATAGATCCACAATCTCGTCTTTTTTTTTATCGTAGATTCTAATAAATTTTTGAAACTTTTTCATATATATAATCAACAATTAAGGGAACATATTATGGCCTTATTAGTTGCATTCTAACTCATATATAAAAATGATAATCGTATTCTTGACGGACGTTCTAATTGATATGCATAGCAGCATAAGTTTATATAATAACATGCATAATCATCAACAATCATGCATAATATATCGGTACATGTCTCTAATTTTTTTTTTACTGAAAAAAGATAATAAAGTGTATATATATATATATATATATATCATACTTTGAACAATACAAAATGACAACCCATGAAAGAAAGAGAGATAAAATCTACAAAAATAAATTGACATGATCATTTAGCAATTAATGCAAAACGGTGGAATAACATAATCATGATTGAACAGCGATGATCTTGAAGTTACGTTCAATCATAATTGTGATTGTTATAACTAATGTAGGTTATGAAAACTATATAATAAAAGTAACGACTCTTCTAGTTATATTATATCATGCATAACTAGATACAAGATTAAAGTAGGTACCTTTACAGGCCATTTTGTCAGCAACGCCACAGGTGGCGTGGACTATGTTGAAGAGAGCTCCAGTGAAATTGGAGTTAGAAGGAAGCGTAATGAAATTGTCACAGAGACAAGTCACTTTTGTTGTGCTCGCGGATTTGAGATCGTTGCAGCATTCCTCAGATGGCACCACATTCCCCGATAAGTAGCAAAGTTGGACGGTTTTAGGGACATCCATGAATGCGCACACTGGATTTATCTTTGGCATTGACGGCAATTGTTGTGCCTGGGTCCACCGAGGAGAGATCGTAAGCATTAAAAATAGCACCGCTGTTGTAACCGCTGCGGCCGCGGAGACTTTGTTAGTGTAAGCCATTTTATGATATAACGCCGGCAAAAAGAAAGGTTTAGTCTTTATTTCTATTTTGAATAACTATTACGTAGCTGTTTTTCTTTTCGTCTGTGACTTGTCAAAACTCAAAAGTACATTATCATGTATATATATAGAGGAGTCTAGGAATGTACATAGTTGATATTAGAAATTAAAAACAGAAGGTAACTTCTTTTTAATAACAAAAGTTGATTAAATCAACTTTGACCAGAAAATAAAATACAAGCAACTATGAGCCCAACCAAAAGTTTAATAGTGAAATCAAAGTATTAAAAAAACCAAGTCGCATTTTATTTATTTATCTTTGTTCTTTCTTTACGATGTTGACCAAATACTACGACTTTCTATATATCCGTTCTTAATATTAAGGAATACGTCGTCAAAAATATATACAGTAGTACACGTTAGTTCAATTTTGTTGATTTATTTAAGGAAATAAAACTAAATTTTGTGTCTGAGACGTGATAACCACTTTTGTACAAACGATTCAAATCAAGCAACATGTACCAGCCCTTCTATTTTCTCGAAACAATAAAATTCGAAAAGTCATATTTCTCATAGGTCAATTTGAATTTAACAGATATTTGTACAGAGTTCGTTAGTATCCGTATTTGTTAATGTTGATGTGTGATGTCTAAAGACGTTTTTCTACAAGAAGCGATATGCTAGTTGGTTTTAAATTTAGGAAGATTGTAGTAGGAAGAAAGGGAGAAAACGTGGAAGCTTGCCTAACCTTATAAGTGTTGTAGACGATTTTACAAAATATGGCACTTTTTATCAGAAATTCAGTCCGCACTATAATATGATTAAATTAAAGTTTGCAATAAAAAAAAAGCCAAAGAAATGATGAAAAAAACAAATTTGTGTAGCATTAATTTTTTGGTCCCTAAGTAAAATAATGAAACTCTAATAAATGCTAAGCTTGATCAAAATTTGAATAAGTTTTATCTACTAAAACCCATTAACAAAATTAGGGTTTTAATCTGTATACTTTCGTGAGATGTTGCCTCTTTTCTAAAAAAATGAACATGTTTTTTTTTCTCAACACACCTTCTAATATGAATTAAACTGATACCTTACCGCATATATAGACTATGCGTTGGATAGTCTAGTTTTACAATTAATACACAAAAGAACGAAATACAAAATAAAATAAAAATAAAAGAGCAGATACGGGCTTGCAGATCTAAAAAATATGCTAGCAAGATATGTCGTCGTCTTTATTAACTCTAAACAATTTGTCAGAAGCAAATCGGCTATCTCCTAATGCAACAACATGAATTTCATCCCGAAATCAAAGCTTCTAACTTCATGTGAAAGGGAAAAAGCTTTGATAATGTAACATCATTCGTCGCATGTTTTAAAATATGTGGAAGGTACTTACTGATTATATTATGAACCTTCATTCTTCGTTTTCCATAAGAATTAAATGATCTACGGTTCTTTTTGTCAGTTCTCGGCATCAAGTAGTCTCCAAAACAAATAATCTAATTTCTCTCAAACTGAAAAAAAAAAAAAAACATATAGGGCAAAGGTTTTAGTAATATTGTATTAGATGTGCCATTAGACAGATTTGTTGTCGAAGAAATTGCACCAACAGGACGTTCTATATTAAATATTTTTTATTGATTGAATCTTCTGAGTCAGACTTGTGAGACTTGATTCTCGTTTGGCCGGCGATGTATAAATTCTCCCTTACAAGTTCTCATGATTTTTTTTTCCCACAAGTTTTATAAGATATGGTCAAAACACAATGTAACATCATGCGGTGATCTATGCCGGTCGGTTTCTATATTTTTCTAGTTTTTTTGTCTGATTTTTTTTTTTCTTGAATCATTTCGTTATTAATTTTTTTTGAAAGACTTGTCGTCTGATTATGCAGGTCAAAAACAAAAAAATTACAAGCTTTATTATCCTTCGTATATTACTAAAAATCACTTTCCAATGAATGATTCATTATAAAGACTTTAAAAAGCAAAAGTATAACAAAAATAGTCATATTAAGATTAATTATTCAAATGTTTCTCAAGTATAATGACACTTTTCAAACTTGAAGTACTAAAAATTTCCCTTCTTCAAATCGTGAGGTACTCGCGCGTTGCAAATTAGTATAATGTTCTAATTTATTTGGATTCAATTCTTGATGTCATAGCCAGAAAAGAAAAACGAACTTAAATAAAAGTATTCAAATACAAGTGGGTGACACAGTTAAATGTACGTATTTTCGAAGTTATACGTAGAATTGGTCGAATAATAAAAGAAAGAAGAGAATCACGTAGAATAGGTCGGTTCAAAGTTGAAATGAATTAAAATATGCATTAAAACGTAAGGAAATACATAGTTGCAACCAAACCAAAAACACTCATTGATGCAGCAAACCTGGCTCTTTGTTCCTACTTCCTACATTATTGCTTTTGATGTTGGTGGTGTTGTATACTTCCCTCTTTTTTCCTGGCTTCTATTCCTTTACCACACAAATGAAAATCACGTATTTAGCTACCATTAATTGAATAATCATTCTTATTTGAAATTGCACTAAGATCCCATATTCATAAGTTAACAATCCCATTCCGTAAGTTTCTGTATTTTTTGGAATAGTATACGATTTTCTTAGATGAATTTCATGTATAATTTATTTTTATTTATAAGGATGAATAATTATGAATATAATGAAAATAAATGGGATAAAATATAAAATGTTTTATTGTTAAGTGAATAATGAATCTCTCATTCCTCTACATTTCTGAGTTGGCCAAATTTTTTAAAACAAAAACAAACAAATTGTTATATTTTTCTTCCATCTAAGAAATTGGACCAAGTAGAATGATGTAGAGAGCAGTGCTCTAAAACCTGGTCAGGGTGACTATTTTTCTGCCGTTGGACACTACGGGGTAGCCAAAAGTAGATTTTATGTTTTACGATGGTTTAGACGATTTACAAAAATTTGAGTGTCTAATAGCGTTTTAAGTGGATGTTACGCGGTTTAGGGGATGCATGAGCGGATTCTAGTAGACTTATAAACCAAATCAAAACCATGATCTTAGGTAAAATTTTGTAACCAAAAAAAAACTTTGTAGTTATTTAAAAAAAAAAAACTTATGTTTATAATCCGCTCAACTCTATTACTTTTTTATACCAAATAAATTAAATCGAAGTTGAACCAAAAAACATTTTTAATGTATCCAAATCAAATAATATTTTTAATTTATATACTTAATAACTGTATTATAAAAATTTATACTTTACAACTTCTTAAGAGTTTCTAAAAAACCAAGACACAATTTCTAAACGATGCAAATCTTTTTTTTTTACATGTACATAACGTTAATTACATTTTCTAAACTTTAATTACCTGGTTAGGCTTGTAGTCAACATAAACAGTGAGTCAAATATCAGAGATTTTGGGAAGCGACGCGATGGACGTTGGCTCCGAAACTTCCACAAACTCTCTCACGTTCCCTTGTAAATCTCAACCAAACTCTTCATCTTTTCTGTTATGTTGCGAAAATGTTACAGAGAGACTAAAGATAAGTTGATTCCAAAATAAGGATTCACCGAGAGTATGAAAGAAAAAAAATATTAGCTTAAGAGGTGATCAAATAGAAGAATTTTGGCGAGGAATCCCTTCACTCAGATCCCGACTGATACTCTCTACTACAAAATTTTGTCAATTCTCTCAATATCTTTGTATTGTGACCGTATGCAAATAAACAAACAAAATTGTAGATTTTGAAAGACATATAGATGTATTGCCATTAAAAATAAAAACGAATAATCATTTAATTTCTTATACATTACTATTTGGGAAGTGATTTTTTTTTAAAAAAAGCTTATGTGTCTTTTCTAAAATCATTCTCCCAAAATTTATTGTGAGATGACATTCTCTAAAACATGACATGATAAAATTTATGAAAATATTTATTCCACTAATTTAGCCCACTAAAATTTATGCCTACTAAAATTAATCTCACAAAACTACACCCATTAAATGATTAGGGTTTAATTCGTTGACTAACAAAAACAGAAAAAAACAATGGTCAATTCATCTAATGTTTGCAAATGGGCTAATTTGGACTATTAAAATTAAAATTTAGTAAAAGACCACTAAATTTTTGTTTCACCTTTAATTTTAATATAATGCATTAACTTTAAAGAAAATATAAACATGGATCAACTCACAAGATTCAAGTGATTGTTTAAAAATAAAATATAACTAGCTCTTGTCCTCATGCGTCAAGCGCGAGATTAAATGATTGAATAAATTGATTAATCGATTTTAGTATATATAATTTTTTAACATTTACATGTTTTTTACAAAACATATAGTTTCTAATATCTGTAAACATATAAAAATAATATGCATTGTACAAAAATGTAATAAAGTTGAATAATTTTGATCAAACATATGTTAGTGCTATCAGTTTTAAAAAATTTTATTTATAAATTGATCAAAACATATGCAAATATTATTTGTTTCAATATATTTTAAATATAAAGTTGATCTTCAATATTCGTGTAAATTATAGAATATACGAAAAATTAGATAACTTTTAGATTTATAAAAATTTATCGGACATAACAAAACAAAAAGCAATATATGTTTTTCAATAATGAAATGTATAAATATTTGTAAATGTAATTATATATATATATATAGTAGAGTACATATCATAATAAAAATATTTTTTTATAGTATATTAATCTAAATACATATATACATAATAGATCATTGTTATAAATATAAGAAAAAAGAGCTTATTAATATAATAGAGGTTATGCTAAGTAAGTTTAAAATAATACATTTGGTTGGGTTTAAACTCTAGAACATGTATTAATTTGTTTATGTTAAAAATTAATGAGAATGTGTAGAGAATTTCCACTATGAAATATATATTTTAATTGAAATTAATTAGACCGTGTGTTGGTGCCTAACCTTCTTCTCCGTGTGGGCTGGTGGCTCTCTGGTATGGGCCTTGGGTCTCTCTTATTGAGCTTGGTTTTCTTCATGATTCCTCAGATTTGATTGTGCTTTGCTGCAGGTTCCCTCGCCTCTTCTCAGACTCCGAATGTGTACCTTTCGGGTTCGAGCTTGGTACGGTCTGATTGGAGTGGTTCGCTTCTTGTCTCTACGGTAAAGATTTGTTCGGGATCTTGGTCAGTTCAGAGGATTCAACTTAGGCGTCTCCATGCCGGGCTCGATCGTCTTCGCCGTTTTCTGGGATTTTTGTTAGAAGTTCCAGTTTTTTATGGGTTCTTCCATCTTGCCGGTTTACTTTTCTTGGTTCGCTAGAAAAGGTAGATTATTCGCAATAGTAGGAACCGTTTATCGTTTGTTTCAGTATGCTTTCGCGTATGGTCCTGTTAAGTTCAGGTAGTCAATCCGAGGTTTTTATTATGATTAGGCTCAATCTTTAGGTGAGGCGTTTTTTATGTCTTGCTTGGGACTGTGATCCAATTAGTTATACTTTTATTATGTTTTGGCAAAATCCATGTCTCCCTTTCACAGGGCTTTGGCTCTTAGGATTTTGTAGTCCATCAGCTTAGACTCCGAGGATCTGGTGGTCCGTCGGCTTAGCCTCCGAGGCTTTTCTGTTAGTCGTCGGCTTTTATAGTTCGGATAAGTTGTATAAGTCATATATGTATTCAGAAAAAAAAAAACATGTAGTTAGTTATATTGTTTGTTTCTACTTTACAATGTTGACCAAAACTCTATGACTTTCTTACAAGTAACAAAAAGAATCAAATAAATTAGAATGGCTTGTAAAAAAATATTGCAATTTCATTGGCTATATAAATGAAATGAAGCAATATATATATATAGATGTTTAAAAAAAAAATGAAGCTTCATTTCTTCTATATATATATATAAATGTTTAAAAAAAGCAATGATTGTCAAGGTGATAATTGTGTTACAAATGTAGGAAAAAATAAAAATAATACATTAGTCGTATTAGAATTCTTTGACCATTATATTTTGTTTTTAAACAATCATTTAAACGGTTCAACAAGTGAATTTTGAAATAGATTTTAAAATCTCAAATTCCATAACAATATATTTTAAAATACTTTTAAAAGTTTATGTATGAATAACATAAGATTTATCACTGAAAACCAAATCTCCAAATCCTAAATTGAATATACCTCCCACACTTATCTCTGTCATGGAAGGAAAAATTATGTTAATGATATACTAATTCATATGTTATTTGATCATGGGTTTAAAAAATTCTATTAAAATCCAGTGTTATTGGACTAGTGATTTGGAAAAATATATTCAAATCAACTGTTATTGGAAACAAACAAAGGATTTTTTTTAATGATTTCAAGGGATTTAAGAGGGATTTGAGAGAATTTTTTTGTTAAAAATACAAAGAGCCAAATCCTATGATTTTAAGTTAGATTGTAGAGAATTCACACAAAATCACTAAAATCATACTCTCTCCGTTTCTTAATAATTGATGTTCTAGAAAAAAAATTTTTCTAAAAGATTGATTTTTTACATTTTCTATGTAGTTTTTATGAAGTGATGATGATGAATTGTGAATTTCAAAGCATATCTCCGACTGGAACATGTGATATCAAAGTTGAGTTGCAGTAAGTGTTATAACTCGATGTAATTTGTAGTAAAAAAATAGTAGAAACTACATATTTATGTGGTAAGTTTGTTGTACAAGTTGTGTGTTATTTAAAACATATTAAATTTAAAATTAGAAATACTAAAATTTTATTAAAAATAGATTAAATGAAATAAAAATAACTTAAATATAGTAAATAAGAGAAGAATTATATATGTATATATAATTTTTTGTAAGTTCAGATTTTATTTTTTTTTCTTTTTAAAGTATAAAATGAAATCAAATAAAATCAACAATTAATATTATAGGATCAACTTTGTTTGAATCATTAAAATAGAAATTATCAAAATTACAAAAAAATCTTTGACTAAATAAAAGACACGTTGGAATATTTGAAAAGTTTTGTAGTAATAAGAATCACAAAAGAAAATAAAGACCAAAACTAACGTTGGTTAGAAAATTGAATAAAAATAATTAAAAAAAATAGTAACTCATCTCTAATACATGAAAATTTTAATGATGTTGAGTTAATTTTTTAGTTACCAATTTTACAAAGGATATAACTCAAATTTGTAAATCAACAATAACACATCATAACTCAAACTCAAAAATATACATTGTTTTTTTTTTTTTTAACCCTTAACTTTATTCATCTTTTCTTTGTTCTTTCTCCAAAAGAGATACATTTTAAAAGTTACATACATAGGAAAGATACTGAAAAATAAGCTTAGGATACAAGTCTTTAAATCGTAATTGAAACAATGCAACCTTAATCTGTTGACAGGAACTTATATCTGAATGAAACCAAACCATGTCGATATGTAAGTTAAGGAATCAGTAGGAGATACCGGAGCAGATGAGAGCGTGCGAATTGTGTTGGAGATAGATCTGTCCAAGCTTGTAAGCTTTGCTCTGAGCAGCAGTTGGATTTCCTTGACCAGAAGTTGTGCCGGTTTTGAAGAAACGGTATGTAGCCGTGCGTTCCTTTCCCTCCATAAAAAATACACCACTGTCTGAAATATTAACTTGCAAATCGTCTTCAACTTCTGATTCCGGGAAGCCCAACGCACCCACCGAACAATATCATCAAAGAGGACAGGTGGGGAAAGAGCCTGATGGGAGAAGAAGGAATTCCAAACCTCAGATGAGTAAGAGCAATTGAAGAAGATGTGTGACTTACTTTCATAGGTTGAGTCACATAACAAGCAGTCACTTGGAATTGTCAATCCCCAAGATATCAGACGGTCTCTCGTTAGTCTATCTCGCATCACAAGCCAAAGGATAAATGCATGTTTTGGGATCCTTGACTTAAACCAAACTGAATTAACCCAATCAACCCTATTAAGAGGGGGGATGTAGAAACAACTGCAGAAGGCAATGTTGGCGTATTCCTCCATAAATAAAAATCAGGCTCTGATGTAAGTGCTTGAGGTAAATCCTGGGGGAGACATGCTCTCAGAAGAGCTAGTAATGGATGCCTCCTTGCTGAAACTCTCCACGATGTAGTGGTGCATGCATCTGAAACCATTGCTAAGCTTGGAATCCCTGAAACTCTTGGACCGTTAGGTCCAATAAGATCTATTAAAGGCCCTAAATCTGACCAATCATCGTGCCAAAAGAGAGTTGTACGGCCAGATTTAATCTGAGCCGAGAGAAAAGGCCTAGCCAACGGTCTCAACTTCATAAGACGACGCCAAATCCAACTTCCTCTTATCAATAATTTATGAATCCACGCCACCCATAAGGATCCATTAGAAGCAAACAAGAGCCATATAAGTTTCAAACCAAATACTTGGCTTGTGTCTTGTAGCCTGCGAAGCCCTAATCCTCCTTCATTCTTTGGTGAACACAGAGATTTCCAAGATACCTTAGCACCCCTCGCCGAAGAAGGTGCTCCACTCCAAAGAAACGCATTACAGATTTTTTCAAGTTTCTCTAAACATTTCTTTGGCAGAGGAAAGATAGCAGTCCAAATATTTATTAGGCTGAATAAGACAGATTGAATCAATTGTAACCTTCCTGCAAACGATAGGTGGCGAACTGTCCAAGAAGAAATCCGAGCCTCCACCTTATCAATTAGAGGCTGGAAATCCATTGGTCGGAGCTTATGTGGCATTAGTGGACTGGTAAGGAGCCATGTAGTAGACCAAATGTGGCAGCCAAGTGAGAAGCTAAGGCCACAAACAAGCAAGATTTCCCAAAATTAAGTGCCAACCCGGATCCTCTCTTAAAGGTTGTCAACGTGTCCAGAATCCCTGCTAATGAACGCTCATTCCCATCAAAGAAGATAAGGACATCATCTGCAAAACTTAAGTGTGAGGTTATAGGATCAACACATAAGAGGGGAAGCTTAAAACAATTTGCTCTCACGGCCATATCAAGCTGTTTTGACAGGATATCCATGACCAATACAAACAAGGAAGAGGAGATCGGGTCGCCTAGTCTAAGAGCTTTCTTTCCGGGGAAAACCCCCACCAATTCACCATTGAGAGCGATAGAATAATGTGGAGATCAATGCAAAGCTGAATCCAGTGAATGAATCTGCTTGGCAACTCAAACGCTTTCAGGATGTTCAAAACAAAACTCCAATCCACATTGTCGAAAGCTTTTGTTATATCTATTTGCAGGCATCCTCTTGTAGTAGGTCCATCCTTATGAAAATCCGCCACAATCTCATAAGCCAACAAGACATTCTCACAAAATAGTCTATCCTTAATAAATCCAACCTGATTTCTTTGAACTGCAATCGGAGTAAGGCTCTTCAATCTCGAAGCCAGTAACCGAGATATGATTTTGTAAACAGTATTGCATAATGAAATAGGCCTGAAGTCGGAGCTCCTGTGACCTTTGGAATCATGGAAATAACTGTTGTATTTACTTGCCTCAACATGGAAGGATTGACGAAGAAATCCTTCACTGCTCTGACCAGATCACCTCCTACCAAATCCCATGAAGAGGTGTAAAATTCAACTGTAGCCAGGAGCCTTGTTTCTTGGCAAAGAAAAACCGTTGCGAGTGGAGGATACTATCGCATCTAAAGGGATGTAGACTTTGGATTTCGTCCACTGAAAATGGCCTTAGTGAATCATTTGAAGTCCCCAATAAATCCGAGTAATAGTTGACAAGCATAATTTTCAACAATGATGGATCAGAAACCTTTTCCCCTGCGTCATTATGTAGAAAGTGAAAAATGTTTCTGGAAAGATTAGCTGACTTAAAGAAAAAGCTTGTATTAGCATCGCCTTCTTTTAGCCATCTGACCCTGGACTTATGACGAAAGAAATTCTCTTCCAAGCTGATCTAGCCGCCGCTTCTTCTTCAAAGTTTAATTGAGACGGGCTACTTAATACTCGCCTTTGAATGGTCTCTAGCCTCACTATGGCTTCATTTGAATATTGCTGAAATTGCTTCTATTGAGATCTTTACAACAGATTTTGGCAGCTCTCAACCTCTGGTAAAGTGAAAACATTGGTATTCCAAGATGCTTGTAAAAAAGGAGAAGAAAGTGAATCTTGAGATCCTTCTTTCTACTGCATTTGAATCCGAAACAAGACAAGGAGAATGATCAGAATCTCCTGGCACATCAAAAAATGCATTCGAGTCTGGAAATGAGTTCTGCCATGCTTCAATTTTATCACTTTTATATAAAGGAAAAATGATATTTTATCACTTTATGTAAAGGTGAGCTATCAATTTCCTTTTATGATTATTAGTCGATTGTATAATTTTCTTATTCTAGTTAGAAAAAAATGAATTTTCTATTTTCTATTATTTTAAAAAGTTGATTGATAAATAGTTTTCTGAGCAATTATAATTCTTTTTACTAAGATTAGTAATTGAATGTATTATTTTGTAATTTACTTGGAAAATGAAAGAAACATTTTTTCTATTTTTAATCGTTTTGTATCATTATTTTAAATTATTATGTATATTTTTATATCTGAACTTTTCTAGATTTATCTCTGTTAACATTATATCCAAATCTATTTAGTTGAACTTTTTCATAGCGACAAAATTTAATTGATTATGCTAACATAAGTCATGGTCAATAATTTAACTATAAATTAACCACATATTAGAGAAATCAGTAAATCATTGGTTTAAAAACAATCACCTAAATGAAGTAGGTTCGAGTTGTCACAACAAAAAAGAAGGGAAAAACAATTACAGAGAATAGACCGATCGATGCAGCAATTTTGTTCGTTGTTCCTCCATCGGCGTCTCCTCCTTTGCCACACAAAACAAAAATCGATTAAGTACCCTCAAAAACAAGATAATATAGTGCAAAAATACATAATGGATCTAATTGTTGATAAACCAAGCAAAACAAATTATTTACGAAATAAAATGACTTAATCAGTTGCAAAATTGAAGAATGACCAAGTCTTTTTCTTTTCATCACAAAATTCATAACTATATCTACCATAATTTTAGTAATGTATAATTTTGGATGTGCACAAAAAAAAAAATTCATAACATCACCAAAATTCATAATTTTTCATCACAAATTCATAACTATAGATATCATAATTTTTGATGTGCACAAAAAAAAAAAAAAGATATCATAATTTTGGTAATGTATGTTATGTAAACCATACTATTAGAGAATAATTTTTTTTTTCCAACAATCACCACTATATCAAATCAAGTTGTTACCGATTGGAAGATTTCCCTGACGGGCCACCCCCAGATGGGAATGTCTGACTTACATGGGAAAAAACATAACCTCATATTCGAACTCCTTTTGCAAGGGAGTCGACCCGGATATTACTAATACGTGGGATATGAACTAAACTAAAATATACAAAAGATTGTCTAAGCATAGTGAACCAGTCAAACTCCACACTGCAAGATGGCCAGTCAAGTTAGGTTTACACAGTCCGTCTCAATCCTCACTGAATATGGTCTCCTCTCGCTTAGGCACTCCATCGCCCAGAGCAACCCGTTGAACTCAGCATGAAGTGCAGAGATGCTTCGTCTACATCCTCTCATGCCAAAAGTAAGGAGGCCCGTGTAGGCTCTTAGGCACCACCCTAATCCACTTACCAGACCATGATCAATCCAAAATGCATCGATCTGGCATGTCGAGATTTAAGGATCTCGGGGAGATAAATCATATGAGAATAAATATTAGAGAATAAATATATAGAAAGAAAAATGTAGGTACCTTTACTAGTACCATCGCATGCGTATTTGTGACGACCCAACCCGTCAAATAAAAAAAAAAAATTTAACCGGATCACTATTATCATAAATAGTGATCCTCAACGGTCCAATAAACAAACAGCGCGGAAACAATGATTCAACAATCAAATACAATTATCGTTTAACAAGCCCATACTTATTAATTCTAGTTCAATTCGGTAATACACATAGTTCTGAAATTGCTAACACCCTAGCAATTCTAACTTATTACACGAAAACGAGCCACTAGATCATTCCCCTCGTCCCGGCCATGATTCCACGATCACTGACTGTCTTTACCTGCATCACATGGTTATAAGAGATGCGTGAGTATTATCATAAATACCCAGTGAGACGGTCATCCCATCAACAGGCTATGTACAAATATAAGCATAAGCAATGCTACAATACCAGGATGAACAATCAACATGAAAACAACTCAATCGCGTAAAAACAACCTGTGTCGATCGATACACTAACCCGTGCCGATCGACACCAACTCCGACACTCATGTCCGTCAGCACACCATCCCGGTGACCTACTGACACCATGTCGATCGACACACCCATATGTGTCGATCGACACACCAAACCCAGAAAAACTCGCACACGCGATTTTCTGCATAATAATTTATCAAACAACATGAAATTTGATCCCAAACAACACACAACGCATCCTACACTTCTTATGCTTACACGCACCCATGGTCACGCACTCACCTCGATTTGGGAAGGAAAACGGATTCAAAAGTGTTCAAGAACACCCAGAACACCAAGAACACGCACGCCCCAAAGAACACAACGTATACGACGAACGGCTACTCCAAATTCCAATCGGAAACCGGTGCTGGAAACTAGACATGACGAGCTACACCGCGGTATATAGAACGTCTGCTAAATCCCAACGGTTCGACGGGAAAACAACCCGTAAATTCAACAATCCGAACTGGAAACAGAGGAGATATGTTTAACAAGAACGCTTACCGAGAACGTAAAATACATCGGAAACATGATCGGAAACACGATCTAAAAACTAGACAGAGAGAGCTTTCTAACCGTATATAGAACGCTTTCTGGATCATTCTGGTTCGACGGCAATTAAACCCGTAATCCCGATGATCGGAACTGGAACAGGAACCACGTTGGATACAAAGAAGTCGACGCACAGGGCGAACGGCTGCTTCAAATCCAAATCAGAAAATAGCTCTGGAAACTAGACGGAACAAGCTACACAACGGTACATAGATCGTCCTCTAATTCGCAACGGTTCGTCGGGAAAACTCCTCCGAAGTTGACTGATCGGAAAAGAAAGCTGCAGAAACGGCCCAACTTTAAACGATCATAACTACCAATCTAACCGTCCGATTGACAAACGGATTTTTCCTACGACAAGACCAATGACAGGAAAACTTACCCTCAAAAGTTCACCCCGATCCGACTTGATCTTGACCTCCGTTTGTCTCCTCCAAAACCGGTCCGAAACTGCCCAAAAACCCTCAAGAACACTCCCAAACTCTCTCAACTCTCTCAAATCCTCTCAATCTGCTCAAATTCTCCTTTCTCTCTCTGTTTTTTTCTGTCAAGAAAACCTGCCGACACTCCTGTCTTTTATAGACAAAATTTTTTTTTTTCGTGTCGATCGACACACACCCACTGTGTCGATCGACACACGACCAATATTCCGTAATTTGGTCTGCGATCGTTACAATTCTCCCCCAATAACACGGATTCGTCCTCGAATCACGCGGAATCATAACCCTACGGTTAACACATCCGATCTCAGTCCTCTGGCCCAACCCGGCCAGCTCTACTAATATCCTCACCCCTGGCCCCACCCGGCCAGCAATACCTGAGATTACACCCAATCTCAGTACTCAACTAGTGTCATACTAGTTACATTGCACTGCCACCACAGGTGCAATCCTGACCAACCCGGTCAGCTCCAACTCAGATCATCTCTCGATCTCCTTCACCTAACCCGTCTCACTAAGGTTGACACTCTCGTCCGAAACCCGACCAAATTTCCCCAGGAAACATCCACGATGCAACACTCGCTGATCCGGATCAGGGTTGTCCGATAGATCGCGCAACAATCAAACAAGAACATGCCCGACCCACCGTAGACCCAGACCTTGGATCAATTGGTCACCCAACAATCAAACAAGAACATGTATGACCAAAGAGGCTACATATGTTTACCAGGGTCGTCTGGACTAAAATTCCAAACTCGAGTAATAACCCTAGATTAGACATCCACAAACCACCTGAGAGCATTCCCGATCTCTGAAGTTCATCAAATCTCATACTTATAATCACACTACATGTACTCTTGCTCAAACTCATATCTCTATACACCACTCCCACTCGTAAGATCGTCACCCTACGAGTTCTCGATGTATACCATACCGGCTCTCGGTATGCTCCAACCCCTCCCACTCTCGGGACACACAGTCCGTCAAGCTATCGGCTACAGAGGAAATCACACATCCTCTAGAGAGATCTCTGTCCCTCAAAATATATGCAGGAGAATATCACTATCCCCTGGAGCAGTAACGCTGTAACGTGCATCATAAGCACCTGTCGACCGATTTACTTCCGTGGTTCCCATCTTGATATCCCCTAACCCGGAATATCACTCATGACCAATCCCCAGGTCATCTGAAACAACCCAATCGCCAGGGTGTTTCCTACCCCGATATTCCCTAACCCGGAATATGACCAATCCCCAGGTCATCTAACTCATAAGAACATCCGTCTTATAACCAAAGATAATAAGAAACATCCCATCTTATTAATCTCAACAATGTATATCGTTACAATCCAAACGAAAAATACATACAACTCATAGCAACAAGCTAATACAACCACTGAAAACCAGAAAGACACTCAAGCCTCCGCTTGCTTCTCGAACCACTTCGAGAACTTTGCCTTCATACTTGCCTCTGGTTCCCAAGTCTCCTCCTCGACAACATCACAGTCCCACACGACTCTCACCAATGGTATCCTCTTCCGGCGCAGAACCTTGACTCTCCTCTCGAGAATCCTCACAGGTCTCGCCGCTAACATCATGTTGGGCTGAAGATCCTCCGGAATCCTTGCCAACACCCCCTCAGACTCATGTAGACACTTCCGCAGCATCGATACATGAAATACCTTATGAAACGCTCTCATACTCTGAGGTAACTCCAACCGATAAGCCACTGGTCCAACCCGTTCCACCACTCTGAACGGACCCATAAACCTCGGACTTAGCTTATTCTCTGAAATGGATCTGTTAGGACCCCTCAACATCGCTGCCTTGAGATACACCAGATCTCCCAGCTCAAACTCCAGCTTTTTTCGTCTCTTATCAGCATAACTCTTCTGCCGATCCTGAGCCTCTCTCATGTTCAGTCTCAAGACACGGATCTTCTCCGTCGTCTCCTGAACAAAATCCGCACCAAACATGCTCCTCTCCCCTACTTGAGTCCAGCACAATGGTGTCCTACACGGCCTCCCATACAGAGCCTCATATGGAGCCATCCCAATACTCGCCTGGTATGAGTTGTTGTACGCAAACTCAACCAGGTTCAGATGATCCGCCCAATGACCACCATAATCCAGCACGCACATCCTCAACAGGTCTTCTAAAGTCTGAATAGTCCTCTCCGACTGTCCATCTGTCTGAGGATGATACGCCGTGCTCATGTGCACCTTAGTGCCCATCTCCGCCTGAAACGCCCTCCAGAACTCAGACGTAAACCTCAGATCTCTGTCTGACACAATACTCGCTGGCACCCCGTGCAGCCTCACTATCTCACGCACATACTTCTTAGCCAACACTACCGTCCCATCGGTCTTTTTGATGGCAAGAAAATGTGCTGACTTGGTCAGACGATCCACAATCACCCAAATCGCATCATACGTCCGTGACAACGGCAATCCCGTCACGAAATCCATGGTAATCATATCCCACTTCCACTCCGGAATGGGTAAACTCTGCAACATACCACTCGGAACCTGATGCTCAGCCTTCACCAGCTGACACACGTTGCACGCTGCAACCCAATTAGCTACATCCCTCTTCATCCCGACCCAGTGATAATACCGTTTCAGATCACGGTACATCTTGGTCGCCCCCGGATGAATCGATAACATGCTCGAATGGGCCTCTCTCAGAATCTCCTGCCTCAGATCCTCGTCCTTGGGTACACAAACCCGCCCATTCACTAGTATCATCCCACTCGCTGAGACCACATACTCCGAACTTGTCGCCTTAGAAGCATCAATCAACCCCTGATCCTTCTCCTGCGCAACCCGAATCCTGCTCAGTAAATCTGCCTGGTTAGCTGCCTCTAACCCCAACGGCTCCTGTGAGATCACACACAACCTCAACGTACTAATCTCGCTCACCAGAGCTTCCATATCACGCTCCTGAGCCGAAGCAACCCTCATCCGACTCAATGCATCCGCAACCAGATTAGCCTTACCCGGATGGTATCCGATCTCCAAATCGTAATCCGCTACCAACTCCATCCAGCGCCTCTGTCTCTGGTTCAGCTCCGGCTGAGTGAAGAAATACTTCAAACTCTTATGGTCTGTGAACACCTGAACCTTTCCGCCATAAAGATAAGATCTCCAAATCTTTAGAGCGAAAATTACCGCAGCCAACTCGAAATCATGGGTAGGGTAGTTGCACTCATGCTTCCTCAACTGCCTCGAAGCATACGCAATAACCTTTCCCTGCTGCATCAGGACACAACCCAAACCAACACCCGAAGCATCGGTATACACCACGTAAGGCTCACCCGGCTCGGGTAACGCCAACACCGGTGTACTCGTCAACATCTCTTTCAGCTTCCCGAAACTCTCCTCGCAAGCAGAAGACCACACAAAAGGAACATCCTTCCCTGTCAACTTGGTCATCGACTTAGCCAAACTCGCAAATCCCGCGATGAATCTCCGATAATAACCTGCCAACCCAAGAAAACTCCTAATCTCGGTGGCATTCCTCGGTCTAGGCCACCCTCTGATAGCCTCGATCTTAGCCGGATCCACAGAAACTCCCTCTGCAGACACCACATGGCCAAGGAAACTCATCTCTTGCTGCCAAAAACTGCACTTGCTCAACTTCGCAAACAACTTCTGCTCCCGCAGCTTCCCCAGAACTACTCTCAGATGCAACTCATGCTCCTCAGGACTCTTGGAATACACCAGGATATCATCAATAAAGATGATCACAAACACATCCAGATACTCCTGGAATACCCCGTTCATCAACCGCATGAACGCTGCTGGTGCATTCGTCAAACCAAAAGGCATCACCACGAACTCAAAATGCCCATACCTCGTCCTGAAAGCAGTCTTCCTCACATCTGCCTCCTCAATCGGAATCTGATGGTACCCTGAAGCCAAGTCGATCTTGGAGAACCAGGTAGCCCCTCGTAACTAATCCAACAACTCATCAATGCGCGGCAGAGGGTACCTGTTCTTCACGGTGACTCGGTTAAGTCCCCGATAATCGATGCACAACCGGAAACTACCATCCTTCTTCTTCACAAACAACACCGGTGCTCCCCACGGTGAAACACTAGGCCGAATAAAACCCTTATCCAACAAATCATCCAGCTGCTTCTTCAGCTCTGCCATCTCTGCTGGAGCCATACGGTAAGGTGCCTTAGATATCGGAGTAGTCCCGGGTTCCAACTCAATAACAAACGGATCCGACCGCGATGGCGGTAATCCCTCCAATGACTGGAACACATCCTGGAAATCCCGAACAACTCGAATATCCTCCACTGCAACCCCTCCAACAGACTCAGGCATCACTATCGTCACTAGATACGCCTCGCAGCCCTTGAGAAGCAACTGCTCGGCCTGTATCGTGGAAATCACGAGACTCCCGGAAGTCGGTCTCACACCCTGATAAACCAACCTCCCCGCCTCTCGCTCAAACACAACTCGCCCTCGGTGGCAATCCAGATGGACCCTGTAACGATCCAACCAATCCATACCCAGGATAACATCATACAGCTCCACCGGACTGATGATCAGATCTGCTGGCATCGACTCTCCCGCCACCAGACATCCACACCACGAGCGCGCCCGAAAGTAGCCAACGTCCTACCTCCAGCCACCTTGACTACTCCCGCCTGTTCCCCGGAATCACTCTGGATTCCGCTGCTCTCCGCACACTCCGGCTTAATAAAGCTATTCATAGCTCCCGAATCAAATAACACGTGGGACTCATACCCGCCCACAACTAAGGTCCCTGCACAATTCCATGTGCCTCAGAACCCTACCATTCTAGCACAGACTCACAATTTCCCAACAAACAAAAACTCAAACAACCATGAATTTAAAAAGTCAAGTTCGGAAATACCTGTGATCGGTCTGGTGCTAGATCCACCCGCCTCCGCAGACGTGAACACACGCGGTGCTGCTGCAATCTGAGACAACGGCTGCACTGCCAATGGCTGCACTGCGGCCACCGCCAACTGCTGCAGCTTCGGACACTTGGGCTTAATATGCCCCGTCTCTCTGCAGTGATAACACACCCGCGTATCCTAAACCCCGATCCGCACATCTCGAGTCCCGGTCCCGGTCCTCCTCGGACAGCTCGCCACACGATGGGACATGCTCCCACACCCGAAGCATCCCGAACCGCCCTGACTAGCCCCTGAAGTGCTCTCCCACTTCCTCTTCTGTCCCTAAGCAGGCTTGCCGCCCCTGCCTGAACTCGTCTGCTGCTGAGATCTCCTCGGCTGCTGCTGCTGCACCGGTGGACTAACCACCACAACCTGCTCCCCGAGATCCTCCTCGATCGCAGCAGCCATCTCAACCAGCTCCGCCCTCGTGGCGAACCTACTCGCCCTGCAACGAGTCCTCAAATCTGGTCGAAGTCCTCGCAAGAACCTCCTAACCTGGGCATCCTCGCCCTCCATGCCTCTCCCTACATGTACCAGGAGTCGACTGAACTCAACATCGAACTCCCTCACTGACCGATCTCCCTGAGTTAGGTCCAGAAACCTAGACTCCAAACGGTCCACCGCCTCCTGCTGGAAATACTTGGCGTTAAACTCCGCCAAGAAATCCTCCCAGACCATCTCGGCCTGCACTCTCCTGGCCTCAACACCTCTCCACCAGAGATGCGCATCACCCTCCAGATAATGCACCGCCAGATCTACTCTGTATCCCTCTGGACATCTGATGGAGCGAAAATTACGCTCTAACCTCATCCGCCACCCATCAGCCTCCTCAGGCTTAGCACCGCCCGAGAAAAATACAGTACCAATCCGCTGCATCTGCTCCATCATCCGCAGATAAGATGTAAGCTCCTCAACCCCAGCCATACCCGGCTGCACCCCAGCCAAACCCGGCTGCACCCCAGCCATACCCGGCTGCACCCCAGGAGCATGACCCGGAGCAGGCACCCCTCCCGGTAACCTCTCCAGAATCATCTGTAGTAGACCCGCCAGACGATCATCTCGATCCGGGGCGACGCCTACGGCAGCACCCCCACCAGGGCCCACGGCACCACCAGCTACATCGGGACCTACACTAGCCCCTCCAGCCCTCTCACTGGAACCCGTAGCTGTCACACCCACGGACCCCTCCTGAAACGCCTGCGAGTCAGCTACCCGCTCCTGTGTAGTCTCCTGGGACTCCCACGTGGCAGCAGACTCACTCCCAAGTCCCCGCCCACGCCCACACCCAGCACGACTACCACGACCTCTACGGCCCCCGCGACCTCTGCCTCTAGCCACTCTAGCCATCACTCTGCACTAACCAGCAGAATACTAAGTACTAGAAAAAACAGAAATCACAAAACACATACCGTGGAATCTCATTGAAGGCTCGGAAGGGATGATCTAGGACTCCATACCCACACAACAATCAATTGACTAACTCGCATAATCAATTAACTAACTAGCCCTAGAACCGCTAGGGCTCTGATACCAAACTGTAACGACCCAACCCGTCAAATAAAAAAAAAATTTAACCGGATCACTATTATCATAAATAGTGATCCTCAACAGTCCAATAAACAAACAGCGCGGAAACAATGATTCAACAATCAAATACAATTATCGTTTAACAAGCCCATACTTATTAATTCTAGTTCAATTCGGTAATACACATAGTTCTGAAATTGCTAACACCCTAGCAATTCTAACTTATTACACGAAAACGAGCCACTAGATCATTCCCCTCGTCCCGGCCATGATTCCACGATCACTGACTGTCTTTACCTGCATCACATGGTTATAAGAGATGCGTGAGTATTATCATAAATACCCAGTGAGACGGTCATCCCATCAACAGGCTATGTACAAATATAAGCATAAGCAATGCTACAATACCAGGATGAACAATCAACATGAAAACAACTCAATCGCGTAAAAACAACCTGTGTCGATCGATACACTAACCCGTGCCGATCGACACCAACTCCGACACTCATGTCCGTCAGCACACAATCCCGGTGACCTACTGACACCATGTCGATCGACACACCCATATGTGTCGATCGACACACCAAACCCAGAAAAACTCGCACACGCGATTTTCTGCATAATAATTTATCAAACAACATGAAATTCGATCCCAAACAACACACAACGCATCCTACACTTCTTATGCTTACACGCACCCATGGTCACGCACTCACCTCGATTTGGGAAGGAAAACGGATTCAAAAGTGTTCAAGAACACCCAGAACACCAAGAACACGCACGCCCCAAAGAACACAACGTATACGACGAACGGCTACTCCAAATTCCAATCGGAAACCGGTGCTGGAAACTAGACACGACGAGCTACACCGCGGTATATAGAACGTCTGCTAACTCCGAACGGTTCGACAGGAAAACAACCCGTAAATTCAACAATCCGAACTGGAAACAGAGGCGACATGTTTAACAAGAACGCTCACCGAGAACGTAAAATACATCGGAAACATGATCGGAAACACGATCTAAAAAGTAGACAGAGAGAGCTTTCTAACCGTATATAGAACACTTTCTGGGTCATTCTGGTTCGACGGCAATTAAGCCCGTAATCCCGATGATCGGAACTGGAACAGGAACGACGTTGGATACAAAGAAGTCGACGCACAGGGCGAACGGCTGCTTCAAATCCAAATCAGAAAATGGCTCTGGAAACTAGACGGAACAAGCTACACAACGGTACATAGATCGTCCTCTAATTCGCAACGGTTCGTCGGGAAAACTCCTTCGAAATTGACTGATCGGAAAAGAAAGCTGCAGAAACGGCTCAACTTTAAACGATCATAACTACCAATCTAACCGTCCGATTGACAAACGGATTTTTCCTACGACAAGACCAACGACAGGAGAACTTACCCTCAAAAGTTCACCCCGATCCGACTTGATCTTGACCTCCGTTTGTCTCCTCCAAAACCGGTCCGAAACTGCCCAAAAACCCTCAAGAACACTCCCAAACTCTCTCAACTCTCTCAAATCCTCTCAATCTGCTCAAATTCTCCTTTCTCTCTCTGTTTTCTTCTGTCAAGAAAACCTGCCGACACTCCTGTCTTTTATAGACAATTTTTTTTTTTTTTTTTTTTTTTTTTTTCGTGTCGATCGACACACGACCAATATTCCGTAATTTGGTCCGCGATCGTTACAGTATTTGTCAAGAACACCACATCCGCTGTTGATTTGGTGGTAGAAAGGTCGGCTCATGTTGCCATAGACAGAATGTGCTATGAAATTGTCGCATAGACAAGTCACTTGCATTTTGCTTGCGGATTTGAGACCCTTGCAACATTCTTCCGATAGTAACCAAGACCGGCCCTAGACAGAGCCCAATGAAACATTGGCTTTGGCCCCAAAATTTAATTGGCCCATTTAGCTAAGAAAACTACATTTTCTATATATTAATTGAGGAGACAATAAGTGAGAAAATCATATGTGTGATTCAATGAGGATTTTAAGGAACACATCGATTAAATTAACCAATCAAAACATTCCAATTAATTATTTGTAATGTTGAAAATCTCTACATATTTATATTAATTTTTAATATAAATTTACAAATACATATGTTACTAATTTAATTAAGTAAGATATAACATTTTAATATTTAAACATTATATAACATAATATTTTACCGATGTTAATTATTTTATAAAAATTATATTTATGTCCATTTGGATACCATATGTTATTGATCATATAATAATTTTCTTTTATATCGTTTAATTGTATCCATATTATTCTAATTCAAATTACACTTTTGTTATAAACATACAACTTTACGAATCAAACATTAATGGTTGAATTTCCTAAAATCATCATTTTCGCTTTATATTATTTCTAAAGATTTACATATTAACGCCATATTTTTTGGATTTAGTGACCTCAAATAAGTTTGAAAAAATATATAATTTCAAATGTATTCGATTTATATTAAAAACGCTTACATTCAATCTAAGTGTCATACAGATTAAAATTTGTAAGATAAAATATATTTATCTATATAGGAGATATACATTTGATTTTTTTTTTAATTTTTTTGTTTATTATAAAAAATATAATTTTTCATTTTTAAATATTCTAATCCAGCGTTTGACGCGGGACAAAACTTTAGTATATATTTAATATACAATTATATGTACATTATGGCCGTGAATGTTATGAGTTTTAGGTTTTTAACTAATTCTATGGGCCAATAAAAAACATTAAAAATCAACAGCCCAAAAGATTTTTTGTTTGTTTTAATTGTTCTCTTACCTCTGGCTTACATTTTTTTTTCCTTGTCTACGTTTTTTCCTCAAAAGAATTTGATATGATAGGCCTCATTTTCTATTTTAGTTTAGGCCCCAATTTTTTCAGGGCCGGTTCTGATGGTAATGCACTCAACGTTGAGTAGCAATTTGGACGATGTCAGGGTTCTCTAACCTGAACACGAGATCCACTTTTGGCATTGGCGGCGTTTGATGTGCCTTTGTGATCGTAAGCGCTAGAAACAGCATCGATGTCGCAATTGCAGCCGCTGCCGAAATTTTGTTAGTGTATGCCATGATAGTTTTTTCACTCCAGCGAAAAGAAAGGTTTTTCTTATCTTTTTAGTTCGAGTGACTATTATTAGCTCGTTTTCTTTTTTTCTGAAAGTACATTAGCATATTTTTCTTTTTAAAGAAAACGAGCATCTTTGCGGTAACTAAAAATACAGTATTCAAAATAATCAGAATGACCTGTATAAAAAAGCTTTGCGGATGGACCATATCATAAATAAATTGGCGAAATCTTATTGTTTATTTAAGGAATTGAATAATTTCGGGTGGGGCATTTGTGTCAAAGATGTGAGAACCACTTTTGTACAACCTATGCAAAAACAAGCAACCAAGTACTAATTATATCTGTAAAGTTTATTTTCAAGTAATATTAATTAACCGGACAAAACTTTGAAAATACCGTTATATCTTTATGAAACAAACTTTTTTACTTTATCAGACAATTCAAATTTAGATCATATGTTTACTTGTGTAAGCCATGATCTCACTTCCTTTTTCGTATGTTTCGTTCTTAAAATTACAACCCCAATATCATATAGGATTCTTGGGACTGGGAGTGTACATTATTAATGAAAAAAGAAAAAAATTCCTTAAAATCTCCACTATGATTTTCATAAAATTTCTTATGAATTTATGTTTTAGAATTTTAGTACCCTAGTATATATCCTTTTTTTAATGATTAGTACTACGAATTTAGGATTATAAGATATTAGAAATAATGTGCCAATTTTCCTATGATCCTAAATTTCTCCATGAGTTAATGTTCGTGTAATCAAATTATCTAATTTTTTTATTTTTATTCAAGAATTTATGTCCATATAACTATAGTCAATATTGTACCCTAAAATACTAATTATTTCTTTGTAAATTTGCCCAAATATATAAAAAAATTCTATAATCATATTATCATGTGTCAGTTATATATATATATATATATTTTTTTAAAAATTATGTGCCAGTTATTGCATAAAGAGTAAAATAACGAAAAACTTCTCATTTATCTTCAATTATGGCATAAGGCATGTTCTTTAGCTTGACGCTGCGTTAGCGGCAGCGACGAACAAAAACGGTGATCACCGTAGTCAAACATAGAGCAAAACGATGGTAAGCAACGGTGGTGGAGATTAAACTGGACATAATAGATTAAGAGGTATTGGTGTTAAAAGGTGACGCTGAATTTTCCAGCGATAGCGGCAGAGGAAAAAACGTCACGTTGCGTCATAAAAATCAACATAGCCATCACTCTCCACAATCTTGAACGGCAAGGAACTAGTATTTTAATTATATTTTTTTGGCCGCTGACGCGACACGCAGCGTGAGGCAAAAGAACATGCCTATAATTATGTCATGGCCAGAATACGTCTTAACAACGTGATGTAGCTTAATAATATTATGAAGAACGTGCAAAGAAGTTTTCCGGTCGGGTTTGGGTTCGGATTATATGCTCACCCTTAAACCGATTTATAACCGATCCATCTACACAAATAAAGAAGGGAATATTGTTAGAAATACCATTTGTGGTGCAATTGCTTGTGTGGAATACCACAATGCCAATGTTCTGCTATAGAAAAAGACAATAATATCCCTTAAGAGGTTTGATGTTGAGTGAAGCTTCATGTGTCAGAGATAGGTTGGGCGTGAACTGTGAAGGACGAGGAAAAGTGATGTTTGGCGGAAGTTTTGATCTTAAACGCATTTAATGGTCATTTAAACAGGTTGTTTAGTGGAAATTTAGCTTCATTAAAAATTAAAAATTAAAAACTAATAGAAGATAAGATCCATTTATTCATGATCCTGAAAGTTGCATACGGTGGACAGATTTTGCTGGTGGACTGTAAATCGGTAAGATATAAATCATCCTCACTATCGATTGTTTGATATGTTCTCGTTTCTTATTCACATAAAAAATCCATTTTATAAGAGGGAGATAGCAATCCGTGAAAGTTGTAATATATTGGGAACAACCGTTATTACATTACTGTGGTGGACAACAAACCAAAACAATACGTGGTGGACATACCTGGTGTAACATATGGTACACCATAATTTGGTGGACATACCCACAAAAATAACAGCTAAAACGTGATATAACATCATGCTATTACATACTGAAAAACATCTATAGAGAAGAATTTGGTGGACATACCTGGTGTAACATATGGTCCACCATAACTTGGTGAATTGGAAAACAAATGTGGTCGACAACAAACCGAAACCATATGTGGTGGACATACCTGGTGTAACATATGGTCCACCATAACTTGGTGGACATACCCACAAAAAGAAACAGCTAAAACGTGAAAGAACATCATCCGATTACAGACTGAAAAACAACTATAAACATATGGTCCACCATGACTTGGTGGACATACCCGCACAAGAAAAAGATAATACGTGACGACAAATGTTTTTCGAAATTAAAGGGGAAGAGTAAAGAGTAGGAAAGCAGTGAGGCATAAAAGGAGAGGAACAACTAGGAACATCATCTTTTTGGTGCAATTTCGAATCATCCCTTCTCGAGACATAGCAACGGCTTGAACGTGGTGGACAATTTGTTGTAGCTTTTGCCTGCAGATTGATGGAGAGAGTTAAGGTGGTGGACAATCATTGGATGCAGAAAGCAGTTGATGGAGAGAGTTGAAAAAGTGAATTTTGTCTTACAATTTTTTTTTGTAAAACAGTATTGTCAAATCCAATGACTCAACTCGTGTGGTGAAGCCGCGAGTGCCAAAACGCGTGGTATTACGTAAAACACAAATTGAGGTTAGTTTTGTCATTTCATCAGGGCCATGTGGTAGATTTTATAAGATTGAAAAGTTGTGGTAGATTTGACAAGAAAATTAGAATAAGTGGTACATGGCATAATTTTCCTAATAAAGAACCGGTACTCAAATAAACTCATAATCAAGTCGAACTGAAATTAGATCGGTTTAATCTGAATCCATGGACGTTGACCATTCGGAAAAAAAACTCGCTAGATAGCTCAAGAACACAAACTCATGCATTCCAGCTTTAATTTTCTATGCTTCTCATAATCACACTTTCAAATCCCATATTTTCATATGAATGAACACAAAAACTTCCTTTGCTTATAAGCGCAACCTTAGCCACCCAAAGGGTAAGAGACTTAAGAGTCTTGTAAGTGTGAGCCCGAACACGGAGATGGGAAAGGGACTCCATTAACCATGCTCTCTGGCTTAGAAAGACTACGAAACCCGGCCCCAAACTTCTTGTAAATAAAAAAGATAAGATCCAAACGAACTAAACTAATAAGATCAAAGTTTAAGTCTAGCATAAAGAGCTACTTAACAAGTAATCAAGACTATTTTCAAAAAATTAAAAAAAAAGGTAATTAAGAGGTTAACATTACACAGTGCGAGCCAAATTAAAATTATTAACTTTGGGTTAGCTACAAAATTTTCCAGGTATAATAAAGAAAGGAATGTTTGGTTTCAAGACCATAAGTGGTCGTTGCTGGGTTAGGTTCTGCTTAGTTTCAGTCTTCTTAGATGACAAAAAAAAAGGAGGTTAAAATCATTAAAAATCGCTAGAGAGAGGGGTCGAACCTCTGACCTTGTGGTTAACAGCCACACGCTCTAACCAACTGAGCTACTCCAGCTTGTCGGTTACCTACGAAAACCTGAATATTAAATCATAAAGGTTTTGTGTTTTACTGACCATAATCTGGGGAGCTCATTCATGGTCTCGATTGTTTGTTAAAAATTGTGAATCAAAAGCTACAAATTCATTATGACTTCTTATTAAATATTATATTGTATTTTTATTCAATCTACTAAATATGTAACAAAGTTAGATCTGACCCTAATTTCATATCTATTGAAGTGAACTTGGAATATAACCAATTTACCATCAATTCCCTTGTCTAACCAAAAAGCCACATACCTATAGGAATTCCAAAACAACGATATGGAGTATCATTTTATCCTCAACTTTGATTAATTCCACATGTTAAATAACTTTAGATATCATAACTAACCACATGTTACAAAAGAAAATTCATAACCATACTCATGTAATTTTTGATGAGATATTTCACATGTTGATACGTGTGATCATATAGATACCCATACAAATCACTTTTGTGTAACAAAAACAACAAAGACATCAATCTAAATTATCCACAATATACATATATCTAGAGTCGTATGCATTATGATATATATAAAATAATGATTTTCTCATTACAAATCTCGTATTTGGATAACATAACATGTATTGGTAATTTGTGTAACCTATATTAACTAATATTCACACAATCCCATCTAGATGTTTCTAGTAGACATTTTGACTTTCTTTCTTCTCAGTAGGGGTGGGCATTCGATTTTACGGTTCGGTTTCGGTTCAGTTGTTCGGTTTTTTGGTTTTTCGGTTATAGATAAAATGAGTCCATATAAAACCGAAATTGTTATGGGTCGGTCTCGGTTCGGTTTACTTCGGTTTCGGTTCGGTTCGGTTTCACAATATAGAGGTCCATAATAGACTAAAATCCTAATGGTTCGGTTTCGGTCGGTTTGTAACCGAAAAACCGAATTCGAACATGTACAACTTCGGTTCGATTATTCGGTTTTTTGGTTTTTCGGTTGTAGATAAAATGAGTCCATATAAAACCGAAATTGTTGTAAATCGGTCTCGGTTCGGTTTTTTCGGTTCGGTTCGGTTCAGTTTTTCAGTTATGGGTATTTTTGTCCACCCCTACTTCTCAGGTAAACTTATTCCAAAAAAGATCAAAATTAGAGAATCTTGAAAGTCCGCTTTCGCCGGCAATGATCCCATGCGGCGATCGCCATCTGTGTGACACCCGCCTCGTTAACTTAGCCAAGACGGCAGTCATGAAAATAATCTATCAATTCCAATAGATACTTTTATGAAAATCCATACTTTTATTCCATAAAACACGTCTTAAATCATTCCACAAAAACCATAATTCCAACTTAAAAATACTTCACGTGAAACCAATGTAGAAAATATTAGGTAAATGATTTCAAACGAAATACAAACATAACTCCGCTAAAACCAGCACCCGGACAACAACCACCTTGAGCCGCTACTCATCATTACCTGAAAGGGAAAAAAAAGAAGGGTGAGTAATTCCGGAAGAAATTACTCAGTGAGATTGTTACCCACAACTACTCTAATACTTGATGACAATAAGCATTCAAACACATTAAACCAGAAATAGAACATGTATCATTCAACCTATTACTAGTAACATAATCTTCATACCTAACATTTCTAGACCATAATCTCTTTCACTTATACATTATCATACTTAAACATTTCACCTTCCTCATTCTTTACTTATTACATTCTTTCCTTTTCACATACATTACTTTTTCTTCCTTTACTTAATATATTACGTACGACGGCGGAGCCAACCCCTTTCTACCGTTTTGGGTTTGTCCTCCCCGTCGGCCTTTTATGGCCTTAATGGACTACAACGGGCTTACATACGCGATCGTTCGTAGTCCAACACGCAAAGTTCTGTAACGGGCTTACGTACGCGATCGTTCCCAGAACTATAATCTATTCTACAATCTCAAGCAATAATTTTAATCATAACATTCTCTCTTATCCCAACCGTTTGCAACATCAAGAATTACTACTATCAATCAGCAAGCATCAAACATTCATAGCTTAACGTGTAAGAACAACTACCGTTAACTAGTATTAGAGTTATCTAGCCAACACCCTCACCTTAGCCTTTTGGATGATCAAAAACAAAGGAGTGATCCTAGAAGGATGTGAATGTGCGTTCTGGGCGGTTGGATTCTGGAAAATAGCGATTCAAGTCAAAAATAGCGTTTCTGGTTTTTGACAGAATCAGTGTTTCTTGACCAGAAAGAAACGTCAGTAACTCACCGAATTTATATCGGATTGGAAAGCCAAAAGTTGATCTGAAATCCTTGTAACGTCAGCTTTCCAACAGTACCAAAATCGTACTCTAACTCGTTCTGTATCAGCATGCACCTTCCTCCAAAGTTAGCACTGTGAAACCCGAGAACAGATTTTGGTCAGATAACTAGGGCAAACTTAAAACGTAAATTCCGGATTCATCTTACATCGGAATCCAAATCGGAAAAGAGCCTCAGAATCTTAGAAGAATCCTCTTTCCAAAGGTATATTATTCGTCACCTAACTCCTCACGGATCGCCGGAAAATCGCCCTGAAAGTTCATTGGTCGGAAAAATAGAGGTTCAGAAAACAGTGATTTTTCCTGATATTCAAACACGATTTGCGAGCAAACTGTACCTCGTATCGCGAATCCGAAAGAAGCTCCAGAAACTAGAATTTGTGGTCTTTGCAGGGATATAAGAATCACAATCTAATTCCTTCTGAGCCGCCGGAAATCAGCCCCCAATGTCACTACTCGGAACCCCTTTCCTTTGCTCTTTTTTTTTTTTTGTTTTTTTTTTTGTTTTTTTTTTTTTTGCAAGGCATCCATAAGAAGAGCAAATGTCCTTATATAGGTACAAAACCAAAGTGATTCAGATCATTGATTGAGTAGTGGAGGTAGTGGGTTGGGTGAAGTGATGGAGGTAGTGGGTTGGTGAAGTGGTGGAGGTAATGGGTGGGTGAAGTGGTGGAGGTAGTGGGTTGGTGAAGTGGTGGAGGTAATGGGTTGTGGCCATGACAATTCTCCCCCACTTAGAAAGAATTCGTCCCCGAATTGCATGGCTAGTGCTGCCCGATCTAGGCCTGGAAGAGTTCCGGATGGTCTGCCTTCATCCGGTCTTCCAACTCCCAAGTCGTCTCTCGTATCCCATCTCTTTCCCAACAAACTTGCACTTTCCATTTGCTTTTTCCCTTCGATGTCTCTTCCTTACGGTCCAAAATCCGTATGGGTATTGCTGGTATTGTCAAATTCCTTCCCAAGTCAGACGGTGGATGTGGAATAATTAATTCTGGTTTCTTAACCACCTTGCGCAATACTGATATGTGAAACACGTCGTGAAAGTCGGATAGCTCATCCGGCAAGTCTAGTCGATAGGCCACTGCTCCAATTCTTTCGGTTATAATATATGGACCAATGTACCGCGATTTGAGCTTCTTCAACTTTCTCCACTTATCAGTTCCCCTAAATGGTCTCATTTTTAAATACACTGCATCTCCAACATTGAATTCCAAGTCCTTTCTTCTTTTGTCGGCATAGCTTTTATGACGATCATGAGCTTCCTTAAGTTTATCCCGAATTAAAGCTACTTGCTCCTCCGACCCCTGAACAAGTTCTAATTCCAGGTCCCGTTGCTCCCCCACTTCGGTCCAACACAGGGGTGTGCGACATGGCCGTCCATAAAGGGCCTCATAGGGTGCCATCCCAATACTCGAGTGGTAGCTATTATTATAAGCAAATTCTACCAAAGGTAAATAGCGCAACCAACTCATTTCCCAATCCAGCATACACGCCCTCAGCATATCTTCCAATGTCTGAATAGTGTGTTCTGATTGCCCGTCTGTTTGAGGGTGATATGCAGTGCTCAAATGTACCTTAGTCCCCAATGCCTTCTGAAAGGCTGTCCAGAACTTAGCGGTGAATCTTGGATCTCTATCTGAAACAATGCTCACTGGATTACCATGCAACTTGACTATCTCTTTTAAATACAACTCTGCTAACACTTCCACTCCGTCCGTTTTCTTAATAGCCAAGAAATGGGCGGACTTGGTAAGTCGGTCCACAATCACCCAGATGGCATCCTTTCCACCTGTTGTCTTCGGAAGTCCAGTAACGAAGTCCATAGTGATCATGTCCCACTTCCATTGAGGTAGCGGTAAGCTCTGTAGCAACCCACTTGGAAGTCCACGTTCTGCCTTAACCATCTGACATATTGAACATTGGGCCACATACTCCGCAACATCCCGTTTCATCCCATTCCAGTGGTAGTACCTTTTTAGATCCTGATACATTTTGTTGCTCCCTGGGTGTATCGAAAATCGAGACTCATGGGCAAGTTGCAAGATCTCGTCTCTTAGATCTTTGACTGGAGGCACAGACACTCGATTTCTGTATAAGATTGTTCCATTAGATGTCGTGCGATATCCAATCACACCAATTTCCAATGCCTTAATCAGGGAGACATCTTCTTTCTGGGCTGCTCTAACCCTCCATAACAAATCTGCTTGATTCACTGCTTCCAATCCTACGGTATCATCTTCGACTGTTACAGCACACAGTTTTAGACTAGCCAGGATTCCCGTGAGTTCCTGAACTTCCTTGCACTCAGACACCTCGACTTTCCTTCTACTTAGAGCGTCTGCCACTAAGTTAGCCTTCCCGGGATGATAAGCAATATCCAAATCGTAATCTGCAAGTAACTCTATCCATCTTCGCTGTCTTATATTTAGGTCACTTTGGCTGAAGATGTGCTTTAAACTTTTATGATCCGTGAATACTTGAACCTTTTCCATACAGGTAAGCACGCCAAATCTTTAAGGCGAAGACTACTGCAGCTAGCTCCAAATCATGCGTAGGATAATTAGCTTCATGGTTACGCAACTGCCTTGATGCATAAGCAATAACTTTTTCCTCTTGCATCAACACACATCCCAACCCTGTTCCTGATGCGTTGGTATAAACGCTAAATGGTACTCCTGTCCGTGGAAGTACTAAAATCGGTGCTTGAGTCAACTGCTCCTTCAACTTTTTGAAACTTTCCTCACATTCTTTTGACCACACAAACTTTACTCCCTTTCCCGTGAGCTGAGTCATTGGTTTAGACACACTAGCAAAACCTTTTACAAACTTCCTGTAATAACCAGCCAACCCAAGAAAACTACGAACTTCAGTGGGAGTAGTGGGTGTAGGCCAATTAGTGATAGACAAAATTTTCTGCGGATCCACTGCTACCCCTGCTTCTGAAACTATATGGCCCAAGAATCCAATTTGTCTCTTCCAGAAACTACACTTGCTCTCTTTTGCAAACAATTCCTGCTCCCGGAGCTTGGTTAACACAACTCTTAAGTGTTCCTCATGCTCCTCACGGTTACGAGAGTATATCAAAATGTCATCTATGAACACGATCACAAACTTATCCAAATACTCTCGGAATATATTATTCATCAACTTCATAAACGCTGCCGGTGCATTAGTCAATCCGAATGGCATTACTACGAACTCGTAGTGTCCATACCGAGTCCGAAAAGCTGTTTTTCTTATGTCTCCTTCAGCTATTGGAATCTGATGATATCCAGACGCGAGATCAATTTTTGAGAACCATGATGCCCCTTGTAGTTGATCTAGTAACTCGTCAATACGCGGCAACGGGTACTTATTCTTAATAGTCACCTTGTTGAGTCCCCGATAATCGATGCAAAGTCTGAAACTGCCATCTTTCTTCTTAACAAACAGCACTGGTGCACCCCATGGTGAGCTACTAGGTCTGATAAACCCTTTATCAGTGAGATCCTCTAACTGCTTCTTTAGTTCAGCCATTTCTGCTGGTGCCAACCGATACGGTGCTCTAGAAACGGGAGCAGTCCCTGACTCTAACTCGATAGTAAACGCATCTCCTCGTGTTGGTGGCGGTCTTGTAAGCGGTTCGAATACATCTGCAAATTCTGCCACCACTGGAATTGAGTGCAACTCAACTCCTGATTCTCCTCCTTCCATTGAGATCACAGCGAGGTATGCCTCATTTCCTCGGCTTATTAACTCCTCTGCCTGAATCATAGAAATGATAGGAATTCCGCTCTGTGTCTTCACTCCTTTATAGACGAGCCTACCCTCAGGTCTTTCAAATGTCACTTGGGTCCTCGGGCAATCCAATACAGCCTTATGACGAGTCAACCAACCCATGCCCAATATTACATCGTAGCGGTGTAACTCCATCTCCACAAGAGTTGCAGGTAACTCCACTCCTTCTATTATAACCGGAACATCCTTGAAGTACCGCTGTGATTTCAACTTTTCTGCTCCTGCAGTCTCAATCTGCCAAGGTCTCTCCACGACTTCCCCTTTGAAGTGCCAATACTTGGTTAATGCTGGGCTCACAAAACTATGTGAAGCCCCCGAATCAAACAAAGTGTAAGCTGAAACCTCTCCAATACAAACCGATCCTACACGATTTACTAGTCTAAGCAATTTGAATTCAACAACCAAAAGTTCAATTCTAACATCACCCAAGTATAAAACTTAAGAAGTATTAACTGTGACTTACCAGCGATCGGCTCTGCACCCTCGTGATCTCCAGCAACATATGCGCGAGGCACAATAGCTGCTCTCTTTGGAGGCGGCGGCAACTGCTCTCTGGCTCGGTTTGCTGGTTCTGGCCCTCCTGTTCGTACTCTACAGTCTCTAGCACGATGCCCATACTTACCGCAAGTATGGCAAGTTCCTCGAAAACCATTGCAATCCCGCGCACTATGTCCCATTCTTCCACACTTAAAACATGCTCCTGATTGGTACAAACAAACTCCATTGTGATTCTTGCCACACTTACCACACATTGGGACATTTGCATGATTACCATGCTGTTGTCTACCCTGATTACCATGCTGCTGTCTTGGCGGATCTGGTGCTCTGGTGGTCCTCTGGGGAGCATTCTTGACTAACTTGCTCTCAGCCTCATTTGTCTTTTCTGTCATAGAAGCTCTCTCCACAAGCTCGATGAGACTCCTATAATCACGAATCTGACAAATCTTACGGATATCCAGCCGCAAACCCATCATGAACTTCTGAATCATAGATTGCTCATCTGTTACCCCCACAGCAAACCTTCTCAGCCTTGTAAACTCTCGCTCATACTCCATCACCGTCTTATTATCTTGGCTCAGAGTCAGAAACTCCATCTTTAGCTCATTTATGGTCTCCTGGGGAAAGTACTTCCTGGTAAACTCCTCACGAAAGGTACTCCACAGGATCACATAACCATGAGGGGCTTCTCTCTCTACTCCCTCCCACCAAACTTGAGCTTCATCCAGCAGAAAACTTGAAGCTATATCCACCTGGTACCCTATCGGACAACGAACCGTACCGAAGTTCCTTTCCAATTGCTTTCTCCAATTGTCTGCAACCATCGGATCTGTGCCACCACTGAAGGATACAGTACCCAAATCCCTCATCAATTTTAGAATCCTCCAATAGTCCTGCCTTAAATCCTCCTGAGGGGGCGGTGGAGGAGGCGGAGGAGGTGGAGGTGGTACACCAGTCTGACCTGCCCCTTGTGTCTGCGCCAATACCTCTTTGAGTGAGTCCCTCACGAGATTCCTCAGCATTTCAGGATCCACTCCATGTATTGCCGCCTGACCACTGTTGTGTGTGCTTGCTGAATCTGATGCAGCCTCAACTGAATTAGGCCCATTACGACCACGTCCTCTTCCTCTTCCTCTCCCTCTTCCAGCACGTGCTCCTCCACGAACCATTCTGTGCAGACAATCAAAATTTAGAATATTCTAAAGGAAACTCAACTTACTTGCTCAAGAGTAGTGTTGCCGGTGCTCTTTTACTTTTACAAAAACCCATCCCAAATTTCGAAAACATTTTTTTTTTTTTTTTTTTTTCGGAAACAATGGTCACCTAGGACAGCCTTCCGGGTCAGAACCGGCTTGGCTAGCCTAGGCTCTGATACCAAATTGTGACACCCGCCTCGTTAACTTAGCCGAGACAGCAGTCATGAAAATAATCTATCAATTCCAATAGATACTTTTATGAAAATCCATACTTTTATTCCATAAAACACGTCTTAAATCATTCCACAAAAACCATAATTCCAACTTAAAAATACTTCACGTGAAACCAATGTAGAAAATATTAGGTAAATTATTTCAAACGAAATACAAACATAACCCCGCTAAAACCAGCACCCGGACAACAACCACCTTGAGCCGCTACTCATCATTACCTGAAAGGGAAAAAAAAGAAGGGTGAGTAATTCCGGAAGAAATTACTCAGTGAGATTGTTACCCACAACTACTCTAATACTTGATGACAATATGCATTCAAACACATTAAACCAGAAATAGAACATGTATCATTCAACCTATTACTAGTAACATAATCTTCATACCTAACATTTCTAGACCATAATCTCTTTCACTTATACATTATCATACTTAAACATTTCACCTTTCACATTCTTTACTTATTACATTCTTTCCTTTTCACATACATTATTTTTTCTTCCTTTACTTAATATATTACGTACGACGGCGGAGCCAACCCCTTTCTACCGTTTTGGGTTTGTCCTCCCCGTCGGCCTTTTATGGCCTTAATGGACTACAACGGGCTTACATACGCGATCGTTCGTAGTCCAACACGCAAAGTTCTGTAACGGGTTTACGTACGCGATCGTTCCCAGAACTATAATCTATTCTACAATCTCAAGCAATAATTTTAATCATAACATTCTCTCTTATCCCAACCGTTTGCAACATCAAGAATTACTACTATCAATCAGCAAGCATCAAACATTCATAGCTTAACGTGTAAGAACAACTACCGTTAACTAGTATTAGAGTTATCTAGCCAACACCCTCACCTTAGCCTTTTGGATGATCAAAAACAAAGGAGTGATCCTAGAAGGACGTGAATGTGCGTTCTGGGTGGTTGGATTCTGGAAAATAGCGATTCAAGTCAAAAATAGCGTTTCTGGTTTTTGACAGAATCAGTGTTTCTTGACCAGAAAGAAACGTCAGTAACTCACCGAATTTATATCGGATTGGAAAGCCAAAAGTTGATCTGAAATCCTTGTAACGTCAGCTTTCCAACAGTACCAAAATCGTACTCTAACTCGTTCTGTAGCAGCATGCACCTTCCTCCAAAATTAGAACTGTGAAACCCGAGAACAGATTTTGGTCAGATAACTAGGGCAAACTTAAAACGTAAATTTCGGATTCATCTTACATCGGAATCCAAATCGGAAAAGAGCCTCAGAATCTTAGAAGAATCCTCTTTCCAAAGGTATATTACTCGTCACCTAAATCCTCACGGATCGCCGGAAAATCGCCCCGAAAGTTCACTGGTCGGAAAAATAGAGGTTCAGAAAACAGTGATTTTTCCTGATATTCAAACACGATTTGCGAGCAAACTGTACCTCGTATCGCGAATCCGAAAGAAGCTCCAGAAACTAGAATCTGTGGTCTTTGCAGGGATATAAGAATCACAATCTAATTCCTTCTGAGCCGCCGGCAATCAGCCCCGCAATGTCACTACTCGGAACCCCTTTCCTTTGCTCTTTTTTTTTTTTGTTTTTTTTTTTTGTTTTTTTTTTTTTTTTGCAAGGCATCCATAAGAAGAGCAAATGTCCTTATATAGGCACAAAACCAAAGTGATTCAGATCATTGATTGAGTAGTGGAAGTAGTGGGTTGGGTGAAGTGATGGAGGTAGTGGGTTGGTGAAGTGGTGGAGGTAATGGGTGGGTGAAGTGGTGGAGGTAGTGGGTTGGTGAAGTGGTGGAGGTAATGGGTTGTGGCCATGACAATCTGAACCTTTTCAAAATCCGAGACCCGACACGGTATCGTAATCCGACCCGGTTGATCAAACCTGTAAACCCGCTCCGCCTGCTCCAGCAACTCATCGAACAGAGGGTGGTTAAAGTAAACCACTGGAACCACCACGCGCCTCGTATCGTCTCCTGATTCTCCGACGTGAACCACTAAATGTCCTTTCAGAATAACCGGTAGTTTTGGGTCGTTACCTAACCGGGTCTTACCCGTTTTCTTTCCTCCGCATAGTCTGTTTGCTCCACGACGGAGGCACCCTGCTAAAGAACAGAGTTTTGGAACCGGGTTGAGAAGTCCGGTCAGGCATTGGCGTTTTCCGGTTTGGATTCTTCTGTTTCGGATTATCCATTTGAAGATCTTGACGAATTTATGACCGATCTTGAAACCTCGGAGCCTCTTCATAGTTAGAAAACAAAGAAGAAATGAAACCTTTTGGAGAAAATTATTTAAACACATTTTTACTCAAAGACACACTAAAACCGATTTTTTTTTGTTTGAATAAATTTTACATTCTATTCAAAAGAAAAAGAAAAAGAAAAAGAAAAAAACACGGGTTTGCTTGAAATTGCGTTTTCGAAAATAGAAGAAGAAAATAAGATTGAAAATATTGGCACTTTGATTTTCTATATGTCTCTTTATGTTTTGTGTTTTAGTTGAAGATGAGCGGAGGAAGAAGAGTGAATTGTGTTGATTATGGGAATAGAGCAAAGGAACCTCTTTTTATAGCCTCTTGAGGTGTGACCGTTGAACGGTAATTTTGTGTGTGTGCGCGTGTATTACATGTGCATGATGTATAGTTTTCCAAATTTAACATGTCACTAATTTTGAATATTTTGTTTTCTTACGTAAGATTATATATGTTTCTTTTAGTTTATTGTCGTTTTTTTAATAGATTTTTATTCATTGTAATGAAGGAAGGAACATTAGAATTTATGTTAATAAAGGAAAAAAGGAGTACATCTTCCTTAGCACGAGAAATTTATGTTTATTGTAGCTTCGTTTGTTGTTTATGCATGAGGCTAGTTTGAGGTAAGACCAAACTCTTAATTCAGAATATTTTTGTCAAATGGTTGAATAAAAAGAATAACGTGGAAACCATGATTTTACTATTCAACTATCTGAGAAATTGACATTACGAAGATAAAAAACAATTTGGGACTTTTTCTGAACCGGTTTTTTTCTACGAACCAGTGCTGGTTAGTAATCATTTAGCATACGAAATTACCGGTTAAGCTTGAGTTTTTTATGACGAGACCTCTTAGTGTGGTGTCTTTCATTGGTGAATGGCCATAATACCATACGTGTTAGCTTTTTCAAAGTTGTTGATACGTGAGTTCGACAATACATTTATGAAATGGTAAAAGGATCGAAAATTCTCGTTTATTGACATTGTGCTCGGAAATGGGTTACGAATAACATAAACGGATATGTTAAAAAGGGAGGATGTTGAGCTCGGAAGCTAGTGAACTGACGAACCTTGTCTCTGACGAACCTTGTCTCTGACGAATTGACTGAAATGCTAAGTGACGAGGTCGGATATCGGGCTGGGTATTTGGAGAATAGGGATTGAGGTCGGATTTCGTGTGACAAGCGCCTCCGTGATCGGGATATGTGATAAGTACGACCTCCTTTCATCCGACTTATAAGCAGACTTTTTCGTACTATTCAGGCGGAATAAGTACAAACAGAAGAATTTTTCCTTTTCAAGTTAGAGTACTAAAAACAATGGGTTCTCAATTCCTTTGTACTTGTTTAAAAGTGGAAAAGTGATGGGACAACTTATGGGATGGAAACCCCTATTTATACTAGAATGAGGAGGTACAAGGTTGTAGGGTTTTCTTGGAATATGGAATTGGGCCCAGGCCGCTTGTGGGCCGAGCACAAAACGCTGATGGGCCGAATTCGACGAAATGGGCTTCAAATCATGAATTTCGAAGCCCATATCGAACAAAAGTCAATCTCAACTATTGTACGTTATATACTAATATGCAATTTTAGTGTTGACCAAACAAGAATTTCGTTTTAGTATACATTTCTGTTGTCACAAGTTTGTTTTATTTAAACTTAATTTCAATATGGTACAAAACAAAGTTTTCAGACTTTTTTTAACCAAGAAAGGAGTCCAAACTTCAAATTAATACATTATTCGTTTTGGAATTATACAAAGTTAAAATTAGTTATATCTATAATATCGATATACAAACTCGTGATTTTGAAAACTTTATCTTTTAAATGTACATAACATCGGTTGAACTTCCGAGCTGATATGATGTTAGAGGTTCTATATGGTTTGACTTATGCACTATTCTTCCTCTTTTTATAGAAGTAGCAATCAGCAACTTTATAACCCTAAAAACAGCTCTCCCTTAAACCCAAAGGACAATAAACTGTTAATGTTGATATCGGACAGCTAGTCCCATCATCACTTGATCTTACCTAACCTACTTGCAGCTTGGCTTTTGTAACTGTGTCAGATCTTCCTTGTTTACCGAACCAAGCTTACAACTTAAGCTTTCCACTTGCGGGACTCTTGGCTCGAGGTGCCACCTGGCGCGCCTAATCATAAAATGACATTTTGTTCTCAGCTTCTGATTATTCCTTCCAAATTCTGAGTGATACACGAACACGTTATTGCTTTTGTTTTTTCAACATAATCTTTTGCACTTACAATTATATTAAAGTTGAATCGAATTTTATAACTACTAGTTTCCAAACACCAAACTAGTTCATAGTTATTCATCAATTACAATTAGTATAGAAATTAAGTTTCGTTTATGTCATATAATTAGTTTAATGGTCTCTACAGTCATCAAACTATCAAGAAAGAAAGTCCGACGTCGTTATTGGAACTTGTGATGTTTTCTGTAATGAAAACCCTATTAATATTACTAATGTTCTTTTTTTTTTTTTTTTTTTTATAAACTCTATCGGCTATCCGGTCTTTTTTTTTTTATAAACTCTATCGGCTATCCGGTCGGCCTCAGTAGAAACGCACCGAAATACTATATAGTATACTGGTCCACCGCGTTAATGGTTAGACCCTTGTGGGTTACCACTCTGCCTATCCCGAGTTTGAAATGCCTTCCGACTAAGTGCCAGGGGGTAGTCAGGCCGCCTGCAATGCTGACTACCGGGCAAACCAATTGGGCCTTTTGACAGACTTCCCATATACTTGTGTTGTAGTTGCCAGGGCTTGAACTTGGGTGGATAAGCTGTTAAAATTTTTCCTTCCTCCTCTTTACCACTAGCCTACGAGCACATGGGCTATATTACTAATGTTGCGAGTCCTAGAGAGCTCAGAAACTTGTTTCCAAAGCTATTTTGCTAGGCTCGAGAAAACACTAACACATGGATTAATTCGAGAAGCCCACAAGATTCTACCTCGTGAAAAAGGTAATGGCATCTATCTGATAAATTTTCTCCTCCAAATTTCAATAAAAAAAGTTTCAAAAAAAAGAAGGTAACGGCATGGTTGGTTACGTTATCTTTGTATGGTTATCTTTGTTTTCCCTTATATATTTCCCCTGATATGTACGAGAGTACTATAAGGAAACACGGTCATTTGATCAGAAAACTTAACAAATATGTTATAGCACATCTAATGATACCATTTATTAATGATATTAGTTCAAAAGGATCTTTCAAAGGACATTAACAAGATTTAATTAAGAAAACAACACACACACACATAAAAGCAAATCATACTAAATCCATTAAAATCCCACACCAAATCACACGAAGATTTATATTTTTAATTATTAAAAACTCAAAATCACAAACCCCTTTTATCTCCGGCACATCCTCTTCGGCCAAACGCCTCGATTTTGTCATACCAAAAGATTAATGAATTCAGAAAAGCAGATTTGTAACCAAAGCAAATAGACTCATTGATGCAGCAATCTTGTTCGTTACTCCTCCCTTGGATACTATTTTTCCACCTAAAACAAACATTAATTACTTACCATAAAATCACCATAACGTAACTCTTGTTCCAAATTGCACTGATAATCTACAAAATCCAGGGATTTACATTCTCGCCTTCCTTATCAAGGATTCTAATAAATCTGTGTGTTTTCTTTAACATTTTTGTCTGTACATTATTCAATTGCCTTTTATTTTGGCCAGCTCAGCCGTCAATTACAACAAGTGTTTTTTATTTGTCTAACCATATGCGTTATGCAGATTTAAACTCGTTTAATGACATAACGAGAAGTATTTAGCAAAACCAAAAAAGACAAACCACGAGAAAAACAAAAACTTGAGTCTCAACTCTCAAGTATACTTCCCAATAGGGCCATGTAACATCGAGCAACTGCGCAAACCCTCATTTTTAAAATTACTCATCAAACTTGCAGATTGAACGGCGATAATCATATGATGTTACAATTGTTGTAATTATTGTAAGTTATGCAACTATATAACAAAACTAAATATGTGTGTGAAATGCATAACTAAATTACAAGATCAAATCATTCTAAATAACCACAATAAAAGAAAGAAGAATTTTAGCAAAAAAAAAAAAAAAAAGAAAGAAGAAAGGGAAAAAATAAAGTAGATACTCACAAATGAATTTCTCGCGAACGTTACAGATAATGCTGGTGCGATAGTAGAGAGCTCTTGTTTCATTCCAAATAGAAGTATTTCCAATAAACTTGTAGCAAAGACAACTCACATCCGTTTCACTCGCCGCTTTGAGATCTGTGCAGCATTCTTTAGATGGTGATGAACTCGGCGTTAACGTTGTGTAACAATGTTCCACGACAGGGACCCCTACCGTGCAATTTGTATCCGTATTTTGCGCCTCCGTCCACTGAGGAGTGGTCGTAACCACTAGAAACAGCACTGCAACCGCAGCCGCTACCGGAAATTTGTTAGTGTAAGCCATGATCACAAATGTTTTATTTGTTTTTTCTTTTGAATGGCTATTATGACCTTGTTTTCCTTTTGTTTGTATGTGATGTGATTTCTCATGTATTTAAAGAGAGTCCTGCAATGTACATTATAGATATTACGATTTGATTATAACAAGTAGTAATTCATATATATACAGTAGTAATTCATATATATATATATATAGAGAGAGAGAGAGAGTCTTGAAATATACATGATTGATTTGATTATAACAAGTAGTAATTCATATATATATATATATGAAGAGAGAGGCTTGAAATATACATAAATGATACAACTAATCATTTGATTATAACATGTAGTTAGTTATCCTGTTTGTTTTTGCTTTACATTGTTGACTAAAACTCTACGACTTTCGATACTTGTTTCTGGCATTTGATTTGCTCATTTCTTCCGTGAGTAGTATATATCAATTGGAGGAAAATAGAAACAATATTGAATGATGAAAAGAACCAACAAAGAAAAAAAAATACCACGATCATTTAATTTTTGGTCTCTAAAAATTAAAAGGACAAAAACTCTAAATGCTAAGCATGATCAATTCTAATCTTATATAAAAGCCCTCATTTCATATATTTAATTTATTCATCACTTGATCATTTAAACCATTAACAAAATAGATTTTTAATTTGTATATTTTGTGGGATGGAGCTATTGCCTCTTTTATAAAAGAGTAGGCACAGTTTCGATCACACATTTGGTCAATAAAACCTTGCAAGCTAATTGATCAAAGTTTATCTTGTTGTTTAATATAAAGAAGTTGTTTCAGTCTCTTTCTTGACTTTCCCATAACTATCAGTTTTTAAAAGTTTTTTTTTCTTTTTGAAGAAAACAGCTTTTTTAAGGGGTCATTTGCAATAATAACTAAAAAAAAACTATAATTAGGAATTTAGAAAAAATTTAGAGAGAGATAGGAAGAGATAGTGAGAAAAAAATGGGCATTTTGGTTAGTTTGTAAATTATAATTTTTTTGGTTGTATTTCTAGCAAATAATCCTTTTTTAAGTTGATCGCTCTGTAAACTCTTTATGAAAGTTTCAATGTCAATGAAAAAAAATTATATTAAATTGATAGAAATCTAGCTGTGAGGATTAGAATCAGAAAGATTGAACCTTTCCACACTTAGACTCAAGAAAGTTTGTAAATTTTTGTTTAAATCTAATGGAAATTGATAGATTTTGGAGGAAACCTTAGTAGTGGAATAGTTTCTCTCAGTTTAGTTATTAGCCAATAGGCTTATTCATACAAGAATATAACTTGCAGAACAAGTTCTTTACATATTTAATATAGGAAATCTAACTTATACATAAATATTAATTTTTCTAATATATTCGATATTGACAATCTTCTGGAAATCTTCCTTATTTTCATAATCTTGGTTTGTGATCTTGACCGTTTAATCTCGGTCGATCTCGACTTCTCGATCTCTCAATACCCCCCGGCAAGCTCATACGTGGTAACACGGTGAGATTAGACATATCTTCAAAGTATCGCGGCATTATACTCAGCCTTCGAGTCATCATCGACATTTATACCCGGTCATAGGGTCAAATCGGCTGCAACACCCGGCCGTCGGGTCATCTTCATGGCATTTTTCCCAGCCATAGGGTCATCGGTGGAAAATATTGTAGTAGTTGTGTATCTCCATCGTTTCATGTCATCATGTGAATTGAACGAACTCATCAATTGGTCCATGGTCAAAATTCACAGCAACATCGTCATGTCATCACCTCCATTGGATCCGTATATACCCGTCGGAGTTATCATCTTCGTGGTTTCATCGAATTTGTAGTTGTCGATAACCATATGAAGACTGTCTTGAAAACCTGTATTTTGAATAAACAAAACACCATAATCGAAAGAAGAAACAAATTTATCAATCACGTATGTTTCTTCTTCTCGTTCTTTTTTTTTCGTTTTTTTTTTTTTAAGAGAATCCCTATAGAAGAAAGAGAAAGTCAAATAAATAAATTGATCAAATAAAGAAGGAAGGATCAAATAAGGAAAAAAACGCAGAAAGAGGTCAAAGAGAAGAAAGAACATATAATTTTTTTTTTTCATAGCGAAAGATAGGAAAAGCTAAAACACATAGGAATTGGATCTAGGCTCTGCTATCATGATAGATTTTGGAAGAAACCTTAGTAGTGGAATAGTTTCTCTAAGTTTTATTCATTAGTCAATAGGCTTATTCATACAAGAATATAACTTGCTGAACAAGTTCTTTACATATTTAATATAGGAAATCTAACTTATATGTAAATATTAACTTTCCTAATATATTCGATATTGACAATCTTTTAGAAATCTTCCTTATTTCCATAATCTTGGTTTGTGATCTTGACCGTTCAATCTCGGTCGATCTTGACCGTTCAATCTCGATCGATATCGACCTCTCGATCTCCAAATAGAAATCTCTCTCAACTCTCTCTATCACTCGTTTATATGATTTGTGAGTTTGAAAGTAAAGAACACAATAAATTTAACGAGTTCACGCCCTTAAACTTGGGTCGCTACGTCTCACCGAGATTCTACTCCGAAATCCACTAAGACACTTGCTCAAAACTAGAGCCTTTAGGGAATACACTTTCTCTCTCTCATACAAGCTTTATTCTAACCATAAAGCCTTACAAACATAGATAATCCCCTCATATATAGAGAAATCAGAGAATGACCAATCTACTTACCCAACAACTTGTGCACACATCTTTCGAGAGATGTTGGGTTGCTTTCTTCAATTAAGCCGTTGATTTAGGCTTTGGCACTGATACGGAGGCTGCTTCAACTTGTTTAACCCTCTGACCAGCTTCCTTTTGCTTGTACGAAAAGAGAGAGATGACGCCATGGGAGTGGAGAAGAAGGAAAACATCGATCTTTACATAAACCAAACCTTCTAGTCCAATCAGAAACTCTTATCCTTGTTTCTGAATTTCCCTTGTATTTGAACCCTCTGAACCATCTAGAGTCTTTGAATAACTTAGTGAGTTTTAAACCAAAACCCACAAAACTCCTCCTTGGTTTCAAACCCTTGGACAGAGCAATAGCACTTTGCGAGTCACACATAACCTCAACAACCTCTTGCTTGAATCCCATCTCTTCAGCTAACCCTTTCAGCCAAATTGCTTCCTTGACTGCTTCAGCTAAAGCCATGTATTCAGCCTCTGTAGTAAAGAGTGCAACAACCTTCTGAAGTCCAAACTTCTAGCTTATTGTGTTCCCTCCAGCTGTGAACACACACCCTGTAACAAACCTTCTCTTATTTTGATTTGTAGCATAATCAGAGTCACAGTATCCTCTGATTTCAAATTTCCCTTCCTTCTTAAGCCGCAGACAAACATCCTTTGACCCTTCATGTACCTCATGTACCTTCATGATCAAATCCTTAATGTCTCTCGTTACCTAGTCATATAAATATATACTCTTCTTTTTTTTTGTCGGCAAAGTGATCTTCCATTATCTTAAACAAACCAATTACAAAGCTTGATAACATCTGAACATATACAATTTAGTTCCAAGAGACAACATAAGTTTGAGAAGCAGACCTTGCAAACCTTGCCAAAGCATCAGCTTCCAAATTTTCAGTCCTTTTGATGTATTTGAAGTCATAACAAAGCCCAGATTTTGCTAAGAAACAAATGTCCTTTAAATGTGTTGTCAAATAATGATGCTGCCAAGCCTCTTCTTTATTGATTAGATGTAGGTTGCTAAGCTTTCTATATATCTCCTTTGCATCTCCATAGAACGTTACCCTTTGAAAGCCCCATATTTTAGATTGAACAACAGCTTCTTTGAGGGCTTTTACTTCTGCCTCCATTGAAGTTTATGTTGGATCAGTTGAGGCATAACCTTTGAGCAATGGTTGACCATCTGGATTTTTCAATATCCATCCAAATCCTGCTCTGGTTTCTGGTGAAGTCCACGACGCATCTACAAAGCAGGAAAAAACGTTAGAATCTTGATGGTTTGGACTTAAAACTGCCCTGTTTGTTTGTAATGTATTTCCGTTTGCTTCATCTGTTTCAACATGGTTCACCTCCAACCACAACCTCTGATCCACTACGTAGTCATATAAATATATACTTGTGATAAAAAGATGAAGAAATGTACATTCTGTATGGTATTATCGATAGCTTAGCCCAAAAAAAAAAAAAAAAAATTATTTGTGGCTGCTTGATTTCAGAACCATAAGTGGTCGTTGATGGGTTAAGTTATGCTTAGTTTTAAATGGCATAAAAAGGTGTTTAATCAAAACGCTAGAGAGAAGGGTCGAACCTTTGACCTTAATTGTGGTTAACAGCCACACGCTCTAATCATGCTGTAAGTTCATTGATGTCTCAATTGTTTTGCTCCGTTTAAATTCTTTGACTAAAATAAACTTAAGAGTTACAAATTCATTATGATCTAGATGACTAGATCTGAACCTAATTTTACCTGTTGAAGTGAACCAGTTCACCACAAAAAACAAGCATCAACATTCAACAATTTCTCACCTATAGGAATTCCGAAACAACGATGTGGAGTATCATTTTATCCTCCACTTTGATTAATTTCACATGTTAAATAACTTTAGATATCATAACTAACCCTATGGTACAAAAGAAAAGTCTTGACCTACTCATGTTGGTATGCGATATCTGATACGTGTGATAGATACATACCATACAAAAGATAAATTAAACAATAATCTAAATTATACACAATGCAACATATAGTCATATCATATGCATAATGATATTAATAAGTATTTTCTCATTACAAATCTTGTATTTGGATAACATAAAATGTATTGGTAATTTGTATAACCTATTAACTAATATATTCACACAGTCACACAGTTCCAAAAAAGGTCAAAATTAAAGAATCTTGAAAGTAAGTTTTCGCCGGCAATGATCCCATGCGGCGATCCTCTTCTGAACCTTTTCAAATTCCGAAACCCGACACGGTATCATTATCCGACCCGGTTGGTTAAACCCGTAAACCTGCTCCGCCTTATCCAGCAACTCACTGAACAGAGGATGGTTAAAGTAAATCACCGGAACCACCACACGCATCGTATCGTCCCCTGATTCTCCGACATGAACCACTAAATGTCCTTTCGGAATAACCGGCGGTTTCGGTTCGTTACCTAACCGGGTCTGACCCGTTTTCTTTCCTCCGCATAGTCTGGTTGCTCCACGACGGAGAAACCGTGCTAAAGAACAGAGTTTTGGAACCGGGTTGAGAAGTCCGGTCAGGCACTGGCGTTTTCCGGTTTGGATTCTTCTGTTTCGGATTATCCATTTGACGATCTTGAAAAATCTATGACCGATCTTGAAACCTCGGAGCCTCTTCATAGTTAGAAAACAAAGAAAAAATGAAACCTTTTGGAGAAAGTTATTTAAACTCAGTACTCAAAGTCGCACTTGTTATAAAAACGATTTTTTGTTTTGAATAAATTTTATATTCAATTAAAAAAAAAAGATTGAAACAAGTTTTATCAAAAATGCGGTTTCGGAAATGGAAGAAGAAGATAATATTGAAAATATCGAAACTTTGTTTTGCTATGTGTCTCTGTGTTTTGTGTAGAAGAAAAGTGAATTGTGTTGATTATGGGAATAGAGCAAAGGAACCTCTTTTTATAGCCCTCTTGAGGTGTGATCGTTGAACGGTAATTTTGTGTGTGCGTGCGTGTATACATGTGCATGATGTATAGTTTTCCAAATTTAACATGTCACTAATTTTGAATATTTTGTTTTCTTACGTAAAATTATACATATGTTTTTTTCTTTTAGTTTATTGTCGTTTTCGAAGATTTTTATTCATTTTATTTGTAACTAAGGAAGGAACATTAGAATCTACGTTATTAAGAGAGAAAAAACAATTACTTCTTTCTATCACGAGAAAATTATGATTATTGGAGCTTCGTTTGCTGTTTATGCACGAGGCTAGTTTGAGGTAAGACCAAACTCTTAATTCAGAATGTCTTGTCAAATGGTTGAATAAAAAAATAACATGAAAATCATGATTTTACTATTCAACTATCTGAGGAATTGACATTATACGAAGATGTTTATTAAAAAACCATTCGGGAAGTGTTCTGAACCGGTATGGTGTCTTCCATTGGTGAATAGTCATTATACTGTACGTGTCAAGCCTTTTCAAGGTCAATCTTCATTAATATATTCAAAGTCAATCTCAACTATTGTACGGTAATGTGCAATTTAAGTGTTCCAAAAAGAGTTTCGTTGTAGTACTGTATTTCTTTTGTCACAAGTTTGTTGTATATAAATCTCAAAATGTACAAAAACCAAGAATTTCCGAACTTTAAACTAATTCCCTCACTTTGTAATGTGAAAAATTAAGTTAATGAAGTAAGATTGTGAAAAAAAAAAAAAAAAACTAATACCCTTTGCGGTTTTAAATTAGTTTTCTCTATTCTAACTCGTGATTTTGAAAACTTTCTCCTCTAAACAGCAACATAGTTCTAACATCACAAGAATTACCAAGCTAATATGCACTACAAGAAAACAGCAAGTATTCCGACGGCCGCTATTTCCGTCGGCCGCTATTTCCGTCGGAATTTTCCGACGGTTTACCAACGGAATTCCGACCAAAATTAATCCGTCGGAATTTTGCGACGGATTTCCGACAGTAGATAAAACCGTCGGTATTCTGTCGGAAATTCGTCGTCTTATACCGACGGATTTCCGACGGAGATAAACTGTGACGACCCAACCCGTCAAATAAAAAAAAATTTTAACCGGATCACTATTATCATAAATAGTGATCCTCAACGGTCCAATAAACAAACAGCGCGGAACAATGATTTAACAATCAAATACAATTATCGTTTAACAAGCCCATACTTATTAATTCTAGTTCAATTCGGTAATACACATAGTTCTGAAATTGCTAACACCCTAGCAATTCTAACTTATTACACGAAAACGAGCCACTAGATCATTCCCCTCGTCCCGGCCATGATTCCACGATCACTGACTGTCTTTACCTGCATCACATGGTTATAAGAGATGCGTGAGTATTATCATAAATACCCAGTGAGACGGTCATCCCATCAACAGGCTATGTACAAATATAAGCATAAGCAATGCTACAATACCAGGATGAACAATCAACATGAAAACAACTCAATCGCGTAAAAACAACCTGTGTCGATCGATACACTAACCCGTGCCGATCGACACCAACTCCGACACTCATGTCTGTCAGCACACCATCCCGGTGACCTACTGACACCATGTCGATCGACACACCCATATGTGTCGATCGACACACCAAACCCAGAAAAACTCGCACACGCGATTTTCTGCATAATAATTTATCAAACAACATGAAATTCGATCCCAAACAACACACAACGCATCCTAACACTTCTTATGCTTACACGCACCCATGGTCACGCACTCACCTCGATTTGGGAAGGAAAACGGATTCAAAAGTGTTCAAGAACACCCAGAACACCAAGAACACGCACGCCCCAAAGAACACAACGTATACGACGAACGGCTACTCCAAATTCCAATCGGAAACCGGTGCTGGAAACTAGACACGACGAGCTACACCGCGGTATATAGAACGTCTGCTAACTCCCAACGGTTCGACGGGAAAACAACCCGTAAGTTCAACAATCCGAACTGGAAACAGAGGCGACATGTTTAACAAGAACGCTCACCGAGAACGTAAAATACATCGGAAACATGATCGGAAACACGATCTAAAAACTAGACAGAGAGAGCTTTCTAACCGTATATAGAATGCTTTCTGGGTCATTCTGGTTCGACGGCAATTAAGCCCGTAATCCCGATGATCGGAACTGGAACAGGAACCACGTTGGATACAAAGAAGTCGACGCACAGGGTGAACGGCTGCTTCAAATCCAAATCAGAAAATGGCTCTGGAGACTAGACGGAACAAGCTACACAACGGTACATAGATCGTCCTCTAATTCGCAACGGTTCGTCGGGAAAACTCCTCCGAAGTTGACTGATCGGAAAAGAAAGCTGCAGAAACGGCCCAACTTTAAACGATCATAACTACCAATCTAACCGTCTGATTGACAAACAGATTTTTCCTACGACAAGAACAACGACAGGAGTACTTACCCTCCAAAATTCACTCCGATCCGTCGGGATCTTGACCTCCGTTTGTCTCCCACAAAACCGGACAGATTCCTCCACCTCTCACTCTCTTCTCCTCTCCCTTTCTTCTTCTCCCTCTCTTTCCCACGTTCTCTCTCTGCTTCCTTTTCTCAAAGTCTGATTCCTCTCCTTTAATAAATCAGCCATTTCTTCATGTTCCCCACTAACACCTACTAACAAGATTCCCCCTAACACCTACAAATACTCATTAACAAATCCCCCACAAACACCTACTAACAAGATTCCCCCTAACACCTACTAACACTCACTAACAAATTCTGATTTTTCTCTCCAAAAATAAAACTACCCAGTCGATTCAAAACGAGCTGGTCGATCGACACCCGAACTAAAAATACACATTTGGTTCACGGGCGTTACAATTCTCCCCCACTAACACGGATTCGTCCTCGAATCACGCGGAATCATAACCCTACGGTTAATACATCCGATCTCAGTCCTCTGGCCCAACCCGGCCAGCTCTACTAATATCCTCACCCCTGGCCCCACCCGGCAAGCACTACCTGAGATTACACCCAATCTCAGAACTCAACTAGTGTCATACTAGTTACATTGCACTGCCACTACAGGTGCAATCCTGACCAACCCGGTCAGCTCCAACTCAGATCATCTCTCGATCTCCTTCACCTAACCCGTCTCACTAAGGTTGACACTCTCGTCCGAAACCCGACCAAATTCCCCCAGGAAACATCCACGATGCAACACTCGCTGATCCGGATCAGGGTTGTCCGATAGATCGCGCAACAATCAAACAAGAACATGCCCGACCCACCGTAGACCCAGACCTTGGATCAATTGGTCGCCCAACAATCAAACAAGAATATGTACGACCAAAGAGGCTACATATGTTTACCAGGGTCGTTTGGACTAAAATTCCAAACTCGAGTAATAACCCTAGATTAGACATCCACAAACCACCTGAGAGCATTCCCGATCTCTGAAGTTCATCAAATCTCATACTTATAATCACACTACATGTACTCTTGCTCAAACTCATATCTCTATACACCACTCCCACTCGTAAGATCGTCACCCTACGAGCTCTCGATGTATACCATACCGGCTCTCGGTATGCTCCAGCCCCTCCCACTCTCGGGACAAACAGTCCGTCAAGCTATCGGCTGCAGAGGAAATCACACATCCTCTGGAGAGATCTCTGTCCCTCAAAGTATATGCAGGAGAATATCACCATCCCCTGGAGCAGTAACGCTGTAACGTGCATCATAAGCACCTGTCGACCGATTTACTTCCGTGGTTCCCATCTTGATATCCCCTAACCCGGAATATCACTCATGACCAATCCCCAGGTCATCTGAAACAACCCAATCGCCAGGGTGTTTCCTACCCCGATATTCCCTAACCCGGAATATCCCTCATGACCAATCCCCAGGTCATCTAACTCATAAGAACATCCGTCTTATAACCAAAGATAATAAGAAACATCCCATCTTATTAATCTCAACAATGTATATCGTTACAATCCAAACGAAAAATACATACAACTCATAGCAACAAGCTAATACAACCACTGAAAACCAGAAAGACACTCAAGCCTCCGCTTGCTTCTCGAACCACTTCGAGAACTTTGCCTTCATACTTGCCTCTGGTTCCCAAGTCTCCTCCTCGACACCATCACAGTCCCACACGACTCTCACCAATGGTATCCTCTTCCGGCGCAGAACCTTGACTCTCCTCTCGAGAATCCTCACAGGTCTCGCCGCTAACGTCATGTTGGGCTGAAGATCCTCCGGAATCCTAGCCAACACCCCTTCAGACTCATGTAGACACTTCCGCAGCATCGATACATGAAATACCTTATGAAACGCTCTCATACTCTGAGGTAACTCCAACCGATAAGCCACTGGTCCAACCCGCTCCACCACTCTGAACGGATCCATAAACCTCGGACTTAGCTTATTCTCTGAAATGGATCTGTTAGGACCCCTCAACATCGCTGCCTTGAGATACACCAGATCTCCCAGCTCAAACTCCAGCTCTTTTCGTCTCTTATCAGCATAACTCTTCTGCCGATCCTGAGCCTCTCTCATGTTCAGTCTCAAGACACGGATCTTCTCCGTCGTCTCCTGAACAAAATCCGCACCAAACATGCTCCTCTCCCCCACTTGAGTCCAGCACAATGGTGTCCTACACGGCCTCCCATACAGAGCCTCATATGGAGCCATCCCAATACTCGCCTGGTATGAGTTGTTGTATGCAAACTCAACCAGGTTCAGATGATCCGCCCAATGACCACCATAATCCAGCACGCACATCCTCAACAGGTCTTCTAAAGTCTGAATAGTCCTCTCCGACTGTCCATCTGTCTGAGGATGATACGCCGTGCTCATGTGCACCTTAGTGCCCATCTCCGCCTAAAACGCCCTCCAGAACTCAGACGTAAACCTCGGATCTCTGTCTGACACAATACTCGCTGGCACCCCGTGCAGCCTCACTATCTCACGCACATACTTCTTAGCCAACACTACCGTCCCATCGGTCTTTTTGATGGCAAGAAAATGTGCTGACTTGGTCAGACGATCCACAATCACCCAAATCGCATCATACGTCCGTGACAACGGCAATCCCGTCACGGAATCCATGGTAATCATATCCCACTTCCACTCCGGAATGGGTAAACTCTGCAACATACCACTCGGAACCTGATGCTCAGCCTTAACCAACTGACACACGTTGCACGCTGCAACCCAATTAGCTACATCCCTCTTCATCCCAACCCAGTGATAATACCGTTTCAGATCACGGTACATCTTGGTCGCCCCCGGATGAATCGATAACATGCTCGAATGGGCCTCTCTCAGAATTTCCTGCCTCAGATCCTCGTCCTTGGGTACACAAACCCGCCCATTCACCAGTATCATCCCACTCGCTGAGACCACATACTCCGAACTTGTCGCCTTAGAAGCATCAATCAACCCCTGATCCTTCTCCTGCGCAACCCGAATCCTGCTCAGTAAATCTGCCTGGTTAGCTGCCTCTAACCCCAACGGCTCCTGTGAGATCACATACAACCTCAACGTACTAATCTCGCTCACCAGAGCTTCCATATCACGCTCCTGAGCCGAAGCAACCCTCATCCGACTCAATGCATCCGCAACCAGATTAGCCTTACCCGGATGGTATCCGATCTCCAAATCGTAATCCGCTACCAACTCCATCCAGCGCCTCTGTCTCTGGTTCAGCTCCGGCTGAGTGAAGAAATACTTCAAACTCTTATGGTCTGTGAACACCTGAACCTTTCCGCCATAAAGATAAGATCTCCAAATCTTTAGAGCGAAAATTACCGCAGCCAACTCGAAATCATGGGTAGGGTAGTTGCACTCATGCTTCCTCAACTGCCTCGAAGCATACGCAATAACCTTTCCCTGCTGCATCAGGACACAACCCAAACCAACACCCGAAGCATCGGTATACACCACGTAAGACTCACCCGGCTCGGGTAACGCCAACACCGGTGTACTCGTCAACATCTCTTTCAGCTTCCCGAAACTCTCCTCGCAAGCAGAAGACCACACAAAAGGAACATCCTTCCCTGTCAACTTGGTCATCGACTTAGCCAAACTCGCAAATCCCGCGATGAATCTCCGATAATAACCTGCCAACCCAAGAAAACTCCTAATCTCGGTGGCATTCCTCGGTCTAGGCCACCCTCTGATAGCCTCGATCTTAGCCGGATCCACAGAAACTCCCTCTGCAGACACCACATGGCCAAGGAAACTCATCTCTTGCTGCCAAAAACTGCACTTGCTCAACTTCGCAAACAACTTCTGCTCCCGCAGCTTCCCCAGAACTACTCTCAGATGCAACTCATGCTCCTCAGGACTCTTGGAATACACCAGGATATCATCAATAAAGATGATCACAAACACATCCAGATACTCCTGGAATACCCCGTTCATCAACCGCATGAACGCTGCTGGTGCATTCGTCAAACCAAAAGGCATCACCACGAACTCAAAATGCCCATACCTCGTCCTGAAAGCAGTCTTCCTCACATCTGCCTCCTCAATCGGAATCTGATGGTACCCTGAAGCCAAGTCGATCTTGGAGAACCAGGTAGCCCCTCGTAACTAATCCAACAACTCATCAATGCGCGGCAGAGGGTACCTGTTCTTCACGGTGACTCGGTTAAGTCCCCGATAATCGATGCACAACCGGAAACTACCATCCTTCTTCTTCACAAATAACACCGGTGCTCCCCACGGTGAAACACTAGGCCGAATAAAACCCTTATCCAACAAATCATCCAGCTGCTTCTTCAGCTCTGCCATCTCTGCTGGAACCATACGGTAAGGTGCCTTAGATATCGGAGTAGTCCCGGGTTCCAACTCAATAACAAACGGATCCGACCGCGATGGCGGTAATCCCTCCAATGACTGGAACACATCCTGGAAATCCCGAACAACTCGAATATCCTCCACTGCAACCCCTCCAACAGACTCAGGCATCACTATCGTCACTAGATACGCCTCGCAGCCCTTGAGAAGCAACTGCTCGGCCTGTATCGTGGAAATCACGAGACTCCCGGAAGTCGGTCTCACACCCTGATAAACCAACCTCCCCGCCTCTCGCTCAAACACAACTCGCCCTCGGTGGCAATCCAGATGGAACCTGTAACGATCCAACCAATCCATACCCAGGATAACATCATACAGCTCCACCGGACTGATGATCAGATCTGCTGGCATCGACTCTCCCGCCACCAGACATCCACACCACGAGCGCGCCCGAAAGTAGCCAACGTCCTACCTCCAGCCACCTTGACTACTCCCGCCTGTTCCCCGGAATCACTCTGGATTCCGCTGCTCTCCGCACACTCCGGCGTAATAAAGCTATTCGTAGCTCCCGAATCAAATAACACGTGGGACTCATACCCGCCCACAACTAAGGTCCCTGCACAATTCCATGTGCCTCAGAACCCTACCATTCTAGCACAGACTCACAATTTCCCAACAAACAAAAACTCAAACAACCATGAATTTAAAAAGTCAAGTTCGGAAATACCTGTGATCGGTCTGGTGCTAGATCCACCCGCCTCCGCAGACGTGAACACACGCGGTGCTGCTGCAATCTGAGACAACGGCTGCACTGCCAATGGCTGCACTGCGGCCACCGCCAACTGCTGCAGCTTCTGACACTTGGGCTTAATATGCCCCGTCTCTCTGCAGTGATAACACACCCGCGTATCCTGAACCCTGACCCGCACATCTCGAGTCCCGGTCCCGGTCCTCCTCAGACAGCTCGCCACACGATGGGACATGCTTCCACACCCGAAGCATCCCGAACCGCCCTGACTAGCCCCTGAAGTGCTCTCCCACTTCCTCTTCTGTCCCTGAGCAGGCTTGCCGCCCCTGCCTGAACTCGTCTGCTGCTGAGATCTCCTCGGCTGCTGCTGCTGCACCGGTGGACTAACCACCACAACCTGCTCCCCGAGATCCTCCTCGATCGCAGCAGCCATCTCAACCAGCTCCGCCCTCGTGGCGAACCTACTCGCCCTGCAACGAGTCCTCAAATCTGGTCGAAGTCCTCGCAAGAAGCTCCTAACCTGGGCATCCTCGCCCTCCATACCTCTCCCTGCATGTACCAGGAGTCGACTGAACTCAGCATTGAACTCCCTCACTGACCGATCTCCCTGAGTTAGGTCCAGAAACCTAGACTCCAAACGGTCCACCGCCTCCTGCGGGAAATACTTGGCGTTAAACTCCGCCAAGAAATCCTCCCAGACCATCTCGGCCTGCACCCTCCTGGTCTCTACGCCTCTCCACCAGAGATGCGCATCACCCTCAAGGTAATGTACCGCCAGATCCACTCTGTATCCCTCTGGACATCTGATGGAGCGAAAGTTACGCTCTAACCTCATCCGCCACCCATCAGCCTCCTCAGGCTTAGCACCGCCCGAGAAAAATACAGTACCAATCCGCTGCATCTGCTCCATCATCCGCAGATAAGATGGAAGCTCCTCAACCCCAGCCATACCCGGCTGCACCCCAGCCAAACCCGGCTGCACCCCAGCCAAACCCGGCTGCACCCCAGCCATACCCGGCTGGACCCCAGCCATACCCGGCTGCACCCCTGCCATACCCGGCTGCACCCCAGCCATACCCGGCTGCACCCCAGGAGCATGACCCGGAGCAGGCACCCCTCCCGGTAACCTCTCCAGAATCATCTGTAGTAGACCCGCCAGACGATCATCTCGATCCGGGGCGACGCCTACGGCAGCACCCCCACCAGGGCCCACCGCACCACCAGCTACATCGGGACCTACACTAGCCCCTCCAGCCCTCTCACTGGAACCCGTAGCTGTCACACCCACGGACCCCTCCTGAAACGCCTGCGAGTCAGCTACCCGCTCCTGTGTAGTCTCCTGGGACTCCCACGTGGCAGCAGACTCACTCCCAAGTCCCCGCCCACGCCCACGCCCAGCACGACTACCACGACCTCTACGGCCCCCGCGACCTCTGCCTTTAGCCACTCTAGCCATCACTCTGCACTAACCAGCAGAATACTAAGTACTAGAAAAAACAGAAATCACAAAACACATACCGTGGAATCTCATTGAAGGCTCGGAAGGGATGATCTAGGACTCCATACCCACACAACAATCAATTGACTAACTCGCATAATCAATTAACTAACTAGCCCTAGAACCGCTAGGGCTCTGATACCAAACTGTAACGACCCAACCCGTCAAATAAAAAAAAATTTTAACCGGATCACTATTATCATAAATAGTGATCCTCAACAGTCCAATAAACAAACAGCGCGGAAACAATGATTCAACAATCAAATACAATTATCGTTTAACAATCCCATACTTATTAATTCTAGTTCAATTCGGTAATACACATAGTTCTGAAATTGCTAACACCCTAGCAATTCTAACTTATTACACGAAAACGAGCCACTAGATCATTCCCCTCGTCCCGACCATGATTCCACGATCACTGACTGTCTTCACCTGCATCACATGGTTATAAGAGATGCGTGAGTATTATCATAAATACCCAGTGAGACGGTCATCCCATCAACAGGCTATGTACAAATATAAGCATAAGCAATGCTACAATACCAGGATGAACAATCAACATGAAAACAACTCAATCGCGTAAAAACAACCTGTGTCGATCGATACACTAACCCGTGCCGATAGACACCAACTCCGACACTCATGTCCGTTAGCACACCATCCCGGTGACCTACTGACACCATGTCGATCGACACACCCATATGTGTCGATCGACACACCAAACCCAGAAAAACTCGCACACGCGATTTTCTGCATAATAATTTATCAAACAACATGAAATTCGATCCCAAACAACACACAACGCATCCTAACACTTCTTATGCTTACACGCACCCATGGTCACGCACTCACCTCGATTTGGGAAGGAAAACGGATTCAAAAGTGTTCAAGAACACCCAGAACACCAAGAACACGCACGCCCCAAAGAACACAACGTATACGACGAACGGCTACTCCAAATTCCAATCGGAAACCGGTGCTGGAAACTAGACACGACGAGCTACACCGTGGTATATAGAACGTCTGCTAACTCCCAACGGTTCGACGGGAAAACAACCCGTAAGTTCAACAATCCGAACTGGAAACAGAGGCGACATGTTTAACAAGAACGCTCACCGAGAACGTAAAATACATCGGAAACATGATCGGAAACACGATCTAAAAACTAGACAGAGAGAGCTTTCTAACCGTATATAGAACTCTTTCTGGGTCATTCTGGTTCGACGGCAATTAAGCCCGTAATCCCGATGATCGGAACTGGAACAGGAACCACGTTGGATACAAAGAAGTCGACGCACAGGGTGAACGGCTGCTTCAAATCCAAATCAGAAAATGGCTCTGGAAACTAGACGGAACAAGCTACACAACGGTGCATAGATCGTCCTCTAATTCGCAACGGTTCGTCGGGAAAACTCCTCCGAAGTTGACTGATCGGAAAAGAAAGCTGCAGAAACGGCCCAACTTTAAACGATCATAACTACCAATCTAACCGTCCGATTGACAAACGGATTTTTCCTACGACAAGAACAACGACAGGAGTACTTACCCTCCAAAATTCACTCCGATCCGTCGGGATCTTGACCTCCGTTTGTCTCCCACAAAACCGGACAGATTCCTCCACCTCTCACTCTCTTCTCCTCTCCCTTTCTTCTTCTCCCTCTCTTTCCCACGTTCTCTCTTTGCTTCCTTTTCTCAAAGTCTGATTCCTCTCCTTTAATAAATCAGCCACTTCCCCATGTTCCCCACTAACACCTACTAACAAGATTCCCCCTAACACCTACAAATACTCATTAACAAATCCCCCACAAACACTTACTAACAAGATTCCCCCTAACACCTACTAACACTCAGTAACAAATTCTGATTTTTCTCTCCAAAAATAAAACTACCCAGTCGATTCAAAACGTGCTGGTCGATCGACACCCGAACTAAAAATACACATTTGGTTCACGGGCGTTACATAAACTGTCATAATATTCTGACGGAAATCCGATTTTTCCGATGTCGGCAAAGTTTGATTGGTCAGGTCATACCGACGGAACTTATTCCGTTGAAAATTCGATGTCGGCAAATTTGAGTGGTTACCACTTCGTTAGCGGTGGCCGATGGGATTGGTGGAGTGTTATGTCAGAGTTTTGTGACGGATTTCCGACGGAAATCCGTTCTATATAAGTTCCTTCATTTCTTCGTTCATTCATAACACAATTTTACAAATCAAAAAACTTTGTTAGCGATGAGTTCATATTTTCTGTCCTGGATGGACGAGCCAATGATGGATATGGGCTCGAACTTATTAACATCCGCATACGCTGCAGGTATATGCGAGTTCATGAATTTACCCAGAAACCAAGATGCAGCCAAAAAAGGTCAGGATATCAAATGTCCATGTTCTAATTGCTGTAACAGAATTAGTGTTGCGGTTCATACTATTTGGAATCACTTATATAGATATGGATTTAGGCCGGGATATAAGGTTTGGTTTTTACATGGAGAAAGCAATTATGAATATGGTAATACCAGTAGTAATGCACCTTATTTTCCGGATAGCGTAGGAGAACGTACAGCGGAAGTAGATGTTGGGGTAAGTAGGTTGCGATGGTTAACGATGCGTTTAGAGAGAATTTGCAGTCCGGTGGTTATGAGGGTGATAGGGTTGAAGAACCTAATTTAGAATCTCGAAGGTTTTTTGAAATGTTAGACGCATCTAAGCAACCACTATACATCGGTTGTAGAGAAGGTCTTTCACCGTTATCTTCTGCTAGTAGGATGATGAACATGAAGACTGATTACAATTTGTCCGAAGAATGTGTTTATGCATTCGCAGAATTTGTGAAAGATGTTTTGCCAGAGGATAATCTTTCTCCAGCATCATACTACGAGGTCCAGAAACTTGTTGCCGGTCTTGGTTTACCATACCAGATAATAGATATGTGCATCGACAACTGCATGCTATACTGGAGAGAAGATGAGAACAGAAACAAATGTAAATTTTGCCGTAAACCACGGTTCCAGGACACAAGTGGCAGAGTGAAGATTCCTTTCAAACGGATGTGGTATTTACCATTAACAGAGAGGTTGAAGAGGCTGTATCAATCAGAACGCACAAATAAGGCTATGAGATGGCATGCAGAGCATAGTTAAGATGGAGATATTATGCATCTTTCTGATGCAGAAGCGTGGAAACACTTTCAATCGGTATATCCAGATTTTGCATACGAACGACGGAATGTATACCTCGGCTTATCCACTGATGGTTTCGATCCATTTGGAAAGCATGGAAGAAAATATTCATTTTGGCCGGTCATCGTAACACCTTATAATTTGCCTCCTTCTATGTGCATGCGGCGAGAGTTCCTGTTTCTCTCAGTTCTAGTTCCTGGGCCAGATCATCCAAGACGATCACTCGATATATTCCTCCAACCATTGATCTATAAGTTGCAGATGTTGTGGGAGCATGGTGTTGAGGCATTTGATGTTTCAATCCAGCAGAATTTCAACATGCGTGCGGTTCTTATGTGGACAATAAACGATTTTCCGGCGTACGGTTTGTTATCTGGATGGACAACGCATGGAAGATTGGCATGTCCTTATTGCCAAGACAATACTTCAGCATTCCAATTGCAGCACGGAAGGAAGACTTCATGGTTTGATTGCCATAGGTGTTTTTTGCTGGCAAATCATCCATATCGTCGGTCTAGAAGACATTTCAGGAAGAATTTTCCAGTGTTTCATGGTCCACCTCCGGAGATAGATGGTCGCAGCATATTGGAACAGTTACGAGATTTTGGTGCAGAACGAACTCCGGAATGTGGGGGTAATGGCCATCACCCCGTCGACGGCTGTGGGGAATATCACAATTGGCACAAGAAAAGTATTTTCTGGGATTTGCCTTATTGAAAAGATCATCTATTGCGGCATAATCTAGATGTCATGCATGTTGAAAAGAATTTCTTTGACAACATCATGAACACCATTTTAAATGTCCCAGGAAAGACAAAAGACAACTGGAAGTCTAGATTAGACTTGCCATTGATTTGTTCAAGGGCATCTCTTCATGTTTTGCCTAATGGTAGATTGCCGATGCCTGCGTACCGGTTAGACGCAGGTAAGAAAGATGTTTTTTTTGAATGGATTAAAAAATTTGTTAAATTTCCTGACGGCTACGCATCTAATCTGCGTAATTGCGTGGATTTGACGGAAGGGAAGTTTATTGGAATGAAGAGTCATGATTGTCATGTTGTGATGCAGCGTCTTCTTCCATTTGCATTTACTTATCTTCTTCCAGAAGACATCGATCAAGCAATTGGAGGTATATTTCGTACTCCCGTGACTTTCTTACTAATAAATTGTTACTATATATGTACTAACTTGTTTACTTTTCGTTTGTAGGAGTTGGGGCTTTCTTTCGAGATTTATGTTCACGGACACTAACAGTGGACGGGATCCGTAATTTAGAGGCCAACATCCCGGTACTCCTTTGTAATCTTGAGAAGATATTTCCACCGTCTTTTTTGATGTTATGGAACATCTTCCTATTCACCTCCCATGAGAAGCAGCATTAGGAGGCCCTGTTCAATACCGATGGATGTATCCGTTCGAGCGTTACATGTTCCACCTGAAGAAAAAGGTTAAAAATTTGAGCAAGGTTGAGGGATCTATTGTTGCACAAAGTCTAAACGAAGAAGTATCACACTTTGCCGAATATTACTTTCCTTCGGATGTTAGGACTAAGGGTAGATGGCCGGCTCGATATGATGATAGAGGTGAGAAAGCAGTGTATCCCGTGGTTGTACCTGAGTTGTTTGCCCAAGTGGGTCGCGTAAGTGGAAAAGGGAAGAAACGCATACTATCACCACAAGAGGTCACACATTTGCATACATATATCCTCAGAAATTGTGACGAACTTGGAGAGTATGAAAGGTACACCATTTGTCATACTAAATTTGTGAAATTATTTGTCTTCATCTAATAACACTTGTTATGTTACAGGATTTACATGTCCCTAGCACAAACTTACCATGCTGATAAGACAGATTCCGAACTTGCTGTCTTAAAAGATGAAGAATTCCCGGAGTGGTTGAAATTTTATGTACGTTTAATATAACTCCTTAGTCTTACTTTATAAGGTTTTCACGTTCATATGTTATTGACTTCTTACTTATATTGTTTTTAGGTTTCCGAAGGTTTAGCAAGTGGTCAAACCCACCCGACATGGTTAGTGGAGTTTTTTCATGGTTTACGCAGCACCGCGACTTCATATCCCAGATATTGCACTAGGGGATATTCGTTCAGGATTCGTGACGAAGGACGTCAAAGGCCAACTTTGGACAATGGTATTTCGGCGCAATCAGGTGATACCATGTACTATGGCAATTTAAAAGAAATCTTGGAAATCCACTATCCAGGAATGTTGGACTTGAGGTGCATTGTGTTTATGTGTGATTGGAATGATCCATCCAATGGTCATGGGGTTCGAATTGACCCTCTTGGTGTTATTTCGATAAATTCAAGCCGGAAACTACAGAATTACGATCCATTTATCCTTGCATCTCAAGCAGACCAGGTATCAATACAATAATAGGTTTTTCGTTATACTCATACGTTAGGTTTTGTTATTCTTGTATATTAACAATATCCACTATTTATGAATAGGTTTGCTACATTCCATATCCTCGAGTTTCCTATCGGACAGATCCTTGGATCACAGTAACTCCAATTAATCCGAGAGGGAAAATATATGGAGTTCCAGAACATGATGCTCTACAAGTATCGCGAAGTATACAAATGTCACATGTTGAGGAGATGGATAACATTGACCTTGTCACTGATGTCACACATATCGGCGATGATCTAGTTCATTCGGACGAAGATGAAACACGTGAAGAATTTGACGATGATCCAGACTCCTTCCCTAGTGAAGGTTCATCAGAAGATTCAGATTAATAATTTATGAATAAATTTTTTTTTACCAATGTTGTACTATACCATCTATGCGCTCCCTCTAATATAATGTACTTAATGGTAATATCCGACGGATTTCTGCAGGAAAAAAGCTGTTGTACCGACTTTCTGATCGAAGCAAAGTTTGAGTGGTCAAGTCATACCGACGGAACTATTTCCGTCGGAATTCCGTCGGGATTCCGATGTCGGCAAAGTTTGAGTGGTTTCCATTGCGTTAGCAGTGGGCGATGGGACTGGCGGGGAATTATGTCGGAGGTTTCCGACGGATTTCCAACGGTTTTCCGTTCTATATAAGGTTCCACATATCTTCATTCCTGTCAATAACACAAATAATGTCTTCTAGCTCTCCTAATGAAGACGAAAAAATCGTGGCAAACCACTTTCTACTTCCAAAATACTCGTGGGAAACCGAAACCCAATGCGACACACACACTCAAGAGATACCCACTTACTCGTGGGAATTTGATACGTTCTCACCTATCTCAATTGGAGATTCTTCATCAACAATAGTTCCGGACAGCCAGTGCTTGCCAACCATCCAACGCATTCCAAAAGTTTCGTGGGAAACTCAATCTCAGTGCGACGAATATCCTGACCAGAAGAGTATTTTCGAAGACGTACAACCATCACAATTGATTGAAACGTCAGATACTTACGGTGAAAGTACTTCGAATGAATGTAAGGATCACTACTATGATTATGAATTTGCCCAAAGACCAGAAAGCCCCAACGTAAATGTAGATGTTGATGCAATCAAAAGGGAATTGATTGAAAAGTCAGATATTTACGGTAGAAGTACTTCAAATGAATGTAAGGATCAGTACTATGATTATGAATTTGCCCAAAGACCAGAAAGCCCCAACGTAAATGTAGATGTTGATGCAATCAAAAGGAAATTGTGCGACGGATATTTACATTCTCCGCCAAAGAAACAAAAGGGGAAAAAAAGTTTCTGGTTCTAACAAATGGGAAGTTTGGAGTAGATTTAAAAGTGTATTATGTCCTTGTACCATAACCATTGTATATTTAATATGTGGCAGTATCTAATTTAAGAAAATTTATTTCGGAAACGAGATCAATCTTTATATGTTATTAGCATATAATTAATTTCGGTTGATAAAAACATTAGTAAATTTAATAAATATTTTTTTATAATTGACAAAATTAAAATCCGTCGGAAATCCGTCGGTATTTACAACAGATTTTAATATTTTAAATTATTGAAATTGCTCTATTAAATTTACGCATAATTATAAAAAAAAAATTTAGAATCCGTCGGAAATTCGTCGTAAATACCGACGGATTTCCGACGGATTTTAATTTTGTCAATTATAAAAAATATTTATTAAGTTTACGCATATTTATTAAAAATAAATAAAAACCGTCGGAAATCCATCGAAAATACCGACGAATTTCCGACGGATTGTGTTTTTTTAAATTATAAAAATATGTAATTAAATTTAAGCGGTTTTATAAATAAAATTTTAAAATCCGTCGGAAACCCTAATTTCTGCCGCCTAGAGAATCTCGATCTCATCGAAAAAGCGGGAAAATCCGTCGGAATTCCGTCGGAAACCTGTAATAAAAGCAGAGTCTTCTTCTCCGCGGAGACAGACGCAAATCCACGGAAATCAAAACGAAAAAGTCGCCAGAAAACGCCATATCCTCGCCGGAAACGCGTAAACAACACCAAATTCATCCACAATCTCAATCTCTATCAACAAATCATGAATCCAATGTAAGTTTTTAGAAGTTTTTCTAAATTATGAATTATGAGATTTATTTTTAGAATTTGATAGATTTAGGATGTTATAAATTAAGGGATGTAATAATTTAGGATGATAGAAATGTAGAAATCTACGGGTTTAGGATGTTTGAAATTTAGGGATTTAGGGATATACGTATTTAGGGAGTTAAGAATTTTGGAATTTTGGAATTTATAAATTTTGTATTTTATCAATTATTGACATTAGAGAGTAAGAAATTTTAGAATTTTGTAAATTTTGTGATTTAGATAATTTTCGGGTTTATAAAATTTTTTTACATTTTAATATGTATTTGTTATTTTTGGGAAATTATAAAGATTTATATTACGTATAAATTATAAAATTCTAAATTTAAGAAATTTTACTAATTCTTTAATTTGTTTAAATTACAAAATCCCAGATTCCCTAACTATACTAAATATCTAAAACGTTAAATTACCAAATCTCAAATTCCAAAAAATTTCTAAATCTTTTAAGCCCTAGATCTCCATATCTGAAAATCCGAAATCCAAATATCCGTAAATACCTATTTAGAGAAACCCCAATTTCCCACAATCCCTAACTTCCTAAAACCTTAATTCTCAAATCCGAAATTCCATAAATTAATCCCTAAATTCCAAAATCCCTAATTCTCAAAATATCAATATCCTAAAATCTCTAAGTCCCCAAATCCCATAAATCCCATAATTCCGAAATATCAAAATTTCGAAATCACAAATTCTCAAAAACTGAAAATCCCTATATCCGTAATGTAGAATAAAATATCTGTTAATTTATATTTATAATTTATGATTTAAATTTACATATATATATATATATTAATATCATAATTTATATTTATATATGTAAGTAAATTTCAACGGTATGTAAACATTTTTCCAATCGTAGGGATTATGGGCGATTTCATCACTCTACTGGATCCGGTACTTCCAGTAGGGGAGGTATGAGTGGGAGTCAGTCGCATATTCCCGAGACTAGCTTTCCGGATCCCCAACACCCGTCTCCTCCAATGGGTACACAGCCTTCAGCTCCCACGGCCATGAGCATTGAGGAGTTTGTATCGCAACCCGGACGGGATAGGTTGCCTCGCCTAGATCCTGACTTGCCACCTAACACGACCTGGTAAGTTTTATTTAAAAATGTATTTCATTATATTAACTTAATAAAATATTTAACTAAATATTGTTTAGGTTTCAATTTTCGGGAAACGGGATTACGAGTTCGATCAACGCAATGACGAATTCGTTGATAACTAAACCGTATCCCACATTTAGTTCGATGCCGGTGGCAGACCAGGAGACCCGGTTTCGGCAATTTGCGGTACGTGTTTTTTTTCCAATTAAGAATGTAGATATTTTTTTTTCCATTCAAATAAACAATACTAATCTTGGTACTTGTTTTTTGCAGCAAGAATTTACTTGGGATCCACATGTGACTGCCCAGATCCGACGCCAGTTCCACAAAAAAGCCTCCCGAAAGTACTCGTTGAAGATAAACGAGTGGAAGGACTTATGGTACAAAGAAGGAAAGGTGCCACGGAGATTGCAAGATAACCGAACCTTATGGGCTGGACTACTTGCCCATTGGGAACGGGAGGACACAAAAGCAAGCTCCGGAAAAAACTCGTATAACCGGAAGAGCGACAGGAAGGGGAAGGGACCGGCGACCCATAACCTCGGCGCAACGAGCAAAGCGTCACGTCTTCAGAAACTGGTAATTTTCTAAATTTTCCTAAATTTTATTTATAATCCCTCTCATATTTCCTTACTTATCTATGCCAACAGATTGAGAAGACCGGTGTGCGTCCGTCACATCTTGATTTGGTCAAAGATGCGCACACCAACAAAAAGACTGGTGAAATTCAAGATGTCATTGCTCGTGAAATCGTGGAAAGCATGGAGAGGCTCGGTGAGGAGTACCTCCAATCCCCATCGATCGTCGAAGGAACTCCCCCGGCCACGGAAGTTCCACTAGAGATGATCAACGAGTTCACCTACCAGGTTAGTAACACTGTCAAATTTAAACAAATTTAAAATAAATTTGAATACAAACAAGTTAGAACATTTATTGATTTATTTTTTATCGTAGGTTACGCCTAAGACCAAAGGTCATGTGTTTGGCCTCCCGGAAGACAGTTCATCCGCGTCCGTTAATTCTGCAAGCTTTCACAACGTTGGGATGTTGAGGGCACAGAACGCCGAGCTTCTGGAGCGGGTGACCGTGATGGAGGCACAACGTGTAGAAGATCAAGCCTGCATCCGGGAACAGATGACCCGCATGCAGGCAATGGAAGAACAGATGAGCGCCGTGCGGGCAATGGAAGAAAGGATGAACGCGTTCTTCCGTAACCAGTCGCAGTAGTTTTTACTTTATGTAATATTATAATTTTGTAAATCACGTTTAAAAATATTGAAATTTAATTTTAAATTTTGTTTTTTTATTTAATTTATATTTATTTTTTAATTTAAATTATTTTTTTCATAAAAAAATTAAATCCGTCGGAAGTGGCCACCGTCGGAAATCCGTCGGTTTTGGCCGCCGTCGCAAATCCGTCGGTTTTCAGGGTCGTCGGAAAACAGTCGGTTAACCGTAATCCGTTGGAAATCCGTCGGAATTGAACACCGTCGGAAATCCGTCAATATTTCTGACGGATTACGGTTATCCCTTTTCCGTCGGAAATCCGTCAGTATTTCCGACGAATTTCTGACGGATTTTTAATTTCTGACGAGATAGAACCGACGGACCAAAACCGTCGAACAACCGTCGGAATAGGACTATTTCCGACGGATTTCCGACGGTTTTGGCCGTCGGAAAGGACCATGTTTTCTTGTAGTGATGGTGTCAGAGGTTCTATATGTATTTTAATCGTCTATCCTAAATGTTGTTGATCGATCATAACATCATTTTCTACTCTTTTAAGTAGATTGGAAAGGTCAAAAAAAATTCTTAATAACTAACTAAAACCCATGAATTTAGTGGCTAAGGAGTTTTGGTTAGTTATTAAGTTTTAATATTTTTCTTGGTTATATTTGCCAATTACCTAAAAAGAAAAAAAGCATGCTTTTATTGTGGAAATTCTAAACAATCTCAAAGAAGTTGCTTGTAGTTCTGATATTGCAACTGACATTATTTTGATGCATAACTAAAACATATTTATTTGTTAACGAAAATATTTAACGGTTTATTGTTTTCCTTTTAGTGATATATATTTTCTTCTCCTCAATTGATTTTTATCTCCTTCTTCTTGTTCTTCTCACTACTTATCTTCATTTTACTCTTGTTCTTCTCACTACTTGTCTTCATTTTACCTGGAACAAATTAAACACATAGAGTTAGCAGGATTAAACATTATCTCGATATTAGATTATAAAATGATCAAAATAAAATATTATACCAGTCTTGTCTTTATCATAAACTCCCGGAGGAGGATTGCCATTGAGTACACCATTGGAAGGGAGATTGCCATTGAGTACACCATTGGAAGGGAGATTACCATGGACAACACCATTGGAAGAGAGATTGCCATTGAGTACACCATTGGAAGGGAGATTTCCCCCAAGATTCCCACCACCTCCACCCCCATTTCCATGATCATATCCAGCCCCGTCATTTCTGTTATCATCCTCAATCAGTGGATGAATATCTCCCGGTATCCATGTTAGGAAAAGATTTTGGATAGTACCATGAGTATACTCGACAGAATTATAAGACCACGCATTGATGAGCGACAAGAGATGATTAATTCTTGGTACGGTTAGTCCGAATTGAACTTGTACGTACTCTTCCGCCTCCATATCCAAGTCGTACTGTTGCATTCAAAGATTGTGTCTGTGAGTGTTCAAGTATAAAAAATCAGACCTTAGGTGTCAAATAGACAAATACTTACACCATCCATTCCAAGATTAATACTATAAAATAGACCCAGCTCCTTTGAATAACCGACCAAAATCCTTCAACATGGAAACACAATCATTAAGAAAGCAAATGGTAAGATATACCCTTACAATAACACATTCTACTTCTTTCATGATGGAGCCGAAACTTCTAGGGATAGAACTAGATCCGTTGATTCTGAGAATACCCGGAAACTAGGGTTTGAGAGTCCTCCTCTCAGGGCTTTCGTAAAATCTCTTAGGGTTTGTGAATACTCATCACAGTGATTTATCAAAACCTCTTTAAATCTTTCGATTAATCAATTCATCAATAACTGAATACAATAGAAGGTCTAAAAAAGCTATTTATAATAAAGCATAAAAACCCTAGAAATCCCTTTAACATTCTAAAATATTCTAAAGATATTTATTAAAATATAAATCTAAATAATTAAATAGATAATAATGATATTTGGAAATACTCGCTACATCATTTCATCAACCATATTTTCAGTTTCTCCAAACATTGATATGATCGACTCCTAAAAAACTTATGAGATCGATATATCGAGAAATTATTTTGATAAACATAACATGATCATGAAGCATTCGACATCAACATAGGCACCGAATCATGAGTACTAATCTCCAACACATTTGTAATGAGTCTTGAAATTATGAGGTTTTTAGGGGATTCTCTTTGTTTTTCCCCTTTAATGGACGAGGGCAAATACTTTCTTTCCCTTCAACGGTTAGAACAGAACAATGAAGACAACTGACATATTTTATCTCCTCTGATTAATTGAAATCTTTGCGATATTTGAATCTCTCTAAGAAACTGTATGTTATTGTTGTAATGACTCTTCTCTCTATTATAATGGATTTATGGTACGCGTTTCTTCACCTGCCCATGCACTTTAATCTATCCATTTTTGGAGAGTTGCGTAGATAGTCATCTAGCCAAAACTCTTTCTTGATTGAGTAATAATGGAATATATGTATTGCTTTTTTTCTTTCTTGTCAATTTACATTTGAAATTGCACATTTGCATGCCATCATCTCTGCTTTCTCTTAACTTCTTTAACTTCCCCACGCGCATAAGAAACGATTTTACCACTTCTGGTCTTGCTTGTGGTGTTTCGCTTCATTAATCTTACAACTTTTTTTTTTTTTTCGGAGGTTCTGGGCCTTCCGTCCATAATCTCCCTTAGGCCCAACATCCTTTTCGCGCATATAACTGCGGGTTGGGTGGCCAGCTAGCATCGAACCCAGGGCGGAAGACCACTTGTGCAGCTTCTTTTACCACTAGACCAACGCTAGTTGGTTTCTTACACTGTTACACACTACGTATATTGATTGAGTAATTAAGAGTCATTTGCATGTGAGGTGGAACAGATTAGAAATACTTGTACTTTCTAATAATATATAAAAGTGGTTTCGACTGGCATACAAGTTTCACGACTCGAACCCGTTGATTCTTTGATCTCACCTTTGGTGATTTGCGTAGTAACCGTACGCAAAAATGGTTTAAGTTATCACAGTCATAGTCATGTACACGTGGAGTTTACAAATTGACATAACGAAAACCAAAAATAATTCATCTTTTTATGGAGTATTCCAACTTCTGGATGGCTGCCTTTAGGCTTCCTCGTGCGTGTATGGGAGATTGATAAGCTTTTACTATAAAAAATATCGCTATTCTTAGCACACCAAAAACGCTATAATATAGTTTTAATAGCGATTTCATAAACGCAATGTTTGCCGGTGTGATAATAGGGTGTCCAGATACAATAGCGTTTATTATAAGGTGCTATTAAATGTTGTCATTTCATAGCGTATAATTGGTACTCTAATTGTGATGATTATAAAACATTTTAATGCTATTTTTATTTGTTTTGTAGTTCTTTATATGCGCTAAACTATATTTTTTAGTAGCTCTATTTTGTAATTATTATCTAGTTTGTTGTAACTTTTTTTTTTGCTATAAACCATTACGCTATACATGATCTACATTTCTATATACGACTTATTGGTTTGACACATTAGGTTACACATTTACAAGAAACTTATTCTTTTTTTCAAAAATTCAATATATATAAAATCTCCATACAAAACGTAACAAGTCTTACAAAGACTAATCCAAACCAAAAATTAAATAAAATCTTTGTATCCCAAATCTTGAGTGATAAAAAATCTTCAAGTTTGGTGCTGCTATGGTTGGTGCTATTCCTTTCTCTACCCACTTATCAAACTCTTGAGTGATCAAAAACCTCAAGCCTGCAAAATTCCCAAAGAGACACCATCAACAAAATCAAAATGTTATAACTTATAAGAATCTGTTTTTTTATGTTATGAATGGTACCAATGGAGAATTACCTTCCTTGTTCGGTTCCATGGTTTGTTAAATCCCTCAAATAAAACACCACTGAAACAACAATGTAAACAAAACACCAAAACAAACTAATACAAAAGAATTCCACATCAGTTTTCATAAACCTTATATAAGTGACAAATTATCAAAACCTGAAAGAGTAGCTAAGAGATAAAGAGAGTTGCTTTATCATAAATCAAAATTAGTGGTAACTAAAGTTCTCCTGGAAATTTAAACAAACAACTGACAGTCAACCATATATGAACTTTCAAGCAAAAAGTATAAAAATCAAGTGTCCCTGAAACAATTTGAACATACCACGTCAAGATGCAGCACATCCTTTTGTTTTTGCTTGAGAAGATCCTTTTGGAGTAGCAAAGGCACGGCGTTTAGTGTGCACAACCTGAAAAAGAAAATGACAATCATGACAAGCATAAAGAGAGTTGCATGTAAATCTAGAAAAGTGGCTGATGTTTATGGTTCCCTTGATATTGTTTGACAATAAAATGTGAAGAATAAAGGATTATCTAATTCCAAACAATATCAACACAACATTTGATGGCAAACACATCTAACTTGCAGTTGGTTTTCAAATTCTTTTCAGTCGAGTTTTGCATCACTTGAGTAATCGTAGTGAGATCTAACTCTTATGCAATCCACATGTTACCTTGACTAAGTTACTAAGAACCTATAGGGATTTCTACACATTCAGTCTAAACAACAAAGCAGACATGCAAATCAACATAGCAGACATGCAAATCAACAAAGACAAGTCAAAGAACATGAACAGAGAAATAACCTGCTCAACCACGCATCTTGATACGAACACAAAGAAATGGACATTGTTTGGAAACAAAAGTATGAAGAATCAGCGAAGATGTAAATTGTTGAAATTAAATAAATTGATTATTTTGTTCTGAGAGGAAGATGAATATCAAGAAGAAGCGATACAACTTAAAATTAGGGCAATATGCCCTTTTTTAACCTCAATGATAGAAAACTCCATATTGAAAACTAATGTGATTATGAAAATTACCAGAGGTTGAAGCATCAGGCTCTGCTTCTTCATTCCCTGCATCCTCTTCAGCTTCTCCATCTTCACTTTCCTCACCATGACCCACAACCATTAGCTCTTCCATTTTCCTCTTCAAAGCTCAGTTACCGGATTCAGAAAAATACGAAATCAGATGAAGGTCAAGGCCAAGAATCAGAATCCACATAAGACAAATGATTGAACATTAACAATCTTAACAATCTCTCTGACATATCATCCATCTACTATCGATTACTCATGCATCATCAAAACTATCAAAGGACAACAGGATTATCACATTCTGAGAGATGTAAAACTGAATTAATATTTGCAGTCAAATTAAAACAAAAGGAACACTCAAATGTCCATCGAGACGAATAAAAACAAGTTCATTGTAGAACCTCTTGCCAAAATCATAGGGATTTAAGACTAATCTATAACCCATGGATGATGAACGACACAAATCACCAATCAGAACAAAGAAACACTCAAATCTCCATACTCACCTTCTTCTCACGAACCACTTACAGCGCATAGCTTCCTCCTGCTGCTTCTGGCCTTCCTTCCCCCTCTTCTTCTTCCTCTTGTGAAAACCAGTCAAAAAATCCGTATCACCAAAAACAACACGCAGTAGAAAAACCCAATAATTATTCAAACAAAGAGCGATTAAAGATACCTAGATTGAATACGTTCCTAAGACTCTTGAGATCTTAGGTGAACATGATAATCTCTATGCTTCAAAGGGGCTCTTTGCACAAGAGGACCTTTGGCTACAAAAACAAACCTAATTAATGTCATCAAGATTACACAAAGTTCAAAACTTTCACAAATTGAATCAGAGAATTAACCCTACACCGAGAATTAGACCGATCTGAATCCTGCATCGAGGAAAAAAAACCTGTTTCAAAATAAATAAAACATCAACAGATCGAGATTGAAAAATATGAAATTTAGAAGAAAAAAACCTTCTTTTCGCGTTCATGTGCTCGTTCCCGAAACTCTTCTGTATCGAACAAACAACAACATTATAATTTTTTTGGATACATGAGATTTTTCTCATCGAGAAAATGGGGACGTCTTTGTTCTCGAGTTCTGTCTTCCCAATGTCCATGGCTCTGGTCGGTGGAGCCAGCGAACACGCCATCTCATCATCCAATTCTCCCTTCATTGCCAGAAACTTCCTCTGATCGAAAACGAAGCGATTCAGTGACAAATTAGGGTTTTGGGAAAACCATAGAAGAGAAAGAACGAATGAAAGAGAGAAGAGGATATCGAAGAGGGGAGGAGAGGGAGATGAAGAGAGAAGGAAGAGGAGATCTGGAGACGAAGAGAGAAGAGAGAATTTTTTTTTTTTAAAAATTCTTTGTGAAATGAAAAATAAAAAAGGGGGATCTTTTATATTTTGGTTAATTTAAACGCAAAATGAAAAAAAAATTGGCTAAGTGTTAGCGGCATTTTGTGATTTCAGGCTCTCAAGGCTAGATTTTGTTTCTCGCTAAGTCATTTTCGTGTATAGCATTTTTGTAATGTGATATATTCATATTTTACCTCTTTTAACATTTGTTTCACCATGCTTTCAATCCGTTTTTCATATGCATTTAGGCATTTGTAGGTGCATTTGCATTGATTTTGTCTTTGTAGGTGAGAATGGTGAGAAGAGGCTTTGGTGTATAATTTGACCAAAAGAGGATGCAAAAGAAGAATCAATGGAGTTAAATTGCAAAAAGAAACATGGAGGGTAGAAGAAAGATTTCAACCCGGAAAAACTAATTTTGACACCCCAAATTTCGATAGGAAGCGCTCCGGAATTTGCAGATGAAATCCTCATTTTCGCACAGAGGAAATTTCGACCCCCTAATTTCGAGAGACAGGGGTCCGAAATTGATCCGGTCTTCTCTCAACTAAAAGATCCGACCCGATCCAAATAGGTTTGACCCGGTTCTGTTTTGAGGACTTATAAATACAATTTTTAGAAGAAGAAAAACCTAAGTTTGATATGCTCTTTACCCTTTTTAACTTTCAAACCATTTTCTTATGATTTGTACTTGGATCTTTTTCATTTGCTTAATCTAGTGAAGTTTTCTTAACCTTTATTTTTTTCTTTTATGATTATGTCTTTAATTATGATTATGATTGTCATTTGCATCATGATTAGTGAGTAGTCTTTTAATGGATTTTTGGGCTTAGTAGATTAGGGATGTTTGATGGATGATTAGTGATTTCTAGGCTTAGATTCTTATGGTTTCTAAAGATTAAGGTGTATTTAATGCTAGATTATACTTGATCAATCAAAATCTAGACCATGGACATTTTATGTCCGGAAGGTGTTCGATAGAATGTCTAGAAAAACTTTAAATCTTGCTTTTCATTCTTAACCAATGGGAATTGATGTTTAAGGTGATTAGTTGACATTGTGGACTTGAACTTAATGATTATTGATCTCTTAATTGCAATTGGAAGATTAGCTTAATTAGGTGATTAATAAATAGGTTATTGTCATGGAAATGAATTAATCGAATGTGAGTGATCCTTGTCATGGAATTGAGTTTGAATTATTAGTCATAGCATCATTAATTAGTCATTAAGCATCCCAAGTCAATTGGTTTGCCCAAAGCCCATGCTTTCCCATATTTGATCAAGTTTTTAGTTGTTGACTTTACGGTTGACTTTTGTATTTGAGTTTGTTTATGCTTAATCATGGTTTGCTTAGGTCTTGTTTAGTTTCTTTTTAGCATTTTGGTCTTGTTTATCTTCATTTTTCATTCTCATTTGCTTGTTTCACTTAGTTGCATCGTTAGAACTTTTAAAAAAAAATCGAAAACATCATTTAGCTTACATTAATCAATTGCTTGCATTCTTAGTGTATTATTCTACTCCTTGTGGGATCGACTCTTAAATACTATCTCGGTGTACCATGCACTTGTGTTTTTATTTGAGGCTATAAATATTGAAGTTTTGATCGCTTATTGGATCTTCGCTACATAGTGAAAGTAAAATAGAGCGCAACATAATGCTATCATATATAAGCTTAATCCATTAAATCACTTTTAATAGCACTTACGAAAACCGAGCTATTATAATGTGCTATCAGTAAGCCTTTTTCTTGTAGTGTTTGTTCGGCTTTTCTTTGGTCTGGGACAGAATTAAATCCTAGAAAAGCTAAAATCGCTTGGGAATATGTATATGCAAACCGAAGCTAGAAGGAGGATTAGGACTTTGTTACTATAAGAAGCTAATGAGGTATCTTGTTTGAAATTGGTATGGCGAATTGTTTCACATCAACCGTCGCTATGGGTAAAATGGATCAATCTAAATTTGCTTAAGCATGAGTCTTTCTGGTCAACCACGGTGAGTTCAAATAAGGGCTCATGGATGTGGCATAAGCTTCTCAAATATAGACCACTAGCCAAGGATTTGTGTAGTGTTGAGCTAAAAAATGGAAAAACCATGTCCTTTTGGTTTGATAGGTGGTCAGAAATGGGATGTTTGTTTGACATTGTGGGACCTAGAGATGTCATTGACATGGTGATCAAAAAGAATGCTACAGTGGCGGAAGCGTGGAGCACATGGAGAAGGCAAAAACATAGGGTTTCGGTTCTAAATGATACTGAAAATGCTCTCGAAACCCATGGGCAACAAAGAGTGTTGGGATTGATGGATGTGGTTAAGTGGAAATGCAAGGGAGACAAGTTTAAGTCACATTTCATAACCAGAGACACATGGAATCATATCCGGACAACAGCGCCTGAAGTTACTTGGTATAAAGGGGTTTGGTTCACACATGCGATACAAAAATACTCCTTTTGTACTTGGCTAGCGATGCGTAATCATTTATCAACTGGGACCGTATGAGTGTGTGGAATGCTGGAGATAATTCGACTTGTGCTCTATGCTCGGATCTCATGTAGACGAAAGATCATTTGTTTTTCTCTTGTAGGTACTCCTCTGAAATCTGGTCCAACGTAGCAAGGAAGCTACTTAACACTCGATACTCAAAGGATTGGGAGACGATTGGTAGCTACCTAGTTTACAAGAGTCTTTCCCATATTCAAAGTTTCTTAGCTCGGTGTGTCTTTCAAACATCGATTCATACTATTTGGCGAGAAGGAAATGCACGGCGACAGGGTGAGATGCCAACTCTACCAAGCTACATCATCAAATTCATCGACAAGGAAGTAATGAACCAACTTTCTTTGAATTAATTTAACATATAATTCAAAAAAAAAAAAATTCATCTTTTGAAGTTGGAGCCTAATTTCCGTTGTTGTCGATTTGGATTATTATATAACTTTTTATTAAACCCCTGTTCCCATTTGGTTGCTTGTGTGGTTAATTTTTATGTTCTGTGAATTTTCTAAATCGTGAAATCAACCGAATACTTCGTGACTGAATTGATGATTATTCCGAATTTCGTTAAAAGAATTCATACACTTTGATTTAGACTCTTGTTGGTAGAACCAACCTAATGTGCTGGACTAAAGAGGACAAAATCATGTGTATGATATTAACCTATTTTCAAAATCTGATTTCAAAATTGTCTCTAAAATTTGAAGTATTTGTATGCTTAACTTTTTTTGCCTCATTACACACACACCTTCACAAAAATTTGAAGGTTTTGGATAGTACCATTTTTGCGTACGCATATAATAAAAAAAGGTCTTAATGTGCTTTCTTCTTTGTACCGTTCATTAGTGAGAGTAGTAGTGTGCCTTTTAAGCTCCCGCAAACGCAATCACTTATTCTGCTTTGCTTCGGTATAAACCGATACAAAGATTCGGTTAAGTAGTTACACCTAAACTAATAAAAACCGATCGCTTCTTCCCTTTCTCTCCAAAAATTCGACGACCCTTTATAAAACTAATAAACCCCTCTCAAATCTTCCTTCCATGGTCGTCTTCTTCATTCTCAGACTCAGAGAAAAATGCCTTTCTCTATCTTCTCACGCAAGAAACCATCTCGTAAATTCACCAGTTTCTACTCCGATTGGTCAAAAACCCTAACCGAAAGCCACCTCCCTCTCCTCCGTCAATCCCTTTCCTCCGCCGCTTCCGCCGCCGTAATCTCAACCAACGTCGATCTCGTCCTCCGTCACTTAGTCTCTTACTACGAAGCCCTAGATCTCGCCGCCGATTCAAACACAATCCCTTACCTTCTCTTCCCTACATGGCGCAACTCTCTCGAGTCTCCTTTCCTCTTCCTCGGCGATATCCATCCTTATCTCCTCACTAATCTCCTTCGATCCTTCATCGATCGAGAGAATCAAGACTCCGATTACGAAGATCTGAAGCTAGATCTGGTGAATCAACAACAACAACCGTTGAAGATAGCGACTGCTTGGAAAGATCCGTCTGATGAATTGGTTACGAGAATCGATCAGATCGAGTGTACGATGAGGCTTATGGTTCCTGTTTTGATGGATCGAGTGAGGAAAACGCAGAGAGGTTTCGTTTCTCGTGTCTCTGAGAATTGGTTTTTGGGTTATCAAGGTGCGAAGAGGAAGAAGACGACGACGACCAACCCGGTGACGGCGATTTCTCCGGTGGATTTGGCGGCGAAGGAAGAGATGGAGGAGCTTGTGAGTGTTTTTGTTGATGCGAATCGATTGAGGAAGAGTGTGATTACTGAGATTGTTGGAGCTACGAATGAGCATCAAGCTGCTCTGTTTCTTGAAGGTTTGTGTCAGTTTCTTGTTGGGTTTAAAGATCAGCTTCTTCTTCAAGATTTTGAGCTCGTTGCTTTGCCTAACCATGGTTGAATCAAGATTGGGTTTCTCGGATTAGCAAATTTGGTTTGATTAGTTCAAAGATCAGGTTTTTCTTGTTGGGTTTTCTTGGGGGGTTTTAGTTTAGCAAATATGGGTTGATTAGTTGAAGAATTGCTATACAAAAATTGTAAATTTCTATTGATTTTGTCCGGTTATGTTACAAATTCAACGCCGGTAATCATTCGGTTAAAGGGTGATGTGTAACAGATGTGGTATGGTTTTGTTAGATTTTTCACTTTTCAAGATTCTTGCTTTTAAGGATATGGAGTGTTACTTGTTAATACATGAGGTTGATACTGAAAGAGTGTATATTCAGAAATTAAAAATTCAATCTTTTTTTTTTTGATTGGTATTAATTAATTATTATAATTTGGTTTGGATATATTCGGTTTGGTTTCCAATTTGATAGGTTTTTCCTTCCATTTCAATATGTTACACCAGATTTTGCATCTAATTGGTGCTGCCTATAAATGGCATAGCTGAGGAACATTATCAAGCCTGATAGGCCTAAAAGTCTGTAAACTTGTATCTAACTTTTTATGTCTAACTTGTTTAGACAACAATTTGGTTGGTTCAATCCGGATAAAAATCCATCTTATCCGACCTGAAACAAACCAAAATAATCAATTTGAAAATCAAACTCTACGTTAATATGGTTTAAATAGATACACATTTTTCTATAATCAGAAAACAAATCCGAAACCACACGACACGAGAGAGATATTGATTAGTTGATTTCTTGAATTAGTGTTTACTTGGCAAGATGATTGATTAGTTGTGGAAAAATTGAAGTAATTCTATAAAAAAAAAAAAAAAAAAAATGTAAATTTAATTTTGTTCCTCTAACTTGTCAACCGTAAATTTCTATGGATTTTGGTCTGTTATGTTACAGATTGTACATATGTAACTAGGAGACGCTCAAAAACCGGCTATCATTCGGTTAAGTGATATTGTTTTACTTTTCACTTGTTTTCAGCAAACTATAATGTTCGATTGAAATGAAGTTTCTGTTGATGTCGATATCTCTTGTCTTCTTCCTCTTTCGAAGCATTGAGATTTGAGTTAAAGAGGTTATAAGAAAACATGATTTGATCAGATAAATTAAAATCTAAGTCCAAAGTACATCTAGTGATACCAAAGGATTATTGAAAGGACATTATACCAAGATAAGGTAAGAAAAACAACACACACAAAAAAAGATTGAATATGTAGCTTATTTAGTCACCTTTTTTTCCTTTTGCCGCCAGGTCTAGCTCACTCGATTCGAACCAAACTTGGAACATAGTTAAGATTAAATGGCCAACATGAATAATCCATGAATGTCTCTTCTCCAAAATCCACTTGTGTAACTTTATTATCCTCCCCAGCAATGTATATTAAATCTTTGGACTTTGCATAACTCTCGTAGAATATACATTTCTCACACCACATTATAGTGATTTTCTTCTTCTCCTCGTCGGCCAAAAAACAATTTTTTTTTAAACTTCTGAAGAACTTTATTACGATATCCATCTGAGATGGAAGACACCATGAAAGTTACAAAATTGAAAACAAACCAAAACGCATCTCACCCAATGACAAGGGCACTCAAGATGCAATTACAATGTTGCACTCTCAATTAAATTATGAAGCCAAGCTGGACCACCTCGTGCTAAGTAAGATTGAAACCTTCCGTTCCGAGTCACGCTTGTGGAGATTTCTCTCGCAATCCTATTACCCCTTCTCGACTCCAATTCAAAAGAGACCTGCTCAAAATCTCTTTGCAACATTCGAATTTGGTGAATGAAAGTCCGATACCTTGGCCATTCTTGATGTTTCGACATCGCCTTTATCACATTCACACAATCCGATGCAATGATCACCTTAGTGATGTGAAGGTCTTTCAAACTTTGTAAAACCCAAACCATCACTCGAAACTCTGTTATTAACCTGTTATGAGAGCGTGTAAATGCCTCTCGTGCATGGAAAACAACAGACCCCGCTTCGTCTCGCAGAATCCAAGCACCACCGCAATGTAACATGGAATTTCTCCAATTTCCATGTATGTTGCACTTCAATACATCAGGTCCCGGATTCTGCCATCTCTCATGGAAGTCGCCGCTAACATGTCCATTCCTTGAGGTGTTATTTTCCCCCACATTACATTCCTTCCAGCATGTTGCCTCCTCCATAGCTCTCTCGAAAACCCTATGGGCTGAATCTTGAACTCCCGAAAACAGAGTATTATTCCGGTTAAGCCATATTCCCCATAGCAACCACGGTATGGCCCAACTGTGTTGATTCGGAGCCCCCGTCATCTCCATTAAATCAAGCACAAACCGTATGTTCTCCTCAAGAATCTCACCAAAACCTTGTTGAGGTCGTGATAACCCAGCAACTTCCCACACATGTTGTGCTCTATCGCATCGAAATAGCACATGGTTGATACTCTCATCGGCCACATTTACACATTTTGCATTGAGCATTGAGCATTAGGCCTCTGGTATTCAATCTTGTCGCCACTGCCAAAGCCCCTGACAGCACTCTCCATAAGAACATCCTAATCTTGGGCAGTGTTCGAATGGACCACACTTTGCTCTTTAGTTCATTCCTTTGTTGCACATGGAGATTGGTGTTCACCGTAGCAATGAAGGGGTTGTTAGCCACAAATAACCACTTTTGACCGAGTATGACCCATTGTCTGTATAAGCCCAAATGTGTGTATCCTTAACACCTCCAATCGGAATGGCTAGAATCCTCTCTGCTTCTGCCAAAAACAATTTAATCTAACCAAAATATCACATTCAGGGAATTCCACTGTTAAGTATTGGGAGATTGAGAGGTCGAGATCGACCGAGAGTGAACGGTCAAGATTAGTGACCGAGATTATGGAAATATTGTAAATATCGAAGATTAGAAAAGTTAATATTTGTGTATAAGTTAGATTTTCTATTTCATAAATGTAAAGAACTTGGTGAACAAGTTATTATTTTGTATAAATAGAAACTATTCTACTACTAAGGTTTCTTCCAAAATCTATCATTAAGATCTTGCTCCATGACACTACCTTGGTCGTCTTATCATCAATCTTATTTCTTATCCATATCTCTTTCCATGTTGAATTTTCGCGTTGTAATAACACAGAAATTTTATCTTTTCTAACAACGGATAGAGCCACGATTTCATAACAACCCATAAGGAGTGAAACGGAAGAAGTTCAAATATTTATGTTGTATAATCAAAACTCACTAAGAATATTTATGTTGTTTCTCTTTTTCATCCCAAGAACACCAATAAGTCTTTCCATTCAAAGACTCGTGGACGGTAACAATATTCAATAACTTGCAGCCCAGAGTTGACATCAAGATTCCTCCATGAATTCGAGCTAATCTCACAAACTGCAAAGTCATGTCTATAGCTCAATATTTTATAGCTATTATCGTTGGATTTCTTGTCTTGACAAGAGCATAGGTGTCGTCATACTCGTCGTAACAATCTTTTTGGTTGGAACCCCTGTTCAAAAATGCGGCCACCGCGGTCGCTTAATCGGTGGTCAGACGCTCGGCGGCCGGTGGCCGCCGGGATTTAAGTATAATCGCTCAGAAAATCGAAAATCTCAAATTTATTCACTTTTTAGTTGATTTTTGGCTCAAAATTGAGTGTATGGTTATAGATTTATCATAATAGACTAAAACTCACAAAGAAAATAGGAAAAATCGATAACAATGGTGAAAAAAATGAAAAACGGCGGAAATTAGGGTTACATTATCGCTGGACAGAAGAAGAAGACGAGGGTAAAATTGTAAATTCGTCATTAAGATAAAAAACGAAAAAAATAGAACTAGGCTTATTGGGCTTTGAACCCAAGCAAGCGGTTACATGTTTATACACCTAGACCATTAGGCTATCTAATATTCTTTGTCATATTGCGAATATTTAATATATAAAGACGTAAATTGGATTAAAATTATACAAAACTAATCCCCGCTTAATCTCCGATTTGTTTGTTAGGCGCTAGGCTCGGTCCAACCTCCCGATTATCATCTAACGATTTTTTGAACATTGGTTGGAACGATTTTTTTTTTTGGAACCACTGTTTGACTTTGACCACTACACGGGTTCCAAATTACAAGGATTGTAGTGTTGTGTTCACTAATGGTGCATAACAATAAACCATGCAGTGAAATACATACTTATATTATTGTTTAGGCTAATCTCACCTTTTAGCTCTATAGATGGGATTCCACGGAGATGGAAACTTATCGAACAAACCCTAAATTTATTTGCCCTCGACATGAGAAACTGATATTGCTTTTCGGCCTCCACTACAAGAAAACACAGTTTTAGTATCGGCAAAATTTGATGCTAATTCGACGCTAACTCCGCTTAGCGTCGACTTTGCGTCGGTCACGTTTCGACGCTAAATAAATTTCGATGCGAATTCGACGCTAAATTAGCATCGTATTATATTCGACGCTACTACAAATTCGATGCTAAATCACCGCGAAAGTAGCGTGGATTTAGCGTCAAATCATTTCGATGCAACGATTTAGCGTCGATTGTATTGATTTTTTTGAAAAAAAATATAAATATTCTAAAATCAGTTTTATAAATTTTTATATATAAATTCGAAAATGCAAGTTTAAATCCTTGGGATGGTCATCATCGTCTGGTTATGGCTAAGCAGGTGGCGGTGGTGGAGCTCGTGGTGGAGCCAATGGACGATAGTTCGGAGTTGATTGCGAACCCGACTTTGATCCCGATCCACGACGAGCCTCCATAGATCCGGGAATCGTAGAATCCTCGGCAAACAATTGTCCGTATGAAGGTCCACCCGCCTATAAAATAAAAATTGATTTTATTATATTCAAATATGTAAAGTATAAATATTAAATAAAATGGCAATTTATTTAACTTGTAAAATTTCTTAATAGAGAAATTAATACATTCAAATATAAATCAATTACTAAATACCATATGAAATCTAAACTTTTTTCATCCCTAGATTCCATTTCTAATAATCTAAAAATAAATCCCTAACAATTATTTGTAAACATAAATGATGAAATGAAAACAAATTTATTAAATTAAAATATATAAATTATAAATATTAAATAAGATGGCAATTTATTTAGCATATATAAATCAATTATTAAATATAAAAACGAATTTAGTAAACTAAAAAATGCAAAGTATAAATATGGTAATTTATTTAACTTGTAAAAAAATCTAATGAAGCAATATATAAAATCATATATAATCTAAATCCATTCAATTCTACCATATCAAATCTAAATTCATTATCAAATAAAAATTCCTTACCAAATCTAAATTCCTTATCAAATCTAAATTTCCTCTCCTACAATTCCACTTCCTACAAATCCATCCCTAAATTTCATTCTCAATAATCCCTAACACTAACATAAATGATAATACACACCATAAAATGCAAAAAAATAGAACACTTACCATTTTTTTGGTAGAGAGAGAAGCAGAGCGAGCGGTAGAGAGAGAACAAATTTTTGTTCAAGTGAAAAAATTGAGAAATCAGAAAGTGAGGGTGAAGGGTCGGCATGGCCTATATAGGACCGCTAACCAACGCTATTTTGACGCAAATTAGCATCGATTTTGAGTCGACTAGTAAACATCCGACGCTAATTCGATGCAACGTATTAAATGTTTTTTGTTTTCCCACCAAATATTTCTGTACGCGGTAAACCCAAAAAATTCTAATATAGCGTCGAATTAGCGTCGGATGTTTAAAATCCGACGCTAATTTGAAAATTTTTGGTTTACTGGGAACTGATTGAACCAAATTAATATGAAATATTTTGGTTAACCGCCAACGATTTAACCAAATAAATTAAATATAGCGTCGGTTTTGCCGACGCTAACCAAATAATCCGACGCGTTTTCTGTTTTTTACCCTAAACCCCCAAACATCACATTTCTCATTTAGCGTCGAAATAGCGTCACTTGAATGTTATCCGATACTAATTCGACGCTAATAACGTCGAATTAGCGTCGATTGCACTTAAATCCGATGCTAATTTGCAGCTATATCGACGCTAAGCCAAGTTTGGAGTATAGGGTAAACAAACTACAAGGGATACAAAATCAATCTTAACCATGTCGATCTTTGTTAATAACCGAATAATTTTAAAATTTAAATTTGTACATATAAACTTTGTTATATAAGTTAATAATGATACATGTAAAACTATATAGATTTTTTGAAATCTTTATTGATTACATACTTATACAATCGCAATTAAGATACAATATAGATAACATTTATGCTTCACTTTATGAATCATCATTTGAGTTATCGTCATCATCATCGGTACTTTCGACACTCTCATTTGTAAACTCGACTTTGAGGTTTTCTGCATCGGTAGCATCTGAAAGTATTTCAACTTCTCGATTTTGCGGATCTATAAGAATGATGTTGTCGATATCTTGTTCTGGAGTTGTTAGATCCACGGCAGTTTCATATTGCATAGGCGCGTCGTCGGATTCAATTATAATTCCTCTCGGAGGTATTTTCAGCACAGATAATTATGAAATCCCTGTTTTTCTGAGCAGTGGATATGGAATGAAACAAACTTGATCCGCTTGTGATGCAAGGACAAATGGATCATACATTGCATAAGAACGTGATCCATTAACGTCGATGACACTAAACTTTCCTACTCGAACCCCTCGACCGACAACTGTATCAAACCACTGACATTTGAAAAGTGTGCACTTTAAGTTAACCAAACCAGGATATTGTACTTCAACAATGTCTTGTATAATGCCATAAAAATCGGTGTCTCCGGCTCGAACGACCACACTGGCCATAAAACGTGTCATCTACCTACCAACTCGACGCAATATCTGACGCTATATTCGATGCTATGGAGACGACGCTAAATCGACGCAATATTAGCATCGATTGAGCGTCGAATGCAGATTCCCGATGGAGTATTGACGCTAAATCGACACTATATAGCGTCGATTTAGAGTCTACTTTATTCGTTTCTAATTTGCGGCGGTTTTGCGTCGAATGTTGTTATCGACACAAAGACGACGCAAAGTCGACGCAATATTTGCGTTGGTCAATATTCGACGCAAAAATTCGACGCTGAAACTGTGTTTTCTTGTAGCGTTCCACTTTTCTGCGAATCTCCTGTTGTTGAATAAATTGTTCCATTGTTTGCAAGTATATCGTAATCGTTTCAGCGATGTGGCCGGAACCAAAGAGAGTATGTATCTCCTCTAACAAATCTTCGGGAAGGTCTGACATTGTCATCTTTGTAACGCCCGTGAACCAAAAAGTGGATTTTTGGATGGTGCGTCGATTGACACAGGGTGTGTATGTCGATCGACACACGTGTTTTGGACTCGTGTTCTGGGCATTGTGTCGATCGACACAGGTGAGGTGTGTCGATCGACACCAGTTAATTTTGGACCGACAGGTTTGGTTCAATCGTACGGTTTGGCATGCCGGTTAGGGAAGCCTAGGGCTTCGATATAAAAGAGGATCAGACGAGTTCTGGTCGCTTTTTGGTGAGTTTCAGAGAGAAAACAAAGGGTTTGTGGGTTCTTGAAAGGATTGAGAGGAATCGAAGGATTCTTGTAGATTTCTTTGCATTCTCGATCCTGAAAACTCATGGGAGTGTTTGTGAGACTCTGGGTGGGAGTTTCATGCTGGTAGATCGCGATTTGGGGAGAGGATTCTCGGATTTGGAGGATCGTTCTTCGCGTTCTTCGTAGTGTTCTTCGCGTTCTTCCTCTTTTTCATTCCGAATCAAGGTGAGTGCATGACCATGGCTTATCTGGGTAAATGAATTGATAAGATGCGTTTGTTTGTTGTTTGTTTGGTGGATTTCGTGCAGGAAATCGATATATGTGATTAGGAACCGATCCACGGTGGTTGGGTTTGATTTTTCTGGGTTTCTGCGTTTCTGGGTTGTGTGTCGATCGACACAAGGAGGGTGTCTATCGACACACAATTTTGATTACCGTCAGTTTGACGTACTGAACATGTTGTTTCTCGTTTGGTTGTTGTGTGATGCATTGTGATTGTTCATCCTGGTATTGTATTGGTTTCTTATGCATGTGTGTATAGCCAAGTAGATGGGATGACTGTCTCACTGGGTATTTATGATAATACTCACGCATCTCTTATAATCATGTGATGCAGGTAAAGAAAATATGTGATCGTGGAATCAAGGCAAGGAAGAGGAGATGGCTTAGTGTCTCGATTTCCTGTGTTGGATTGTTAGAACGGCTAGGTTGCTGGTTCTGGAATTGTGTAATTGGAATTGGATTGTTTGGTTGTTGGAATTGGATTGTTTGGTTATTAGAATTGGTTAGTTGGTTCATTTAAGTATAAAATTTATTGAATGGTTTGATATGGTTTACTTGCTTACTGTTTTTCGCTGGTTGTTGTTGTTTGAGAATTTAGCATGCTGAGAGTTAGTATTTCACTACAATAAAGAAGGTATTTTTCAGACGGATTTTCCGACGGAAAAATTTCCCTCGGAAATTTCCGACGGAATTCCGACTGAATTTCGAGGAATTTCCGAGGAAAACTTATCCCTCGGAAATCTTCCTGAAATTTCCGACGGATCCCCGTCCGTCGGAAAGTCGTCGGACTTTTTTGAATTTTCTGAGGGATTTTCGAGGACTTTTCGAGGAATTTCCGAGGAAAACTTAACCCTCGGATTTTCTGAGGGATTTCCGAGAACTTTTCGAGGAATTTCCGAGGAAAACTTAACCCTCGGAAATCTTCCTGAAATTTTTGACGGATCCCCGTCCATCGGAAAGTCGTCGGACTTTTTTTTAAAATTTTCTGAGGGATTTCCGAGGATTTTTCCAAGGACTGTCGGCAACATACCCGTTAATGTATCCGTTAATGTATCCGTTGGAGGAGCCGTTGGAATTTACAAGTCCTCGGAAATCCCTGGAAAATCCCTCAGAAATTTCGTCTATATATTCTCCACCTCCCATTCACATGTAATGAAACCAAAACTACAAACAATACCAACAATAATGTCTTCCGATCCTTATAATTATTTTCGTTCATGGATGGACAAACCTAGATATGATGAAGAGACAGGCAAACTTGCAGAAGAGTTCAAGGAAGGGCTTAGGCAATTCATGTCATTCGCCTCAAACCAGGATATAACAATACAAACAGGTATTATGTTATGTCCTTGTCCAAAATGTCGGAATTATAGAAATCTTGATGTTACTTTAGTTAGGAAGCATTTGTTTAAGAATGGATTTATGCCGGGTTATAAGATATGGTATGCACATGGAGAGAGTGAGCCAATGCTAGATTTTGGTAGTACTAGTCAGCAATATATTTCGGATAGTGTAGAGGAACCATCAGTAGAAGTAGACATAGGTACATTTCAGATGGTTAACGATGCGTTTAGGGAAAATGCACCGTCGTTCGTTCAGGATGGAGATAGAGCAGAGCAACCAAATTTAGAAGTCCGAAGATTTTTTGATATGTTAGATGCAGCTAATATGTCGTTGTATGATGGTTGTAAGAAAGGTCATTCACCATTATCAGCTTCAACTAGATTGATGGGCATAAAGACGGATTGGAACTTGTCTGAGGGTTGTGTTGATGCGATTACTGATTTTGTGAAAAAAATTTTACCGGAAGATAATCTTTCACCAGCTTCGTACTATGAGGTGCAGAAACTTGTAGCTGGACTTGGCTTGCCGTATCAAGTCATAGATGTATGCAGTGATAATTGTATGATATATTGGAGGGAGGACGAAGGGCGCACTTCATGTCGGTTTTGTCGTAAACCTCGGTATCAAGACACCAGTGGAAGAGTTCCAATACCATTTAAACGGATGTGGTATTTGCCCTTAGCAGAGAGGTTGAAGAGGTTGTATCAATCAGAGCGTACAGCGGGATCAATGAGATGGCATGCAGAACATACATCAGACGGTGTAATTGCGCACCCTTCGGATGCAGAAGCATGGAAACATTTTCAATCAGTGTATCCAAGCTTTGCCTATGAGCCAAGGAACGTTTATCTTGGTTTGTCTACAGATGGTTTCAATCCTTTTGGAAAGCACGGGAGGCAATACTCATTATGGCCAGTTATCGTGACACCTTATAATTTGCCGCCATCATTGTGTATGAAACGAGAGTTTCTTTTTCTCACTATTCTTGTTCCTGGGCCAGATCATCCTAAGAAAGCACTTGATGTGTTTCTGCAGCCATTGATTTATGAGTTACAAATGTTATGGGAACATGGTGTAGAAGCGTTTGATGTTTCAACTAACCAAAATTTCAACATGCGGGCGGTGCTTATGTGGACTATAAGCGATTTTCCAGCCTATGGTATGTTATCGGGATGGACAACGCACGGCCGGTTATCTTGTCCGCATTGTGGAGATAACACCGATGCATTTCAGCTGAAACATGGACGTAAAACGTGTTGGTTTGATTGTCATAGACGATGGCTACCTGAAGATCATCCTTATCGTTGGAACACCACATTATTTACGAAAAACAGACAAGTCTTTGACAGTCCACCTCCTGAGTATAGTGGCGAGGATATTTTGACGCAGTTACGTGATTTTGGTGCTGAGAAGACAACGGTGTGCGGTGGTAATGGGCATGAAGTCGTTGATGGATATGGCGATCTTCACAACTGGCACAAGAAGAGTATTTTCTGGGATTTGCCATATTGGAAGGATCTTTTGTTGAGGCACAATCTAGATGTCATGCATACGGAGAAAAACTTTTTCGATAATCTCATGAACACCGTTCTTAATGTACAAGGAAAGACGAAAGACAATTTAAAGTCTAGATTGGACTTACCTGATATATGTTCTCGCTTCATGTCATGCCAAATGGAAAAGCACCAATCCCTCTATTCCGATTAGATGCACCTTCGAAAGAAGTGTTCTTGGAGTGGATTATGAAGGAAGTCAAATTTCCGGATGGCTATGCATCTAATCTCCGTAACTGTGTGAATATGGGAGAGGAGAAGTTTCAAGGATTGAAAAGCCACGATTGTCATGTCATTATGCAGCGCCTCCTTCCATTTGCTTTTGATCGTCTTCTACCACAAAAAGTACACAAAGCAATTGCAGGTATATTATTACATAATTTAATTTTCTAATATGTAATTTAATTACCATTTATTTACCATCTATCTTAACAATTTGTTTTCATAATACACAGCAATAAGTGTGTTTTTTCGAGATTTATGCACAAGAACACTAACAGCAGAAGATATACAAAACTTGGAGAAAAATATACCGGTCATCCTATGTAACCTTGAGAAGATTTTCCCACCGTCTTTTTTTGATGTTATGGAACATCTTCCAATTCATCTACCCCGAGAATTAGCACTTGGCGGTTCCGTTCAATTTCGATGGATGTATCCTTTCGAGCGTTACATGGGTACTCTCAAGAAGAAAGTGAAAATTTTGGCAAGAGTCGAAGGTTCTATTGTAGCTCAGAGCATCAACGAAGAAACGACACACTTCTCCGAATATTATTTCCCAAAACATGTCCAAACTAAGACCCGGAAACCTGCTCGACACGATGACGGTGGTGAGAGACCTTTTTACGCAGTAGAAGTGCCTAATTTATTTTCACAAATTGGTCGATTAAGTGGAAAATCGAAGAAGCGAAGGCTAACGGAGGAGGAGCATCAACACTTGCACATGTACCTAGTGACCAACTGTGAAGAACTTATAGATTATGAGAGGTATTATTTTCAAGCAAGAATGTTAATTTTAAACTTTTAATTTACATTTGACTTTTGATTATTTTCAAATTATTTAATTTTCAGGATTTACTTGGATCATGTACGCCTCGCATATCCATTAATGATGGAGGATGACGTTCAAAAACTTAAGCAGAATGAATTTTCTCATTGGTTGAAATTCTACGTAAGTTTCTTCTTTTTTAATATTCATGACTAATAAATTTGTAATTATATTGTTAGTTTATATTTACACAATTTAAATTACTTTGTACAGGTTACAACAATGTCTTCTAAAGGTCAATCATTCCATACGTGGTTAGTCGAATTTGTTAATGGACCGTTATATGTTGCGGATTCGTATCCTATGTATTGTATTCGTGGTTACGCTTTCAAGATTCTTCGACCCAAGAAAACTAGGCCAACTTGTGATTATGGGGTATCGGCACAATCTGGTGATGTTGTATACTACGGTCTCCTTCGCGAAATTTTGGAGGTTCGTTATCCGGGGATGATCAATTTGAGGTGCATTGTTTTCTTATGTGATTGGTTCGATCCACTTGTTGGTCGTGGTGTTCAACATGACGAATTCGGTGTGACAACAATACACACGAGAAAAAGGCTTTCGGATTATGACCCATTCATCCTCGCATCACAAGCCGATCAAGTTTCCTACATTAGATATCCACGGGCAACCAAAGTTGATGATCCTTGGATTACAGTGATGTCAGTAAATCCTAGAGGAAGGATTGTTGGAATTTCCGAGGATAGTGACCATAACCCTATGCAACAAAACACACTCGGTACCATCGGAGCAGTCGACCACTCACTAGCGGTAGATCTTGTTGTTGATTTCACACTTTATGCAGATGATGAGATTTTAGATGATTTTGAGGAAGATGGAGGCGAATTTGAGGATGCCTCTCAGTCTGACAATTCAGAATATTCTCTAAATGAAGAAGACGAAGAATAAATTATATAAGTTTGTATAAATTATTTTGAAGACTTTATTAAATAATATTTTGAACACTTTATTTTATGAATAAATGGTATATTTTAAATTATGTCTTTTAAATTAAATGTATTTTAAATTATGTATTTTAAATTATGTATTTTAAATTATGTAACTTAAATTTTGTATTTTAAATTACGTAACTTAAATTTTGTACTTTAAATTACGACTTTTAAATTCATGTCTTTCAGATTACGTATTTTAAATAATGTATCCGTTTATATTTTATTAAAATATTCTACATTTCCGACGGATTTCCGAGAAAATTAAATATTTCCGACCACTTTCCGACGACTCCTCGGAAATCCGTCGAAAATTATTTTATTAAAATATTCTAAATTTTCGAGGGATTTCCGTGGGACAGAATTTCCGACGGATTTCCGAGGAAATTAAATATTTCCGACCACTTTCCGACGACTCCTCGGAAATGCGTCGGAAATTATTTTATTAAAATATTCTAAATTTTCAAGGGATTTCTGTGGGATATAATGTCCGACGGATTTCTGAGGAAATTAAATATTTCCGACAACTTTCCGACGACTCCTCGGAAATCCTTCTCAAATTTCCGACGGATTTCCGAGGACATAGAATTAAATATCAAAAGTTTCAGATTTTATGAAAAGATAGTGTTTGTCTAACACTAGAATATACCATATTTGGCAATACTAATATATTATAGAGTAGATAATATTCAAAAATTTCAAATTTGGGTAATCACATCATCACCGTAGTTAAGTGTTTATGATAGGATATGTACGATATAGTTTGTACTTATAGAAAGTTATGAGATTATTAAAACGTTTGTGTTTATTGTTCTAATATGATCTGTGCAATCTTTATATTGACAAATATGGCTTGTTACAGTATTAGGCAACATTAGATATCAATCAAATCAGCAAAAATAGAAATATTATGAATGTCCTCGGAAATCCCTGGGAAATTTCCGAGGGATTTCCGAGGATATTCATAATATTTCTATTTTTATAAAAATATATTAAATCCGCCGTTATTCGATTTCATATATAGACATGCAATTTATATTCGATTTCCTCGGAAATCCCTCGAAAATTTCCGACGGATTTCTGAGGACTTGTGTGCGAAAATTTATTTACCCGCATTTTTTTCGGTTTGGCGGTAAACCAAAAATGTTTCCCACCGATTTCAGACGGATTTTCGACGGATTTCCGAGGGACATTTCCCTCGGAAAAATCGTTTTATAAACCCAGAAACAGACCGACACAATCGATATAATCGACAACCACAAAACTAAATCGATAACGGCGATTTCTGATTCCGATCAACCGGATAGTGCAGCCACCCCCGTCGCCGGTTTTCCCCGTCGTCGTCGCCGGTTTCCCCCATCCCCGTCGCCGTTTTTCTCGTCGAAGGTTCGCCGTTTAACTCACCGGAATTCGCCGGAAATCTTCGCCGTTTTCTCGCCGGATTTGTCGCCGGAGGAGCCCACGATTTCCCCTTCCAATTCTTCTCAGCAACTATGTAAGATTTGTGATTGATTCAATATAGTTTAGGAATTAGTTTTGGAATTATATAAATCGATTGATTTGGAATTGATTTGGAATTGATTGTTAGTTTAGGAAATAACTTGTTAGTTTTGGAATTGATTGTTAGTTTAGGAACTAAATTGTTAGTTTTAGAATTGATTGTAGGAATTAAATTGTTAGTTTTGGAATTGATTGTTAGTTTAGGAATTAAATTGTTAGTTTTGGAATTTATTGTTAGTTTAGGAATTAAATTGTTAGTTTTAAAATTGATTGTAGGAATTAAATTGTTAGTTTTAGAATTGATTGTTAGTTTAGGAATTAAATTGTTAGTTTTGGAATTTATTGTTAGTTTAGGAAATAAATTGTTATTTTTGGAAATAAATTGTTAGTTTTAGAATTGATTGTTAGTTTATGAATAATATAAAATTATTTTGTAATTAGATTTTTAGTTTTTTTTAAACATTTCAAATTTTATTAAAATTATAATAAGTATTTTGTAAATCAATTCTTCAATTTTAAATACTAGTACATTTACAATTTTGCAATGTAGGTCTTATTCGGAGTTCCATGGTGCATCGTCTAACCGGTCAGGGAGAGCACATAGTGTTTCGGGAACACCGACACAATCTCCGCCAGGCGTTCTTGAGACACCTTCTGCATTGCCACAGGTGATGACGATGGAGGAGTTTGTTACGCAGCCGGGACGACATCTTCTCCCGATGCTCCACCCGCAGGAAGAAAACGGAGCAACTTGGTAATTAATTTAATTTTAATAATTATATTCATTTGATGTTAATTTTTTTTTTTTATTATTTATTTATATTAATTTTATTTTACATGTTCTAGGTTCGGATTGGAAAATAACATAACAAAGTCAATTCTTAGGATTTTCAAGACGCAGCTCTCACAACCTTGGCCAACATACGGGGATGTCGATCCAGAAACCAAATTGATTTGGTTCAAGACTTTTGCGATAAGTTATAATTTTTATTATTTTTTACAGAATTTGTTTAATTAACTAATTTATAGATTAATGATAGTATAATTATTTTTCTATTTTGCAGCAAGACTTTAATTGGGAACCCGATCTTTGTCAACTTGTGCGGCGTCACTTTGACATTCAAGTTAATGCATCGTACCAGAACCATTTGTACGCGTGGAAGAATAAGTGGAGGAACGGTAAGCCAAAGCCGAAGGATATAGATCCAGACGTTTGGGAGGAATTTATCCGCCACTGGATTTCTGAGAGTTCGCAAGCGATTTCTTCACAAAACTCGAAGAATCGTCTGAGCGAGCGAGGTGGAAAAGGAATAGCGACCCATAATGCGGGTTCTATTTCTTTTAGAAGACACGAAAGGAGAATGGTAAATTTTTTAAACTTTTACTTTTTTTTAATAAGTTTTTTTATTTAAAACATTTTTTGTGTAGGCGAAAAAGAAGGGAGTTGAACTGGATTGGCTAGATGTGATGGAAGAAACACATACTAGCAAGCAAACTGGACAAATTCAAGATGCGGTTGTCCTAGAGCGGATCGAGAAGATCAAGCTTCGGAAGATGGAGCGGCTTACACAACTCTCCCAAGATGGCTCATCGGATTCGGTCGATTTATCCCGCGACGAAATCAACCGCTTGTGTCTTGAGGTAATTTTAAATATTTTAAAACGTTTTATTAATTTATGTTTTAAATATTTATATACTAAATTTCTTTTTTCGTATGTAGGAAATTCCCTTAATCAAGGGTCGCAGACCCGGTTTAGGAAGCTTGCCGTCTGGAGACGGGAGTGTGTCTTCGGTGTTTCCCCGAGACGCTGAACTTATTCAACAAGTCCAAAACCTCAACCGGGTCGTTCAAGAAAAAGACGTACAATTTCAAGAAGTTAAGCAAGAAAATGTCCAGCTTAAGGAAGATTTTGCCGAGACCCGAGCAACGCTCTCCCAACTCCAATCTTTTCTCGCGTCTCAATATCCGGGATCATTTCCGCCGCCTCCGCCTCAACTTTGATTTGTTTTAGTTTTTTTTTTAATTATGTTTTGTAATTTAAAAACAATTACTTTATAATTATTATGAAATTTATAAATTATTAAATTAAAATATTAAATTTACAAATCATTAATATATATAAATTAGTAAATAAAACTATTAAATTATAAAATTATCCGGGTCCTCTGAAATCCGTCAGAAAGGCAAAGCCTCGGAAGTCCGTCGGAAACATATCCTCGGAATCCGTCGGAATTGTAGACCCTCGGAAATCCCTCGGACACTTATTTGCACGGAAATTCGTCAGAAATTCAGGCCCTCGGAAATCCGTCGGAAATGTTATTCTCACGGATATCCGTCGGAAATATAATCCCTCGGAATCCCTCGGAAACGTTTTTCCACGGTAATCCGTCTGAAATATAATCCTTCGGAAATCCGTCGAAAATTTTATTCCCACGGAAATCCGTCGATAATTTCAGAGGAATTTCCGTGGGATTTTAATTTCCGACCATCTCAAACCGACGACTATTTTCCCTCGGAAATTCGTCGGAAAGGGCAGTTTCCGAGGGCTTTCCGATGGATTATGCCCTGGGAAATGGCTTGTTTTCTTGTAGTGTTTATGGAAATGCTAATTCGATACTACATAAATAAATAAAAACAGGTCGGGTTGTTTCAAAATCCTCAAGGAAGAAAGTGAAGGTGCAACTTCGATTTTTATTAAGGGTTTTCGTATTTCACTTTAACAATCCCTTATATATTATTTGGGAAGTGATTTTTTAAATTTAGCTTAGATGTCAACACTACATTCCATTTTACCCAATAAATTATGACATGTCAAAAGTTTATTGTGACATGGAAAAACACTTATAACATTATTATTCACTACAAGAAAACAAACGATTTTCCGACGGGCAAAACCGTCGGAAATCCGTCGGAATACACGATATTCCGACGGTTTTGGTCGGTCGGTTCTATCTCGTCGGAAATAAAAATTCCATCGGAAATCCGTCGGAAATACTGACGGATATCCGACGAAAAAGGGATTACCGGAATCCGTCAGAAATCCGTCGTAAATCCGGCAATATTTCATTTTCTGACGGATTTCCGACGGCTACACATACCGACGGATTTCCGACGGCTACACATACCGACGGATTTCCGACGGATATATTATTTATTAAAAAAAAAGATTTTAATTTAATTAAATTAAATTAAATTAAATTAAAATAAATTAAAATAAATTAAATTAAATTAAAATTAAATATAAATAAAAATTAAATTAAAATAAAAATAAAAAAACAACATTTAAAATTAAGTTTCAATATTTTTAAAAGTGATTAGAAAATTAAAATATTACATAACGTAAAGTCTTTCGGTTACGGAAGATCTCGTTCATCCTTTCTTCCATTTCCCGCATGCGTGCCATCTGTTCTTCCATTGCCCGCATGCGTTCCATCTGTTCTTCCATTGCCTGCATGCGTGCCTGCTGTTCCTCGTAGCGTGCCTGCTGTTCCTTGTAGCGTGCTGCATCTTGTGCGCGTTGTACCTCCAACCCGGTCACCCGCTCGAGAAGCTCGGCGTTCTGTGCCCTCAACGTACTATCTGCATGAAAGCGGTAAGAATTGACGGACGTGGATGAACTGTCTTCCGGGAGGCCAAACACACGACCTCTATGCTTAGGCGCAACCTACGAAAAAAATCAATCAATAAATGTTGTAAGTTGTTTATATTTAAATATATTTAAAATTTAATTAAAATTGACAGTGTTACTAACCTGATAGGTAAATTCGTTGATCATCTCGAGAGGAACTTCCGTGGCCGGGGGAGTTCCTTCGACGATCGGTTGGGATTGGAGGTACTCCTCACCGAGCCTCTCCACGCTCTCCACGATTTCACGAGCAATGGGATCTTGAATTTCACCCGTCTTTCTGTTGGTGTGCGCATCTTTGACCAATTCAAGATGTGACGGACGCACACCGGTCCTCTCAATCTGTTGGCATAGATAATGAAAGAAATATGAGAGTTTTTTCGGTCGCTGTTCCGGTTAGACGAGTTTTTTCCAGAGCTTGCTTTTGTGTCTTCCCGTTCCCAATGGGCAAGTAGTCCAGCCCATAATATGGGGTTATCTTGCAATCTCCGCGGCACTTTTCCCTCTTTGTACCACATGTCCTTCCATTCGTTTATCTTCAACGAATATTTCCGGGAGGCTTTTTTGTAGAACTCCCGTCGGACCTGGGAAGTCAACTGTGGGTCCCAAGTAAATTATTGCTGAACAAAAAAAACGTACCCATATTAGTATTGACAATTTTAATGGAAATAAAAATTTATATTCTTAATAGGGAAAAAAACACATACCGCAAATTGCCGAAACCAGGTCTCCTGGTCTGCCACCGGCATCGAACTAAATGTGGGATACGGGCAAGTTATCAACGAATTAGTCATTGCGTTGATCGAACTCGTAATCCCGTTTCCCGAAAATTGAAACCTAATCAATATTTAGTTAAATATTTTTTTAAGTTAATATAATCAAATACATTTTTAAATAAAACTTACCAGGTCGTGTTAGGTGGTAAGTCAGGATCTAGGCGAGTCAACCTATCCCGTCCGGGTTGCGAAACAAACTCCTCAATGCTCATGACTGTGGGAACTGAGGGCTGTGTACCCATTGGAGGAGATGGGTGTTGGGGATCCGGAAAGCTAGTCTCTGGGATATGCGACTGACTCCCTCCCCTACTGGAAGTACCGGATCCAGTAGAGTGATGAAATCGCCCATAGTCCCTACGATTGGCAAAATGTTTACATACCGTTGAAATTTACTTACATATATAAATATAAATTCTGATATTAAATATAAATATATGTAAATTTAAATCATAAATTTTAAATATAAATTTACAGATATTTTAATTTACATTACGGATTTAGGGATTTTCAGTTTTTGAGAATTTGCCGACATCGAATTTTTGAGATTTCCGAATTATGAAATTTACGGGAATTGGGGACTTAGCGATTTTAGGATATTGATATTTTGAGAAGTAGGGATTTTGGATTTTAGGGATTAATTTATGGAGTTTCGGGATTTAATAAATTAAGGTTTTAGGGAGTTAGGGATTGTGGCAAATTGAGGTTTCTCTAAATAGGTATTTAGGGATATTTGGATTATGGATTTCAGATATGAATATTTAGGAATTTACAGATTTAGAAAATTTTTGGAATTTCAGATTTGGTAATTTAAAGTTTTAGATATTTACGATTTTTCCAGAATTTGGGATTTTGTAATTTAAACAAACTAAAAAATTAGTAAAATTTCAACAATTTAGAATTTTACTAATTTTTTTAAATTATAAATATTTATAATTTCCTAAAAATAACAAATACATATTAAAATATAAATAAATTTTATAAACCCGAAAATTCTCTAAATCACAAAATTTACAAAATTCAAAACTTTTCAAACATATTAAACGCTGTTTCCGGCGCGTTTCCGGCTTGAATCGACAGTTTTTCGGCGAGATTTTCGATTTTTTTCCGTTTTTGCGATCTGTCTCCGCGAAGAAGAAGAGTCTGGTTTTTATTACAGTTTTTCGACGGATGTCCGACGGAATTTCCCGCTATTTTCGATGAGATCGAGGCTCACTAGGCGGCAGAAATTAGGGTTTCCGTCGGAAATCCGTCGGTATTTCCGACGGATTTTAAATTTTCATTTATAAAAACGCGTAAATTTAATAACGATTTTTTGTAAATAAAAAAATCAAAATCCGTCGGAAATCCGTCGGAAATACCGACGGATTTTTGACGGATTTTGATTTTTTTAATCATTATCGGTAAACTTAATTAAGTTTTTTTATAATTAATTTTTTTTTTTATACAGATTTTCTTATATTATAAAAAATATTAAATCCGTCGGAAATCCGTCAAAAATACCGACGGATTTCCGACGGATTGTAATTTTTTATTAAATTAATTTTTTTTATACAGATTTTTTTATATTATAAAAAATATTAAATCCGTCGGAAATCCGTCAAAAATACCGACGGATTTCCGACGGATTGTAATTTTTTATTAAATTAATTTTTTTTATACAGATTTTTTTATATTATAAAAAATATTAAATCCGTCGGAAATCCGTCAAAAATACCGACGGATTTCCGACGGATTGTAATTTTTTATTAAATTAAATTTTTTTTATACAGATTGTTTTATATTATAAAAAATATTAAATCCGTCAAAAATACCGACGGATTTTCGACAGAATTTAATTTTTTATTAAATTAATTTTTTTTTATACGGATTTTTTTATATTATAAAAATATTACATCCGTCGGAAATCCGTCAAAAATACCGAGGGATTTCCGTCGGATTTTAATATTTTTTTTTTATAATATCATATATCTGTTTTAAAAATAAAAATTACAATCGGTCGGAAAACTGTGAAAAATCTATCGCTTAAAAGTCCGCGTGGTGACCCGATTGCAGAGTTAAAAAAATGTCCAAACATTTATTCATAAATTATTTTAAATTTTTCCGGGAATTGAATAAAAGATTTACACAACGAAATTTTATAACAGATAAAAAACAAAATCCAAGAGGAAATTTATTTATTTTAAAGTTTGAAAAACATATGTCTCTGTATCCACTCCAAACTTACCTTTTGTTAGAACCTGAAACTTTTTTTTCCCTTTTTTTTTTTGGCGGAGAATCTACATATCCGTTGCAAAATTCCCTTTCGATTGCATCAACATCTATATTTAAGTTCGGACTTTCTGGTCTTTGGGCAAATTCAAAATCATTGTACTGATCCTTTTTATTCTTCGGTATACCTTCTAAATATTCGCCGTAAACATCTCTTTTGATTGCATCAACATCTATATTTAAGTTCGGACTTTCTGGTCTTTGGGCAAATTCATAATCATAGTAGTGATCCTTACATTCATTTGAAGTACTTCCACCGTAAGTATCTGACGTTTCAATCAAGCGAGATGGTTGTACGTCTTTGAGAACACTCTTCTTGTCTGGATATTTGTCGCACTGAGATTGCGTTTCCCACGAGACGTTTGAAATGCATTGGATGGTTGGCAAGCACTGACTGTCCGGCACTATTGTTGATGAAGAATCTCCGATTAAGATTGGTGAGAACGTATCAAATTCCCACGAGTAAGTGGGTATCTCTTCAGTGTGTGTGTCGCATTGGGTTTCGGTTTCCCACGAGTATTTTGGAAGTAGAAAGTGGTTTGCCACGATTTTTGAGTCTTCATTAGGAGAGTTAGAAGACATTATTTGTGTTGTTGACAGGAATGAACGTATGAGGAACCTTATATAGAACGGAAAACCGTCGGAAATCCGTCAGAAACCTCCGACATAATACCCCGCCAGTCCCATCGGCCGCAGATAACGCAATGGTAACCACTCAAACTTTGCCGACATCGGAATTCCGACGGAACTAATTCCGTCGTTATGTCGTCCGAAAATTAGGACAGCTTTTATCCCGCGGAAATCCGGCGGCAAATTTAATAAATGATTCTGGCGGATATTACCATAAAGTACATTATATTAGAGGGAACGCATAGGTGTTATAGTACAACATTGGTAAACAAACATTTATTCATAAATTTTTAATCTGACTCTTCTGATGAACCTTCACTAGGGATGGAGTCTGAATCGTCGTCAAATTCTTCACGTAGTTCATCTTCATCCGAATGCACTAGATCATCGCTGATATGTGTGACATTAGTGACAAGGTCAATGTTATCCGTCTCCTCAACATGTGACATTTGGTTGGTTCGCGATACTTGTAGAGCATCATGTTCCGGAACTCCATATATTTTTCCTCGCGGATTAATTGGAGTTACTGTCATCCAAGGATCTGTCCTCCGTCCAACTCGAGGATATGGAATGTAGCAAACCTATTCATTAACGGTGGATGTTGTTAATATGCAAGAATAACAAAACCTAACGTATAAATATAACGGAAAACCTATCAATATATTGATACCTGGTCTGCTTGAGATGCAAGGATAAATGGATCGTAATTATGTAATTTCCGGCTTGAATTTATCGAAATAACACCAAGACGGTCAATTCGAACCCCACTACCATTGGATGGATCATACCAATCGCACATAAACACAATGCACCTCAAGTCCAATATTCCTGGATAGTGGATTTCCAAGATTTCTTTTAAATGGCCATAGTACATAGTATCACCTGATTGCGCCGAAATACCATTGTCCGAAGTTGGCCTTTGACGTCCTTCGTCACGAATTCTGAACGAATATCCCCTAGTGCAAAATCTCGGATATGAAGTCGCGGTGCTGCGTAAACCATGAGAAAACTCCACTAACCATGTCGGGAGGGTTTGACCACTTGCTAAACCTTCGGAAACCTAAAAACAATATAAGTAAGCAATCAATAACATATGAACGTGAAAAACTTATAAAATAAGAGTGAGGAGTTATATTTAACGTACAAAAAATTTCAACCACTCCGGGAATTCTTCATCTTTTAATACAGCAAGTTCGGAATCTGTCTTATCAGCATGGTAAGTTTGTGCTAGGGACATGTATATCCTGTAACATAACAATTGTTATTAGATGAAGACAAATAATTGCACAAATTTAGTATGACAAATGGTGTACCTTTCATACTCTCCAAGTTCGTCACAATTTCTGAGGATATATGTATGCAAATGTGTGACCTCTTGTGGTGATAGTATGCGTTTCTTCCCTTTTCCACTTACGCGGCCCACTTGCGCAAACAACTCAGGTACAACCACGGGATACACTGCTTTCTCACCTCTACCATCAAGTCGCGCCGGCCGTCTACCTTTAGTCCGAACATCCGAAGGAAAGTAATATTCGGCAAAGTGTGATACTTCTTCGTTTAGACTTTGTGCAACAATAGATCCCTCAACTTTGCTCAAATTTTTTACCTTTTTCTTCAGGTGGAACATGTAACGCTCGAACGGGTACATCCATCGGTATTGAACAGGGCCTCCTAATGCTGCTTCTCGTGGGAGGTGAATAGGAAGATGTTCCATAACATCAAAAAAAGACGGTGGAAATATCTTCTCAAGATTACAAAGGAGCACCGGGATGTTGGCCTCTAAAGACCGGATCCCGTCCGCTGTTAGTGTCCGTGAACATAAATCTCGAAAGAAAGCCCCAACTCCTACAAACGAAAAGTAATCAAGTTAGTACATATATAGTAACATTATATTAGTAATAAACTAAAGAAAATTATGAAATATACCTCCAATTACCTGATGGATGTCTTGTGGAAGAAGATTAGAAAATGCAAATGGAAGAAGACGCTGCATCACAACATGACAATCATGACTCTTCATTCCAATAAACTTCCCTTCCGTCGAATCCACGCAATTACGCAGATTAGATGCGTAGCCGTCAGGAAATTTAACAAAATTTTTAATCCATTCAAAGAAAACTTCCTTCTTACCCGCGTCTAACCGGTACGCAGGCATCGGCAATCTACCATTAGGCAAAACATGAAGAGATGCCCTTGAACAAATCAATGGCAAGTCTAATCTAGATTTCCAGTTATCTTTTGTCTTTCCTGGTACATTTAAAATGGTGTTCATGATGTTGTCAAAGAAATTCTTTTCAACATGCATGACATCTAGATTATGCCGCAGTAGATGATCTTTCCAATAAGGCAAATCCCAAAAAATACTTTTCTTATGCCAATTGTGATATTCCCCACAGCCGTCGACGGGGTGATGGCCATTACCCCCACATTCAGGAGTTCGCTCTGCACCAAAATCTCGTAACTGTTCCAATATGCTGCGACCATCTATCTCTGGAGGTGGACCAGTAAACACTGGAAAATTCTTTCTGAAATGTCTTCTAGACCGACGATATGGATGATTTGCCGGCAAAAAACACCTATGGCAATCAAACCATGAAGTCTTCCTTCCGTTCTGCAATTGGAATGCTGAAGTATTGTCTTGGCAATAAGGAAATGCCAATCTTCCATGCGTTGTCCATCCAGATAACATACCGTACGCCGGAAAATCGCTTATGGTCCACATAAGAACCGCACGCATGTTGAAATTCTGCTGGATTGAAACATCAAATGCCTCAACACCATGCTCCCATAACATCTGCAACTCATAGATCAATGGTTGGAGGAATAATCGAGTGATCGTCTTGGATGATCTGGCCCAAGAACTAGAACTGAGAGAAACAGGAACTCTTGCCGCATGCACATAGAAGGAGGCAAATTGTAAGGTGTTACGATGACCGGCCACAATGAATATTTTCTTCCATGCTTTCCAAATGGGTTGAAACCATCAGTGAATAAGCCGAGGTATACATTTCGGCGTTCGTATGCGAAATCTGGATATACCGATTGAAAGTGTTTCCACGCTTCTACGTCAGAAGGATGCGTAATATATCCATCTTGATTATGCTCTGCATGCCATCTCATAGCCTTAGCAGTGCGTTTTGATTGATACAGCCTCTTCAACCTCTCTGTTAATGGTAAATACCACATCCGTTTGAAAGGAATCTTCACTCTGCCACTTGTGTCTTGGAACCGTGGTTTACGGCAAAATTTACATTTTTTCTGTTCTCATCTTCTCTCCAGTATAGCATGAGTTGTCGATGCACACATCTATTATCTGGTAGGGCAAACCAAGACCGACAACAAGTTTCTGGACCTCGTAGTATGATGCTGGAGAAAGATTATCCTCTGGCAAAACATCTTTCACAAACTCGGCGAATGCATCAACACATTCTTCGGACAAATTGTAATCGGTCTTCATGTTCATCATCCTACTAGCAGAAGATAACGGTGAATGCCCTTCCCTACAACCGCTGTACAGTGGTTGCTTTGATGCGTCTAACATATCAAAAAACCTTCGAGCTTCTAAATTAGGTTCTTCAACCCTATCACCCTCATAACCACCCGACTGCAAATTCTCTCTAAACGCGTCGTTAACCATCGCAACCGTACTTACCCCAACATCTACTTCCGTTGTACGTTCTTCTACGCTATCCAAAAAATAAGGTGCATTACTACTAGTACTACCATATTCGTAATTGCTTTCTCCATGTAAAAACCAAACCTTATATCCCGGCCTAAATCCATATCTATATAAGTGATTCCAAACAGTATGAACCGCAACACTAATTCTGTTACAGCAATTAGAACATGGACATTTGATATCCTGACCTTTTTTTGCTGCATCTTGGTTTCTGGGTAAATTCATGAACTCGCATATACCTGCAGCGTAAGCGGATGTTAATAAGTTCGAGCCCATATCCATCATTGGCTCGTCCATCCAAGACCGAATATATGAACTCATCGCTAACAAATTTTTTTGATTTGTAAAATTGTGTTATGAATGAACGAAGAAATGAAGGAACTTATATAAAACGGATTTCCGTCGGAATTCCGTCGGAAATCCGTCACAAAACTCCGACATAACACCCCACCAATCCCATCGGCCACCGCTAACGAAATGGTAACCACTCAAATTTGCCGACATCGAAAAAATCGGATTTCCGTCGGGAGTCCGTCGGAAAGTCGTCAGAATATTACGACAGATTATTTTCCGTCGGAAATCCGTCGGTACAACAGTAGATAAAACCGTCGGTATTCCGTCGGAATTTTGCGACGGATTTCCGACGGACTAAATGTTAGTCGCAAATGCGTCGGTAAGCCGTCGAAAATTCCGACGGAAATCTTGGCCGTCGGAATAGTGGCTGTTTTCTTGTAGTAATTGGCCCAATTCATAAAAAAAAATTGCCCAATCAAATAAAACAAAGTAATTAAATTAAATTTAAATAAAAGAAATAGCCCACTTAAAATTCAAAATCCTACACGATTAGTTTCCTCTCCCATCATATTTATATGAAATATATGATAACTTAATCAATCAATTTATATTCTTCTCCCAACAACAAATTAAATTTCAAATAAGGTTACTTATTTATTTATGCAATTTATTTACATAATTTTGGTTGGAGAAAGGCTAAAAATTTGTTTGTGGACTCTAATAAAGTAAACAAGTTTCGAAGCAAGAGACAACTCTAACCATTCCTACATATGGAAAAGAAGATTAATAACACAAATCTATTTATATCTCGTCACCAAAATCAATCTCACTAATTTTATTATGACATGACAAATAACAACGTATTTTACAAATTCTTCTATAACTAAATTTTTAATTTTTCCATAACTAAATTAAAGCTTATTTTAATCAATATTTTATTATATATTCGTTTTTATTCAAAAGATATCTACAAATTATTTTTTGTCAAAATAAATTTTTAGAACATTTTTATATAAATATATTACTACTCAAATTTATAATAAAAACTTAACATAATTTTTAAAGAGATGCTTGAGACAAAAACTTTCCAAATTTATAAAACAATTATACGTAGTCTTATCAATAATTAATTTCTAACACAAGAAAATTTAAAAATAATAAAATAATTTAAGATAAATTGTATATAAACTTTTATATCTTTATATTAAATATAATTATATTTTATTTTGTAAATCAACTGTTATATATTTTTACATGCTAATGATATGTCTACTTACTAGATAGTTACCCGCGTTATACGCGGGATAATATGATACTCAAGTAATATCAATATAGTTTTAGTTTAAAAATCATTTTAGAAAAATTACTATATGGAATCCAAAACTCATTTTATATATATAAATTTTGCAACTATTTTGTATAGAAATGTGTTCCAACCGTAATATAATTTAAAAATGAATTTTAATTATTTTTTATAAACCGTGGGAGTTCCGAATCTTTGGCTTATAATTTCCTCGGAGACAGTTTTTGGATATTCCGATTTAAAGAATAACTCTCCGTCCCAATGGGGTTTGAACCCGGGACACAATTTTTAATTTCTTAGTCATTATATCACTTATTAATAAAATATATTAGTTTAATGTTAAAATCATGGTTATGATTCAAATATACAATATAGAATATTGCGAATATATATTGAATCCTACATATTTAGAGTAATTATAAGAATAATAATATAGTCTTTAACAATTTTAACGGTAATAATTAATATAATTGTTTTTTTTTTTGGCAAAAATCTTTGAATAATTGTTTTAGGCAAATTTTATAAGTATTCCAATGTGTTTGGCAATTGGAATTAGAGATATTTGGAATTAAATATGTTTGGTAATGAGTATAGTGGAATTAATTAAATAAATAAATAAGGAAAATATTGATTTTTCAGATTTAAAATAAATTAAAATAAGTATGTTTGGCTATAGATATTGTGAGAGGAGGAGGTGTTTGGATTGTAGGATAGTAGTAGTTAATTTTATAAGATTTAATTATTTAAAAAAAAACTGAAAAAAACTAAGAGAATGACACCTAAGCAAAAGTGGCTTAGAATGTTTCTCCTTTAATATATAGAGGATATGTCATCACCAAAATCAATCTCATTAATTTTATTATGACATGAAAAATGTAAATCATAACAACACATTTTACAAATTCTTCTATAACTAAATTTTTGTATTTCTTTCAATAAAAAAAATTAAAGCAAATTTTTATCAACATTTTATTATATTTTCGTTTTTCATTCAAAAGATGTCTAAATTTTTTTTATCAAAATAAAGTTTTAGAACATTTTTATATAAATATATTTTTACTCAAATTTATAATAAAGACTTAACACTCTAATTTTTAACGAGATGATTTTGACAAAGAGCCTTTCCAAATTTATTAAAAAAAAAATACGTATTCTTAAAAAAAAAATATTTTTTAACAAAAGACAATTTGAAAATAATAAAATAATTTAAGAAAAAATGTATATAAACTTTTATATCTTTATATTAAATATAATTATATTTTATTTTGTAAATCAACGGTTATATATTTTTACATGCTAATAATCAAAAAGCTAATATTCAACTTTTACATTTTAAAAAAAAATCAATCTTTAAAATTCGATGTGAAGAAAATGATCAAATAGGAGGTTCAATATTTTACATCCGAGAAATCTCAAATTTTCAGAATAGATTGTGCACTCCAATGTATTAAATTATTATACATTTGATTTGATACATTTACGTATATAAAATAATAAAATGGTAAAACTAAACTTTCAAAAATTCATATTATTAACAAAAAAAATATTGTTGACAAAAAAATGAAACAAAATATCAACTACAATATCTACAAGAAAAATCTAAACAATTACATATTTTCACATTTTAAAATGTAAAATTAAAAACAAAATTATAAATAAGTTTTCTCGGTGATAAAATTAAAAACAAAATTATAAATAAGTTACACGCGTATACGCGGACTAGTCACTTAATAATATACATATGACACTCATTCCTTTTCCTATATTTTCCCCTTTTTAATTTGGTTACGCGCAACTATTTATATGATTGCGTAAGAAAGGGCCCATAAATGGCATGGCCGAGAGCCTAGAAAAACATTATCCGGCCCATAGACCTTTTATAGACAATGGTATAGAGAGGCAAAGAGAAAAAATTATAAATAAATTAAATAAAAATATAAAGAAGAATCAAGATTCAAGATTCAAATAAAATAAAATAAAATAAATCATAGTTTCAAGTCGATTTGAACTATTCATCTTAAACGTGTCGTACAATAAAACTTACCAGAGTTAGGTTTTTTATTTATTTTAAGAACTCATGAAAAAGTTTGATTATTTTGAACTAATTTGACGTTTACATGGTTTCAAACGCTACAAATGCGGGCAACTCAAAATCTTTAACAACAATTTTTAAATGAATTAGATATTTGACAATAACGTCGGCGTCGACCAATTAAGGGTCTGACTGGTTCAGACACAGCGGGTGCAGTTACGGTTACAGGAGATTACAGAAGTGGGTAGTAGCGATTTCAAGCGTTATTGAGCAATTTATACGATTGGCGCAGCGGTTGAAAACTGTTGCGTTTGCAGAATATTTATGACTGGTTGATAGCGCGTGCAGTAGCGGTTAAACATTAAATTAATAATATAAACAATCAAAAACCATACTATTAAAATAAATAAAATAAAATCATTGATTCAATATAATTAGTAATAGAATACCATGAATATATTTTTTATGTTCCTTTTAAATTTTTTTAGTTTAGACGAATGTTATGATTGTGACGAGAAAAAAAAATTACGATTTTAATGGAGAATTTTTATTTTATTTTAGAGAAATTAATGTGATTTTAAACATTTTAGCTTGTTAAATTTATTAATCAGTGATCAACAATTTATTGAAACAATTACGATTTGAAAATTTTATAAATATAAAATTATCATATGTTATTAAGTTTTAATCATAAAGTTTCAAATTATTAATATATTTCGTAATTATAGTTACTAAAATATCAATTTTTAATTTATTATATTTATTTTGATTTTTAAGTAAATCTTTTCTTTTTTGATAAAAAAAAATCAATTTTTGTTTTTGTAATTATCCAACCGCAACCGTCCGTAAACGCAAACGTTCGAGGGAAGTAACTTTTGGATTTGAGAGGTTTGGAACGACACGGAGCGGTATAAGGCATTTCCCATGATTGTTGTCAAACACCAACAACCGCTACCGCCCGCAAACGCAGCATTTGCGGGTGGTGCAGGCGGTAGCGGGTAAACCAATCAACCCCTAAGTAACCCCTATAAATAAACAAGGGAGGCTAATTATGTGGGTATTATATATAGAGTGATAGAGATATTTCAACCGTTTTGAAATTATAAAACACTCATGCATTTTATAACAATAATACATATGGACTGGCCAAACTGGTCATATATTATAAGATTCATGACTTATTCTTGGTAGAATCTATTAGTGCCTCTCACTCTTTCCCATTTCTTTAACGAGCAATATACAATGTATAAATTATAGATGCTTCCTCTATTGTTAGCTGGCATGTTGTACATGTTTGTATAATTGATCATTGTTTATTTATTTATATGGTTAATTACATCCAATATAATATTAGTCATGTTGTTCACATGAAATCATATTATTTATTCGGTAGATTGAAAAATGAAAACTTCAACTCAATAGAAGTCGCGTATTTTAACCTAGAGTTATTTTATTCTTTAAGTCACGTAGCATGTGGAATATATATCTAAGAGAATTGAATGGAATCGTGAGTATAGGATCTTGTAGTATGGAATCATGGTCATATAATCAACACAATCATATTCGTTTGTTATAAGTATAACGAAGTATTTGTTGTATAATGCTTTCACCATATAATAAGTCGCATCATTTTTATTTGGTCTAGTACTTGAATATCGTATACTGGTTACAAACTTCATAGCTATTATGAATATCATGCTTGGTCCCCTACGGAGATTTGGCCGTCTTTGTCCAAGGGAACCATTCCAAAATCTGTTAAGGTTGTTTCCTTGCAAATCACAGATAATAGAAAGGAAGATCGATGATCTTCGCTTTCCCTAGGCAGCAAGAATGAATTCATCTGCCAGAAACCTTTACAGAGCATTACTTAGACGATGGTACTCCTCAACATGTTCTTCTGCGAGGATTAGAAAACCAGAAAGAGTACATTCTAGGTCAATTTTATAGATGTGCACCCCCCCCCCCCCCCCCCCCCCCCCCCAGTTGGTCTGATGATGTGTTCAACAAGCTATGGGGTAGGAGATGTAGAATCACCATTAGAAAACTTGGTGAATCGAATTATCTTTTCCATATCCCTGACCAAGCAACTAGGAATTGGGTTATTCACAGAGGTCTATGGCATGTGGATGATTGTCTGATGTTTGTTGCCACATGTTCTCCGGAAGGAACTTTAGCGATCCCGAAGATCAAAACAATTCCAGTTTAGGTAACCTTAAAAAAAGATACCCAACATTCTATACTCAATCCCATGAATTAGCCACATAGCTTCTGGATTAGGTGCTCCAATGGCAACTCATAAGCCTCGATTAGATCCAAATCTTATGGGAGAAGCCAAGATTCTAGTAGAGGTTGAATTGAGCAAGGTTTTCCCATCTAGGATTGCAGCTGATGTTACACAGTCTCCCGCTCCAGCCATTGTCGCGTGTAATGAGGTAACTCTTACTACTAATATTGTTTCCCCACCTAAGGAATGTATAGCTCCAGATTCTCTTGTCAATGCTAAGCTGCCACTCCCATATGTGGTACAAGATACAGCCATGATCGTTAATGTTGAGTTTCGTATACAAGAGACTGCCCCCATATTTTCAGCCTCCACCTCTACTGCTCAACCCGTTATTATCCAAACGGAGAACCGACATGTTGAGCGAGATTTGGGTGCCAATCGCTCTGCTTCCCTAGTTTCTGAAGAAGAGGAAGACTTTTCAGCTTTAGACACTTCATTAGTTGAGAATGTCCAAGATTCCAATCGGTCCATAGCCTTGGGCTTTTTGGACGTGGTAGATGCTGCATTTGATCTGGATGAAGATTTTGACATGATGGATCTTATGACTCCATCAAGGTAGAGACTTCTTCGTGAAAGACCGGTTAAACCATCCATCAAGGCTATGGAGATGCAAAACTCTTCAAAACCAGGGAAACAGAGGACGAGAGAACCGTGGTGGACATGGCTAATTGTCTCATTCACGTACTATTTAAATCAGTCGAAGCGGAAGATTCGGTTGCATCTATTACATATCATGTAAGCTAAGGTATTCATCTCTATGAAAAAACTTTAAAAAAATTGTATGAGTTCGGTTGTAGCATGTAAACGTTATTATTAATAAAATATATTCGAGTAAAAAAAAAAAAACCAATACCATGCTTGTCCAATCAAAATTATTTTTTGAGAGACCAAACATATGTGTACATGACGCGATAATATTTTAGTAGCTGGCCGGATCATGTAATGCAAGATATGATAATGAGAAGTAAATTAATAAATTTGGGACATATACAATATATGCTTGAATGTATATGTAAATTGTAATGGTGGGTGGAGATACGTGGATACACATATGCAGATGACTTATAACATTATATGTTCATATAATGTTGTGTTATCATTATCACTCTGATAACATGTGGACTTTTGACAAAATGAGCTCATAGTTAGTGGTCGGCACACATCATTTTTTCATTATTAAATCAAACGAATGCTTTCTTTTCTGTATTATATTATGATTTGCCAAACTAAGTACCAGCTAAACCAACAACAAAATGGTTTGCTAACTAGTTACAGGCTGTTTTCTGTTCACTGTATTATAATAAATGTTTTAAACTATCTTCTTATAATTAAAAGAGAAGTACAAATTAAAAAATGTCCAAAATTATTAGTTTCAATTGCCACTCAATTGTTGTTTATAAAAAAAAGGAATTTTGAAATTAATTAGGGTAATTTGGTATTGATGAAAAAATCGATTAAACTAAACAATAGAAAAACTTGCGATTGAAACATATATAAACTCATATTCCGATTTATATTCTACATTAATTGCATATAATGTAGGGCAATTCTCATGGATACCATGGTTTTATGTTTGAAACTGTTGTGGATTGTCTTCTCCGTGCAACTGAAGGTGATTCACATATTACCTTTAATACCTAATGATTCGGATTTGAATTTGAATCTTTACTCTAATTGTTGTTATCTCTGAGCACAAATTCAGAGCTTTCTATATTGTATTACTTACTCTACCCATGAAATAGTGAATTATAACACAGATGAATCAGAGCAAAAGAAAACAGTATCACTTCGAAATAAAGTTGGTATCTCTATCCAATTCCATATCGGATAATCAAACCAAAACTCTTTTGATTCCCTCTTCCACTACAAGAAAACAGGCAAATTTCCGACGGTCAAAACCGTCGGAAATAAAATTCCGTCGGAAATACTGACGGAATTCCGACGGAAAAGAAATAACCGAAATCCGTCAGAATTCCGTCGGAAATCCGTCAGTATGTCATTGTCCGACGGATTTCCGACGGCTAACATACCGACGGATTTCCGACGGCTACGTATACCGACGGATTTCCGACGGATATTTTATTTATTTTAATTTAATTATATTTAATGAAATTAAATTAAAATAAAATAAATTAAATATAAATAAAAATTAAATTAAAATAAAAATAAAAAAAAAAACAACATTTAAAATTAAGGTTCAATATTTTTAAAAGTGATTTAGAAAATTAAAATATTACATAACGTGTTATCTATCGGTTACGGAAGAACTCGTTCATCCTGTCTTCCATTTCCCGCATTCGTGCCATCTGCTCGTCCATTTCCCGCACTCGTGCCAGCTGCTCTTCCATTGCCTGCAACCGTGCCTGCTGTTCCTCGTAGCGAGCTTCATCTTGTGCGCGTTGGGACTCCAACCCGGTCACCCGCTCGAGAAGCTCGGCATTCTGTGCCCTCAACGTACTATCTGCATGAATGCGGTAAGAGTTGATGGACGTGGATGAACTGTCTTCCGGGAGGCCAAACACACGACCTCTGTGCTTAGGCGCAACCTACGAAAAAAAATCAATCAATAAATGTTGTAAGTTGTTTATATTTAAATTTATTTAAAATTTAATTAAAATTGACAGTGTTACTAACCTGATAGGTAAACTCGTTGATCATCTCAAGAGGAACTTCCGTGGCCGGGGGAGTTCTTTCGACGATCGGTTGGGATTGGAGGTACTCCTCACCCAGCCTCTCCACGCTCTCCACGATTTCACGAGCAATGGGATCTTGAATTTCCCCCGTCTTTCTGTTGGTGTGCGCATCTTTGACCAAGTCAAGATGTGACGGACGCACACCGGTCCTCTCCATCTGTTGGCATAGATAATGAAAGAAATATGAGAAGTGTTAGAAATAAAATTTTTGTAAAATTTATAAAATTACGTACCAGCTTCTGAAGACGTGACGCTTTGCTCGTCGCACCGAGGTTATGGGTCGCCGGTCCCTTCCCCTTCCGGTCGCTGTTCCGGTTAGACGAGTTCTTTCCGGAGCTTGCTTTTGTCTCCTCCCGTTCCCAATGGGCAAGTAGTCCACCCCATAATGTGGGGTTATCTTGCAATCTGCGCGGCACTTTTCCCTCTTTGTACCACATGTCCTTCCATTCGTTTATCTTCAACGAATATTTTCGGGAGGCTTTTCTGTAGAACTCCCGTCGGACCCGGGCAGTCAACTGTGGGTCCCAAGTAAATTCTTGCTGAAAAAAAAAACGTACCCATATTATTATTGACAATTTTAATGAAAATAAAAATCTAAATTCTTAATAGGAAAAGAAAACATACCGCAAATTGCCGAAACCAGATCTCCTGGTCTGCCACCGGCATCGAAGTAAATGTGGGATACGGGGAAGTTATCAACGAATTAGTCATTGCGTTGATCGAACTCGTAATCCCGTTTCCCGAATATTGAAATCTAAACAATATTTAGTTAAATATTTTTTTAAGTTAATATAATCAAATACATTTTTATATAAAACTTACCATGTCGTGTTAGGTGGCAAGTCAGGATCTAGGCGAGGCAACCTATCCCGTCCAGATTGCGAAACAAACTCCTCAACGGACATGGCCGTGGGAGCTGAGGGCTGTGTACCCAGTGGAGGAGACGGGTGTTGGGGATCCGGAAAGCTAGTATATGGGATTTGCGACTGACTCCCTCCCCTACTGGAAGTACCGGATCCAGTAGAGTGATGAAATCGCCCATAGTCCCTACGATTTCCAAAATGTTTACATACCGTTGAAATTTACTTACATATATAAATATAAATTCTGATATTAAATATAAATAAATGTAAATTGATATTTTGAGAAGTAGGGATTTTGGAATTTCGGGATTAATTTTTGGAATTTCGGGATTTCATAAATTAAGTTTTAGGGAGTTAGGGATTGTGGGAAATTGAGGTTTCTCTAAATAGGTATTTAGGGATATTTGGATTATGGATTTCAGATAACATTTACGAATTTGCAGATTTAGAAAAATTTTGGAATTTCAGATTTGGTAATTTAAATTTTTAGATATTTACGATTTTTCCAGAATTTGGGATTTTGTAATTTAAACAAATTAAAAAATTAGTAAAATTACAACAATTTAGAATTTTACTAATTTTTTTAAATTATAAATATTTATAATTTTCTAAAAATAACAAATACATATTAAAATGTAAATAAATTTTATAAACCCGAAAATTCTCTAAATCACAAAATTTACAAAATTCAAAACTTTTCAAACATCCTAAACCCGTACATTTCTACATTTATATTATCCTAAATCATTTATATCCCTTAATTTTTAACATCCTAAATCTAACAAATTCTACAAATACATATCATAATTCATAATTTACAAAAAAAAACTTCGAAAAACTTACATTGGATTGATGATTTGTTGTTAGATATTGAGATTGTGGATGGATTTGCAGTTTCCGGCGTGTTTCCGTGTGTTTTCGAACGTTTTCCGGCGGTGTTTCCCTTTTTTCTCCGATTTTGCGATCTGTCTCCGCGAAGAGGAAGAGCCAGGTTTTTATTATAGGGTTCCGACGGAATTTCCCGCTATTTTCGATGAGATCGAGGCTCGCTAGGCGGCAGAAATTAGGGTTTCCGTCGGACATCCGTCGGAAATTCCGACGGATTTCCGACAGATTCTAAACATTTATATATAAAAAAGCGTAAATTTATTTTTTTTTATTAAATTACTTTTTTATTAAATTAATTTTTTTATTAAATTAAATTAATTAAATCCGTCGGAAATCCGTCGGTATTTTTGACGGATTTCCGACGGTTCGTAAATTTTTATTACATTAATATTTTTTTTATACGGTTTATTTTTATATTATATAAAAAATTAAGATCCGTCAGAAATCCGTCAAAAATACCGACGGATTTCCGACGGATCTTAATTTTTTTTTTAATTAATTTTTTTAATACGGTTTTTTTTATTTTATAAAATATTAAATCCGTCGGTATTTTTGACGGATTTCCGACGGATCTTAATTTTTTTTAAATTAATTTTTTTTCTGATTTTTTTATATTATAAAAATATTACACCCGTCGGAAATCCGTCAAAAATACCGACGGATTTCCGACGGGTGTAATATTTTATATAATTAAAAAAAACCTTATTAAAAAAAAAAGATCCGTCGGACATCCGTCGGTATTTTTGACGGATTTCCGACGGGTGTAATATTTTTTATATAACAGATATCTGTTTTAAAAATAAATATTACAATCCGTCGGAAAACTGTGAATTAAAAAAATCTATCGCTTAAAAGTCCGCGTGGTGACCCGATTGCAGAGTTAATTAAAAAAATGTCCAAACATTTTTTCATAAATTATTTTAAATATATCCGGGAATTGAATAAAAGATTTACACAACGAAATTTTATAACAGATAAAAAACAAAAGTCGAAAGGAAATTTATTTATTTTAAAGTTTGAAACACATATGTCTCTGTACCCGCTCCAAACTTACCTTTTTTAGAACCTGAAACTTTTTTTTCCCTTTTTTTTCTTTGCCGGAGAATCTACATATCCTTTGCAAAATTCCCTTTCGATTGCATCAACATCTATATTTAAGTTCGGACTTTCAGGTCTTTGGGCAAATTCATCATCATTGTACTGATCCTTTTTATTCTTCGGTGTACCTTCTAAATATCCGCCGCAAACATCTCTTTTGATTGCATCAACATCTATATTTAAATTCGGACTTTCTTGTCTCTGGGCAAATTCATAATCATAGTAGTGATCCTTACATTCATTTGAAGTACTTCCACCGTAAGTATCTGACGTTTCAATCAATCGAGATGGTTGTACGTCTTCGAGAACACTCTTCTTGTCTGGATATTTGTCGCACTGCGATTGCGTTTCCCACGAGACGTTTGGCAAGCACTGGCTCTCCGGCACTATTGTTGATGAAGAATATCCGATTGAGATTGGTGAGACCGTATCAAATTCCCACGAGTAAGTGGGTATCTCTTCAGTGTGTGTGTCGCATTGGGTTTCGGTTTCCCACGAGTATTTTGGAAGTAGAAAGTGGTTTGCCACGATTTTTGAGTCTTCATTAGGAGAGTTAGAAGACATTATTTTTGTTGTTGACTGGATTGAACGTCTGAGGAACCTTATATAGAACGGAAAACCGTCGGAAATCCGTCAGAAACCTCCGACATAATACCCCGCCAGTCCCATCGGCCGCAGATAACGCAATGGTAACCACTCAAACTTTGCCGACATCGGAATTCCGACGTTCGAAAATTAGGACAGCTTTTATCCCGCGCGCGGAAATCCGGCGGCAAAATTAATAAATGATTCTGGCGAATATTACCATAAATTACATTATATTAGAGGGAACGCATAGGGGTTATAGTACAACATTGGTAAACAAACATTTATTCATAAATTATTAATCTGACTCTTCTGATGAACCTTCACTAGGGATGGAGTCGGAATCGTTGTCAAATTCTTCACGTAGTTCATCTTCATCCGAATGCACTAGATCATCGCCGATATGTGTGACATCAGTGACAAGGTCAATGTTATCCGTCTCCTCAACATGTGACATTTGGTTGGTTCGCGATACTTGTAGAGCATCATGTTCCGGAACTCCATATATTTTTCCTCGCGGATTAATTGGAGTTACTGTCATCCAAGGATCTGTCCTCCGCCCAACTCGAGGATATGGAATGTAGCAAACCTATTCATTAACGGTGGATGTTGTTAATATGCAAGAATAACAAAACCTAACGTATAAATATAACGGAAAACCTATCAATATATTGATACCTGGTCTGCTTGAGATGCAAGGATAAATGGATCGTAATGATGTAATTTCCGGCTTGAATTTATCGAAATAACACCAAGACGGTCAATTCGAACCCCACTACCATTGGATGGATCATACCAATCGCACATAAACACAATGCACCTCAAGTCCAACATTCCTGGATAGTGGATTTCCAAGATTTCTTTTAAATGGCCATAGTACATAGTATCACCTGATTGCGCCGAAATACCATTGTCCGAAGTTGGCCTTTGACGTCCTTCGTCACGAATTCTGAACGAATATCCCCTAGTGCAAAATCTCGGATATGAAGTCGCGGTGCTGCGTAAACCATGAGAAAACTCCACTAACCATGTCGGGAGGGTTTGACCACTTGCTAAACCTTCGGAAACCTAAAAACAATATAAGTAAGCAATCAATAACATATGAACGTGAAAAACTTATAAAATAAGAGTGAGGAGTTATATTTAACGTACAAAAAATTTCAACCACTCCGGGAATTCTTCATCTTTTAATACAGCAAGTTCGGAATCTGTCTTATCAGCATGGTAAGTTTGTGCTAGGGACATGTATATCCTGTAACATAACAATTGTTATTAGATGAAGACAAATAATTGCACAAATTTAGTATGACAAATGGTGTACCTTTCATACTCTCCAAGTTCGTCACAATTTCTGAGGATATATGTATGCAAATGTGTGACCTCTTGTGGTGATAGTATGCGTTTCTTCCCTTTTCCACTTACGCGGCCCACTTGCGCAAACAACTCAGGTACAACCACGGGATACACTGCTTTCTCACCTCTACCATCAAGTCGCGCCGGCCGTCTACCTTTAGTCCGAACATCCGAAGGAAAGTAATATTCGGCAAAGTGTGATACTTCTTCGTTTAGACTTTGTGCAACAATAGATCCCTCAACTTTGCTCAAATTTTTTACCTTTTTCTTCAGGTGGAACATGTAACGCTCGAACGGGTACATCCATCGGTATTGAACAGGGCCTCCTAATGCTGCTTCTCGTGGGAGGTGAATAGGAAGATGTTCCATAACATCAAAAAAAGACGGTGGAAATATCTTCTCAAGATTACAAAGGAGCACCGGGATGTTGGCCTCTAAAGACCGGATCCCGTCCGCTGTTAGTGTCCGTGAACATAAATCTCGAAAGAAAGCCCCAACTCCTACAAACGAAAAGTAATCAAGTTAGTACATATATAGTAACATTATATTAGTAATAAACTAAAGAAAATTATGAAATATACCTCCAATTTCCTGATGGATGTCTTGTGGAAGAAGATTAGAAAATGCAAATGGAAGAAGACGCTGCATCACAACATGACAATCATGACTCTTCATTCCAATAAACTTCCCTTCCGTCGAATCCACGCAATTACGCAGATTAGATGCGTAGCCGTCAGGAAATTTAACAAAATTTTTAATCCATTCAAAGAAAACTTCCTTCTTACCCGCGTCTAACCGGTACGCAGGCATCGGCAATCTACCATTAGGCAAAACATGAAGAGATGCCCTTGAACAAATCAATGGCAAGTCTAATCTAGATTTCCAGTTATCTTTTGTCTTTCCTGGTACATTTAAAATGGTGTTCATGATGTTGTCAAAGAAATTCTTTTCAACATGCATGACATCTAGATTATGCCGCAGTAGATGATCTTTCCAATAAGGCAAATCCCAAAAAATACTTTTCTTATGCCAATTGTGATATTCCCCACAGCCGTCGACGGGGTGATGGCCATTACCCCCACATTCAGGAGTTCGCTCTGCACCAAAATCTCGTAACTGTTCCAATATGCTGCGACCATCTATCTCCGGAGGTGGACCAGTAAACACTGGAAAATTCTTTCTGAAATGTCTTCTAGACCGACGATATGGATGATTTGCCGGCAAAAAACACCTATGGCAATCAAACCATGAAGTCTTCCTTCCGTTCTGCAATTGGAATGCTGAACTATTATCTTGGCAATAAGGACATGCCAATCTTCCATGCGTTGTCCATCCAGATAACATACCGTACGCCGGAAAATCGCTTATGGTCCACATAAGAACCGCACGCAAGTTGAAATTCTGCTGGATTGAAACATCAAATGACTCAACACCATGCTCCCACAACATCTGCAACTCATAGATCAATGGTTGGAGGAATATATCGAGTGATCGTCTTGGATGATCTGGCCCAGGAACTAGAACTGAGAGAAACAGGAACTCTCGCCGCATGCACATAGTTGGAGGCAAATTGTAAGGTGTTACGATGACCGGCCACAATGAATATTTTCTTCCATGCTTTCCAAATGGGTTGAAACCATCAGTGGATAAGCCGAGGTATACATTTCGGCGTTCGTATGCAAAATCTGGATATACCGATTGAAAGTGTTTCCACGCTTCTGCGTCAGAAGGATGCGTAATATCTCCATCTTGATTATGCTCTGCATGCCATCTCATAGCCTTAGCAGTGCGTTTTGATTGATACAGCCTCTTCAACCTCTCTGTTAATGGTAAATACCACATCCGTTTGAAAGGAATCTTCACTCTGCCACTTGTATCTTGGAACCGTGGTTTACGGCAAAATTTACATTTTTTCCTGTTCTCATCTTCCCTCCAGTATAGCATGCAGTTGTCGATGCACACATCTATTATCTGGTAGGGCAAACCAAGACCGGCAACAAGTTTCTGGACCTCGTAGTATGATGCTGGAGAAAGATTATCTTCTGGCAAAACATCTTTCACAAACTCGGCGAATGCATCAACACATTCTTCGGACAAATTGTAATCGGTCTTCATGTTCATCATCCTACTAGCAGAAGATAACGGTGAATGCCCTTCCCTACAACCGCTGTACAGTGGTTGCTTTGATGCGTCTAACATATCAAAAAACCTTCGAGCTTCTAAATTAGGTTCTTCAACCCTATCACCCTCATAACCACCCGACTGCAAATTCTCTCTAAACGCGTCGTTAACCATCGCAACCGTACTTACCCCAACATCTACTTCCGTTGTACGTTCTTCTACGCTATCCGGAAAATAAGGTGCATTACTACTACTACTACCATATTCGTAATTGCTTTCTCCATGTAAAAACCAAACCTTATATCCCGGCCTAAATCCATATCTATATAAGTGATTCCAAACAGTATGAACCGCAACACTAATTCTGTTACAGCAATTAGAACATGGACATTTGATATCCTGACCTTTTTTTGCTGCATCTTGGTTTCTGGGTAAATTCATGAACTCGCATATACCTGCAGCGTAAGCGGATGTTAATAAGTTCGAGCCCATATCCATCATTGGCTCGTCCATCCAAGACCGAAAATATGAACTCATCGCTAACAAATTTTTTTGATTTGTAAAATTGTGTTATGAATGAACGAAGACACGAAGTAAGTTATATAAAACGGATTTCCGTCGGAATTCCGTCGGAAATCCGTCACAAAACTCCGACATAACACCCCACCAATCCCATCGGCCACCGCTAACGAATGGTAACCACTCAAATTTGCCGACATCGAAAATATCGGATTTCCGTCGGTAGTCCGTCGGAAAGTCGTCAGAATATTATGACAGATTATTTTCCGTCGAAAATCCGTCGGTACAAACGACGGATTTCCGACGGAATACCGACAGTAGATAAAACCGTCGGTATTCCGTCGGAATTTTGCGACGGAATACCGACGGACTAGATGTTAGTCGGAAATCCGTCGGAAAATTCCGACGAAAATATTGACCGTCGGAATAGTGGCTGTTTTTTTGTAGTGTCCTCTCTGTCATATTATAGTTGACCCCTAAATTGAAATTACCAGTCTCCCAAACAATCGGTAGAAAAAGCCAATACATGAGGCATATCATAGCCTAATCGGAATCAAAGAATCCGATGCATATAGCTTCCTTGATACAATCTCTCAAATAAAACAACTCCACTGAAACCAGTATTAGAAACTCGCTGCAACAAACTATAGTCCCAAAACAACGCCTTTGATCAAAAAACGAATAGAAAGAAAGAAACTCGATTTCACAATTTTTATCTCCAAGTAAACCACTCGAGGATCTAAATCACTGGATTCCGCTAGGGTTAAAATGGAAAACAAAATGAGCAGATAAAAAACTAACCCCCGTTACCACAACCTAAAAATAAAAGAGCACAAGTAATAAGACCCTGGTAATGGTATGATCATGTACTTATATTCCTTCCTCCTCACAACATTGTAATGATAAGATTGCAATGCTTGTAATATGGACCTGAAGGGAAGCATCTTGAAGTATGAGGGAAGTCAAAAGCTCATGTTTACCATCTCCAATCATTACCACTAAAGATGATCTCTTCTTTATACTTTCGCTTCTGGAGTTAAAAATAATTGAAAATACAAAAACATATATTCAGAACATTGAACCTTAATTAAACCCATGAAAATAATTATATAACACAACAAAGTAATCTTCATCAAACAAATCCGAAATTTTATATATATATTTAAAAAGCAAAATCCTTGCGGTACTTTCTAAAAGCCACCATGTAGTCTTGTTTATGAGAGTAAATGGAGGTAGAAAAACATATCAAATTTAACGAAATGAAAACCTTGAACAAAATAGTTTTCATAGCTTTTCAAATAAAACCAATTACAAAATCTACCGTACCATCACGAAGCTAATCGTTACGCAAGTTAGATAGCACGGAGATTTACATATAGCCAAGATAAAAAACTATAACTAATATCTAAGAAAGATAAATTTACATGCTTTTGAGACATAGAAACGATGCCTTATCTAGCTTAATTAACGACACTCATGGCTAATTAAGGAAGCCACAAAATGAGGCAATAAACCCCACAAGATGATCTCAACCATTAACAAAAACAAAGGAGAAGTTTCTAAATCCATTTTGATTAGGAAAACTTACTTGACGTGGATGACCTTAACATTGGTTTCCATGGTGGGTTGAGACTAGTTATAGGTGATAACATCGATTATACCACTGAGCCCTAAATTAAATAGCACATCAAAACATAGATTACAAAACATCAAAAATATATCAAAAGGAGAATAATTATTGATGTTGTTTTAGTGACGGTAAAAGAAGAGAGTTACCAAAAACGGAGACAAAAATTGTCCTTTGCATATGATTAAATCATAAGACGTAAGACCGTTCTTTCGTAATAACACGCTCAATTAACCTAGCAGCCCTTCCAAATTCCAAACACTGACATGTAATTCCAACACAATTGGAAATCTTAGGAACTGATAAAAAATTGCAGCACACGAATCTCATTAAATCACCCCCTTGATATCTTTTAAGAATCTTTACACCAACCAATACATTATTCACTACGCAATCCAAAAAATCCATATTGGGTCTTCGTAGAAGATAACGTAGCCTTGCTCTTATAACGATCCAAAAATCATTGTAATTTTGAAAATTGTTAATACCAGGATTCGAGATGAAAAGAAATTTGTCCAGAGAAGTCCAATATTTTAGCCATCTTAGATAAATTCTTCAAAACTAAGATCTTCTCTAAGCAAATAAGAGATAAATAGTCAATGCAGTCTTAACTGTAGATTGACACACTTGCCATAGTTGTAACCATCAGTAGTAATAATCAACAACAAGGGAAAATTGTATATCAATCAATTTTCTCAATTTTCAGAACTCAGGCTAGCATCTCTATCCGATTTCAAATTATGGGTGATCCAATTAAACGAAACTCTTGTGATCCAGAATTGAAAATCTAATCCACGAAACCAACGTTGTACATGGGTCAACAAAGTTTATTGTGCACTAGTGTAAGATAATGATGTATCATCCGAGATGAGATCTTTTCCAACTCTGTTAATAAATAAAGATGCTCCTCCTATGTAAAATATTGATTCCATGCATTATATCAAATATTTTTTGTAAAATAATGCATGTCATATAACCTCTCCTAACATCACCGATTGTCATATAATTTTTGCTTTACTCTATGTCACTTAACCGCTGGCTAGCCGGGCCTGACTGGACCAGCCCTACCATGACCGGTCACAGCATCCTTAGGCGTGACTTAAGGGCGTTTTAAGGATCTCTCTCTCTCTAGACCGGATCTCTCTCTTGATGAAGAAGAACGTGGTGGAGAAAACGGAGATGGTAGTGGTTAAAAACCGCGACGACGACTGTGGGAAAACTGTGTCGGTGGTGGTAGACAAAAACGGCGACTGTGGAAAACTGTGTTGGTGGTGACTGACAAAAATAGAGACGGAGACGGAAACAACGATGGACAGAAATAGAAGCGATGGTGGACAAAGTAGAGATGGAGTACGATGGTGGACCAAAATGAAGACAGTCGGTGTTGACGGAGACAGTGGTTGACAATGACAGAGACGTTGGTTGTGAACACAGTTGGTAACGGTGGACAAAAACGATATGGACGAAAATGTATACCATGAAAGTCATAATTAAGGGTATAATGTCCTTTTCATGTCAGTGAACAATGATTTGTAGCAATTTATCGAGGTTTTTTTGAATAAATGACATTTTCAAATATTTTTTCAAACAAATGATATTTTTAATAAAAATCCATTTATTTTTTATTAGCTGTAATTTCTATAAATCTAGTTAAACACTAAAATATTAATTCCATAAGTTTATGATTTATCAAAGCCCATGATGGCTAGGGTTTTCATACTTTTGTAAGAAAAACTTTCGCGTTTTGAATTTACGTAAGAATTGCGATTAATCTCCAACTTAACGTTTTCTTAACCAATTACATAAAAGATTAAAAAAAAAAGAAGCTATTTTACAATTCGAAATCGGAATTACCGACTTTACATTTTTATCACTACGGAGAAATAGAAAGCCCAAAACGCGTAAGGGCAACGTAACTACAAAGCAATCGCAAAAAACCCTAGAGTTCCCAGCTGTAAATACCTTGAGTTACTCCAGTTTTAGGGTGCATTCTCTTGAGTTACTCCAGTTTTAGGGTTAGAAAATTAAAAACTATACCTCTCTCTCTCTCCAGTCTCCACCGTCGTCCGTCGTCCGTCGTCATCGAGCCCTAGCTGTTCATCTTCCGACCGCATGTCATATAACCTCTCCTAACATCACCCATTGTATTTGTAAGTCTCTCTCTCTCTCTCTCTCTCTCTCTCTCTCTCTCTCTCTCTCTCTCTCTCTCTCTCTCTCTCTCTCTGATTCATCGTGAAGCAACCTTGGTTAAAAAATTGATTTTGGGTTTCATGTGATTATGGGTTTCTTCTACATTTGAAAGTTGTTCGATTGATTCTGCGTTTGATGGGTTATGGATAATTGTTCCTAATTGATACATTTGAGAGAAGACATCTAGAACTTATGATAGATTTCAACAAAGAAGTTATCATGTCTTAATTTTGGGTCTCGGATTAAGATCGATTAAACTTTCTCTGCTTGTAGATTTTGTGCAGTGGAACTGTTTGGTAATCATGAGTTCTAATAAAAGCTTTGAGATTTGTCTGAATCACTTCATGTGTAACCAAGTTTGAGCCTTTGATATCTGACTTGTGGTGTGGTTGTGTCTCTGGCCTTGTATCCCAATTTTCAGCGCAGAGATTATGGCAGAAAGAGCGATACTAGGGTTTCTGCAGAACAATGAGCAGATCTCGGATTCAGCTCAATTTTCTGCCGAGCACAACCTTGACCACGATCAAGTCAAGAATGTCATCAGAAGGCTACATGGTTTTCGTTACATCGATGCTCAGGTACTCGTAATCTTAGATCTTGTAGTATCGCGTTTATTAGGCTTAATACGGTTGAATTTGGTCTGCGGACAAAGGAGAAAACTGATAGTGTTTCGATTAACAAGGGCTAGTGGCTTGTTAGCTTTAATATGCTGCGGTGGAAAGGAAAGTTTTACGTTTTTCCCACAAGTTTTTCTATCATTAACAATGTTAAGTGGAGTAGCTTCGCATTTTAATTCGTATTACACAAATTGAATAGGACATTACTAGGACGACATGGGTTTTGACTGAAGAAGGAAAAAGATATGCCGCACAAGGATCACCAGAGGTACAACTTTTCTTAGCTGTGCCAGAAGAAGGTAGCATATCAGTGGTTGAGCTCAAGGTGATCACAATGTACATGCATATGTATATATAGATATGGTGGGATTTGTTAGTCATGCTATTAAAAAAAATTCTTGCTTTTACAGAAAAAGCTAGGTGAATCCATCGACAGTTTTGCCTGGAAATATGCTAAAGAAAAACAAGTGGGTGGAGATGGAAAAAAAGCAAGTCTCAAGGAAGGTAATGCAAGATTGTTCTGAAATGGTTTAGTTTATGTTTATCTGCTTTTGGTTCGTTATCCCCTGTTTGCTGTCTCTCCTTTTGGTATGGTGTTCTTGAATCAATTAAGCCTATTTCACACGCGGTCACTTTCTGTTTTTTTATTGCAGGTTCAACATGTAGATGATGTAGTGCAAGCACTGCTTTTACAGATACAAGAAGGGAAGGTTTGTGCCATGTCATTTAAGTAGAGAGTTCTACATTGCATTTGCCTTAATAACTGATATTGATTTAAGTGTCCCTTTCTACCCTTCAGGAAATTGACGAGGACGGTATCATTTTTCTCAAACGGAGAAAAAATCTCATAGAACAAGTGTAACTCATTCTAATTTTCTTTTATGTTTTGTTTCTTTTGCGAGACTCTATATCAAGAACTTATATCCTTTCTACTTGTCAGGAAATGGAATGGGTATTCTTTCATTAAGAAAGGACCTAAGTATGCTCCAGAGAGAAAGAAGGTGTCCACCGATTTGACTCGTGAAAATCTACTAAAGTTTGTCCTATTCCTTGCCTCTTTTCAACTGTTTAGGTAGATATTATACAATAACATTGGTACTTTCCTGCAGCTGGAAAGAGTTAGAGTTTAAGGAGTATAACTTCAATGCTAAAGGAGCACTGTTGAGAATGGTCATCTTCACCCTCTTCTCAAGGTAAGCTGACACCAAAAAAAATTGTTGTATCCCTTTAGTGTAAGCCTTGAGTTTCATATAGCACAATTGTATATATTGCATATTATGGCTATCTTTTTGACTGTATTTTTTCAAACTTCTTAACCTTTTTTTTTTGTTTTTCCCTGTTGTCTCAGGTGCGGAAGCAGTTGAAAGACGTATTTGTTCAGATGGGGTGAGAGAGACTCTTGGCATATATTGTAGTTTTACCATTTTTCTGTGACTGGTCAATTATTAATGGTGAGCCCTTATGTGGTAACAGGTTTGAGGAGATGCCAACAAATAATTTTGTGGAGAGCAGGTATAAGGCTTATGGAGATCTTATTAGACACTTGTTCTTGCTATTCTTGGGCTGATCTGAACCTGTTTCCTATACAATGTAGCTTCTGGAATTTTGATGCATTGTTCCAGCCGCAGCAGCACCCTGCTCGTGATTCTCACGACACCTTCTTTCTAAAAGGTCCAAAATCTTGAGTAGTTAAAAGTCACTGATTTTATTTCGGGGCAGCTTTTTCTTGGTTGCTTGATGACATCCCAATGACTATCTAACCCTTAATTTTGAGTTGCAAATTTTTCTTCGAGTGTAGCTCCTTGTACGACAAGGACACTTCCAGAAGATTATGTTGAGAGGGTGAAACGTGTTCATGAGTCTGGTGGATATAAATCAAGAGGGTAAATGACTTGTATTTCTGCTTATTGCCTCGTTTTAGTTGCAACTAATCTGTAATCACTCTGACATGGCCTTTTTCATTGAAGGTATAATTGTGATTGGAAGAGAGAAGAAGCAAACAAGAATCTTCTCTGAACTCACACAACAGCTGTCTCTTCTAGGATGCTTTATGCACTAGCACAGGTCTGACCAGACTTTTAGCTTATTAGCGTTTCAATTCTCAGTCCCATAACTGTGTTATGTTTCCATGTGGTTCACTTTACTAGCTAGCCCACTTACAGGTTGTGGAAAGTTGTTTCCAAATTTCAGTAGTATAACTAGATTTCTTTCTATCTGTTCTGTAGAAACCTTTTGCCCCCAAGAAGTATTTTTCGATTGATCGTGTGTTCAGAAACGAGGCTGTTGATCGGACCCATCTGGCAGAGTTCCATCAAATGGAAGGTATAGTACTGATTGGCAGATGTTGTTGTCACAGTTATCTGTCAAACTTTTTGAATTTGCATATTTAACAGGCTAAATGATATCTCATGTTTTGATCAGGTTTGATATGTGACCGGGGACTTACATTGGGAGACCTGATTGGTGTATTAAAGGACTTCTTCTCACGCTTAGGTAAATACTTCTTCTCACATTTTGGTTCTCGTACACTCGAGAGAGAGAGAAACAAAATCTCATGCGATTATGTTTTTTCAGGTATGTCAAAGCTGCGGTTCAAGCCAGCATACAACCCTTACACAGAACCAAGCATGGAGATATTTGGGTAACTGATGGAAACTATCTAATATTGTAAAATGCATAAAACCGAGGGGAAAAAAAAAAGAAAAGGTTAAACCTTGTCTGTTACTGGATTTCAGCTACCATGAAAAATTAGGCAAGTGGGTGGAAATTGGAAACTCTGGAATGTTCAGACCCGAAATGCTTCTACCGATGGGTCTCCCTGAAGATGTCCGAGTCATAGCTTGGGGTCTTGGTCTTGAAAGGTATGATTTTTTGAATTCCCTCCCCCTCAACATCTCATGTGTTCATTTCTCTTTTGTTCATAAACCAGACCAACAATGATATTATATGGTATCGACAGCATCCGAGATTTGTTTGGACACAAGGTAACCACAAGATCTCATTCTTCTTAAGACATCTTTAGATAAACATTCCCTTGTTTCCATTGCCATATATACTCAATTCCCCATTTCGTTCTCCGTCGTAGGTGGATCTCGGTCTCATTAAACGGAATCCGATCTGCCGAATTGGTATCTGAGTGAAATTTCATCGTCTTGTTGATTCAAAATGGTCGCCTTTATTTTTGAGTCTTTTTTTCTATCACCTCTTGTGCACACACTCCATTTCAGTTGGCATACAATTGCAGTTTTACTTCTCCAATATTTTTTTGGTTATTTACGTATAAGTTCGTGCTTAATGCCTAGATACCTTACAGACTAAAACGATACATGGAACTAGTTGTTTTTCTTTTCTTTTCTTTTGTTTGGTTGTGTGCTCTATCACTCGAGCTCGTAGACGCAAGCACTGACCCATGCCTAAATGCTACCGAGGAGCCACTAGCGTTATATTTAGTAAGTTATGATTAGAGATGTTAAAACGGGCGGGCCCGACCCGTTTAGGTCCGAACCCGTTTAAGCCCAGCCCGTTTAGACTCGTCCTGTTTAATTTAGAAGTGAACCCGAATGAAGCCCGTTTACGACAAAGTCTGCCGGGCTTATACTGCCCGTTTAGGCCCGATTAACAAAAAAAAATCAGCAATAAAGATATATTATGGTTTCAAGTTATAAGTGAAGCTGAGCTAAATATATGTATAATTCATAACAATCTCCGATCATTTCCAAACCATCTCAAAACAATCTCAATCATTAAAACATATAACATTCATAATTATGCCATTCTACAAATCAAATCCAGAAATCATCACCATCTATTTGTACCCATCAAATTATACGATGCTCAGACACATAAAAGGCAAATTACTAAGCTAATTAAAGACATGAAACAGAGATGGAGGCTAAAGCAGACATGAAACAGAGATGGTGGTATGCAGAAGTTTACCGGTGGTTTTGACTGTGCTCGGAGGATCAACCGGAGGATCTCCGCCGTGAAATCACCAGTTTCTCGCCGAATCGCCTACTGAGAGAAATCTCCACGAAGAGTTTTTGATTTCACAATCAATAACCCTAAGTTACAAATTGTTTTTGTTGAGAACACGACGTCGTTATTGATGCAAAAAAAAAGTTAAAAAAAAATAAACGGGTCTAACCGGGCTACCCGTTTAATAATGTTAAAACCCGTTTATATTTGATCAATAAACGGACCTAAACAGGTCCGTTTAGACCCGCGAATTTTTAAGCCCAAATTAACATCACTTGTTATGATACACATGAATGATTATGTTTTGATTGTTTAATAAAATATTCTAAATACCCCCATGAAAGTGAGAAGGAATTTAGAAGATCCTACATTAAGAACTTCTCTTTTAAATATAAAACTGTTTTATCACTCTTATATATTACAAATAAAATCGTAACTCCTCTATATAAATAATAAATCAAGTTTACACCTTTAACGTTAATATCATATAATGGGTGTAAATGGTACTGGAGGAATTTTGCAGAATCTTACAGAATTTTTAGTGATTTTTTGCGGAATTTTGCAGAATAAATTTGAATTTAAATAGTAACAGCGGAATCTTGTGGAATCTTGCCGATTTTTTGAAAATAAATTAATTAATTAAACTTGTGAAAATATTGATAAAAATTATGTTTGACGAAATTTAAATATTTATGTTTACAATTGTGTTAAATTTTACAAAACAACATTTTTTAATAAATTGTTTTGTAAAACCAACTTATTTCGTCAATATTTTTGTTTTATATTTTATGTTTATAAATGGATTTTGAATATTTTCATCCAATTTTATAGAGAAATTTTGAAAAACACCATTTTTGAAATGCCACTTTTCAAAAATATAATTTTTCAAAATTAACCATTCCTCTATTTTTTACTATTTATCACTCATATTAATAATTAACTTGCAATTTTTTTAAATAATATTAGCAATTTATCGAACAACAACAATTTTTACAAATTACTTTTGTATTTTATTCCTTTTTGAATCTTGTGATTTTATTTGGCATTTTGTATTTGTTTTTCCAATTATGTTTTGACAATCATTGTATTTGTCTTTTGCAAATTAATTGATTTCATCATACTACTACTACGTACACAAACAAAAAAAACTAATGTTTCATATAAAAATATTTCATTAAAAAGGTTAACTGCAAGCAACAATATATATTAAATTACTCCCACTTCTTCAATTCCTCTCAATTCTTCAGACGTCCTCAATTTTACCAACCGGTAACAACTTAATTTTTTTTCCACCAATTCCTCAAACTTCCTCAATTCATATTTACAAAAGTTTAATTTTAAGATTCAATATCAAAAATAAAATTAACTCATATTTATAGTATTTTAATTTATCAAAAAGAAAGAAAAAAAAAACAATTTAAGAGCTCCCAAAATAATATCATGACAAAACAGGTTATGATCAATGTTAGTATGACTACGACAACAACAATTCTTTTTTTTGTAAAATATCACTAAATATCACTATTTTTTATTGTACTGAGATATTTTTCTCAATTTGAAACCCTAGCTTTATATATATATAGTTATATACGTGCAGTCCAATGCTAATTGTATTGTTACTACTTTATTGTTTTATTGGTTTGGTATTTGGGAAAATTCTTGAAAAATTCCCAATTTTTTCGGATTTACCCATTATTACCTAAACTATTTAATATTGATTTTTTAGTACATAAATTTTTTAAATGTTTTGGTTTTACTACATCATCCTTAACAGGATTAACTTGACTGACAGAAATTTGTAAATAGTGTTAAATTTTTATTAACACGTGTCAGCTACCGTAACTATTAATAGATTATTAAAAACAAATAAAAATTCTTCTTCCTCCACTTCCACCGAACTGTTCTCTTCCGCCATCGATCGAAGGGCGGTTTCCACGGTGAGAATCGGCCCACACTCACCACCTAGGTCACGTAACGCAGTTTTCTCCGCCGCCCTCGCGTTCTTGTCATTCACAAGCTTCCTGAGAATAGTGGATGAATCCGTGGGAGAAAATGGTACTCGTTGAAGCAAACACAGCCACCATCGCTCTAACAAGAGCCATGGGACTCCCACTTGATCCATCTGCATCAGCTCCCGAACCAGAATCTGTCTGTTTCGAATCGATAAGCATCAATTTTGACTCATGAACTTATTCTTGTTGTTGTTGGGTTCCTAATTTAAGAGCTAGGTGGTGATGCTTCTCCACCTTGGGTTCAGGTAATGGAGGTGTGGGAACGAAAGGTCGATTCGTGAAAGAAGAGATGAGTCGGAGAGAGAGATCGAGAGACGGGAAAATGTCGGGAACAACGGATTGTAGAGACGAAAGGAGATCCAAGTGAGCGTCGTGTTGGGTTCGAATTCGATTCTCCAATCGAGCTCTCATGTCTTTGACGACGGTAATGGTAGCGTCATCGTTCCGATCTGATTCAGTTTCCATGCCTCCGACTAATTTACTTTTCAGATCTCTTATCCTATATCTCCTTCAATCGATTATTGCTTCAATTCTTCAAAACTCATGGCTCGATTTCTGGTGGGAGGAGAGGAATCGGAGAACGAATTGAAGGCGGCAGTGGCGGAGGATGACGACGAACGTGAAGAGATCTAAAGAAAAGAGGAAGGGCAGAGGAGGAAGAAGGACTTTTTTTTCTTTTTATTTTTCTTTTGTTTTTAATAATATATTAATATAGGTACTAGATGACACCTGTTAATAAAAATTTAACACCATTTACAAATTTTCGTTAATCAGGTTAACCCCGTTAAGAGTGATGTAGTAAAACTAAAACATTTAAAAAGTTTGTGTACTAAAAAACCAACGTTAAATGGTCTAGGTATTAATCGGATAACTAAAAAAGTTTGGATATTTTTTCGGCCAATATAATTAAGATGGAGAATTTTTCCAGATTTTCCCTTTGGTATTTTGGTGATATACTAATCTCTTATCTTAAATATTCTAATTAATCAAATTCTTTCTTATTAGTTCTATGTTCTTGTGTGTTTTTCTATATACAACTTCGTCGTAGCCATATTTATGATGTGATGTTAGTTCTCTTACTTTTATATGCATTTTTATGCTCGTTTAAATTAATTTTTCGCATATTTTTTACGTATCGTGTATTTGTATCTTATCGTATTCTGGTATAAGATTTACAACGCGTGCTAACAGTTTCATTGTTACTGTTTTTCCTTTCCTACTTTGCAAAATTTAAAAAATTCATGTGTAAAATTTAGGTTTAGATGTTGAGTGTTCTTTCTTAAGTTATAAAGTCTACATTAGTTATAAAGTCTACATCGTATTGCTGAGTCTATTGCAACAAGCGTCTTGCGAGATCATCGATATCAATCGTACATCGCCCGTGACGGTCCATTTTGGCTTCAAGCTCTCTTGGTTGCAGAGTACAAATGGACATGAGAGCTCTTAATCAACAAGTATTGTCGTTCATTTCTGGTGAGAATCCTCACCTTATGGTCGTGGAGAGGTTTTGCTCTTCACACCTTGAAGCTTGTCTTTCCTTTTATGTAAACACATATTGGTGTCCTTTGAAACATTGTTATTTTCCTTATGTCGGGTTCTGGTTTTTAATAAAGGATTTTTTCAGCGGTAAAAAAAAGAGTCTACATCTATGGAATTTGGTATATAATAAACTGTTAATATTGGTGGTGTAAATTCTTTTTTTTTTGTTTTTATCAAATGATATATCATATCAAGTTTTTTGAGTATATCTTATCGTATGTTTTAAATAATTAATTCCTGTTAAATATTTTTATGACTTTAGCTTATAAAATTTATATTTTATTCATATATATATCAACTAGGTGATTTTCCAGTGTACACGAAGGTAAATTATTTATGTAGTTTTGTTTTTAATTTTAATTTTTAAAAATGTGAAATATGTAATTGTTTGATTTTATTATAGACATTGTTGTTGTTTTTTTTTTGTTAATTTCTTTGGTCAATTAATATCATTTTTATTAATAATATGAATTTCAGAAATTTAGTTTTACCATTTAATTATTTTATATATGCAAATGTGTCAAATCAAAATGTAATACATTAGAGTTAAAAAAAACATGTTAAATTTGGTTTATCCTAATATCTTAAGTAGTATTTAGAATACAAATAAATGATTTAATATTTTAAAACATTAAAATATATAATCATATATTTTTAAAATAAAACACAGTGTTCTAAAAAACGTTCTAGGCGTTCGCCTAGACGGCGCTTAGCCGCTAGGCCCCTATAGGCTGTAGCGATTACCGCTTTTGCTGCCTAAAATATTATAGTATTATAACAATAAAATAATATAAATTTTCTTATATATAAATCGTAAAATTTTTACGTATTTGGCTATAAAATGATGAATATAAATACAATATTAATTTTATTAGTTATAACTTATGGTTTTTTATATATATTTTATTATATATATAATATATTATGTATTTTTGTAAAACGCTTAGACTGCCTATAAAATCGCCTAGGCTCCAATTAGGCGTTCTAGGCACTAGGCATTGGGTCACCGTCCGCTTAGCACTTTCTTGAACATTGTAAAACGTAGATAAAAAAATTGTTGATTTCGAATAAAAAAGTATTTTTATTACTTTCAAATTGTCTTGCGTAAAAAAAACAATTAAAAGAATAACTATACTTTTTTTTTATAAACTTGGAAATTTTTTTCACAAACATATCAAAGTCTCTTTTAAAAATTTGGTTTGTATAGTGAAAATTATACAAGTAGGTTTAATTGTGCTTATGAAATCGATCTAATAATTGATTTGGCTAAATAGAGAATAAAGGAAAGGTTTTGATACATGCCCACCGAATAACAAAGATGACATTGATGTGTGTTGGTCAGTGTAATAAAGGTGCTTGTGAAATTGGGCTGATAATTGATTTTTGGCTAAATAAAGGAATGTTTTTGGCCGATTTTTTTTATTGAGTGCAACTGCCATGTCACATTTTTCACAATGTCATATCACATTAAAATTATGATAATGAATTTGGTGAAGACACATAAGCTCTTTTCAAAAAATAACTCTCCAATTAATATATAAGAGATGGTGATATTTTTCTTCTTAAAACAAACCATAACCTTTAATCGTATTTAACTAATTAATGGATATATTCAATTTGATAGATAATTGGTAAACTCTAACTTGATAATTGATCTCATTAATCCAGGTAAGTTATATATAAATCGTTGTATTGTTTATTTTATTTATTTATTTACGATGAATAAATTTTATTTGATTCATGTTTTTCTCTGCTATTTTTAGGGTGTCAAAATCTATAGTTTTCTTGAATGGTGTTGTTTATCAAATGTTTTTTAGCAAAATAATTAAAGATTGTTGGTTCAAGAAATTTTTTAAGGTTATTGATAATATGGTTCTTGCACAGCTACTATCCATCCTTTTAAAATTATTTTTCTTTATTCAACTAAACTCAACTTCGTTTCACCATGATGATAATTTTTTTCAATTTTGTGAGTTTTGATCATATTTTCCATGGGACTAATAATGATGATTGTTTAGTTGTTAAATAATCTTTGCCAACTATTATAAAAAGGAATTAGTTTATTGAAATCCAAAAGAAGTAATTCTCACATTTAGTGAGATTACAAAAAATGATAGGCGAAAAAAGTTATAAATGTTGTATAGGAAGGAGAGATGCGAGATGAGCATGATAGCACGCGCCCAAAGTAATCGAATACTACACACTTAACAGTTAACACACACCAAAATTAACCTTATTTTTCTTAAAAAAACGATATATACAACCAAAATTTAACTATATTTGAACTGTAACGAGCTACAGTTTTGTTGTGTTTGTGAGGGTTAAGACTCTCCTAGGATTAAAACTCTCCTCTCTTAAGATTTATTTTTATTGCTAAATTTTTTTTTGGAATATATATATGTATAAATTTTAAAATATGTATATAAAGTATTACCATATAAAAATGGACAAGACAAAAAAGCATGAGCCTATTTTGCTTATTTTTCAACATGACTCTGTGGACGATGATGATTGACAAAAATTGATAAACAAAAAGAAAACAAAAAAATAATTTTGCGTAACGATTTTAGGTTTTGTCACATTTTATTTTTATAGTAGTAATCATACCATGATTATTGTATTCATTTTTACTAAAAACCTAATGAAACTAATTCTTTATGTTTTTGTTCAGCGTTACATCTGAACCAATTTTTTAATAGTCGAACTAAGATTCTAGAGTTCGCCTCTGATTAAGAGTGGTGAATCTATGAAGTTTGAATATATATTGTATAAATCAAATTAATGGAAGGCTATAACAAAATAGAAATGCTGGTAGAGTTGTATGATAAGGAGGTGCGTGATGTGATAATAAAACCACACTCTAGAACTAACCGGACAACACAAACTTAACTAACAGACCACAACGCCAAAGTTAACCCAAATTTTACTATAGCTGAACTCGATTAAACCATAGTTTTGTTTAGTTTGTGAGGGTTAAGGTTCTCCAAGGGTTAAAAGAGAATGAATATAATTATGACGAAGATTGTGATGACATTTTGGATGAGGATGATGATTATGATCCTAATTGTGATGATCCTAAAATCTGGATCCTAAGGTGTTGAAGATACTGAAGATGACATTGGATATAGTACCAATGATTACGAAAACAACAGTGCATATGAGTATGTTGAAATTATTGATGGTGAAGATGATTCTCTTCGTTCTAATGACGAAAATAGTGATTAATGTTTAGGTTTTTTTTATTTTTAAATTTAATCCATATAGTGTTGGATATAATTATTTAAACAGTTGTCACATTTGGTATCCTTTTTCTACCTATTCAATTATTTTCGACTGTTAAATGAAATATTCCAAAAACTAAATGTTAATCTTAATCATTTAAAATAGTGATAGGTGATCATATGATATAAATATTGATAGAAAGTTATACGAGGAGGATAAGTTCGACATGAGTATAAAACCACCCACCAAAACTAACTGAACACTACATATATGAGCTAGATTTCGCTGTAGCTTAACTAATCGAACCATAGGTTTGTTAGGGTTAAAGTTTCCATTGGGTTAGGCTCCCCACACTTAGGGTTTATTTTTATTTTTTAAATTACAAAAAAAAAATGATCTTTTGATATAAATTTTTAGTAAAATTTTAAATGTTTGGCCTAACATATTTATTTGATGAATTTTTAGTATCCAAAAAATATAAATGGTGACTGAAAACTTATTTTCTATGAAAATTAATTATTATTCGAAAATGATATTTTCAAGTTAGATATATAAAGAATCAAATCCGAGAATAAACGTACATATTTGTAAGGTTTTCTAAATCCTACCAGATTTACAATTCAATTCAAATACACAACGAGTAACACCTTTTTATTTATATATTCTAACAATAAACTCATATCTTTCAAATATTTATACAGACACAAAAGCAAAAACAAAAAAATCAATGAAACTTATATCGATAAAGTTGTTCTATGATGTGGATGAGATTATATTGTTGAAAGAGGAAAGGCCATGATAAATCTATGATGTGGATTGTTAAGATTTAGACGTTTATGCTACGGTTTAACATCCATGATCAAAGAATTTGATGGCGTTTATTAAAAAATATCAAATTTTACGTGGTTGTATATAGATTTAGTTTACGGTTTAAGATCTATATATTATTTTCAATATTTACATGCATTTTTAAGGGTTTAAACAACCATGTTATTCTTTAATTTTCAAAACATTTAGGTTGAATAATTTTAAACGTCTTTTAAAAAAATACATCAATGAAAAGTAAGATTTACTTAATGAAAAACATTAATGACAATAATATTGAAGCGGAAAAAGACATATTAATGACAATAATATCTTCATTTTCAGTTTTAAAAAGACATATAAGTTTTATCAACTCTTTAATAATTAATAGTGATATTGCGAAGACTAAAACAGAGAAGAAAAGTGACTGTGATTTGTCATTTCAACCGTAGCCCGTAGGTTCACATTGCTAAATTGCAATGTCGGAAGGAGTAGTTAGGGGATCTGATTATTACTATATTATATTACTATAGGGGTTTTACTCAATTTTTTTTTTTTGGTGATAGGTTTTACTCATTTTTTTGCTGGAAATTTATCAAAATCCGAATTTTCTTGCTATTCAATATTAATTCATTGCGGATTACATTTTTCATAATATTTTCAAATTTCAATGGTGATATATTGTGACAACATTAACATGAATAATTTGTTTGTGTATTCTAGTTTTTTTGTTTTGAGAAAGTTTGTGTATTCTACTTGGTAGATATGTTATTAAAAATTTATATTTTACAATACGTAATCTATAGTTGTGAGAATATTTATTTTAATAATAAAAGACAACTATTTTAAATCAAATGGCGACTCGAGAACTTAGCTATAAGATTCATCGATCTGTCAAATACTCAATTGTTCTTGATTTTAGAACCTCAAAAATATTATTTATTTTACAGTTTCTTTTGTAAAATCCGAATATTCAAGAATTTGTCCTTTTAAGTTGTGTCATCATGGCGTCAGCAATAGTTGTGACTCGTTAATCGTCATAGGTGCAGCGTAAGATACACGTGGTGAACCTTCTAAACTTGTTGCAATAAGACAAAACAAAATCTAGCTGTTTTTTTTTTCATTTTGATTTCTTTTTTATTGTTTTTAACTCGAAATTTCAATTATTTTGACCTTTCATTTTTCATTTATTTGATAAATAAGAGAAAAGGTAGATGCAAAACCATTAACTTCATTCACTCACGCCAAAAAAAAAAAAACTTCATTCACTCAATACTCTGTTATGTTATGTATGAGGAAATATAATTAAACTTTATATATGAGGAAATATATGAGAGCAAATCTCAACCGTTTCTTCAGTATCGAGGGGCCCACTTTACAACTCAAACTTCAATTCTATTGGCAATTTAATTATGATTTATTTTAGGGGGAATTAATGAAATAGACCAATTTTATTAGAAATTAAAAAAATAGGCTAAATATTTCAAAAATTAGAAAAATAGTCTTTTGATTAGGTGAAATGTCAATTTAAGCATTCTAAACTTGGGTCCTTCGTCTTCATCTTCCAAGAACGAGATCTTTTGAGGTCGAAGAAGCGGTGGCTCGCGAGTTTCAGATCGTAGCACACATGATCAAAGACGATTACGCCGATCAAGCAATCCCTCTCGCAAACGTCACTGGTAACATCCTCTCGAAAGTGATCGAGTATTCGCAAAAAGCACATCGAAGAAGGTGGTGCTTTGATTGAAGATGGATGAAGAAGACGAAGAAGCGAAGAAGAAGGGCTTCAACTAATGACTGCTAATTACAACTTGTTCTCGCTGCTAACTACAACATGTTCTCGATGCTATTTACCTCGACATCAAAGGGCTTCTTGATTTGAGTTTGTCTGACTGTTGCAGATCACATCAAAGACAAACACCCTGAGAAAATTCGCAAGATTTTCAACATTGAGAACGATTACACCCGAAGAAGATGAATTAAACTAATCCTTTTAAGCAACTTGCAATACGAAAACCTCACTGAACAACACTATATCAACAAGCACGAGCAACGAGCTTTACATGATCAACTATCTAGATAAGACATGTGGCAAACTTTATGGTGTACGATTTTGATGCTTATTTGTGTGATTTGTTCTAAAACGTACGGTGGTGATTGTGTGTTTGAGTTTGTTTTTGTAATTTTTGAATTAGAGATTGTTAATGAAATTTTATTTATTTAAAAGAGGGATAAATATGTAAGGTTTAGCCTATTTTCTTAATTTCAATTCTCTTTTGGATTATTTTTATAATTTTCCCTTTATTTTATGGGTCCCGTGATTTTTAACTCTTCATCAGCTAACACCACCGTTAGACTAGACGCGGATCGGATATCCGGAAAAAATACAATATTTGTGATTTGTTGTGTTTTTAACAGATATCTAATTTTTCGATTTGCTTTGCTTCGGAAAATTTTGGATATCCGGGATTACAGATATCCATATTTTTCGGATGTTTACGGATATCCAGATCTTCACGGATATTTGTTTTAAACAAAAAAAAATTTTAATATAGGTTTTAAATTAATTAATGAATAAATATATGAAATGAATCTAATTTTATTCGATAGAATTAAAAAAAAATGAAAAGTGAAAAATTAAAACGGTGAAATAATATATTTTTTTATTTAAGAAATATATTTCAACTAGAGTTATTATGTATCTATTTTTACTATAAATATACTCGCCAAATATATTAAAAGTAAAAAAATGTAAATATATGTTATAAATCTACCATATTATATGTGAATATAAGTAATACACGGATCAGATTAGATATTCAGATTTTTAAAAATAATATTTGTAATTTGATTCAGTTTAGACGGATACTAAATTTTACTATTTGTTTCGCTTTGATTCAAAACGGATATCTGAATTTTTTGGATCGGATCAAAATGAATAGCGAATCGAATCGAATTTAGGAGATAATTTGCCCAGCCTAAACACCGTTAAGTTTAATCGCTAACTTTTAATAAACCCCAATTTATCATCACCGAAATTACAAATTTAACCTCAGTATCCATGTCATTCTGTCATTTTCGTCACGAATTAATTAAGGGGCAATTGCAAAAATGTCATTTTTTGTGTGCACATTTGCAATAATGTCATTTAGGGGTATCTATTTGCAAAAATGCCACTAATTATAGATTTATAAAGCCTATATCTTAAAATTCTAAATCCTAAAAATGTTTTGACTCTAAAACCTCCTAAACACTCAAAACTAAACCCTAATACAACATAGTTAACTCAAACATAAATTATACTAGGCAGGTATCCGCGCCTTGCGCGGGACAACAATATCGAAAAAATAATAGTTTAAGATTGTAAATTGAAAATTTACATTTAACAAAAAATTAATTACCTATTTAGAGTAACAAACACATAATTTCATATATTATACATTTAACATTCAATGTTAAATTATAGGAAACTAATATATATCTCTTTCATATAACATGCAAAAACCAATCAAGTGATTTAGATGATAATGAGATGCTACATAATGGAAAACCATCGTCTAACCGCACCATTATCTCTTATTAGTTGTCCTTCCAATCGAGAATATAGATTACCTACTCTTCCAACTTCTCTCACTATTTTTTGAGATTTCAAAACTACTGCGTCACATATCACCTGCAAACCAAAGAGAAAAAACAATCGAGAAGATTATATGAAAAATATCATTTATAAACTCACTCTTAAGTCTTAAGACTACCAAAAATTATCTAAGTAATTGTTTAGAAATCTCGTCTCTCTTCCTCTTAAAATACGCTTTTCCCTTTCTTTCTCAAATGCTTCCCTATGCCCTATGTTTCCCAAACCCTAATTTCTTTTTTTTTCATGCAAAAACTCAATTTCTCCTGCAACAATCTTTTTGTATTTTCTCAACCGTGAGTTCTAAGCCATATTTTTGTATTTTCTTTTGGATTATGGATAGTATATCAAAATTAATGACAACTCTTGCTTTTGGATTATGGATATTAATGACAATTTCTGCTTACAAATCTTGTTTTTACGTCTCTTTATCCTTTATATCTTCATCTTCTTCTTCTTCTAACATTCTTTCTCCCTGAACGTCTCCCTCCACCATTATCGAAAAACGATTATTCTTCAACAGTTTATTACAAAGACCAACACAAAACCAATAATCAATTAACCAAACCCATCTTGGAGAGAACATGAATTGAATCATTCGGAACCAAGAACATATTCTTTACATTGGACATGATACCGATGAGACATTTGGCAAGTCCTTATAAGCAAAGGATATTTGAGGAAAAATTTTCATGAGAGTTAATTCAAAAGATTGTCACTCTTCCTCGCCTCTTCTTCTCATGCCTCTCTCTCTCTTTGGGTATAACAATTGAATCACAAATCATAACATTTTTCAACTGATCATGCTTTATGTAGCAAATCATCCCTACCAAAATTCCAATAACTTCATATGTATGACATTTCTCTCTACTTCCTTCGTCTTCACCATGAGTCATTACAAAAACACACTTCCTCAACATTGAATGTTCTTTCTCTTCTCATTCCATTGGAATTAAGTGTCGTGGATGTTGCTTTTGATATGTAGGCGTGGATTAGAGAATTGTTACAGAAGCGTGACTTGTTCTGTCCATATCTTATGCTATATAGATCATATATTACTTAAATGTAATGTCGTTGGTGTCTTTGGCTTAGCTTGAAAAAGTAAAAAAAAATCTCAGTTGGAACCCCCCAAGGGAATCAAAATCAATGGCGCTTATACAATTTTATCTTTCATAATTTATCCTTCTTGCAAGAGCAACTTCTGCATCCTATAGAATAAGAAATATTTCATATAAAAAATAACATAAATTTAGTTTTTAAGTTACAAGATCTTGAGTATTTCTATTGGTGATAAAACTGAAAAGTGCTTCTTGCCCAAGTAGGGCATGTGAATAATGCCTTCTTTTGCAACGGACTCAAGAAATCCGTAGTGAAAAACACTATTTCGTTGAAACATTGAAAAACTCAAACAACATTAGATAATTAATATGCAAAGAGGCTAGACACCGTGACATATGTTAGTGCTCTGATTAATCAATCACACAAAATCCAAGAAGAAAATGGTATTAGAAAAGCAAACGAAGATAACATATCCAAATGATCTAGAGATGTCATTATAACTAAAATTAATATTAAAGAATGTCAAAAAATTGAGCAGAAGACACATTATTTGTAAGATTAAAGACTCCGTCTCGTCACCATTCTCGATATGAGACTGTGAAGGGAGGAGTAAAAGAACATGAATTATAATTCAATTTGTCAACCAAGACAAACATACATCTTAATATCGTACAAATTCTCCAGTTCACAAATACAAAAATAAATAACTAAAATCAAACCTAACAATAAAGCATGCATGACGGATAACACCGGTAACTCTGTTCAAATGTTACTCTATGATACGCATCCATGGTAAAACTACATTCGCAGACATATGTGATAGGTGATCGAAGAGCAACGATACGCAAATGAATGTTATTGATTCAACAACTAAAGAGTAAGCTTACCATATTTTATGGGTAGATAGGTAGAATTCTCTCACACTCATACAAAATCAACCGTACTAAAAAGAACAATTCCGGTCAGTTTAGCTAAACAAATCAAATATATAAAAGAAACATAATCTAATAAAAAAATGATGTGGTGAATCTATGCTACTGGATTAAAATTGGAATGTTTTTTTCCAGCTCGGTGAAACTTTCTTATATTAAAACCACAATTTATTTATCCGGATCTAAAACTTAAAAATCTGCTAACATTTAACAATACCATGTCTCCCGCAAGAGCATAAAAGGCAGCAAATCTGACATACAAACAAAGTTCATGGATATAAATAACTGTTTCAACAATAGTCATTAAAAGATTTGAAAACCCTAATATGTAGTTACTCCTTTGTCAAGTAATTCTAGCCGTGTCTTTACAAAACAGAGGCTTCACCTAACAAACCAAATGAAAAAAATGCACAAAAACTTAAACAAAAGAATTAGTAACATTTGACCAAAAAAAAACGAATTAGTAACATACTCGCAAACAAAAATATAAACAAAAGAATTATGAACATTCAGTTTGAATCATAACGAAGCTCCCAAGAGTAGTAATTATCATAAGATCAGAAACCAATATACATGAAAAATATTAGAATTGCTAATAGAAGCTGAAAATATACCAATTTAAACTATCATGATTTACACAAATTCTAGATTTCATCATAAAAAGATACCTTAAGCCATATTGTACAAAAATAACATACCCTTTGAAGAAACTTAATAAAGCTTTCACAAATCAAACTAATTATTAAAAGAAATGCACTAACCTTCGTACGCAAACACATACTAAAAGAACATGCGTTGAAAGCCACAACCGCCGTTGCTGCCAGAAGCTTTATCAGGTCCTTCGAATACATGCACCTAAATTGTAAACAATGTTGTGTAAACATAGTGATTTAAATATGCAAACAAAATACTTACTGAATTTGATAACAGAATACATATATAAATTAACATAAGTATGATTATATATATGAACTAACACAATTATAAGACGACTATCTTATGAATCCCTCACCGTCGAAACATGTTTGAAACGTTTGGTTCAAACAACACAATTCTAGCATCTCAATCATTGAGGTTTCAATCAAAACCAAAACTCTTATAATTCTCTCATCTTCTTCTGTCATACTTCCAAAAAAAAAATCTTTGAATTGACATCAATGAAATCTAGATCTCACGGGCCATGGCTATATGATGATTAGCTTTAGACATCAAGGGGGACAGCTCCACCGAAGCTATAACCATACCTCTCCATTAAAACTTTATTTATGATGATAATACCAACAAAAGTGACATCGAACATCTCCAAATTTCTCAAATAACCTATAGAGAAAACCGCTAATCGCAATCAGAGAATTTTATACACATAGCTTCGTTAATACACATCTCTCATCAAACAAACCCCAAGAAAACAAAACCAACAACAAAATCCTCATCCGTATCAACGTCTTACACCAAATAAACCAAACACTGTTTCTCATCAAAAACTCAGAGGAAGAACTAAGAAAGGCACATATTCAGAAATCTCTGTCGCCGTCAAGAGCCTAGGTCTATAATCGTTTTGCAGTTTTATTTTCTGCTGAATTTTAAGTATCGATTTATTTATTGGATTTCATTAGGGTTTTATGAGCGTTTTATATCAATATATATGGGTCTGAACAAAATTTTTTAACAAAACCTAATATAATATAACGTTGATGGCATGAAAATGTAATTATATTAATTTATTAAGGGTAATATAAACAAACCAAGTCTTAAACTCATTCTGGAGTTGCCCCGTAGGATTTTCGACTTCTCATTTATAAATATAGATAATGAAAAAATAATTTTTAAAAAATGATATTTTTACAAAATTTTTTAAAAAATAATATATTTAAAAAATAATATTTGAAAAATAACATATTTAAAACGTGATGTTTAAAAAATGGTATTTTTTTAAATTTCTCATTAATTAATATACTTGATCAAAAAATTGATATAAATAGAAACAGACATCAGAACTACAAAAGCCAGTTGCTTTTCGGGACCTTTACGACCCAACCAACACGTGGGATACATTACCATTTTAAATTTAAAACGTGGCGCTTACGCTTTTTTCAACTCTCTTGACTCGTAGCCACGTGTCGATTCACGAACCAGCTTGTTTTGAGGTAACAAACGTCCTTCTTACGGTTGTTTAGCTTTTTGTCAAGACTGTTGTTAAATTATTTTTGTCAACACCTCATAAATGATTTTTCTTTTCTTTTTATACTATTTTCAAAATATATTAATAATAATAAGTTTGTATAAAATGGGAAATCTAGTAGAGCGTTAGATATGGTAAATAGGACTGGGAAAAAAAAATGGGAAATAGCGTTACTGAGAAACGAAAACAAAGCAAATAATTTTTCAAAAAAAAAAACAAAGCAAATAATTTAGCAACAAAAAAAAACAATTATTGACATTTGCATATTTTTAAAAAATACAGATAACAACTAACGTCTGCCTTACGGTTTGTATTAAGTGAATCTTTTAAATTTGAAACACTTTGTTCTTTTTTCTATTGGCTCGTTTTTTATTTTTATGTTTCTCTAGTAACTAAATACTTTTTTAAGTTTTTATTTGTTCTGAACGGAACAAATCGGATATTTGATATATTTTTAATATCTACTTTTTGAATTTTGAAAATTTTGGATATATGTACTTTTTGAAACAAAACAAATCATAAAATTAGATACTCTAAAAACCCAAAATATAACAGATCACAATTATTAATCTCAATGGTAATACAGGCGGCTGTTTCACGCCGTTTAATACATAAACTAGAGACGCAATCGTTTGGTCAAGTTGAAAAATATATTTATACAGAAAAAAACTATAATACACCAAAAATAATTAAATTACTAATACGAAAAAGAAGCCCGTAAGGTTGATAATTGATTAGAGCATTGACTAAATCAAAGATTCCACCACCAATTGAATTAAGAAACAAACGAATCTAACTACTCATAATTCATAAACTAATTGTATTAAGTTCGCTACTAAGAAACTTATAACGTGGTTTTGGTCGTCCAAAGAATGGCACATTTTGTAAATAAGTCAAAACATTGACGGTGTTTTCGACATTTTACAACAACCTAACATCCTTGTTAACCACGTCTCTCTCTCTCATTATTTAATTCTTGTTTTTTTTTTTAATTTTTGTTTTTTTTTTTGGTGAGAAAGAGAGTCTATAAATACCAAAGCCAATCTCCTTCATTTTCTCCCCCTCTCCTACTTCTTCTCCTAATTTCCTGATTCTTCGTTTCCTCTCGCAAATTTTTAGGGTTTTGTTTTCTTTCTCAAAAAGAAAAAACAAAAAAAAACCTTTCTTTTTCTTGCTCCGTTTCTTCTCTACCGAATCTCGTTTCGTGATCTTTGGGATTCGGTTTTTCAGAAACGAGAAAAATCCGCATTCCTCAGAGAAATTTTCTGGCTGCTTTCGTTTTCAATCAGGTACGTTTTTTTTCGTTTGGTTTAATCGAAATTTTCAATATTGTTTTGTTTTGCTTGGATCTGAGTTAGGTTTATTGCTCCTGGGTTTATTTCAATTTTCGTCCTTTTTGTTGTTTTCTTCGCTTGAATATTGCTTACTCTGTTTTTTGAATACGGCTCTGTTTTTTTTACAGATTATTGGTTTCTTCAAAACTGTTGTTTTGGGAATGAAATTAGGGACCAATGTTTCGTGTTTTTAGAATTGGTCATTCGTTTTTTTTTTTGGGGACAATTTTGAATTTTTGAGTGATGATGGGTAGGTACAAGTTTTTTTTGTCGGTAGCCTAGTGGGTTTTTTTTTTCTTTTCTTTCATATAGAAGACAATTGAAATTTTCGGTACTTGTCAAAATCAGTGTCTATTAAACAAAGGAAAAGGTAACACATGACTTTCGTGCTGACTTTTGTAATGTTATAGAGATGAATAAAGTTTAAGTCTTTTATGTGATAAAAACCACAAAAAGTAGAAATTTTGCAATATGAGTGATTTTATTTTTTTTGGTGGATGATTATTTACAGGTTTGTTGTTGAAATTTGAAATTCAAGAACAAGAAGACACTTTTTTTTTTATACATTTGAAGACTTAGAGATGATAAGGTAAAGGGAAAAAAGTGTTCAATTTTTATGGTCACCCTCAGTTTTCAATTTTTTTTCTGAGTATTTGTGTTTTGTGGTTAACTTCAGTTTCCAGGAAACTTACGTTTAATGGACATTTTACCTACAAGCAGTGATAAGAATACACTAAAGAAGTGGTTTTTCATTGACAAAAGAGTTGGATAAAAAAGTGTGTGTTTAAAAGAAGACGCCATCGAATTTTTCTTGTTTGGAAGTTGGAGTTCGATGGATTTGAATATAAACAAGGCGTCCACTGTTCTTACTGACCCTGCACCAGTAAACAAATCAAGGCTCGGATCGTCTTTTCCCTCGGGAAGATTCATGATGCATTCGAGGAAAAAGATCCCTAAACTCGACGATGTTAGATCCAATGGTTGGTTGGACGCAATGATTTCATCGTCCCCTCCTCGTAAAAGGCTCATCAAGGATTTCAACATTGAGATTGCTCCTGAAGATGATTTTGCTCAACGAGCTTGGATGGTAATATAGTTATATCTCATCAGCGATTAGCTCGTTTCATTGACGAATGTTTTGATCTCTTACCAGTCTTGCCACTTTCATTCTTAAATTTTGACAGCTCAAGTATCCTTCAGCGATTAGCTCGTTCGGGCATATTGCAGCTCAAGCAAAGAACAAGAAGATAGCTGTGTTTCTTGATTACGATGGAACGCTTTCACCAATTGTCGATGACCCTGACCGTGCCATCATGTCTGATGCGGTAAGAACTGAAACCCCAAACCTTACATATGCTTTCTGGTCAGAACACAAAAGGCTAAGCTTGCTTTCTATACCTCTCTCAGATGCGTGCGGCTGTTAAAGATGTCGCCAAGTACTTCCCAACCGCAATAATTAGTGGTAGAAGCCGTGACAAGGTGGAAACTCTTAAACCATATATATTAAAGGATTAATTAATAGAATAGTTTTAACAAACAGGGTAATTACTAGAATAATCTTCACAAAATATCAAAACTTAACAAATGTCATAAAAGACATATAAACCTTTGTAAAACCTTTTAATTACGAAAATGTCATTCTAACTATTAAAAAAAAAAAAAATCTACCACAACTACAAATACGTCTACCAGAACTACAAATAAGTCTATCGAAAATTTTTTTCAAACCGCGGCCGCGGAAGCACCGGAGACACGCTCGGCGGAGGTGTGCCGCCGGATTTAGATAAAATCGAATTGAAAATCACTAGCCACAAAAAAAAATTTGAAATCTTTTGATTTTTGGTTAGAAAAGAGAGATATGATGTTAGATCTATTAGTTTTAGGTTAAATCCAGTTGAAAATAAGTTAAAATACAGTAAAAACGAGCTAAATACAGGTTGGCCGCCATTGTTGTCGTTTGACAGCTTTTGGGTTTGTAGAGAAGATGAACGGTAAATTACGATTTTACCCTTTTTGAATAAGTCTACCACTACTATAAAATAAGTCTACCACATATTATAAATCTATCACTACTACAAATAAGTCTACCACATATTATAAATCTACCTACCACAACAAGTCTACCATACCGCTTATTTTTTAAATCTACCATTACGTTTATCCGAATCTAAACAAGTCTATCGTCATTCAATATTAAGAAACAAGTCTATCGTAACTCAATATAGCCAAACAAGTCTATCATCATTATGGTAGATTTACCAAAGATTGGTAGATTTGTTGTAGTAAAGACCTGCAAACATTGAATAAATCTACCAGGGAAAGTAACAAGTCTACCACATAATATTAATCTACCGCCACTATAAATAAGTCTACCATTGCTAACAATCAATAAGTCTACCGATCAACAAATATAAATCTACCAAGGAGAGTAATAAGTCTACCACATCATATAAATCTACCGTCACTATAAATAAGTCTACCATCACGACGATCATAGACTTATTGATCGTCGTGATGGTAGACTTATTTATATCTGAATTAAATCTACCATGAAGGCAATTAAATATACTACAAGTAATTAATCTACCATCACATATAAATAAATCTACCACTGCATAAAAATAAGTCTATCGAAATAAATTTACCACTCAACAATAAGTCTACCATTCAAAAACAAATCTACCAACCACTAAATAAATTTGCTATCACGTGAGCGGTAGACTTTTTTGTTTTTGGCGGAAAACTCATTAATGGTAGTTTCGTAAATATGTTTTTTGTTATCAAATAAAATAAGGGCAAAACCGGGTTTAAAATTTTTTGAAGAGTATTTGAGTAATTATGAAACAAAAACACCAAAATCATAAAAAAAAAAAAAACCATTTATCAAGACTATTTTAGTAATTCTCCCGTTATTAAATTGTATGATCACAATCCAAGTTTCAAAACACTAATACATTCTGAGTTTGATCATGTGCCAGGTTTACGAATTGGTAGGACTAACCGAACTCTATTACGCGGGTAGTCACGGGATGGACATTATGACTCCTGTAAATCTAAATGGGTCCCATGAAGACCCTAATTGTATAAAATCTACTGACCAACAGGTAAAATCATTGCCTCATTTCAAAATTTCACTTACATGTGGTCAACTTTTCTAATCATTTTCTTCCTTTATTTCCAAATAGGGTGAAGAGGTAAACCTCTTTCAGCCTGCGAAAGAATTCATACCCGTCATCGAAGAGGTCTATAAAACCCTCGTCGAGATAACTAAATGTATTAAAGGTGCAAAAGTAGAGAACCACAAGTTCTGCGCCTCTGTACATTACCGTAATGTCGATGAAAAAGACTGGCCAATTGTTGCTCAACGAGTTCATGATCACCTAAAACAATACCCTCGTCTTCGTCTAACTCACGGGAGAAAGGTACTTAGTTATCACTCTGGTTTCACATTTGATCCAAATCCTTTAACACGGTTAATTACTGGTTTTTGTTGATATGATCAGGTTTTAGAGGTTCGTCCTGTGATCGAGTGGAACAAAGGAAAAGCAGTCGAGTTTCTGTTAGAATCTCTCGGATTAAGCAACAACGACGATTTCCTACCAATCTTTATCGGAGATGACAAAACCGATGAAGATGCATTCAAGGTACTGAGAGAAAGCAATCGAGGATTCGGAATATTGGTATCGTCCGTACCAAAAGAAAGCAATGCATTTTACTCTCTTAGAGACCCCTCCGAGGTACAAATTACATAACAATATCATAGTCTATATTAATCATTAATGTAAATTTGTAATGTGTGAGGTTTGGTTGGTAATTAATGATGATGATGTTACAGGTGAAGAAGTTTCTAAAGACTTTAGTGAAATGGGCGAAGATGGACGACTCTACACGTTTTTAATGATTGTGTAGCAAATCAGAAGAGCTTCTTCAGACAATTCTGTTTCATTATTTTCCCCTTTAGTGTTTTTTTTTTTTTACCGTTTCTGCTTTTATATCTTAATTTATCATTTTTCCAAATTATCATCCATAATTTAAGGTGTATTGAAATAAAATTTTCTTCTGATTCATTTCATAAATTTTCTCGAGAAATTACTTTGGGCTCATATAGTTATCAGGCTATGTGTTAAAAGAAAAACTGAAAAATGAAAACCAAATCATTTACAAAAGCAAAGAGACTCTTGACAGTTTTAGTACATACCAAATTTTATTGTACATGATAAATCTATAGGAAAATAGACTTATTATCATCTACAATTAAAACTATTTAAATCAAAATAATTGATTAGAAAAGCCCAAAAGAAAACCCAACGCGTCACTAACAATGCATTCCTAAAGGGTTTATATAAATACGAATATAACACTCAATGAGTCCTATTTAGAACATCTCTTTTTCAGTTTGGCATGGAGATGGTGGTGAATCGTAACCCTAATTCTCATGAGCAACTTATACAAGATACACGACCCAAATCCTGGTCGGAGCTTCCTCTTGATATCTTGAGTTCGGTGTTCAAACGTCTCGGCTTTGCTGATTTCCAACGAGGTAAGTCGGTATGTTCGTCTTGGTACTCTGCTTCAAGACAATATGCGCCCCAAAATCACATCCCTTGGCTCATTCTCTTCCCCGACCAAAACAAGAACAATAACAATTGTTGCATCTTGTTTAATCCGGAGGAAAAAGACAAACTTTACAAAACACAAGATCTTGGTGTTGAATTTGCCCAGAGTGTTTGTGTAGCATCCTATGAAAGTTGGCTCTTGATGCGAGATCCTCGGTATAATCTCTACATTGTGAATCTATTTTCGCAAGAAAGGATCGATGATCTACCATCTACCAAGTCACACATTGGACCGTCAAAGTTCAAACAACAACCGTTTTTGATTACAAGCCGAAGGCAATATAGAGGTGTTACTATACAATCCCCTGTGTTGTGGATTGATGAGAAAACTAAAGATTACGTAGTTGTATGGGGACTTGGAGAGTGGTGTGTATTTTATGCCAAGAAAGGAGACACCTCGTGGAATCAAATCCCCAAAATTAATTGTTGTTTACACATGGTTTACAAGGATCACAAGCTTTACTTCTTAAGCTACTTTGGTGCTTACCATATCTTCGATTTTACTAGAGAAACTCCGCGACAAACATTTGAATGTGGTCTTATGTTTGATAGTTTTGAATTAGTTCATCATCCTCGTCGTCACCGTTATGCAAGTGATTCGTGGACCGCTTTTGCGACAAAACTTGTAGTCACGGTAACAGGAGATGTCCTCAAAGTTGAGAAAATGTTAAGACCTAGGTCTAGAATATGGTCCTTTCGCGTCTCCAAGTTTTATTCATCAGGGGTTTGGAATAAACCTGAACAAGTTGATTCGTTGGGTGACGAGGCAATGATTTTGGATCTAGGCATCACTGTGCTCGCTAAAGACATGGAGGGATTCAATAGAAATTCCATCTATTTCAGTCATAGGTATGGAAAGAACGCAACTGATATCTTGTTTTTCAATCTCGAGACGCAGAAGATGGAGCTAGTTCACAAATTTGATCGTTCGTCCGCTCCACTCTCTAGAGCTCGATGGTTTTTACCAAGTTTCATGCAAACAACATGATTGATCTCAACCATGTTTCTCCTCTTCAATATGTTTTTTGGATTTAGTCAATGTTTCTTTGTGTGGTTCTCTGTCTCTCGATCGGGTGGTTAATTCGGACTAGAGACTAAGTTGTTACTTACTAAGAGTAGAAGAAGAAAAAACAAAATGTACATACATAGATAGTTGCCAAGTTTCCAGCAATTCTACAAGCAAATTTTAAACTTTTATATTGAACATTTCTTTTGTGTGACACATATCAAAAGAAAAGTCATTTACAATCTCAACATTGAACATTTCATTTCTTTTGTGTTAAACATATCAAAAGAAAAGTCATTTTGGTACAAACAGAGTCTAGAGAATATCAAAAGTCATTTACAATCTCAACTCAAGTATAAGAAGAAGAAGAAGAAGGTCGAAAGTAAACAGTTAAGTCTATAAGAAGAAGAAGAAGAATGAAACTGATGAGCTGAGTTTCTAAGAAGAAGAAGAAATGAAACTCTAAACACTTGAGTTTCTTGCTGGACCGGTTCGCATAGGCCTTGTCGTGCACATTTGACCGTTCATCTGTTCCATCGCAAGACGTTGATCTCTCTGATCTTCGAATCCAACAAATCCGTAACCCTTATTCACTCCGATGTCATTGTCGACAATGACTCTTGCAGCTTTCGCGGAACGGTATCGAGCTGCGAACACCTTTAGAAGGATCTGATCTGTGACATCCGGAGACAAATCACCAACAAATATACAGTAGGTTTCTGGTACACGGGGAGGCTGCGGCTGAGGCTGCTGGATCATGACCGGAGAAGCAGCGGATTGATTATTCTGAAATTACAGAAACTTTGATTACAATCTATAGTTCCTGAAACTGTGACCTATTGAAATCTATACTCTGCAAATAAAATAAAATCTTCCAATTCTCTTCATCAAATCACAAACAATATATGAATTGCACAAACTACAAAGTCTAACAATTTCGACCAGAGACAATTAAAAAGGTCAAAAAGCTTGAAAGTCTAACGAAAACAGAGGAAACACTTCCACTCAACTCCAAAACTAGCATCCGATCAACCCAATTCAATAGAATAAGAATTCCACAGTTCAAAACTAACCCTAAAAGTATAAACTTGCCTATCAAGTTACTTATCAAATCCCCAAAACAAGAAAAAAAACCTAATCAAATCCGCAATGCACCAAAATCGAATGTTTCACCATGAGAAAGACTGTAAATCTCGGAGACTAACCTAACCTGATCTTTAAACTCGTCCAATTTTGTTCATCAAATCACACAGCAAACTACAAAGTCTTATCATTTTTTCACCAAAAGCTAAGAATTGAACAAGTCCCAAAGCTTGAAAGTCAAAAACAAAACAGAGGAAACAGTTCCACTCAACTCGACAAGTAGCATCCGATCACCAATTCCACAGAAACCTCTGTTTTCTCTTAATTCCACAGTTCAAGTAACTAACCCTAATTCCTAATCTCATCGGGGGGGGGGGGGGAAATCAAAACTTGCCTATTGTAAAACCCCAAAACAAGAAGAAAAAACCCTAATCAAAATCGAATGTAAATCTTGGAGACTAACCTGATCGTTAAACCCAGAAAGTAATTCGCATAAACCTTCAAGAAACAGAGCCTTTTGGCGTGCGTTTGTAGCTGCAACGATCTCATTGAGCACAGTCTTCCTTAATCCGTTGGCTTCCACGAAGATATTCGCAAGCTCATTCATCAAGTCATGATCCAGAATCGTTTCCCTGTGAGAGTAAGACGCAACCCTTTTCTCCATGTAACGTTTCTGTGCTTGCATCATTCGATCCAGTAAAGAAGTGACAATAGGTTGCATCTCGTGCTCGATCTCCTCCATTCTTGTCATCAGATCGTTCTTGTTACTCCACGCAGGTGGGCTCGAGTGTTCGAGATCGATTAAAAGACCAAGAGATTCCGTATCCTGCACTTCTGTATTGGCCAGAGATCGGAGGAGGCTCGTGAGAAGATAAGGATGGATATTGCCGAGGAAGAGAATCGGCATCTCGAGAGATTTGCGCCATGGAGGGAAGAGAAGGTCAAGTATGGTGTTCGGATTCGCAGAGTGGCTTAGGCAATCGAAGTAAGAGGTCAAGTGTCGGACGAACAGAGTAACGGTGGTGGATTCGGCGACGGCGGAGGACGAAGCCGGTTCCCGGAGGAGAGGAAGCCGGTCCCTTAGTGACTTCGACCACGCCTTGTCGAAGTCACTCAAGTCTTCACGAGTTTCTTTGGTGGAGAAGAGATCAAACGACGACATTTTCTTGGACCTCTGTTTTCGTTTTCTTGTTCTCTGCTCTGTTTTCTGAGTTTTCTCTTTCGGAGGGAAGATAAAAAAAATCGCTTGCTAAAAATCGCTTGTTGTTATAAGTTCCGTTTATTTTTATGAAAAGGCCCTCAAAGTTACGAATGAATCAATTTAAGTCTTTAACCGACAATTGGAAAAAAATGTGTCTATCACGGGTCCAGTTTTGCAATTTCAAGGGTTAAGTTTAACAGTTAGTGTAAAGTTCATGACTTATTTGCAATAACTTTAACCTTCTCCTACCTTTGAAAAATACATTTCTTTTTAATTTTAACGATACAATATATATATATATATATATGTTTAATGTAATAAGACATTTTTGTTCTGATTTGAAATAAAAATTGAAACCTTTACTAAATCAAAATTAAAATTCGTAAAAATTAATATTAATATTTATTATTAATTTAATATTTAAAATTAACAGATGATTAAATCTTTTAAACACTTTTACCTCTAAAATTTCTCAATTTATGTGTCTTTTATAAACATAAGAAGGGTTCAAAATTTCCAAGGAAGAAATATTGACAAAAAAAAGTTTGGTTTTGGTTCAATTAACGTAAATATATATATACCAACTTCATTACGTTGTCAAGTGAATGGATCGTGGAAGGAGACATATTCAACCTAAGAATTAGGACAAATTTGCTATCGCAAAGAACAGACCGTGCCTTTAGGTGTTCAAGGTCTCATATGTCTATTATCCTCGTTGCTTCAGAGATTGAAACTGTAAATTGTAAATTGTAAATTTCCGCTTATTTAATATCCGAATTATTTGTCAATGATATGGTTTCATAGATGCACAAAGTCTAAGTGAGATTTTATCCCCATCAAAATTTGGTTTGGACTAATGATGCCTCCAATGAAGTGGGCAATGCCAATGGTAAATAAATTTATACACATAATGCATTTAGTATAAGCATTAAGATCATTTAACTGTGCTTATTTTTTAATCTTCTCTATCAACGTCGCTATAAAATATATTATTCCGAATTTCAAAGGTGTGATCCTTTCAATAGATGAGAAGAGATTTTCTTTACGCCATTTAAACACCAGTTATATATTCCACAACAAAAGCTCACTAAAGCTTTATCATTTCGGACAAATTTGCTAGTTTGATTTGTATTTTTAACCTTAATTTGTCTACACTTCACCTTCAACCAAAAAAACTATAACGTAGTCATCATTAATTAGGGGAAAACAACATACTGAGTAAAACCATAGAAAAAAACATTGATTAAAACAAAAAAAAAACATATTGAAGAGGAGAAACATGGTTGAGATCAATCATGTTGTTTGCATGAAACTTGGTAAAAACCATCGAGCTCTAGAGAGTGGAGCGGACGAACGATCAAATTTGTGAACTAGCTCCATCTTCTGCGTCTCGAGATTGAAAAACAACATATCAGTTGCGTTCTTTCCATACCTATGACTGAAATAGATGAAATTTCTATTGAATCCCTCCATGTCTTTAGCGAGAACAGTGATGCCTAGATCCAAAAGCATTGCCTCGTCACCCAACGAATCAACTTGTTCAGGTTTATTCCAAACCCCTGATGAATAAAACTTGGAGACGCGAAAGGACCATATTCTAGACCTAGGTCTTAACATTTTCTCAACTTTGAGGACATCTCCTGTTACCGTGACTACAAGTTTTGTCGCAAAAGCGGTCCATGAATCACTTGCATGACGGTGACGACGAGGATAATGAACTAATTCAAAACTATCAAACATAAGACCACATTCAAATGTTTGTCGCGGAGTTTCTCTAGTAAAATCGAAGATATGGTAAGCACCAAAGTAGCTTAAGAAGTAAAGCTTGTGATCCTTGTAAACCATGTGTAAACAACAATTAATTTTGGGGATTTGATTCCACGAGGTGTCTCCTTTCTTGGCATAAAATACACACCACTCTCCAAGTCCCCATACAACTACGTAATCTTTAGTTTTCTCATCAATCCACAACACAGGGGATTGTATAGTAACACCTCTATATTGCCTTCGGCTTGTAATAAAAAACGGTTGTTGTTTGAACTTTGACGGTCCAATGTGTGACTCGGTAGATGGTAGATCATCGATCCTTTCTTGCGAAAATAGATTCACAATGTAGAGAGTATACCGAGGATCTCGCATCAAGAGCCAACTTTCATAGGATGCTACACAAACACTCTGGGCAAATTCAACACCAAGATCTTGTGTTTTGTAAAGTTTGTCCTTTTCCTCCGGATTAAACAAGGTGCAACAATTGTTATTGTTCTTGTTTTGGTCGGGGAAGAGAATGAGCCAAGGGATGTGATTTTGGGGCACATATTGTCTTGAAGCAGAGTACCAAGACGAACATACCGACTTACCTCGTTGGAAATCAGCAAAGCCGAGACGTTTGAACACCGAACTCAAGATATCAAGAGGAAGCTCCGACCAGGATTTGGGTCATGTATCTTGTATAAGTTGCTCATGAGAATTAGGGTTACGATTCACCACCATCTCCATGCCAAACTGAAAAAGAGATGTTCTAAATAGGACTCATTGAGTGTAAATTGTAAATTTCCGCTTGTTTAATATCCGAATTATTTGTCAATGATATGGTTTCATAGATGCACAAAGTCTAAGTGAGATTTTATCCCCATCAAAATTTGGTTTGGACTAATGATGCCTCCAATGAAGTGGGCAATGCCAATGGTAAATAAATTTATACACATAATGCATTTAGTATAAGCATTAAGATCATTTAACTGTGCTTATTTTTTAATCTTCTCTATCAACGTCGCTATAAAATATATTATTCCGAATTTCAAAGGTGTGATCCTTTCAATAGATGAGAAGAGATTTTCTTTACGCCATTTAAACACCAGTTATTGATTCCACAATTAATAGATAAATCTATAGGAAAATAGACTTATTATCATCTACAATTAAAACTATTTAAATCAAAATAATTGATTAGATAAACCCTAAAGAAAACCCAACGCGTCACTAACAATGCATTCCTAAAGGGTTTATATAAATACGAATATAACACTCAATGAGTCCTATTTAGAACATCTCTTTTTCAGTTTGGCATGGAGATGGTGGTGAATCGTAACCCTAATTCTCATGAGCAATTTATACAAGATACACGACCCAAATCCTGGTCGGAGCTTCCTCTTGATATCTTGAGTTCGGTGTTCAAACGTCTCGGCTTTGCTGATTTCCAACGAGGTAAGTCGGTATGTTCGTCTTGGTACTCTGCTTCAAGACAATATGTGCCCCAAAATCACATCCCTTGGCTCATTCTCTTCCCCGACCAAAACAAGAACAATAACAATTGTTGCACCTGTTTAATCCGGAGGAAAAGGACAAACTTTACAAAACACAAGATCTTGGTGTTGAATTTGCCCAGAGTGTTTGTGTAGCATCCTATGAAAGTTGGCTCTTGATGCGAGATCCTCGGTATACTCTCTACATTGTGAATCTATTTTCGCAAGAAAGGATCGATGATCTACCATCTACCGAGTCACACATTGGACCGTCAAAGTTCAAACAACAACTGTTTTTGATTACAAGCCGAAGGCAATATAGAGGTGTTACTATACAATCCCCTGTGTTGTGGATTGATGAGAAAACTAAAGATTACGTAGTTGTATGGGGACTTGGAGAGTGGTGTGTATTTTATGCCAAGAAAGGAGACACCTCGTGGAATCAAATCCCCAAAATTAATTGTTGTTTACACATGGTTTACAAGGATCACAAGCTTTACTTCTTAAGCTACTTTGGTGCTTACCATATCTTCGATTTTACTAGAGAAACTCCGCGACAAACATTTGAATGTGGTCTTATGTTTGATAGTTTTGAATTAGTTCATCATCCTCGTCGTCACCGTCATGCAAGTGATTCATGGACCGCTTTTGCGACAAAACTTGTAGTCACGGTAACAGGAGATGTCCTCAAAGTTGAGAAAATGTTAAGACCTAGGTCTAGAATATGGTCCTTTCGCGTCTCCAAGTTTTATTCATCAGGGGTTTGGAATAAACCTGAACAAGTTGATTCGTTGGGTGACGAGGCAATGCTTTTGGATCTAGGCATCACTCTGCTCGCTAAAGACATGGAGGGATTCAATAGAAATTTCATCTATTTCAGTCATAGGTATGGAAAGAACGCAACTGATATGTTGTTTTTCAATCTCGAGACGCAGAAGATGGAGCTAGTTCACAAATTTGATCGTTCGTCCGCTCCACTCTCTAGAGCTCGATGGTTTTTACCAAGTTTCATGCAAACAACATGATTGATCTCAACCATGTTTCTCCTCTTCAATATGTTTTTTTTTTGTTTTAATCAATGTTTTTTTCTATGGTTTTACTCAGTATGTTGTTTTCCCCTAATTAATGATGACTACGTTATAGTTTTTTTGGTTGAAGGTGAAGTGTAGACAAATTAAGGTTAAAAATACAAATCAAACTAGCAAATTTGTCCGAAATGATAAAGCTTTAGTGAGCTTTTGTTGTGGAATATATAACTGGTGTTTAAATGGCGTAAAGAAAATCTCTTCTCATCTATTGAAAGGATCACACCTTTGAAATTCGGAATAATATATTTTATAGCGACGTTGATAGAGAAGATTAAAAAATAAGCACAGTTAAATGATCTTAATGCTTATACTAAATGCATTATGTGTATAAATTTATTTACCATTGGCATTGCCCACTTCATTGGAGGCATCATTAGTCCAAACCAAATTTTGATGGGGATAAAATCTCACTTAGACTTTGTGCATCTATGAAACCATATCATTGACAAATAATTCGGATATTAAATAAGCGGAAATTTACAATTTACAATTTACAGTTTCAATCTCTGAAGCAACGAGGATAATAGACATATGAGACCTTGAACACCTAAAGGCACGGTCTGTTCTTTGCGATAGCAAATTTGTCCTAATTCTTAGGTTGAATATGTCTCCTTCCACGATCCATTCACTTGACAACGTAATGAAGTTGGTATATATATATTTACGTTAATTGAACCAAAACCAAACTTTTTTTTGTCAATATTTCTTCCTTGGAAATTTTGAACCCTTCTTATGTTTATAAAAGACACATAAATTGAGAAATTTTAGAGGTAAAAGTGTTTAAAAGATTTAATCATCTGTTAATTTTAAATATTAAATTAATAATAAATATTAATATTAATTTTTACGAATTTTAATTTTGATTTAGTAAAGGTTTCAATTTTTATTTCAAATCAGAACAAAAATGTCTTATTACATTAAACATATATATATATATATATATTGTATCGTTAAAATTAAAAAGAAATGTATTTTTCAAAGGTAGGAGAAGGTTAAAGTTATTGCAAATAAGTCATGAACTTTACACTAACTGTTAAACTTAACCCTTGAAATTGCAAAACTGGACCCGTGATAGACACATTTTTTTCCAATTGTCGGTTAAAGACTTAAATTGATTCATTCGTAACTTTGAGGGCCTTTTCATAAAAATAAACGGAACTTATAACAACAAGCGATTTTTAGCAAGCGATTTTTTTTATCTTCCCTCCGAAAGAGAAAACTCAGAAAACAGAGCAGAGAACAAGAAAACGAAAACAGAGGTCCAAGAAAATGTCGTCGTTTGATCTCTTCTCCACCAAAGAAACTCGTGAAGACTTGAGTGACTTCGACAAGGCGTGGTCGAAGTCACTAAGGGACCGGCTTCCTCTCCTCCGGGAACCGGCTTCGTCCTCCGCCGTCGCCGAATCCACCACCGTTACTCTGTTCGTCCGACACTTGACCTCTTACTTCGATTGCCTAAGCCACTCTGCGAATCCGAACACCATACTTGACCTTCTCTTCCCTCCATGGCGCAAATCTCTCGAGATGCCGATTCTCTTCCTCGGCAATATCCATCCTTATCTTCTCACGAGCCTCCTCCGATCTCTGGCCAATACAGAAGTGCAGGATACGGAATCTCTTGGTCTTTTAATCGATCTCGAACACTCGAGCCCACCTGCGTGGAGTAACAAGAACGATCTGATGACAAGAATGGAGGAGATCGAGCACGAGATGCAACCTATTGTCACTTCTTTACTGGATCGAATGATGCAAGCACAGAAACGTTACATGGAGAAAAGGGTTGCGTCTTACTCTCACAGGGAAACGATTCTGGATCATGACTTGATGAATGAGCTTGCGAATATCTTCGTGGAAGCCAACGGATTAAGGAAGACTGTGCTCAATGAGATCGTTGCAGCTACAAACGCACGCCAAAAGGCTCTGTTTCTTGAAGGTTTATGCGAATTACTTTCTGGGTTTAACGATCAGGTTAGTCTCCAAGATTTACATTCGATTTTGATTAGGGTTTTTTCTTCTTGTTTTGGGGTTTTACAATAGGCAAGTTTTGATTTCCCCCCCCCCCCCCGATGAGATTAGGAATTAGGGTTAGTTACTTGAACTGTGGAATTAAGAGAAAACAGAGGTTTCTGTGGAATTGGTGATCGGATGCTACTTGTCGAGTTGAGTGGAACTGTTTCCTCTGTTTTGTTTTTGACTTTCAAGCTTTGGGACTTGTTCAATTCTTAGCTTTTGGTGAAAAAATGATAAGACTTTGTAGTTTGCTGTGTGATTTGATGAACAAAATTGGACGAGTTTAAAGATCAGGTTAGGTTAGTCTCCGAGATTTACAGTCTTTCTCATGGTGAAACATTCGATTTTGGTGCATTGCGGATTTGATTAGGTTTTTTTTCTTGTTTTGGGGATTTGATAAGTAACTTGATAGGCAAGTTTATACTTTTAGGGTTAGTTTTGAACTGTGGAATTCTTATTCTATTGAATTGGGTTGATCGGATGCTAGTTTTGGAGTTGAGTGGAAGTGTTTCCTCTGTTTTCGTTAGACTTTCAAGCTTTTTGACCTTTTTAATTGTCTCTGGTCGAAATTGTTAGACTTTGTAGTTTGTGCAATTCATATATTGTTTGTGATTTGATGAAGAGAATTGGAAGATTTTATTTTATTTGCAGAGTATAGATTTCAATAGGTCACAGTTTCAGGAACTATAGATTGTAATCAAAGTTTCTGTAATTTCAGAATAATCAATCCGCTGCTTCTCCGGTCATGATCCAGCAGCCTCAGCCGCAGCCTCCCCGTGTACCAGAAACCTACTGTATATTTGTTGGTGATTTGTCTCCGGATGTCACAGATCAGATCCTTCTAAAGGTGTTCGCAGCTCGATACCGTTCCGCGAAAGCTGCAAGAGTCATTGTCGACAATGACATCGGAGTGAATAAGGGTTACGGATTTGTTGGATTCGAAGATCAGAGAGATCAACGTCTTGCGATGGAACAGATGAACGGTCAAATGTGCACGACAAGGCCTATGCGAACCGGTCCAGCAAGAAACTCAAGTGTTTAGAGTTTCATTTCTTCTTCTTCTTAGAAACTCAGCTCATCAGTTTCATTCTTCTTCTTCTTCTTATAGACTTAACTGTTTACTTTCGACCTTCTTCTTCTTCTTCTTATACTTGAGTTGAGATTGTAAATGACTTTTGATATTCTCTAGACTCTGTTTGTACCAAAATGACTTTTCTTTTGATATGTTTAACACAAAAGAAATGAAATGTTCAATGTTGAGATTGTAAATGACTTTTCTTTTGATATGTGTCACACAAAAGAAATGTTCAATATAAAAGTTTAAAATTTGCTTGTAGAATTGCTGGAAACTTGGCAACTATCTATGTATGTACATTTTGTTTTTTCTTCTTCTACTCTTAGTAAGTAACAACTTAGTCTCTAGTCCGAATTAACCACCCGATCGAGAGACAGAGAACCACACAAAGAAACATTGACTAAATCCAAAAAACATATTGAAGAGGAGAAACATGGTTGAGATCAATCATGTTGTTTGCATGAAACTTGGTAAAAACCATCGAGCTCTAGAGAGTGGAGCGGACGAACGATCAAATTTGTGAACTAGCTCCATCTTCTGCGTCTCGAGATTGAAAAACAAGATATCAGTTGCGTTCTTTCCATACCTATGACTGAAATAGATGGAATTTCTATTGAATCCCTCCATGTCTTTAGCGAGCACAGTGATGCCTAGATCCAAAATCATTGCCTCGTCACCCAACGAATCAACTTGTTCAGGTTTATTCCAAACCCCTGATGAATAAAACTTGGAGACGCGAAAGGACCATATTCTAGACCTAGGTCTTAACATTTTCTCAACTTTGAGGACATCTCCTGTTACCGTGACTACAAGTTTTGTCGCAAAAGCGGTCCACGAATCACTTGCATAACGGTGACGACGAGGATGATGAACTAATTCAAAACTATCAAACATAAGACCACATTCAAATGTTTGTCGCGGAGTTTCTCTAGTAAAATCGAAGATATGGTAAGCACCAAAGTAGCTTAAGAAGTAAAGCTTGTGATCCTTGTAAACCATGTGTAAACAACAATTAATTTTGGGGATTTGATTCCACGAGGTGTCTCCTTTCTTGGCATAAAATACACACCACTCTCCAAGTCCCCATACAACTACGTAATCTTTAGTTTTCTCATCAATCCACAACACAGGGGATTGTATAGTAACACCTCTATATTGCCTTCGGCTTGTAATCAAAAACGGTTGTTGTTTGAACTTTGACGGTCCAATGTGTGACTTGGTAGATGGTAGATCATCGATCCTTTCTTGCGAAAATAGATTCACAATGTAGAGATTATACCGAGGATCTCGCATCAAGAGCCAACTTTCATAGGATGCTACACAAACACTCTGGGCAAATTCAACACCAAGATCTTGTGTTTTGTAAAGTTTGTCTTTTTCCTCCGGATTAAACAAGATGCAACAATTGTTATTGTTCTTGTTTTGGTCGGGGAAGAGAATGAGCCAAGGGATGTGATTTTGGGGCGCATATTGTCTTGAAGCAGAGTACCAAGACGAACATACCGACTTACCTCGTTGGAAATCAGCAAAGCCGAGACGTTTGAACACCGAACTCAAGATATCAAGAGGAAGCTCCGACCAGGATTTGGGTCGTGTATCTTGTATAAGTTGCTCATGAGAATTAGGGTTACGATTCACCACCATCTCCATGCCAAACTGAAAAAGAGATGTTCTAAATAGGACTCATTGAGTGTTATATTCGTATTTATATAAACCCTTTAGGAATGCATTGTTAGTGACGCGTTGGGTTTTCTTTTGGGCTTTTCTAATCAATTATTTTGATTTAAATAGTTTTAATTGTAGATGATAATAAGTCTATTTTCCTATAGATTTATCATGTACAATAAAATTTGTCTATCATCTACAATTAAAACTATTTAAATCAAAATAATTGATTAGACAAATTTTATTGACAAAAAAAAGTCGAACCCGCACAAGAACCCGTATTCATGATGACGTCAGAATGATTTATGATCTTGATTTAGCTTTCTAGGAGATCAGTTCTTAAATGGCCAAAATGATTGAGATTGAAGAGAATGAGGGCCTGTAGCTGTATTTAAATGTCTCCTTAGTGGTTGGTTTTATTTTTTCGCAGCAAGTTATTAATGGCTTATATTCTATTACCTTGATTCATGCGTATTTATATTTTTGGTTTAAGAATAGAGACCTGCACTTTAGTCATGCTGATATTTTAGTTCAGTCTCGACATCATCTAATATTTACTTATAAGTTGATGAGGTAGGAAAAGATTGTCTTTGGTTATGTCATGTTATACCTTACTGTTTTAGTGATTAGTTTTACTTGATTGGTGTTCTCTGTATTCTGGCATTAGTTATGTAGTTGGTGCGTTGACAAAATTGGAAATAAATTGCAGGATCGACTGGGACCTCTGATGGAGCAAATAAATAGAGTAAAAGACCTACCCTTTCCTGCCTATGAAACTTTTCCAGCATGGGAGGCTCGTGCAGCTAAGGCTGCTCGTGAAAATGGTGATTTTAACCCTAATGATCCGTCGAGGTCACAGGGTGGGTATGGTTCAACACCGATGCCATTTCTTGGGGAGACAAAGGTGATTATTGGTTACAGTTGTTAATGTACATAGTAGCTCAATGTTATTGTGGAAGATGCGGTAATGGTATTGTAACGAAATTTTTCTCTTTTTGGTTGATTCCGTAAATCTTACATGGTCAGGTTGAGGTTAACCTTGGCGAAGGAACAGAAGACGTCAAATCGAAAGGTGGAGATTCTAGTCTGAAAGTCTTGCCTCCATGGATGATCAAGTCAGGAATGAATCTGACAGATGAACAAAGAGGAGAGATGAGACGGGAAACAAAGGTTGAGGATGGTGGCTCAGAAGGAGCACCTAAACTTTCAGATGACAAGAAATCAGCCATGGGAAATGGCAATGATGAGGATATAAAGGCATGCATTTGTGGACAGACTCTTTGCGTCTATTTAGATTCCCACAGTAGAATTTTGTTAATCAAAGTATTTTCTGTCTTCTTTCAGGACGAGTATGCCAAAGCTTACTACGCCGCTCTACTACGGAAGCAGCAAGAGCTAGCTGAAAAGCAGAATCAGCAAGAAGGCGAAATAACCCCTCATGAGATTCAATCGGTTACTTCAACATCCTCCGATCGTCAGGTTGGTATGAAGTCCACACGTGAAGGGGAAGATGAAGAAGATGTTGAATGGGAAGAAGAGGCTCCTCCTGTTGCAGGTCAGTTTGAGTTTACTTATTTTATTTCCAATTCGCTTACTTGTTTGATCATATGAAACAACACATTAGTTTTTTCGAGTATAGAACCGAAATAGAGCGTTTGCACCTGTTCTAAATACAGAAACGACGGTTTTCTTTGAATATTATAGGATACATGTTAAGACATTCATTAGTGGGCCAGAAATATTAAAAAGAGAGTTAATTTAGTCTAGGTCTCGTGGAATACAAGGATTATGTGATGCTCACCTCGTTTACTTTTCATGTAACTTGATTTGCAGCAAATGGAAACTTTAAGGTGGACTTGAATGTAGAAGCAGAAGCTTCGGGTAGGGAAGAAGAAGAAGAGGAAGAAGACGACATCGATTGGGAAGAAGGCTGAAAGCAAAATGGATCAACCATTGATCATAGCTCGTGAATTGTCATGTGCACTATACGATAGCCAATACACACGTTAAGGTTTTTGTAAGAGCTCGGGAAGATGGAAATTGGTGACTTTGGTTCTCTTGCTGATCTCTTGTTTCTTCTTCTTCTCCTTCGGTTTATTTGATATGCCATGCATCTGTGCAGCAGCTTCCCTCTCCGCAGTGTTGGTCGCCGGCATCAAGCCGATTTTCAGCAGATCTTTCTCCACGTTTAGCATGTCGCTCGGGATATCTATGTCCCGGAATAGAGCTTTAAACTCTTCATCGACCTTATAATCTCATTCTTGAAGTCATTTGGGTACGCAATGTACTCTTTTGAATTTGATGATAGCAACCAAATGTCTTCAGACGATTTCAGAGCCTACAAAAAATACAACAGAATCTTGAAATCTAGGATTGTAAAACATGACTACAACATCTTTTTGACACCATTAAAGATAGAAGCCAATACACTAGTCCTTGAATTTTCTCAGCCAAACTCAACATAGAAATAAAACGATACTTCTCACATTTAGCCAAGCGCGGATAATATCATAATAATACTAATGGTAATTTTGATTGGCATTAAGAGCACAACAATGACAGTCCATACCTGCAAATCCTCTAGGACATTAGGGTAAGCGTCTTTGAGATCATTCACAGTAATCCCATCAGGGTATTTATTTACCAACGAAAGAAGCTGGCTCTTGTCTTTGACATCGTGTGTAGCCTGTGACGGAAATTGTTAACAGGTGAAACCTTTTTCAATGAGAAACTAATTCACATTGAATGAAAATGTGTTAGTTACCTTGTAAGAGAACCTTGTTCCATCAAAATGCGCTTTCGGATTGTTCCTCATACTATCAAAAACAGCCTTATTGGCATTCATATCAACATAACACGCTTCGTTTATTTGTTCTACCGTAAAGGCTTGCCTTGTCTACAAGACAAATCAACTTCATTATATATATAGCTCTTATCAAACAAGAAAAAGAGGGGACACAATTACCTTAAACAAAAGGTCAATGACAAGCTTGATTTGAGCACCAACAGGAGAATTTCTTATGCTGTTAATGTGTTGAAGTCGCTTGGTATCGTCTGAAAACTTGACAGGAGCAGGCCTCTGACTGATTGTTTCAGGCACGGATGGCCTCGAAGAAGCAATGCTCGATTGGCATTTCTCTTGCTGTTTCATGTTTAGAGCCATCTAAAGTGTACAGAGGAAAACATAATCCTAACCATCAATAATCTGAATTTTGGTAATTTGATGAAGTCATGAACAAAACTTCAGAAACTATAATGAATTTTCATCTGAAATCAAGACCATATATATATATATATACCTATAAGCAGATTCAGTTGAATAACAAAACCAAGAAGCTATATATATATATAAATACGATTTGTAGAAACAAAACAGAAATCAAAATCTTTTGATCAAACAGAGAACACACGATCACACTTCATAGCGATCGTACACGAGAAAATCGACATCATCGATCGTAAGTTTTTCAGAAGATCATTGACACACGTACATAACTTTTATAATCAACAAAAATTAGGGTTTCCACACGACACGATGGGATTTTATATACCTAGGTTTGGGGAACATAAACATCGTTTTCCCCAAACCGGGAGAGAAATTAGGGTTTATCAATCTATCCCATACGTTTTCTTGGGTGATAGATATTTGTTCCTTGCTTCGTAAGACAGGAGCTTTTTGCCTTGTTTTGTTTCTAAAAACTAGCTTAAGAGATCTGCGATTGGTGATATTATTATATATAGGTCCGATTGGTGATATAAAGCCGTACAAGTGTTTTAGTTGTAAGTGACAGGGTTAGCGATTACATTCATAGTTGTGCAAATATGTAAAAAAAAAGTAAATGAATTATAAAAAAAAAAAAAAAAAATTGTGAAGTCTTTAATACTACCGTTTTTGTTATTGATAACTAAAAGCCATTCCTCATCTGCCGCTATAAAAACCACATCTGCAGCCCTAATTTTACCAGCGAAGAATACTCTCTTCTGCGTCTCTGTTCAATCCGTCAAAAAATCATGTCTGAATATCACGCCAGTAAGATCTCTCTCTAGATCTGTTACCGCTAGTTCAACCGTCTATATATGTTGTGGTTATTGTGGTGACATTTCAATCAGGGCTTATGTTGAAAGTGTTTTTCCCAAAGATCAATGTACGAACTCACGTGTGACTCTCAAAGAAGGTGAATCCTTTGATGTCTTGTTTTTTTTTTTTTTTTTGCTTACATAAAACTGAGATGCTGAAACACATTACGGTTGACCTATATCTCTGGGTACTTGACCATCCTGGTTCAGTTATGATGCTGGTCATGGGAGACATTTCCCGAGACATGTCCATCATCAAGCAGGTTGCCAGACTATGTATGAGAAATTTTAGTATCCTTTTATGCCAACCTCCATGTGCAGTGGGTGTGCTATTTTCTACTGCAGCTCACGTCTGGTGTTGGAAAAGCCTAGCTCTTGGAAATGGCCCTTTTTCAAAAATGGAAGTTGGTAAGCTCTATGAAGTGGAAAATCCTTGCAAGTATTATCTGAATACCACAGCATCATGGAAATCTGCAGGATTTGGAGGAGATGACGTGGTACAAGTTGCATCGGAATCTACTTCTTCGGCTTCTCATCAATCATTGCCTCCCGAGTACATGTCCGAGATCCAAAGACTTAAGGACATGGTTCAAGAACGTGATGAGAATATCGTGGAAATGGAGAAGAAGCAAGAGGAGTTGGAGATGAAAGAAATTATGAAGGCCAAATTCCCCGAGCTATTTATGTAGTTGAGTTTTATTTTATGAAACAATTTATATTTTTCTTGTTTAATTTTTGTTTAGGCTATTCTATGTTTTTCGAAATTACGATGAGTAGCAACCACAAGTAATTGGTAAGCATAAAACAAGTAGACGCCAATGCTTAGCGACTTACGCCTTAGTACTATAAATCTATCGAATGGACTTAGTAATGTTGAACTATAATCAAATCTCATCTAAGTCTATAAACTAAAGTCATATTTGTATAAGTTAGTTATTTATGCAAAGAGTCATGTCTTTTAATTAGAGTAGTTACTTGTATTGAAAGTCACAAGTGAAAAGTTACAACTTATGTTTGTGTTTGTTCAAAGTCTATATAAAGACTGTCTTTGTATTGTAACAAACTCAAGTTTTTTCAATCAATAAAAGTTGCAGTTACGTTTTTCTTTTTTCTCTCTGTTTTTCTTCTTATCTTGTTCAATTCTTCTTGTTCAAGTTATCATAAAAACAGAGCACAACCTATTTCAACATGGTATCAGAGCTTATCGATTGAGAGGAGACGAAAGAGAAAGCACAAACAATCACAGCAAGAATAAAAGCTAAAAGGTTTATCGCATACGTTTCGCAAAATAAGCCGAGACGATGCAAGGGACTTCACATCAAGTGATTCCTATATTCGATGGGGAGAAGTACGACTTCTGGAGCATTAAGATGTCAACCATTCTCAAGACCAGGAAACTATGGTCTGTGGTTGAAGAAGGAGTGCCAGCCGAACCCGCACAAGGAAGAAATATTGACAAAAAAAAGTTTGGTTTTGGTTCAATTAACGTAAATATATATATATACCAACTTCATTACGTTGTCAAGCGAATGGATCGTGGAAGGAGACATATTCAACCTAAGAATTAGGACAAATTTGCTATCGCAAAGAACAGACCGTGCCTTTAGGTGTTCAAGGTCTCATATGTCTATTATCCTCGTTGCTTCAGAGACTGAAACTTTATTTTGGGTTATGTCATATGTATGTTGGAAAATAGTTACGATTGCTACGAGATTTTGACAGATTTCTCAGATCTTGTCGACATCGTTCTACATCCCCAAGAGTGGTCTACTTTCTCCATTCTATCATATAAGTTTAGAGAGTTACACGCTTGTTTCTCCCTTTTTTTCTTTGTCTTTGATTTCTCGTCCAATTAATTTTAAAACACACTACTCGACCCTTTTTGTATTACAAAAAAAAATTCAATATACCTCGTATTAGATATATTGAATTTTTTTTTGTAAACAATTCACAACCTAATTAAATTATGGTGACATATTTTAATTAATAGTTTGATTGAAAAAAAACACAGTATATATAATATTCGATAACACCAAAATATAAATATTATATTATGTTTAAAATTTTATTTACGTTAATAAATGAGATTATTTTTTCTAATAAAAAAAGTAAAAATATTTATTTTCACAAAATCGATAATATATATATATAAGTTATTATTCAGTTTGAAAGAGGGTATTTTCATAAATTAGTATTCATAAAATTGTAGTATTCACATTTTTTTTTTAAAGTGTAGTATTGTAAGAATTCTTAAACTTTTGATAAAAAAAAAGAGTGTAAATTGTAAATTTCTGCTTGTTTAAGATCCGAATTATTTGTCAATGATATGGTTTCATAGATGCACAAAGTCTAAGTGAGATTTTATCCCCATCAAAATTTGGTTTGGACTAATGATGCCTCCAATGAAGTGGGCAATGCCAATGGTAAATAAATTTATACACATAATGCATTTAGTATAAGCATTAAGATCATTTAACTGTGCTTATTTTTTAATCTTCTCTATCAACGTCGCTATAAAATATATTATTCCGAATTTCAAAGGTGTGATCCTTTCAATAGATGAGAAGAGATTTTCTTTACGCCATTTAAACACCAGTTATAGATTCCACAACAAAAGCTCACTAAAGCTTTATCATTTCGGACAAATTTGCTAGTTTGATTTGTATTTTTAACCTTAATTTGTCTACACTTCACCTTCAACCAAAAAAACTATAACGTAGTCATCATTAATTAGGGGAAAACAACATACTGAGTAAAACCATAGAAAACAACATTGATTAAAACAAAAAAAAAACATATTGAAGAGGAGAAACATGGTTGAGATCAATCATGTTGTTTGCATGAAACTTGGTAAAAACCATCGAGCTCTAGAGAGTGGAGCGGACGAACGATCAAATTTGTGAACTAGCTCCATCTTCTGCGTCTCGAGATTGAAAAACAAGATATCAGTTGCGTTCTTTCCATACCTATGACTGAAATAGATGGAATTTCTATTGAATCCCTCCATGTCTTTAGCGAGCACAGTGATGCCTAGATCCAAAAGCATTGCCTCGTCACCCAACGAATCAACTTGTTCAGGTTTATTCCAAACCCCTGATGAATAAAACTTGGAGACGCGAAAGGACCATATTCTAGACCTAGGTCTTAACATTTTCTCAACTTTGAGGACATCTCCTGTTACCGTGACTACAAGTTTTGTCGCAAAAGCGGTCCATGAATCACTTGCATGACGGTGACGACGAGGATAATGAACTAATTCAAAACTATCAAACATAAGACCACATTCAAATGTTTGTCGCGGAGTTTCTCTAGTAAAATCGAAGATATGGTAAGCACCAAAGTAGCTTAAGAAGTAAAGCTTGTGATCCTTGTAAACCATGTGTAAACAACAATTAATTTTGGGGATTTGATTCCACGAGGTGTCTCCTTTCTTGGCATAAAATACACACCACTCTCCAAGTCCCCATACAACTACGTAATCTTTAGTTTTCTCATCAATCCACAACACAGGGGATTGTATAGTAACACCTCTATATTTCCTTCGGCTTGTAATCAAAAACGGTTGTTGTTTGAACTTTGACGGTCCAATGTGTGACTCGGTAGATGGTAGATCATCGATCCTTTCTTGCGAAAATAGATTCACAATGTAGAGATTATACCGAGGATCTCGCATCAAGAGCCAACTTTCATAGGATGCTACACAAACACTCTGGGCAAATTCAACACCAAGATCTTGTGTTTTGTAAAGTTTGCCTTTTTCCTCCGGATTAAACAAGGTGCAACAATTGTTATTGTTCTTGTTTTGGTCGGGGAAGAGAATGAGCCAAGGGATGTGATTTTGGGGCACATATTGTCTTGAAGCAGAGTACCAAGACGAACATACCGACTTACCTCGTTGGAAATCAGCAAAGCCGAGACGTTTGAACACCGAACTCAAGATATCAAGAGGAAGCTCCGACCAGGATTTGGGTCGTGTATCTTGTATAAGTTGCTCATGAGAATTAGGGTTACGATTCACCACCATCTCCATGCCAAACTGAAAAAGAGATGTTCTAAATAGGACTCATTGAGTGTTATATTCGTATTTATATAAACCCTTTAGGAACGCGTTGGGTTTTCTTTAGGTTTTTTCTAATCAATTTTTTTGATTTAAATAGTTTTAATTGTAGATGATAATAAGTCTATTTTCCTATAGATTTATCATGTACAATAAAATTGTAAATTTCCGCTTGTTTAAGATCCGAATTATTTGTCAATGATATGGTTTCATAGATGCACAAAGTCCAAGTGAGATTTTATCCCCATCAAAATTTGGTTTGGACTAATGATGCCTCCAATGAAGTGGGCAATGCCAATGGTAAATAAATTTATACACATAATGCATTTAGTATAAGCATTAAGATCATTTAACTGTGCTTATTTTTTAATCTTCTCTATCAACTTGACCAAACGAATGCGTCTCTAGTTTATGTATTAAACGGCGTGAAACAGCCGTCTGTATTACCAGTGAGACTAATAATTGTGATCTGTTATATTTTGGGTTTTAAGAGTATCTAATTTTATGATTTGTTTTGTTTCAAAAAGTACATATATCCAAAATTTTCAAAATTCAAAACCTAGATATTAAAAATATATCAAATATCCGATTTGTTCCGTTGAGAACAAATAAAAACTTAAAAAAGCATTTAGTTACTAGAGAAACATAAAAATAAAAAACGAGCCAATAGAAAAAATAACAAAGTGTTTCAAATTTAAAAGATTCACTTAATACAAACCGTAAGGCAGACGTTAGTTGTTATCTGTATTTTTTAAAAATATAAAAATGTCAATAATTGTTTTTTTTTTGTTGCTAAATTATTTGCTTTGTTTTTTTTTTTGAAAAATTATTTGCTTTGTTTTCGTTTCTCAGTAACGCTATTTCCCATTTTTCCCAGTCCTATTTACCATATCTAACGCTCTACTAGATTTCCCATTTTATACAAACTTATTATTATTAATATATTTTGAAAATAGTATAAAAAGAAAAGAAAAATTATTTATGAGTTGTTGACAAAAATAATTTAACAACAGTCTTGACAAAAAGCTAAACAACCGTAAGAAGGACGTTTGTTACCTCAAAACAAGCTGGTTCGTGAATCGACACGTGGCTACGAGCCAAGAGAGTTGAAAAAAGCGTAAGCGCCACGTGTTAAATTTAAAATGGTAATGTATCCCACGTGTTGGTTGGGTCGTAAAGGTCCCGAAAAGCAACTGGCTTTTGTAGTTCTGATGTCTGTTTCTGTTTATATCAATTTTTTATCAAGTATATTAATTAATAAAAAATTTAAAAAATACCATTTTTTAAATATCACATTTTAAATATGTCATTTTTTAAAATTTTTTGTAAAAATATTATTTTTTTAAAATTATTTTTTCATTATCTTTATTTATAAATGAAAAATCGAAAATCATACGTGGCAGCTCCAGAATGAGTTTAAGACTTGGTTTGTCTATATTAACCTTAATAAATCAATATAATTACATTTTCATGCCATCAAAGTTTTATTATATTGGTTTTGTTAAAAAATTTTGTTCAGACCCATATATATTGATATAAAACGCTCATAAAACCCTAATGAAATCCAATAAATAAATCGATACTTAAAATTCAGCAGAAAAGAAAATTGCAAAACGATTATAGACCTAGGTTCTTGACGGCGACAGAGATTTCTGAATATGTGCATTTTTTGGTTCTTCCTTTGAGTTTTTGATGAGAAACAATGTTTGGCTTATTTGGTGTAAAAAGTTGATACGGATGAGAATTTTGTCGTTGGTTTTGTTTTCTTGGGGTTTGTTTGATATGAGATGTGTATTAACGAAGCTATGTGCATAAAATTCTCTAATTGCGATTAGCGGTTTTCTCTATGGGTTATTTAGGAAATTTGGAGCTGTTCGATGTCACTTTTGTTGGTATTATCATCATAAATAAAGCTTTAATGGAGAGGTATGGTTATAACTTTGGTGGAGCTGTCCCCCTTGATGTCTAAAGCTAATCATCATATAGCCATGGTCCATGAGATCTAGATTTCGTTGATGTCAATTCAAAGATTTTTTTTTCCGGAAGTATGACAGAAGAAGATGAGAGAATTATAAGAGTTTTGGTTTTGATTGAAACATCAATGATTGAGATGCTAGAATTGTGTTATTTGAACCAAACGTTTCATACATGTTTCGACGGTGAGGGATTCATAAGATAGTCGTCTTATAATTGTGTTAGTTCATATATATAATCATAATTATGTTAATTTATATATGTATTCTGTTATCAAACTCAGTAAATATTTTGTTTGCATATTTAAATCACTATGTTTACACAACATTGTTTACAATTTAGGTGCATGTATTCGAAGGACCTGATAAAGCTTCTGGCAGCAACGGCTGCTGTGGCTTTCAACGCATGTTCTTTTAGTATGTGTTTGCATATGAAGATTAGTGCATTTCTTTTAATAATTAGTTTGATTTGTGAAAGCTTTATTAAGTTTCTTCAAAGGGTATGTTATTTTTGTACAATATGGCTTAAGGTCTCTTTTTATGATGAAATCTAGAATTTGTCTAAATCATGATAGTTTTAAAGTGGTATATTTTCAGCTTCTATTAGCAATTCTAATATTTTTCATGTATATTTGGTTTCTGATCTTATGATAACAACTACTCTTGGGAGTTTCGTTATGATTCAAACTGAATGTTTATAATTCTTTGTTTATGTTTTTGTTTGCGAGTATGTTACTAATTCGTTTCTTTTTTTTTGGTCAAATGTTATTAATTCTTTTGTTTAAGTTTTTATGCATTTTTTCCATTTGGTTTGTTAGGTGAAACTTCTGTTTTGTAAAGATATGGCTAGAATTACTTGACAAAGGAGTAACTACATATTAGGGTTTTCAAATCTTTTAATGACTATTGTTGAAACAGTTATTTATATCCATGAACTTTGTTTGTATGTCAGATTTGCTGCCTTTTATGCTCTTGCGGGAGACATGGTATTGTTAAATGTTAGCAGATTTTTAAGTTTTAGATCAGGATAAATAAATTGTGGTCTTAATATAAGAGTTTCACTGAGTTGGAAAAAAACATTCCAATTTTAATCCAGTAGCATAGATTCACCATATCAGTAATATAAGAGTTTTGTCGCAAAAGCGGTCCATGAATCACTTGCATGACGGTGACGACGAGGATAATGAACTAATTCAAAACTATCAAACATAAGACCACATTCAAATGTTTGTCGCGGAGTTTCTCTAGTAAAATCGAAGATATGGTAAGCACCAAAGTAGCTTAAGAAGTAAAGCTTGTGATCCTTGTAAACCATGTGTAAACAACAATTAATTTTGGGGATTTGATTCCACGAGGTGTCTCCTTTCTTGGCATAAAATACACACCACTCTCCAAGTCCCCATACAACTACGTAATCTTTAGTTTTCTCATCAATCCACAACACAGGGGATTGTATAGTAACACCTCTATATTGCCTTCGGCTTGTAATCAAAAACGGTTGTTGTTTGAACTTTGACGGTCCAATGTGTGACTCGGTAGATGGTAGATCATCGATCCTTTCTTGCGAAAATAGATTCACAATGTAGAGATTATACCGAGGATCTCGCATCAAGAGCCAACTTTCATAGGATGCTACACAAACACTCTGGGCAAATTCAACACCAAGATCTTGTGTTTTGTAAAGTTTGTCCTTTTCCTCCGGATTAAACAAGGTGCAACAATTGTTATTGTTCTTGTTTTGGTCGGGGAAGAGAATGAGCCAAGGGATGTGATTTTGGGGCACATATTGTCTTGAAGCAGAGTACCAAGACGAACATACCGACTTACCTCGTTGGAAATCAGCAAAGCCGAGACGTTTGAACACCGAACTCAAGATATCAAGAGGAAGCTCCGACCAGGATTTGGGTCGTGTATCTTGTATAAGTTGCTCATGAGAATTAGGGTTACGATTCACCACCATCTCCATGCCAAACAGACAAATATATATTTTTAAAATAGAATTAGGGGTATAATTAATCTTATATGAGTATTTATATGAACCCATTGGAATGCATGGTTGATGACGCGTTGGGTTTTCTATCGGCTTATTCACGTCATCCCTCAACTATTTTAGATTTAAACATTTTTAATTGTAGATGATATTATGATAACTAAGAAACAAACCCGCACGTTGCCACGCGGATAATGATATTTTTTACTACAAATATAACTTTTTGATACTAATGTTTAGAGGACCACATATTTAGATGTCAATGGTTTAAATTCAAATATAGGTTGACGACCCGTGAAAAATAATCAAACACAAAAAAAAAAAAAAAAATTCACACGTTGCCACGCGAAAAACTGGAATTATTACTTTCTACCAATAACATTTATTTAGGTTTGCTGATTATTGTTGTTTTGCTAAGTTTAAAGTTAACCCAAACATTTTTCTTTGAAAGTTTTTTTCTTTTTCAGCTATATGCATTGTGCTTGTCTAATACAACATGTTCATTCTGTTGTATCCTTTGGTAATTTCATAACTCAGAAACCTCATGCTAACGCCTATGTTCTTCTATTCCATGCTATACTGGCTACTAAACCATGTTGTAATAATCATTGCATCATCAACTTGAAAAATATGTTAGGGAATTCATCCATTAGCAAGATTATTCATGTTCAACTAAATTTTTCGATTTTTTACATGGGTTTTATTACACTTTTTAAAAATATAGGGGTTTTATGAAAATTTTGTTAAAGTTTAGGATATTTTTTTGCAATTTTTGCACTATGTTAGTTTTATAATTGGGCCGGGCCTGGTTAAAACTGATTGTCATCCTTAGATTTACAGACAGTCTCTAGAGGTTTGAAGAAGTTCTCCGGCAGTCGAAATGTTCCAAGATATTTCTTGTTTAACAAATATCTATTGACAAATATCTTGGAACTCGCACCAATGGCTGTTATTTAGGAAATTTGGAGATGTTCGATGTCACTTTTGTTGGTATTATCATCATAAATAAAGCTTTATTGGAGAGGTATGGTTATAACTTTGGTGGAGCTGTCCCCCTTGATGTCTAAAGCTAATCATCATATAGCTATGGTCCATGAGATCTAGATTTCGTTGATGTCAATTCAAAGATTTTTTTTTCCGGAAGTATGACAGAAGAAGATGAGAGAATTATAAGAGTTTTGGTTTTGATTGAAACATCAATGATTGAGATGCTAGAATTGTGTTATTTGAACCAAACGTTTCATACATGTTTCGACGGTGAGGGATTCATAAGATAGTCGTCTTATAATTGTGTTAGTTCATATATATAATCATAATTATGTTAATTTATATATGTATTCTGTTATCAAACTCAGTAAATATTTTGTTTGCATATTTAAATCACTATGTTTACACAACATTGTTTACAATTTAGGTGCATGTATTCGAAGGACCTGATAAAGCTTCTGGCAGCAACGGCTGCTGTGGCTTTCAACGCATGTTCTTTTAGTATGTGTTTGCATATGAAGGTTAGTGCATTTCTTTTAATAATTAGTTTGATTTGTGAAAGCTTTATTAAGTTTCTTCAAAGGGTATGTTATTTTTGTACAATATGGCTTAAGGTCTCTTTTTATGATGAAATCTAGAATTTGTCTAAATCATGATAGTTTTAAAGTGGTATATTTTCAGCTTCTATTAGCAATTCTAATATTTTTCATGTATATTTGGTTTCTGATCTTATGATAACAACTACTCTTGGGAGTTTCGTTATGATTCAAACTGAATGTTTATAATTCTTTGTTTATGTTTTTGTTTGCGAGTATGTTACTAATTCGTTTCTTTTTTTTTGGTCAAATGTTATTAATTCTTTTGTTTAAGTTTTTATGCATTTTTTCCATTTGGTTTGTTAGGTGAAACTTCTGTTTTGTAAAGATATGGCTAGAATTACTTGACAAAGGAGTAACTACATATTAGGGTTTTCAAATCTTTTAATGACTATTGTTGAAACAGTTATTTATATCCATGAACTTTGTTTGTATGTCAGATTTGCTGCCTTTTATGCTCTTGCGGGAGACATGGTATTGTTAAATGTTAGCAGATTTTTAAGTTTTAGATCAGGATAAATAAATTGTGGTCTTAATATAAGAGTTTCACTGAGTTGGAAAAAAACATTCCAATTTTAATCCAGTAGCATAGATTCACCATATCAGTAATATAAGAGTTTTGTCGCAAAAGCGGTCCATGAATCACTTGCATGACGGTGACGACGAGGATAATGAACTAATTCAAAACTATCAAACATAAGACCACATTCAAATGTTTGTCGCGGAGTTTCTCTAGTAAAATCGAAGATATGGTAAGCACCAAAGTAGCTTAAGAAGTAAAGCTTGTGATCCTTGTAAACCATGTGTAAACAACAATTAATTTTGGGGATTTGATTCCACGAGGTGTCTCCTTTCTTGGCATAAAATACACACCACTCTCCAAGTCCCCATACAACTACGTAATCTTTAGTTTTCTCATCAATCCACAACACAGGGGATTGTATAGTAACACCTCTATATTGCCTTCGGCTTGTAATCAAAAACGGTTGTTGTTTGAACTTTGACGGTCCAATGTGTGACTCGGTAGATGGTAGATCATCGATCCTTTCTTGCGAAAATAGATTCACAATGTAGAGATTATACCGAGGATCTCGCATCAAGAGCCAACTTTCATAGGATCCTACACAAACACTCTGGGCAAATTCAACACCAAGATCTTGTGTTTTGTAAAGTTTGTCCTTTTCCTCCGGATTAAACAAGGTGCAACAATTGTTATTGTTCTTGTTTTGGTCGGGGAAGAGAATGAGCCAAGGGATGTGATTTTGGGGCACATATTGTCTTGAAGCAGAGTACCAAGACGAACATACCGACTTACCTCGTTGGAAATCAGCAAAGCCGAGACGTTTGAACACCGAACTCAAGATATCAAGAGGAAGCTCCGACCAGGATTTGGGTCGTGTATCTTGTATAAGTTGCTCATGAGAATTAGGGTTACGATTCACCACCATCTCCATGCCAAACAGACAAATATATATTTTTAAAATAGAATTAGGGGTATAATTAATCTTATATGAGTATTTATATGAACCCATTGGAATGCATGGTTGATGACGCGTTGGGTTTTCTATCGGCTTATTCACGTCATCCCTCAACTATTTTAGATTTAAACATTTTTAATTGTAGATGATATTATGATAACTAAGAAACAAACCCGCACGTTGCCACGCGGATAATGATATTTTTTACTACAAATATAACTTTTTGATACTAATGTTTAGAGGACCACATATTTAGATGTCAATGGTTTAAATTCAAATATAGGTTGACGACCCGTGAAAAATAATCAAACACAAAAAAAAAAAAAAAAATTCACACGTTGCCACGCGAAAAACTGGAATTATTACTTTCTACCAATAACATTTATTTAGGTTTGCTGATTATTGTTGTTTTGCTAAGTTTAAAGTTAACCCAAACATTTTTCTTTGAAAGTTTTTTTCTTTTTCAGCTATATGCATTGTGCTTGTCTAATACAACATGTTCATTCTGTTGTATCCTTTGGTAATTTCATAACTCAGAAACCTCATGCTAACGCCTATGTTCTTCTATTCCATGCTATACTGGCTACTAAACCATGTTGTAATAATCATTGCATCATCAACTTGAAAAATATGTTAGGGAATTCATCCATTAGCAAGATTATTCATGTTCAACTAAATTTTTCGATTTTTTACATGGGTTTTATTACACTTTTTAAAAATATAGGGGTTTTATGAAAATTTTGTTAAAGTTTAGGATATTTTTTTGCAATTTTTGCACTATGTTAGTTTTATAATTGGGCCGGGCCTGGTTAAAACTGATTGTCATCCTTAGATTTACAGACAGTCTCTAGAGGTTTGAAGAAGTTCTCCGGCAGTCGAAATGTTCCAAGATATTTCTTGTTTAACAAATATCTATTGACAAATATCTTGGAACTCGCACCAATGGCTGTTATTTAGGAAATTTGGAGATGTTCGATGTCACTTTTGTTGGTATTATCATCATAAATAAAGCTTTATTGGAGAGGTATGGTTATAACTTTGGTGGAGCTGTCCCCCTTGATGTCTAAAGCTAATCATCATATAGCTATGGTCCATGAGATCTAGATTTCGTTGATGTCAATTCAAAGATTTTTTTTTCCGGAAGTATGACAGAAGAAGATGAGAGAATTATAAGAGTTTTGGTTTTGATTGAAACATCAATGATTGAGATGCTAGAATTGTGTTATTTGAACCAAACGTTTCATACATGTTTCGACGGTGAGGGATTCATAAGATAGTCGTCTTATAATTGTGTTAGTTCATATATATAATCATAATTATGTTAATTTATATATGTATTCTGTTATCAAACTCAGTAAATATTTTGTTTGCATATTTAAATCACTATGTTTACACAACATTGTTTACAATTTAGGTGCATGTATTCGAAGGACCTGATAAAGCTTCTGGCAGCAACGGCTGCTGTGGCTTTCAACGCATGTTCTTTTAGTATGTGTTTGCATATGAAGGTTAGTGCATTTCTTTTAATAATTAGTTTGATTTGTGAAAGCTTTATTAAGTTTCTTCAAAGGGTATGTTATTTTTGTACAATATGGCTTAAGGTCTCTTTTTATGATGAAATCTAGAATTTGTCTAAATCATGATAGTTTTAAAGTGGTATATTTTCAGCTTCTATTAGCAATTCTAATATTTTTCATGTATATTTGGTTTCTGATCTTATGATAACAACTACTCTTGGGAGTTTCGTTATGATTCAAACTGAATGTTTATAATTCTTTGTTTATGTTTTTGTTTGCGAGTATGTTACTAATTCGTTTCTTTTTTTTTGGTCAAATGTTATTAATTCTTTTGTTTAAGTTTTTATGCATTTTTTCCATTTGGTTTGTTAGGTGAAACTTCTGTTTTGTAAAGATATGGCTAGAATTACTTGACAAAGGAGTAACTACATATTAGGGTTTTCAAATCTTTTAATGACTATTGTTGAAACAGTTATTTATATCCATGAACTTTGTTTGTATGTCAGATTTGCTGCCTTTTATGCTCTTGCGGGAGACATGGTATTGTTAAATGTTAGCAGATTTTTAAGTTTTAGATCAGGATAAATAAATTGTGGTCTTAATATAAGAGTTTCACTGAGTTGGAAAAAAACATTCCAATTTTAATCCAGTAGCATAGATTCACCATATCAGTAATATAAGAGTTTTGTCGCAAAAGCGGTCCATGAATCACTTGCATGACGGTGACGACGAGGATAATGAACTAATTCAAAACTATCAAACATAAGACCACATTCAAATGTTTGTCGCGGAGTTTCTCTAGTAAAATCGAAGATATGGTAAGCACCAAAGTAGCTTAAGAAGTAAAGCTTGTGATCCTTGTAAACCATGTGTAAACAACAATTAATTTTGGGGATTTGATTCCACGAGGTGTCTCCTTTCTTGGCATAAAATACACACCACTCTCCAAGTCCCCATACAACTACGTAAATCTTTAGTTTTCTCATCAATCCACAACACAGGGGATTGTATAGTAACACCTCTATATTGCCTTCGGCTTGTAATCAAAAACGGTTGTTGTTTGAACTTTGACGGTCCAATGTGTGACTCGGTAGATGGTAGATCATCGATCCTTTCTTGCGAAAATAGATTCACAATGTAGAGATTATACCGAGGATCTCGCATCAAGAGCCAACTTTCATAGGATCCTACACAAACACTCTGGGCAAATTCAACACCAAGATCTTGTGTTTTGTAAAGTTTGTCCTTTTCCTCCGGATTAAACAAGGTGCAACAATTGTTATTGTTCTTGTTTTGGTCGGGGAAGAGAATGAGCCAAGGGATGTGATTTTGGGGCACATATTGTCTTGAAGCAGAGTACCAAGACGAACATACCGACTTACCTCGTTGGAAATCAGCAAAGCCGAGACGTTTGAACACCGAACTCAAGATATCAAGAGGAAGCTCCGACCAGGATTTGGGTCGTGTATCTTGTATAAGTTGCTCATGAGAATTAGGGTTACGATTCACCACCATCTCCATGCCAAACAGACAAATATATATTTTTAAAATAGAATTAGGGGTATAATTAATCTTATATGAGTATTTATATGAACCCATTGGAATGCATGGTTGATGACGCGTTGGGTTTTCTATCGGCTTATTCACGTCATCCCTCAACTATTTTAGATTTAAACATTTTTAATTGTAGATGATATTATGATAACTAGGAAACAAACCCGCACGTTGCCACGCGGATAATGATATTTTTTACTACAAATATAACTTTTTGATACTAATGTTTAGAGGACCACATATTTAGATGTCAATGGTTTAAATTCAAATATAGGTTGACGACCCGTGAAAAATAATCAAACACAAAAAAAAAAAAAAATTCACACGTTGCCACGCGAAAAACTGGAATTATTACTTTCTACCAATAACATTTATTTAGGTTTGCTGATTATTGTTGTTTTGCTAAATTTAAAGTTAACCCAAACATTTTTCTTTGAAGGTTTTTTTCTTTTTCAGCTATATGCATTGTGCTTGTCTAATACAACATGTTCATTCTGTTGTATCCTTGGGTAATTTCATAACTCAGAAACCTCATGCTAACGCCTTTGTTCTTCTATTCCATGCTATACTGGCTACTAAACCATGTTGTAATAATCATTGCATCATCAACTTGAAAAATATGTTAGGGAATTCCTCCATTAGCAAGATTATTCATGTTCAACTAAATTTTTCGATTTTTTACATGGGTTTTATTACACTTTTTAAAAATATAGGGGTTTTACGAAAATTTTGTTAAAGTTTAGGATATTTTTTTGCAATTTTTGCACTATGTTAGTTTTATAATTGGGCCGAGCCTGGTTAAAACTGATTGTCATCCTTAGATTTACAGACAGTCTCTAGAGGTTTGAAGAAGTTCTCCGGCAGTCAAAATGTTCCAAGATAACAGCCATTGGTGCGAGTTCCTGACTGATGGCACTACGCTACTCTACTACTCTCTCGCGGTTCCTTGCTTAACAAATCACTTGAAACTCTCGACTAAGATGATGTTTTGCTCTCTTTCTCTTTTGTTGATCTATGCAAATTTTATTTTCTATCGTTCTGTTGAAACATACAGAGAAAACATATGGACCGTAATTTGTACTTAATCCTATATATAATAGTTAATTTCTCCTCACAAGGGAATGCCAACTCAGCTCCTCCCTCCCTCACACATCATCTTTCAAAAAATACATTAATATCCAATATTTAAATCAAAGCGACACTTCCATCTCAAAATTCTTGGTCAACAAAACCATTAAATTCCATATTTTTAACTTTAATTCTACGTTTAGTACGCCTCTTTTAAGATTGTTATTCACTCTCTCTTTTGATCGATTAACATTCAAATTCAATTCCTCTCTCTTTCCGAGAAGACTGCTTCCACTATCTTAGTATTCTCATAGAATTTCATTTCAATTTTTGTTTCTTGCTTCAGTCTTGAACTAGATTGTCAATTTATATTTGCCTCATTCTTTGTTTCGCTTTCTAAACTTTTGAAGGCAACCAACTCAAATTCTCTTTCTCGCACGAGCTTTGTCTCACATATCATGTCGTTTCATATAATATCACTACGTCGCAGGTAAGTTTCACTATGATATCTCCAAATTTTTTGTAAATCCAGATTCATGTATTAGTTTCAAGATTTATGCGTATTAGGTTTTTTGTAAGACAAAATAAAATATATATAAAACCTAAAACTTTCTGAATTTTTTCATTTGAGTGTATGAATTGTAGATATTCAAGCAACATAACTTGATAATTTTTTAGCCTCATGACTGACGGTGTTCAGAACATCAAAAATAATTTCTACGAATGAACCTTTATAGACAATAACAACATGAGTTTAAGAACATCACAACACTATATGTTGGAGACTTGATGCATATCTTGAAGAATGGACCCGGAGTTAGGATGTAAAATTCAGTTTTCCTAGACTAGATCTTGCACAATGTAATTCGAAGCTGTAGTTGGAATTGAATCATATATATGAAAGAAGAATAAACATTCTCCCTCTATGTGACACGTGTTCTTTTTTAAGTTTTTCACTTTAAATATAAAAACTCGAATTAAATTATCAAAATAAAACATTCTTTTATTCATCTTCTCTACCGGAATGCTTCATCTCTTTTTCTATGTTTGGTGCATTGAATTTCTTTGGTTTTTTTATGTCCAAGATTGATGACCAGCTAGATCACTATATAACATTTGGATACAAGTTTTTGATGCTTTGTATCTAACAATTTGGTTTTTCTCTGATAAACTTGCTCATGCAATCCTCACCGTGAGCAAGTGGATATCTATCCAGCGATGGAAGATGATATTTGATAAAGGATACATTAAAGAAACTCGAGGAAAGTGAAATTTTGTTGTTCATAACCTTATACATCGTCAAATCTGATTAGAATCTCAATTATCTAAGCACTTATAGAAGACACGGGTTTTCCAGTCTTAAGAACATGGGTTTTGATTGTTATAAAATCTGGAGAGTTTTACATATATGCAATGGATGACTTCAATGGAGGAACCATCATGTCAGAGGAGAAGCCAAAAAGATGCAAGTGTAGAGGAATTTGAATAACATTGTTGTCAATGTTATTTTTCTGCACTCATAAGTTATCTCTTACATCTTTTATTGTCTTGGAAAAAATTGTTGAGCCGTTAAGAAAAAAAAATGGATTGGATTGAGAAAGAAGACATTAGCAAAAGAGGAGAGTAAGTGTTACTTGATCTTCGTTGTATAAGTTTTACTTGCAAGTACCAGCAAGTTCCCTTCAGTTATTTCTCTTGTTTTAATTAGTTTTTTAAGACTTGAAAGTCAACACTCAAGCTCCGCAAAAGTTTAGATAATGTTCAGATTTTTTTTTTTGCTGCAACATCTGCAAAAATAATCATTCGTTATTATCTTTCAAGTTACTGTGATTTATTAGGTACTATTTTCATGAATTTTTTAAATTTAGGTGTACAAAAACAAAGTTTCTTCTCAACAGAATGTTCATATATCTGAAAAGTTAGAAATAACCATTTATAAGAAAGAAAAGCAGCATGTATGCATATATGAAAAAGTAAACCCGCGCGTATACGCGGGTATTGGCCTAGTGTAACATGATTTTTTTAATATTATATTTTTAGAACGTAATCAAACAAAACAATCTTATTTATAGGTTGATTCTATGGTTTTGCTGTTGTGGCTATTGTTGTTCCTTTTTATTTACTCTAAACCAGAGGTTTTTGTTGTTGTTACATGACTAGCTTCTCACGAAAACCCCAAAATGATGCATTAATCATGTCCATATGAGATTTTGGAATTTTGTCCGTGATTAGTAAAAAATATACTCCTATGAAACCACCATGCATAGACTGCATAGCACATCTCATATTTCCAAAATTTTAAATAAATTAAGGTTAACAAAAATATATTGTATTTATTACTCCATATATATTTTCGAATAGTCGTAAATATTGACCCTGTGTTTGTTCTCATTTCCAACAAAGAAAAGTAGTAAATAAGTATTTGATTAGTTTCTTTAGCCTTCTCATAATTTTTTCTTTCAAAGAGTTCCATCTAAATTATTTTACCTTAGATAAAAGGATTCATATGATTTAAAACAAGTGATTTCGAATTGGGAAAAAATTTACTTTACATCAAAGGACAATATGATAAATATTTGTTAAAAATAACTCGCATGTATAATCTTTAAAGAATATGTCTCTTTGTTCAATTCATAATCAAATCACATGATAAATTCTAAGTTTTCTTTTCGGTTACAAAAACATATATAACCAAATGACTATTCCGATTTACTTTAACCAAACTATTAAACCTTTTCCAAACTTTAAAATTCCGGAAAAAATGTCTTAAAAGTAATATAAATAAAAATTATCCAAAAAATATTCCCGCGTGTACAAGTAACCACAATTAATAAAGAAAAACGAAAACCACACGGGAAAAAGTGGTTCCTGTGAATGAGCTAAATTATTACGCATACAATAGTCATTTCTATTTAGAAAATTTGAGAAGAAGACATTAATCTCCCCTAAACATATAAAGTTCGGATAAAACTAAAAAAAAATATTAACTCCAACATGATAAGAGTAAAGTAGAGTGAGACAAAACTTGTTCTTTTCCTCACACACATGTAGCAAACAAAACCATACCCATACTTAATATTTTCAAATACAAGAAAACGATTCTTTGTTCTTTGACTAGAGAGACACCATAGTAACAGTGGAAAACTCAAATACCAAAGCAGAGCACATCTCTGCAAATTCACTTGCATTCCTTTCCCAATCTTCTCAAACATTCCCTTGTTCTCTTCCAAAAACCGATTCGAACCATCTTGGGTAACCTTTGGCCATTTTGAGAAGAGGAGATTAATCCTACTAAACCTATTAGGTTTTGGATTAAAATGTTACTAAACAAAAATTCAATAAAACATGATAGAGTAAAATAGAGTGAGACAAAAATTGTTCTTTTCCTCACCATAACAATGCCTAAAATTTTCAAATAGAAGTAAGCGATTATTTGTTTTTCGCCTTTTTGAAACATTTTTTTTTCAATCATTTTAAACCCAATTACTTAAACCAAACACAACCAAGTTCCTAAATCAGAAACTACAAAACGCTAAAATAAATTTAGTTACAACATTTTCTTTCCTCTTCTATTGAGACTTTTGAAAACCAAAGCTTAACCAGTGGAAAAACAACAACGCTTTTCTAAACAATTCCTACTATATATTGCAATCTTAAATTTAATAGCACAAACATCAGAACAAACAACAAACACAATGTACAAGCATACAAGAACGACATATGGCTCTCTTTTTTTTAGAAACCAACAAAACAATATCAAAACAGAGATATAGCAGAGTAATTGTTTTAAATTGGATCGGTTTTAGAAAACTCACTTTCCCGTCGTTTATATGACCAAGTCCCCACCAAACGTACTTTCTTCAAGCTTGATAAGTATCACACATATGTAGTCTGTAATTTCCACTGCTAACAGAGAACGCAAAACTATATTCCACTAATCCAATCTCTTATAAATCTCTTATCCTCCATTTAACGTGTGATAAACATAAACAAGCCTTTAAATTGAAAAAGAAAGACCAAGTGGGGATAATTCGAGAGATATATACATATGTTATAGACGTTGTTTGGCTACACCTGTAGCAGAATAATCTTCATCCATAGCTACAAACACACAAAATTTTCAAAAAAATCGAAGCCTAAATACGCAGTTGAGACGTTGCTTCTTGACTTCCTCGGAAACAATTTACTCATGAAGTCTTTAGAACATTCGAAGTTCTAACAAAATCAATTTTATCAACAAGCTAAACAGATCCACATCAATAATAATATATTTTTTTTTAAGAAATCTAAGATACTTGCTTTAAATCTGAAACTGTAAAACCCTTCGTTACATTGTTCTGTTTCCCGGAAAACTTATAAACCATGTTCTTGTCTCTTCCAATGTTAAATCTAATACTAAGTGAACAAACCAGTGCTTCCCACATGTTTCTATTCAATGATTCACCAACAAAACCAAGTCTAAACCTCTCAGAATCCCCATCATCTTCTTCCCAACGATTCTAAATACAAATATCAAACTAAACAATTTTTTAAACCAACCATATACAAACAATGGCTCATAATATTCTACAAAAGTCTTGGTACAACCATTGCTTAAACCGAACTAACGATCAATATCTAATATCAAATCTTAACATGTTTACCAAAACAAAAAAAAAAATCTAATCTCAAAATGCTGGAATGAAATAAATATAAAAATCTTCTTAATTTCTGATTGAGTATACTGTGTGTTCTGGTTTTGGGGTATTTGTTCTTGTGTATTGTTTACTCCCCAAGCAACCCCTCTACTTATTTTCAAACCCTATTCACACTCTTTACAAAACAAATAATACCAACTAAATTTGGATACACTCATATGGATATGGTGAATGGTTTGTTAAAAACTAATATTAATACTACTTGATAAAACTGAATTCAAAAACATTGGGGGTTAACAAAAAAACTTCAACCTGGCCCAATGAAATAGTTTTTGTTTATTTTATACGGATCGGAAACAAAATCTAGCAAGCAAACTCCAATCCCAGGCCAAGAATAATGATCAATTTAGAAATACTAAATCGATGTTCTAAGCGAAACTCAATCGATTTATGAGAAATTTGTCATTTCGATTGAGAAATCAAACGTACGTTAGCGAGATTAACGTAGAAGAACAATGGTTTCTTCATGTTGGAAACTTGGATCATGTTCTTCTTAAGGATCTCAGAAGTAGCTTCTTCAACACGAATTTTCCGTAGTTGAATCCAAAATCGATGAAAAATCTGGAAATATGACAAACTCTCCAAAATTTATGAAAGGATTTTAGATTTTATGAAACTCTCCAAAAGTGAAAGGATCGTAGAACCAAACATCAGTACTTACCAGATTCGTTGTTGATAAAGTTGTCTCGTCTATGATCGAGATAGAAAATCGACGGCTTTGGCGAAGTTGGGAGAAAAATAAAACTAACAGTTGCTTGCGTGATATGAAGAACGAAGATGAGAAGAACTCTAGGGTAATCGATAACCAAGTAATTTTTTTGGTGTGTGGGTTTTAAATTATATACAATCCGAAAATCACAACTCTTTAGATGAGATAGTGGATGTGTTTAAATATAAAATTAATAAAAATTGAGTAAAAGGAAGAGAGAGTTGCTTAAATAAGAACTTTTGGAAGAAAGAGTTACTCAAATTAAATTTGAGTAAAAAAAGAAAGAGAGTGTTTTTGTGTGGTGTATTGAAATATAAAATTTGAGTAAAGAGAGGAGATAGTGGGTGTGTTTAAATATAAAATTAATAAAAGTTGAGTAAAAAGAAGAGAGAGTTGCTTAAATAATAACTTTTGGAGAGTGTTTTTAAAATGATGAAAAAGTGTTTAAATATAAAATTAATAAAAGTTGAGTAAAAGGATGAAAGAGAAAGTAAAAAATTGAGTATAAAAAAGAGAAAGTATATATTTTAATAATTTTATATTTAAGAACCGGGCTTAAAAATCCCATTGATGATGCTCTAAGCACATGAAGATTAATATAAGCGTACAAATTCGTCCCGTAGAGGAAATGAACGGTGTTACCAACTACCAAGTACCAACTTACCATAAGAGTGTCACTTATCTTCACTTGTCTTTTTATACCTTATTTTCTTATACATTGTACTCGATTGCTTTCTCTTAGTACCTTGAAAGCATCTTCATCGGTTTTGTCATCTCCGATAAAGATTAGGAGGAAATCGTCGTTTTTGCTTAATCCGAGAGTTCAAACAGAAACTCGACCGCTTTTCCATGTAGGTACCTTTCTCCCGTGAGTTAAAAGCAGACGAGGGTATTGTTTCAGGTGATGATGAACTCGTTGAGCTACAATTGGCCAGTCTTTCTCATCGACATTACGGTAATGTACAGAGATTTTCACTTTGTCCCATTAAACATCAGTTATAGATTACAAAACCAAAAACTCACTAAAGCTTATCATTTTGTACAAATTTGTTTAAGCTTCACTTTTAACCCAAAGAACTAGAACGTAGCCATCATTAATTAGAGCAAAACAACATTTTGATTAAAACCAGAAGAAAGAAAGATTGATTAAAACCAAAAAAAAACATATTGAAGAGGAGAAAAATGGTCGAGATTAAATCATGTTTGCATGAAACTCGGTAAAAACCATCGAGCTCTAGAGAATTGAATGGACGGAAATAAAAAGTTTTCCAGTAGCTCAATCTTCTGAAAAGAAATATTGTCTTGGTCTCACGCCTACCAATGAAACAAATTGAATTTCTATGGAATCCCTCAACGTCATTGGCGAGCACAGTGACGCCTAAATCAAAAAGCATCTGGTCGCCCAAAGAATCAACTTGTTCAGTTTTATTCAAGAACCCAGATGCTGATGACCAAACCTTGTAGATGCAAAAGGACTAAATATTTTTTCAACCTTGAGGACATCTCCAGTTACTGTAACTACAAGTTTTGTCGTAAGAACATTCCAACCTAATGAAGGTTCATTCACAATTGAAAGGTGTCTTGCGGAATCTCTCCAGAAAAATCAAATATTTTGAAATTACCGAATCGGTTTAGGAAGTAAAGCTTGTGATCCTTGTAAACCAAGTCAATACAATCTGAAGTTTCCGGAATTTGGTTCCACGAGTTATCTCCTTTCTTGGAATAAGCCACACACAGATCTTTAAGTTCCAATATAACAACATAATCTTTGGTGTTCTCGTCAATCCAAAACACAGGGGATCGTATATCATCAACACCTCTGGACTCACAATCTAGATTGATCCTCTCTTGTGTAAAGAGATTCACAATGTAGAGATCATACCGAGGATCTTGCATCAAGAGCCAATTTCCATAGGTTGCTACACCAACACTCTTTCCAAATTCCAAACCAAGATCTTGCGTTTTGTAAAATCTTTCTTTGTTGGGATTAAACAACGTGCAAAGATTTTTTTGGTTTTTCTAGGGAAGAGAATTGATTAAACAAGGGATGTGATTTTTGGACACAAATTGTTTCAAAGTAGAGCGCCAAGACGAACATACTGACTTACCTCGTGTGAAATCAGCAAAGCCGAGACGTTGGAACACCGAACTCAAGAGATCAAGAGGAAGCTCCGACCAGGAACTGGATTGATCTTGTCTGAGACACTCGTGAGAATTAGGGTTAAGATTCTTCTCCATGACGACAAACTGAAAAAGAGACTTTTTAGAGAAAAAAAAAAACAGAGACTATATAACGGGTTGTTATCAGTTTACTCGAAATTAAACCGAAGCAAATTCAAATTCAGTTTGGTTTTAATAACCAGTACAAACCCAATTCTTTTTTTTTACATTCTTTATTTTAGATTAAATTATTACCCACCTCCTTCGCATTATTTCCGACTCTGTTGGGTTCAAAATTACACGAGCACCGTTTAGATTCTCGTCTCTTGATTTCAACACTTACTTTATGTTTTTAACAAAATAAACCAAAAACTTCCCAAATTCACAATAGCGACATAATTCCGGAGTCCGAAAGCGGGTTTTATTTCCTTTTGTGGAAATAAAGTGGTTGAACCAGAGAATTAGTATAAACTTCACGACTTATTTGCAATTACCATAAATTATTCCTACCTTTAATAATAGATCGAAAAAAAAAAGAAACCACTACTCTCACTTCCGACAACCTCCATAACTATGGCTTCCAAATCAACCTTCTTCTTCTTCTTCATCATCGAGCTTAGCGTTTCTCAACAAATCTCAACCGTCGATTCAGAATGCACCGACCGTTGGATCCATATCCGTACACTTCCTTCTCGATTCAATCTCGATCTTCTCTCTACTTGCAATCGTTACCCAATCACCGACGATCTTTGCCCTTACTTAGCCAATCACGGTCTCGGACCCAAAACCCATACCCGTACCCGAAGCTGGTATCGAACCGACCCGCTTCTTCTCGAACTCATTTTCCACCGTCGGATCCTCGAATACCCATGTTTAACACCCGACCCGAATCTCGCTAACGCCGTCTATCTCCCTTACTACGCCGGTATCGATTCTCTCCGTTATCTCTACGGACCCGATTTAAACTCCAGTTCGGATCACGGGTCGGATCTTCTCGATTTCTTGACACGTGACTCTCCTGAGATCTGGTCTCGTCGCTCCGGTCACGACCATTTCCTCGTCATGGCTCGACCCGCTTGGGATTTCTCACAGCCGTTGACCGTTGACCCACCGATTTGGGGAACGTCGTTTCTAGAACGCCGTGAGTTTTTCAATCTAACGGCGTTAACTCTCGAATCTCGTTACTGGTCTTGGCAAGAACAAGCGGTTCCTTATCCGACGTCGTTTCACCCACACAGCTTGCCGTTTTTGGAATCCTGGATCCGTCGTGTCCGTCGCTCACGGCGAAGTTCCCTGATGCTATTCGCCGGCGGAGGAGGAACGTCGTCGTCTCCCAACATCCGCCGTAGCATCCGGTTAGAGTGCACGAACACGAACCTAACCGAATCCGAATCGAAAATCTGCGATTTCGTCGATTGTTCAAACGGAATCTGCGAACACGATCCGATTCGATTCATGAGACCGATGTTACAGTCGTCGTTTTGTTTGCAACCACCGGGAGATACACCGACAAGAAAAGCTACTTTCGACGGAATCATCGCCGGATGTATACCGGTTTTCTTCGAGGAACAAACGGCGAAAATGCAGTACCAATGGCATTTACCGGAATCGGAATATTCGGAGTTTTCGGTGATGATTCCGAAAGAAGACGTTGTTTTCAGAGGAGTGAGAATTGCAGATGTGTTGATGAGTATACCTAAAGAAGAAGTAGTGAGGATGAGAGAAAGAGTGATTGAAATGATGCATAGGATTATGTATAGAAGACATGGAGCTTCAATGGGTTTGATGAATAAGAAAGATGCAGTTGATATAGCCATTGATGGAGTTTTGAAGAAGATCAAATCAAGAGTTTGATTTCACTAACAACACTTGGAAAATAAGAAACAGGTATAATCATGCTGTTTGGAATATTTTTGTAACTATACTTGTTATTATTATTTGATTGTTTGTTTGTAATGTGTGTTTTGGTTACTGATAATGTTGAGAATATTTATTAAAATCTTACTGAGAATTTTTTGTTAGTAAGTTATATAGAGTTGGTTTTGGGATTTCTTCAGGGACAGTGTAAGTCCTGGTAATGATTATAGATTTGTGAAGATTTATACCATCACTCATTAGACTTTGAATGCAACCATAAAATCGGATTTTTTGTTTAGTCGTCGAATGTTGTATAGTGATGATGAATGTGGTCCAAGTATGGTTCTCGGTCCATTGTGATCTGTCTATATTGATCCAAGAGATGGCTAATAGTAGAGGTTCGTAGTTGGTAGTACTCGAATCGTGGCGTAGATTCACAGGGGAATCCTTCACTAGGCTCCTTTGGTTATCTTTTGATGTCTAAAACGCATCAAATTTACAATTGAAACATTTCTATGTAAACATATTCCTAATGATTTCATTTATGAAATCTATCCCAAGATCATCTAGTTTGATTTAACTCAATCACAAACACTTTTTTAGAGAAGAAGAAAGACTTACCTTGATCCATTGCTTGATTTGTTTGAAACGGAATCAATTCACCAATTGATTTCTTCCTCCCTTTGACCTTTCACTCCTTACGATTCTTTTCGATGGAGAAGGAATCAACTCCTTTCTCTATAAGTTTTGTTTCGATCAATGTTCTACTCCCTTGCGGAAAAGAACGTGTGTCATTACGTTACTTCATGTGGGATTTTTATAGATTTTAATTAGTGGTGATGGTTCATGCTTAATTGTGATGGTTCATTACAACACTTCCACGTAACCACCACTTAAGTAACCGCCACTAATATTTTATATATGAAGCATCATCCAAATATAGTTATTACTTTATTAACTTATGGATGCAATATATATACACATATTAGAGAAAGACCTTTGTAATATAATAAGGTAAGGGAGGAGGTTATCAACGCACCCAAATTCTAATGCATTAATCGAGACCGATCCATTACGGTGTCGTGTTTAATATTAGAACCTTTAACTTTAATATGAACTTGATCTTTAATAATTAAATCGAAAGACACATAGGTCACACAAAAATATAAATATTCTTAAATCCAACATTGAGATATACTGGTTATAACCATGCGACATTTACAAAAGGAAAAAGAAAAACACATTTACAAAAGAACACATTCTTGTTAATCTTATTCTTATGATAAATTCTTGACGCTTTTGAGAAACATATCCCCAATGTATTTGGTGGCTAAAGGGTTTGGGTAAAAGCCAAGTAGGCCTAAGACTATTAGATAAACAATAAAGCCATCATTCCAATAACGAATCTATTCACCTATTTGGGCCTGTTATGTTAGCTTCTGCCTTTTTTTTTTTTCATCATAAATTTGTACAGGGAAATAGATTTGTTTCATTAAATTAAATAAATCATATGGCAGGAGATTGACAGAAAAGAATAATTTAGAACGAAAAATGTTAAGGAAAATGACCTTTTTATAGCAAGGAAAAAGACTTTGATGATGTGAAAAGGAGAGAAATAAACAAAATAAAAAGGTTAGTGGGAAGAAGACTATTGGGTAAATGGCACACAACTAACACTCGTCCACTAAAAAATTATGATATTGTCTAAATTGATTCGACAGATTAGAGCATCGTATTAGTGATTTTTTATGGGTATCATTAAATATAAAATTATTAAAATTTGAGTAAAAGAAATAAAAAGAGTGTTTTTGGTTGAAATAGTAGAGTGTATTGAAATATAAAATTAATAAATTTGAGTAAAGAGAAGAGATAGTGGGTATTTTTGGAGAGAGAGTATCAAAAGTATCAACTAGTTGATACTTTTGAAGAGAGAAAAAGTGTGTTTTTAATAATTTTATATTTAAAGAGAGTATAAAATTAATAAAAGTTGAGTAAAATGATGAAAGAGAATGTATAAAGTTAAGTAAAAAGAAGATAGATTGTGTTTTTAATAATTTTATATTTAATGATGCCCTCAAAAATTCATGGATAAAAGATGGCTATAGTTCAGTTTACCACTTTAATCTGTCCTTTTTTAATTAATCGATGCCTTGTTTCCTTCAGTTCAATCTTGTTTTCAATATTTATTTTTTTAATTTAAGAATTTTATATATTTTGTTAATTAAATTTAAGAATTCTAGGTCGGAATCCTTATTTCCTTCTATCAAAATATAAAGATTTATCTCAAATTAAAATTGAACTACGAACACTAGTGGGAATCCTTTTTTGTTTTTTTGTGTTTATTAAAGGGAAATTAGGTGGTATATTACTCATTAGTCATATAAATTATTATCTAACATCAGATAAAACAAAATAAAAAAACTAACATCTTAACAATGTGTGACTCCGATTTTGTCCCTACTGTACTTATGGTAAGTGATTCCATAACAAAAATTATCCTCTTTATAATAAATAGTCATATATCTCATTTCCATGATTATTTCTTTTAATACTTTCTTTCTCATTTTTTTGTCTATAAAAATTGATCAAAGATAATATAATACAAATATAGGACTAGGTAACTAAATATGGTCGTTAAATAGTGACCTATATTATCATAATAATTAATTATGATATTAAATAGTTAACTATGCGATTTTATATAAATTGTTGACTATATAAACAGTTTTTTCGGATGTATAGTTAACTATTAAAAAAACCGTTTTTTAGATAAATAGTTATCTATGCAATTTAAATATTTAACTATTTATCTGAAAATTATCTTTTTAATAGTTAACTATACATCCGAAAACATTGTTTATATCAATAATTAACTATGCAACTTAATTATGCAACCAACTATTTTTAAATGTATAGTTAACTATTAAGAACATTACAATATAGTCTACTATTTCCAAACCAATGTGAACGTACAATAATTCAATTATTTTAAAACAGTTGACTAAATTACAAGAATTTAGAAATAACATATTGTGGGTGATTGGTTCGGCTGTAGCTGTAGATTAATTGCTGTAGAATTTTTGCTGTAAATATTTTGGCTATAGCTGTACATTTTTTAGGCTGTACATTTTTAGGCTGCAGATTTTTTTGCTGTACATATTAAACTGTAGCTGTAATATTAAAATAAAAACACGATTGGTAACTATAAGATATGTGCTGTAGTTTTAATTAAATTAATTTATGCAAATAAAAATTGTTATAATTTAGAAATTTTATGTTGATTTGAACATAATAAATAATGAACTTCTGAATCATTCATAATAAGTAACATCATTAAAAAAATCCAACAATCCTAAAAAAATAACGTTTAAAATCT